>CM046950.1:32818279-33443279 GCA_025698515.1 Gossypium sturtianum
ATGTTTAATTTAATTAAACTAGGTTAATTAAGGTATAAAAGACAAAGATAGTGGAAACTCACCATCTTTTTCATTTCTTCAACCGTCCAAAGTCATAGAAAAACCAGAGAAGGTTTTTAAGTTCAAAACATTTGACTAACAAATTAGTAAGTAATTCAAGTCATTTTCTTGTAATTTTTATAGATTTGAGGTCATGAGAGCTTCATTTAGCTAGCCCATGTACCGATTTGTAAAACTGCTATAGTTTTAAAAAGTTACCATTGTTGATTTCTTGAAGAATTAAGCTTGAATTTGATAGATTTTAATATTATAATATGAAAAGGACTAGATTGTAAAGTTAATTTAGCTTATTATTAACTTTTTTTACATTAGAGACCAAATTGAATAAATGTAAAACTTGTCATGAAATTTAGGGGTGAGCGTTCGATCGAATCGAGTGAAAAATTTTCAAGTTAATCGAGTTTAGGAGTCCAATTTTATCATCCTAACTCAATTTGAAATTTTTTTGAATCGAGTCGAGTGAAATGAAATTTGAGTCGAGTCAAATCGAGTGAAATTGTTCAAGTTAAATTAAAATTTTGAACATGTCAAATTAAAATCTTATTACGATATAACTAATTTCATGTTAGAGCATATATATTTGAAAATTTTTTCAAAGCAAAATAATTTTAAAAAAATAAGATATTTTAGTATGATAAACTTGAATTATTAATTAACTTATTTAGGTCCCCAAAATTATTATTTTAGAATTTTTAAAACTTTCTTCATATATTTTTTAGAATTTTTTCAAAATTTTTTATAATTTTCTAAAAATATAAATATTTTGAATTTTTATAAATATTTTGAATTTTTTAAAATTATTTTGATTATTTTTATAATTTTGCTCATTTTCAATATTGACAAAAATCAAAAGGGTATTTACACCAATCTATTATTTGAATTATAAAATTCAACTCAAAACTCGAATTACTTATTCGACTTGAATCAAATAACTCAAATAACTCAATTTGATTAACTCAAAATTTAAATTTTTTTATTTTTTCGAACCGAATCGAGTTTTGCTCACCCCTAATAAAATTACATTAAAAATAGAAAGTATAAGGTCCCTAATGAGAATATATGAAATCAAATTTTAATTCGAAGCTAGGAATCGAAAGTTATGCTTATCCCGAGTTCAGAGACTAAATTGAATAAAAATGTAAAATATGAGGGAAACCGAAAAATGAATTTGTATAGGTTCATGCATATCATGACATTATATGAAAGTGATTGATATTGATTTGTATATAAAATAATTATATAGATTAATATTTGGATCAAAGTGGAGCTAATAGGGGAAAAGTAAAAATTGCAGATTAATCCCTAAAGTATTCACTTTTCACATTTTAAACAGGTAAGTTCATATGGAACTTACTATATTATTTTATATTATGTGTGATTTTGTGTTTGATTTCTTATATAAGTTTAGATATAATTAAGATACTAGTGAAATTGACATGTTTGGCTAGTAAAGGATTGAATTGAAATGTTATGTGATTTGTTGGCTCTTATGAAATAGTACAGGGTATGATATGAATTATGGATGATTACAGGGGTTGATAATGATATATATATACAAAAATAATGGTCGTGCGAACTTAGTAAAAGGTTAAGATACGATTGGTATGCCAATAGGGTAATACGCGCACTTGATCAGGGATGTTACATGTTATAACGAGGTTTATTATTTGTTGTAGATTCTCGGGTTATATGTAACATAGGTTTAGCCCGGATGGGTAACCTAATATAAATTCAGCTTGTGTGAGACACCCTAATGTAATTTCAGCTTGTGTGAGCAACATAGTTCACCCATGTATCTGAGTTCGTTTTACTATAGTTCCATCGAGCGATAATTATAGTAATTGAAATAGAAAAGGCTTAAAAATGTATTGAATATTAAATGGTATGTGTTTATAACTTGTTATGTGACATGAAATTACTTTGGTATTAAATGTTGTTTCTTATGATGTACAAGCGTGTCTAACCTATTTGAATGTTGATGTTGGCAAATGACTAGTTAAGGCATTATGTACCAAAGATAGCCAAATTACATGTCAAAGTGATTGGAAGTTGTTATACTTATAATTGATTAAGGTAAGCATAGTATTTCCATTTGAACTTACTAAGCATTCTCAATGTTTACTCTAGTTGTTTCCTCCTTTGTAGAATTTGCCCAGTTGGATCAACGCGAAACACACACTATCATCGAGATGATAAATATAAGTCCAAATTGAGTCTAGGCATTGTGACATGTATATAAGGGCTTTTTAGTATGCAATTTGTCATATTGGAGTTGATAGTTAAATGGTAAATGTGGTGATGATTGATTTCGAATGCTTAGCATGGTATATAACATAATGATGCATATTTTGGTCAAGTTGATACTATGAGGATGATGATCTTATACATGAATGGTTTGGCATGTTAAGATTTGAAATTGGACTATTTGAAATAAATAGATTGATTAATGATTTAGAAATGGTAAGTTGAATGTTAAGGCATTTTACATGGCTTGGTGTATAATTTGGTTAGTTCAAGACAATCTTATTAAATGTCTTAGTTTTTAAATTGCATATTGATCATGTTTGAAATAATGATGGAATTTTTTTGAATATAAAGAGTGATTTGGAAATTGAACATGCGTGAATGATGAATGATTGAATTGTATGATATTGAATAGTTGGTTTAGATGGTTATATATTAGAATCAGTTGATATTGGCATGGTATAATGACAATATGCTAGTCAAATATTGAATGAAAACTCAAATGTAAAGGTTTGAAATCAAGTAATTAGGTACCAAATATGCATTTTGCCAAAAATAAGGGTAACGTCACGACCATGAGATCACGGTGTCACAACATCATCCGACAGTGAGTGGCGTCGCAACATAGATATATATGTCGTCATGAAGTAACTCACTTAGTTGAAAATGTCGCGATGAGAAAATTATGAAGTCACGATGTCAGCCCGAGATTTTTAAAACTTTACAATTTGGTCCTAATTTATGCTCGAGTTAGTAAAAGAGATTTCGAAAGCTCATGTGTAGCACCCTGAATTTTGGGGTTAGAAGTTTTGAGATTTGTGATTAGGGTCAGCGCGTAGCTCGACCAGTTATGTGTTTTCGTGTTTTAGTTTCAGAATGGGCCTGCTGGTCTGGTGATTGGTTGTGTGTTAGTTTGTCTCTGGGTCCCTGGTTCGAGTATTCTTGTGTGCTTTTTGGGGAAACAATTTTGTTTTACTATTGTTTTTAAGTATAGAAGTGTTTATTATTTTACTTGTAATTTATTTTTATTTTAGTTGGGCGAGAGAGAGAAAAAAGAGGGGACCCCAATTTGTTTTACACGTTCCAACATTTTTCTGTTTCTTCTTTAGTTTTTTTTATTATTTTCATTTTCTCTCTTTTCCAAATTTTGTTCTGTTGTTTATTTTCTAGTGTCTTGATCTTTTGTTTCGAGTCTCCAAGCGTTTTCGTTAGAGGAATTATTTGCTAAATCGTCAGGTGTGAATTGGAATTGGCAGGTTTGAGGTGTCGATCGTTTTGGGCATTTTGATCGTGAATTAAGGTGTGGGTTCTGAACTCTTCTTTTCGTTATCGAAACACTGAGTTGGTTCTGTGAAATTCGACATAATATATGTGTTCTGAACTATGTAACTCGATACCGAATTGTTGTGGAATTAGGCAACCTTTAGGGTAATTTGGTAGTTGAGCAATTGAGGCTCGAATCGGTGTTAAATTGCATGAATTTCGGTTTGTTATGTTATGTTTCTGAAATACTTTGATTGGGGGTCGACATAGAGATCGGAAAGCTTGATTTTCAAGGTAGTTTTGGGTGGTTTAGTGACCACACGGGCGTGTGCCCCCACACGGGCGGTCCACATGGCCGTGTGCTTTTGGGAACTGGGGTTTCTAGGAAAATTTTGGCACCACACGGCCTGGTCGCACGGTCGTGTGGCTGATTTGGGGATTTTAGTCGACTTCCACCTGGCCGTGTTCTGTGGGCACACAGGCATGTGCTTTTGGGAATTAGGGTTTAGGTGATTTGGTGCCATACGGCCTGGCCATGTAGCCGTGTGGCTAATTTAGGGATTTAGGGATCCCACACGGGCTTGTGTTTTGGACACACAGCCGTGTCTGGTGGGCACACGATCGTGTCTGCCCTGCACCTTAATCTAACACTTTTGGACAGAGAGTTACACGGCTGGATCACACGGCCATGTCTCTAGGTCACACGGGCGTGTGTCTTAGCCATACAGCCGTGTGCCTCCTTCCACACGGGCGTGTGCCCCTCCACATGAGCGTGTTGACTCCCACATGGCCTAGGCTTTTTCACATGGTCGTGTGGCCCTATCTATCCAATTTTTGTACCATGCCAATTTTCGACTTGATTGTGTTTCTGTATGTTTCGACC
This sequence comes from Gossypium sturtianum, assembly GCA_025698515.1. Taxonomy (NCBI): domain Eukaryota; kingdom Viridiplantae; phylum Streptophyta; class Magnoliopsida; order Malvales; family Malvaceae; genus Gossypium; species Gossypium sturtianum. The sequence goes on from CM046950.1 coordinate 32,822,730, forward strand.
CTTGGCTAGGTCTTAGTAAAGGTGGTCGGGACTCTGTTTCGGCTTGGTCTTGTGTACTACTCGCAATTGTAGCTAGTTCGGCAATTCGTTTGAGTGTTATTTGATGATTACATTGCAATTGATTCTAGATCTGGACATTTGAACGTGTGCATTTCGAACACTGTGTTCTGTTTTGGTAAGTCTGTTTGCACAGAAGCATTCGCTTAAAGCTTCTGATTCTGTATCTGGTCAATAGGGTTTGTGTGTTTCCAATTCTGTTTAACTGTTTGTACAATGTATTCATTATTCTGTGAGACTGTTCGCGTACATGAACACTTCTGACTCTACTTAACTGGTGTGTTATTGACTGGAAACTATGTATTTTGATTTTGTACGCATGTCTGCATACATATATTTACATAAAACTTTTGGGGTTTGGTTGTGAAAAGAAGGAAGACTGTTCTGACCTGTCAGTTAAACTGCAACCTATCTGTACATCGGGTAACCGCATTACATTGTACTGCATATACGTCAGCTTTATTGCATATTATTATCTGAGTGGCCTAGTCAACATATATGGTTTGTAGGGTTGGATGGGCCTTTCGAGGTCATATGTGGTGTTTTGGGTTGGACGAGCTTAAAAATCTTTTGTTATTCACGTTTCGAACTCACACTGTGTAGCTCACCCCCTCATTTTCCCTTTTTTAGGTATTTCTGTATATTGTTGCTAGGCTCGACACGCCAGAGGTCTCGGACAGCTACATTTTCGACTTAAAAATTATTTTTATAAATTCCGCATTTATAAATAAACAGTTTGAATTGTAAGTTTTTATTTTGAATACTGTGGTACGAAATGTTGTGTTACACACACATAAGCATCTTTTGGACTAAAATTTTTGTAATATCAGGATTTTACAACTGAGAGTTTTTACGTAACTTAAATATCGTTTGTTTTCTAGCTGGTTAAACTAAAATTTTCCTACTATCACTTCGGTAATCAATGTAACCTCCGAGATTCGATCTAAACTTCTAGGTCGGGTTTTGGGGTGTTACATCATGTGGGACTGAAAATGATCGTATAGCATATTTTAAATGTGAAAGATACTAATTTACATGTGTGAATGGTTGAATGTTGAAAAATTGTTTGTAGTTGCTCCAACAACAAATGTAGCATCTTGCAGCTATGACTCAGTGATCAGGTCGAGCGAAGGGTGTTACAATCTTCCTCTACTTGTAATAGCATGTTTTTCAGTGGTACCAGAAATGGTGATTTCGGAACCTCGTTTTTCGATGATTGAGTTAGTAAATATTAGTCTATTATAAAGTTATATTAAATTTTGGTTCAAAAATTTTAGTGATTGAATGGTTAAATAATGTACAAGGACTAAATAATAAAAATCGTAAAAGTTAATCGCAATTGATTTCTTTTAGTTAAAAGGCTTAAAATGTAATTTTTTAGGGTTTTAAGTGGCAATTTACCACTTTTAAATCCAAGTGGACGGTTAGTGCCATTTTTTTGTGATTTATATGTTATTAATAATATATGATAAAAATAAATAAAATAAATTATTATCATCATTCTTACCTTCCACCACCAATTCTTCAAATAAAAGAAACACTCAATAGGCCATTTTTGAAACACCATTCAACCAAGCTTGTAAACCTTGCATTGGTATGATATTTTAATCTATTTCTTGTAATTTTTATGTTTTTGAAATCTTGGGAGCTTAATTTAGCTAAACTGGGGATTAGATTGTAAAACTGTCAAAGATTTTAAAAGTTGTCATTGTTTCTTTTGAAGCTTTTTGGATGTTAAATGGTAGAATTTGAAACTTAAATATCGAATAAGACTATTTTGTAACGAGAAATTTGTTAATTTTGAGTACAGGGATTAAAGTGTAGTTATTTCAAAGTTAGCATGAAAATTCTGTAAATATAGGTGCTTAAGAGCTGTATAAGGATGCTTTTGAAATCAAATTGTAAAATGTTGCTTAAATGTGAAAAATATGCTTGTTTCGTTTTAAGGACTAAATTGAATAAACTACAAACCCTTAGGGAATTGTGAAAATAGGATATCATAGGCATTAAATAAATTGTTATAAGGTATTTAGCACTAATAAATTGAAATAAATTACCGTATAGATCAAAATTTGAACCAACCAGTAGATAACCGAGAAAAAGAGAAAATTGTATACTAGTCCCTAACACTTCTATTGTTGTTGTTTGTACCTGGTAAGTTCATATGGTTGAGTTATATACATATTTATAATGCTTGTGGTTGGATTGTGAATGCATAATATTGTAAGAACTTTAAATTGTTTACAAATTGGTACAAAAAGGTGAGGAAAAGACTAAATTGTAAAGTATTGTTTTGATATGTTTATTCAGCCCGGATAAACATAGGATAGGATGCAATTGGCATGCCAACAGGGTTAGATGCGCACTTGTATGGGATTTCCACTACGATGCCTACTGATTCACACTTCGGTGCCTACTGTTTAAGCACTTCGGTACCTACTGGTGTGGTGTAGTTACCCGCATATCCATATTTGTTTATCTAGTTCATCGGGCTAACTATTTAAAAGGAAATGTATTGACTGGTTTTATGTGATAAATGGAAATGGATGTGATTATACGAATATTATTGTGTTATATTGTTGGATTGAGTAAATGAAGTATATGTTCAACGATTCTAATGAAATGATATTGAATTGAATTGTGCTGAACGAATTGATAGTTATACGATTGTTTATAAAATGTTCACCTCGTGAATGTAAAATGTTGTGATAGGAATTTAGTTAAATTAGTTTTCTGGTTTATTTAATTATGAAATGAGGTAAGTTTATTGATTTAATACCTATGAACTTTCTAAGCATTCGTAATGCTTACTTTGTCTCATTTTTTCTGTTTTTGTAGTTGACATTTTACGAAACTCGACGGATCAAATCATTCTAGAGCTCACACTACCTAGCTTTAGTCTTGGAAGATTTTTTTAATTGTTCGAAACTCGATTTTGTGGCATGTATATAGACTTGATATTTATAAGTGTCATTTTGGATGTTAATTGTAATGCCCCGAATTTTGGGCCTAGAAGTTTAGGGTCTTTGAGCCTAGGGCTAGTGAGGAGGTGGCACATATGTGCATAATTGTGCAATTTAGTAACAAGAATGGGCCTGCTGGTCTGGTGGTTAAGTGGAGTGTTAGTCTGTGTTGGGGACCTGAGCTTGAGTCCTTATGTGCGCACTTTGGGGAGTCTTTTATTTTTGTTCTACTTTAGTCAATAATTATAAATGTTTATTTGTTATATTATATTTTTATTTGTTATCTGTTTTATTGATATGTTACTTTCGTTTTTGTTTTATTTTTATTCTCGTTTTTCACGTTCTTTTCTGTCGGTTCTTCCTTCCTTTCTCCGTTCCTTTTTGTTATCCTCTTGGCTTTTGAAAACGTTTTGTTGGTAATCGCTAGAGTTTCGCTCCTCCGTCATCATCTTCGAACACAAACAGGTGTGGGATTCCCCGTCTATTCTACTTTCATTATTTTTAAAATTTTATTTCGACTTGCAAATAGTTTATTAAGGACGGAATATCGTCGTTTTATGATTGGAATGTGCATGATTGTGTATATTTTTTATCTATTGAGTATTGGGAAGTGTTTGGGGCTAGAAATGACGGTTTTGGGGCTGATTTGGGGTGGTTTTGTGGCTTCCCCGACGGCCACACGGGGCACACGCCCGTGTGGATTTGGGACCTAGGGTTTTCGACCAGTTTTGGGTGCCACATGGCCTGGCCAAATGGCTGTGTGGCCAGTTTTGGGATTTTGTCGATTTTCACACGATCGTGTCATTTGGGCACACAGGCGTGTGGATTTGGGGGAATTAGGGATTCGGAGTATTGGAGTCACACAGCCGTATGGCTGATTTGAAGATTTAGGGATTTCACACAGGCTTGCATTTCGAAACACACGGCCGTGTCTGATGGCACACGGGCGTATGAGACCCTCATACGACCATGTATGCCCTGCATTTGATTTTAGCGAAATTGGACAGTGAGTTACACAGCCTGTTCACACGGTTATGTCCCTGAACCATACGGGCGTGTGCCTCTGTCACACGGCCGTGTGCTACCCTTCACACGGGCGTTTAGACCCCCACACGGCCTGGATTGCTCCACACGGCCAGAGCACACGGGCGTGTGGCCCTATCTCGCCAAATAATGCCTTTAGGGCAAATCTATTTGTAATCGCGACTCTGTGTGTCTTAACCCTTGGCTAAGCCTTAGTAAGGGTAGTTAGGACTCTGTTCTGACTTCATTTTAGGTGAGATTCGTGATTGAATGCATGACACATATGTTTCTGAATCCGGTCGACGGGGTGTGTGTGAGCAATATGCTTCTGTTTAATTGTCTGACTGACTGGTTGTGAATGACTGTATGTATCTTTATACTCTGATTCTATTCATCTGCACACATACATACATATGCATAAACTATTTTGGGTGGGATTTTGAAGAGAAGGAAGAATGACTGAACTGGCAGTTTTACTGCAACATATCGGTATAGTGGATTACCGCATTGCACTGTACCGCATGTACGTTAGCTACGCTACATACCATTGGCTGAACTGGTAGTTTTACTGCAACCTATCGGTATAGCAGACTACCGCATTGCACTGTATCGCATGTATGTTAGCTATGCTACGTACTACTATCTAATCTGGCAGTTCATACTGCATATCTGTACTGCAGTTTACCGCATTACACGGTACAACTTATTGTAATATCTGGGATTTTGAGGGGTCTTGCATTTTAATTCGTATCTATGTGTTAGTATGCTCTGTATGCTATTTGAGTGTGTTTGGGGGCTTCGAGAAACCTTCGGGCTAGGTAGGAGCCTTAGTAAAATTTTTGGCTCAAAGTTGTTAAGAGGAGAGCGAGGGGAGCTAGGCCTTAAGGGATTAAATGTGGTGAGCATGGACATAAGCAGTGAGGTGGTGGAGTGGCAAGGGGACGCTACTTTGGGTGCAGGGGAGTTTGCGTTAAAGGAGTTGCAAGGGAGGAGGAGGTTCGAGTAGCATGGACAGCATTTTGGGTTGCTTTTTGCGTTAAGCAGGGAGGAGGTAGTGGATTCGGCTATGGCACTTGGAAGGTGGAAGTTTGAATGGGTCAAACATTTTGAATATGTGGTGGAGAGTGAGGCATGAGGTTTGAATGAGTCAAACTCATTTGAATGGGTGAAGGGGAGGAAATTTAGGAGGAAAAGAAGGGATGAGGAGAGGGGCTTGAGAGTTGGCCGAATGTGGGGTTCTAGGGGTGACATTTTCGGACAAAATGAGAGTGGTTCGGTTAGGGGGCTTAGGTGCCAAAATAAGGTGTGTGGTAGAATGTGTGTGGTCATTTTTTCTTCTTTTGAAATCATTTTTCTCTCTTCTCTAGTCTTGCTGAAAGTGTCAACAAGAGTAATTCATTTTCGGTCTTCTTCTTTTACTATAGTCTAAAGCCGAAGGTTATTCTTTCACTCTCTAAAAAGCCAAAGTACACCCTCCATCTTCACCATAGCCGAACCTTTTCCTTCACTTTCTCCTATAGCCAAACCTCTTAACCTCAAACTTTCTCTTCTTTTCTTCCATCACTTGTTTCATCATCAAAGCCGAATAGTTTTTCTATACCTTGGCCGAATCTCCCATTCACCATTTCCTTTCTCTTTTTCGTTCATACTCTTTCTTCTCTTCTACTATTTTATTTATTTCTCCAGTTATATATCTTGGTCGAATCTGTCAGAGCCTGTAAATGGGACGTTGTCGTTCATCTCCTACCAATCTTCTCAATCGAAATAGTAGTAGTGGAGTATTAAAGATCTTTCGGGACTTGATCAATCAAGGTAAGAAGGTATTTGGTTCGGCCAAAGGCCATTTCTTTTGTCCATAGATGTTAGGCCGAATCTAACATGGCTCGTGTAGGGATTTCGACAACCTTCAAGTTCAAGTGAGGGCCTTCGGGATTTAGGTCGACTTTGGTAAGAGTGTTCTTTCGATTTTAGCATTCATTTGGTTTCGTTTAGATCTGAATTAACGTATTAACTCGGGTCTTCCGACCAAAGACTTTGTTTGATGGATTCGAATATCACCAAGGAGAGAAAGGGGTTGACACGTAGTCCCTACCCCTAAGTTCAAGAAACGGCCTGTTTCAGCCGTTCGGATTGGCCACCGGGTGTGGGCTGCGTCGTCGGAAAGAGACAAGCGGATCGCGTGTGGTCTCTTCGAGTGAGGACGTTAGGGAAATCGAGAGTCTAGTGCTTCAGTTTCTTAGGTGTGTAGTTAATACAATTGTTTCTTTGTTTAATTAGTCAAATGCTTGTGATATGTGTGGTAGCCGATAAAGTGGTCAGTGGTGGTATTGTTACCCATATTGGGTAATCCGATAATCGTTAGTACATTTCCTATATTAAAATGTGGATGGATATATGTTGATCTTTGTAAGCATGTTATATATGGATATCTGTTATGTTCACATGATTACATTGTCATTCCATCATGGTATGTCGCATGTGCATGGGGTTCGGATATATTGAATAAGGGAAGTGTGTACATCTATGTACGTGGATTAGTGATGGCCTCGAGCCTCACCGTGGATTGATGTTGGCCTTGAGTCTCATCGTGGATATTTGTGATTTTAATCACGTGGATCGCTGGCTAGACCACTAGGTGGACGGCATTGACCGCCAGAAAGGTGTGTAGCGTATAGAGGGTCGATTTAGTAATCCCCAAGTGTGTGGTGGCCGGATATACGGGTGGTGTGTAGCGGTTGGATACTAGGTTGGGTTGGGTTAACATATTGCATCATTATGCGTGGTATGTGGTTTGATGTGGATTTGGGGTCAAGCCCATTTGTGGATCATGTGGTTTAATTACGCCTTCGAGTCTGGCCTGACTCACCCTATTTTTCTCAAAAACCATGCAGGTGAGACACGATTCGATGGACCGGCCGAGTGGATTCGAGGTGGCCATGCAAAAGTCATTTATTTCTATTCACATATTAAACTTTGCATTACATTTTGGGACATTTTTATTGTAATAAGGCCGCTTAAAATGTTTCGGGATTTTTATTATGGTTTGAGTTAGAATTATTAGCGGATTAATAATTGGGAATGATTTCGAGACATATACAACTTAAAAATCAAATTAAATTTTTCAAACCCGGACTACTCACAAGCACTCGTTCTCTCAAATTTTTATACATATAATGATTTAAACTTTACACAACCTTCTAAGTTTTGTTTTCTCGGCAAACTACTATTTTCAGAACGACAAACCCCTTTTTAAATGAAGTAACTGTTTTAGAACTTAAAACTGATTCTCTTTCGTCTTCAAAGCCGAATTTTTCAAACATTTTTCCCCAGTAACATTCCGAATTCGGTCGTGGTGTTTTGGGCCGGGTTTAGGGTGTTACAATTTGGTATCAGAGCCCAGATTTTAAACTCAGCCTATAGGTTTTGAGGCCCACAACGTTTTCAAACTTGGTATTTCAAAGTTACTTAAAAGAAATTTTCCATGGAATGGACTTTTGAAGGCATGGCACTCGAATCTTCCGGCCCAGGTCTGCCAGGTAAGTCCCCTGACTGTATAAATGAATTGAGTGGAAGTGGATATATGATGCATTATTGTGGATATTGTTGTAGATGATAGAATTTAGGTATTCTCTCTAGAGACCAAAACTTTAGGGATGTGTGCTCTTTACGAAAAGAATAACTCAAATTCTATACCATAAAACTACTCCTTTAATCAATGGGTGGAAAGAAAGCTAATGCATAAAACTTCTTAATTTAGATTAAGACGCGACGTTAAACATGAGTTCTTGGGGACGTGGTCGTAATACCCATGGGCGTGGTAGAGGCAGGATGGCTGTATCGGAACCAGTTGGGTCTGGTCAGGGATCAGAGAACGAGGCGCCGCCACCGGTCGCGAGAGCGGAGTTTCAGGATCAAACAGGTGGAGATGACGCGGTGTCGCAGGCTATGCTACGGGTTTTGGAAAGAGTTGCGGGAGCTAATATGGGTACTGGGGCTCGGAAGTCCGTATCTGGGCGACTTCGAGCGAATGGAGCCGAGATATTTAGAGGTGTCTCTGGGGTAGCTCCGAATGTGGCGGAGTATTGGTTAGAGGCATTCGAGAGGATCATGGATGACTTGGACTGCACTGCTGAGGAGAAGTTGAAGGGCACTGTTTTGTTACTTCGAGATGAGGCCTACCAGTGGTGGCTCACTGTCAGAGAGGGTACTCCGGCAGATCGAGTGGATTGGGGTTTCTTTAAGATTAAGTTTGAGGGGAAATACGTAGGGGCTAGTTACGTGGATGTACAGAGGAAGGTATTCCTGAACTTAGTGCAAGGGGGTAAGACGGTAGCGGAGTACGAGGCAGAATTTTTGCGGCTGAGCCGGTATGCTCGGGGAATTGTTGCTACTGATTACGAGCGCTGTGTTAGATTTGAGGATGGGCTGCGAGATGAGCTGCGGGTATCGATCGCTCCTCAGCGAGAGAGGGACTTTGCCACTTTGGTAGAAAAAGCTAGAATAGCGGAAGAGGTTAAGCGTACTGAGAGGCAGAATAGGGATAGGGACAGAGGCAGGAATAAGAGGAGTTTTGGACCGTCAGCATCATCTGAGGGTTTTCAGAAAAAGCCTAGGGTTGAGAGTTCTGCTCGTGTTTCTATGCCAGTTGCTGGGAATCAGTTTTGACCTTGTGCCCAGTGTGGGAGGTCTCATGTAGGAGAGTGCTGGGGAAGGAACAAAGAGTGTTACAGGTGTGGGTCGAAGGATCACTTGGTTAAGAACTGTCCTCAGGACATGGATAGGACTCGAACGGTAGGTCAGGGGTATGTGCAGCCCGGAAGGGGTGGTCAACAGGCGTCGAGGGGTCGTGGTCCGAACCGTGGAGGGAATGGTTCTGGCCGAGGTCGTGGAGCACCGGGTAGAGGTACTGGGAGTGCAGATGCTAGGCAGCCAGGGTTGGTTTACGCAGCCAGACGTCGTGAGGAGGGGGATGCACCTGACGTTATAACGGGTGCGCCCTTATTTCAGGTTACCCTTTTTATCGCTTTAATTGATGTTGGATCGACACACTCATATATTGCTAGCATGGTGTCTGGAACGTTGAATGTGAGTCCTGAAATTGTCTCTAGGAAGATGACAGTACTTAGTCCTTTAGGGCAATCAGTAGTGGTAGATAAACTTTTTAGAGACGTGCCTTTAGAAGTTCAAGGGGTCGTTGTTTTTAGCTAACTTGATGGAGCCGCCGTCGGAGAATTTGGACTTGATACTAGGCATGGACGGCTAGTGGGGTATCGTGCGAATTTAGACCTGTCTTTGCTAAGCGCATGTCGTTGAGGACTCCCGAGGACAATGAGGTTGTGGTGATAGGTGAGAGGAGAGACTACCTGTCTAATGTAGTGTCTGCTTTTAAGGCGGAGAAGATGGTGAAGAAGAGGTGTATAGCATTCTTAATGTTTGTGAGTGCTCTGGATGCAAAGGAAGCCTGCTGGGGGAGGTTAGAACAAAGGAGGAGTTTGTGGATGTTTTTCCTAAGAACTTCCGGGGTTGCCTCCGGATCGTGAGGTGGAGTTTGGAATTGACTTGCTGTTGTCAGTACATGGCCGGTGTCCATCGCTCTCATATAGGATGGCACCAAAAGAGTTGGTTGAACCAAGGCCCAAATCCAAGAGTTGCTAGATCGCGGGTTTATCCGACCCAGTGTATCTCCATGGGGAGCACCGGTTCTATTTGTGAAGAAGAAGGACGGATCTATGCGTATGTGCATAGATTATCGCCAGATTGAATAAACCGACGATCAAGAACAAATATCTGCGCCGCCAAGGATAGACGACTTGTTTGATCACTTCGTAGGGCCGCGGTCTTCTCAAGATAGATCCGAGGTCGATATCATCGGCTTAAGGTGAAGGAAGCGGATATCCATAAGACGGCTTTCGGACTCGACACGGGCATTATGAATTCCTAGTAATGCCGTTCGGTTTTGACGAACGCCCAAAACCGTTCATGGATATGATGAACCGGTTTTTCCAACCCTACTTGGACCGATTCGTCGTGGTGTTTATAGACGACATCCTAGTATATTCCAAGTCGAGGAGGAGGAGCATGATGCGATCTTCGGGTGGTGCCGCAGTTTTAAGGAAAAAGAAGTTATAAGCCAAATTTAGCAAGTGCGAATTTTGGTTAAGGGAAGTTGCTTTTCTGGGTCATGTGGTGTCTGCAGAAGGGATAAGAGTGGACCCTCGAAAGATTGAGGCGGTATTGGATTGGAAACCACCTAAGTCAATGGCGGAGTTTCGCAATTTCTTGGGGTTAGCAGGCTACTATAGGAGGTTTGTTGAAGGGTTTTCTTCGATAGCAGCACCTTTGACTAAGTTATTGAGGAAGGAGGTACCTTTTGTGTGGACGGAAAAGCAGCAGGAGAGTTTCGAGAAATTAAAAAGGGTTTTGACAGAGGCTCCGGTTCTAATTCAGCCTATGGCAGGGAAAAATTTTGTGGTGTATTGTGACGCTTCTCATACGGGGTTAGGTTGTGTGCTGATGCAGGAAGGGAAGGTGGTTTCCTATGCGTCTCGGCAGCTGAGACCACTTGAAGTTAACTATCCGACGCATGATTTGGAGTTGGCTGTAGTGGTTTTTGCTTTGAAAGTGTGGAGGCACTATTTGTATGGGGAGAAGTCGGTGATCTACACGGACCATAAGAGTTTAAGGTATCTGCTGACTCAGAAGGAACTGAACTTGAGACAGCGGAGGTGGGTGGAACTATTAAAGGATTATGATTGCTCGATTGAGTACCATCCGGGTAAAGCGAATGTGGTAGCGGATGCACTAAGCCGGAAAGTAGTGTCGGATTTGAGGGCGATGCTTGTTCATCTTAGTCTTTATGACGACGGGAGTTTGTTAGCGGAGCTGCAGGTGAAGCCGACATGTTTAAGACAGGTAAAAGAGAAACAGTTGGTGGATGAGGTTTTGAGTGCTAGACTTCTGCAAGTACAGAATGGGGGATTACAGGACTGCAGTGTGAGCAGCGATGGAGTTTTGTGTTTCCGGGGTAGGGTTTGTATGCCGGAGGATGTGGAATTAAGGCAGAAAATTCTTCGAGAATCGCATAGTAGCCCTTACGCTATGCATCCTGGAGGGAGTAAGTTGTATAGGGATCTGCGAGATCAGTTTTGGTGGCCTGGACTAAAGCGAGAAGTCACGGAATTTGTAGGGAAATGTTTGACGTGTCAGTAAGTCAAAGCTGAACACCAGGTGCCTTCGGGGTTGCTACAACCTTTGAAGATTCCACAATTGAAGTGGGAGAGAATCACGATGGATTTCGTTAGTGGGCTTCCCCTTACGCCTACTAAGAAAGACTCAGTGTGGGTGATTGTGGATCGATTGACGAAGTCCGCACATTTCATACCAAAGGCGAGTCGACTATTCTCTCGCAGAGGTTGGCGGCGGCGTATGTGGCGTAAATTGTAAGGCCGGCGGGTGCCAATGTCAATAATATCAAATAGGGATCCTAGATTTACGTCGCGGTTATGGAGGGCATTGCATCAGGCTTTGGGCACCAGATTGGACTTTAGCACGGCATTTCATCCGCAAACCGATGGCCATCCGAAAGGGTAATTCGTGTATTGGAAGATATGTTGAGGATGTGTTATCGACTTGAGGTAGTCGGGAGAATTTCTACCCTTAGCGAGTTTGCATACAACAACGCTTATCAAGCTAGTATTAGGATGGCACGTATATGAAGCGTTGTATGGATTCGGAAGTGTCGCACTCCTACGTGTTGGACAGAGTTGGGTGAGCGTCATGTTTTGGGTCCAGAGATAGTGGCGAAATCAGAAGAAAAGGTTAGGGTAATTCGGGCTCGGTTGAAGGAGGCATCCGGCGCATGTGTCATTTGCGGATCTTAAGCGAAAAGAGATAGAATTTGCCGTGGGTGATCGAGTGTTTCTGAAAGTTTCACCGTGGAAGAAGGTGATGAGATTTGGACGTAAGGGTAAGCTGAGTCCTAGGTTTATAGGGCCTTATCGGATTTTGAAGCGAGTTGGACCAGTGGCGTATCAGTTAGAGTTGCCTTCAGAATTGAAGTAGATGCATGATGTGTTCCACGTATCAATGCTACGTCGTTACCGATCGGATCCATCTCACGTGGTGCCAGTTGAGGAAGTTGAATTGAGACCAGACTTGTCTTATGAGGAAGAGCCGATTCAGATTTTGGAGCGGGATGTGAAGGTATTACGGAAGAAATCAGTTCCTCTAGTCAAGGTGTTGTGGCGGAACCATGGATCAGAAGAAGCTTTTGTGGGAGCCAGAGGAGGCAATGCAACAAAGAATACCTCACCTATTTTGACCGTGTAATTTCGAGGCCGAAATTTCTTTAAGATGGGTAGAACTGTAATATCTGGGATTTTGAGGGGTCTTGCATTTTAATTCGTATCTATGTGTTAGTATGCTCTGTATGCTATTTGAGTGTGTTTAGGGGCTTCGGGAAACCTTGGGGCTAGGTAGGAGCCTTAGTAAAATTTTTGGTTCAAAGTTGTTAAGAGGAGAGCGAGGGGAGCTAGGCCTTAAGGGATTAAATGTGGTGAGCATGGACACAAGTAGCGAGGTGGTGGAGTGGCAAGGGGACGCTACTTTGGGTGCAGGGGAGTTTGCGTTAAAGGAGTTGCAAGGGAGGAGGAGGTTCGAGTAGCATGGACTGCATTTTGGGTTGCTTTTTGCGTCAAGCAGGGAGGAGGTAGTGGATTCGGCTATGGCACTTGGAAGGTGGAAGTTTGAATGGGTCAAACATTTTGAATATGTGGTGGAGAGTGAGGCATGAGGTTTGAATGAGTCAAACTCATTTGAATGGGTGAAGGGGAGGAAATTTAGGAGGAAAAGAAGGGATGAGGAGAGGGGCTTGAGAGTTGGCCGAATGTGGGGTTCTAGGGGTGGCATTTTTAGACAAGAGGCGAGTGGTTCGGTTAGGGGGGTTAGGTGCCGAAATAAGGTGTGTGGTAGAATATGTGTGGTCATTTTTTCCTTCTTTTGAAATTATTTTTCTTTCTTCTCTAGTCTTGCCGAAAGTGTCAACAAGAGTAATTCATTTTCGGTCTTCTTCTTTTACTATAGTCTAAAGCCGAAGGTTATTCTTTCACTCTCTAAAAAGCCGAAATACACCCTCCATCTTCACCATAGCCGAACCTTTTCCTTTACTTTCTCCTATAGCCAAACCTCTTAACCTCAAACTTTCTCTTCTTTTCTTCCATCACTTGTTTCATCATCAAAGCCGAATAGTTTTTCTATACCTTGGCCGAATCTCCCATTCACCATTTCTTTTCTCTTTTTCGTTCATACTCTTTCTTCTCTTCTACTATTGTATTTATTTCTCTAGTTATATCTCTTGGCCGAATGCATCGAGAGCTCGTTAAGGGGCGTTGTCGCTCATCTCCTACCAATCTTCTCAATCGGAATAGTAGTAGTGGAGTATTAAGGATCTTTCGGGACTTGATCAATCAAGGTAAGAAGGCATTTGGTTCGGCCAAAGGCCATTTCTTTTGTCCATAGATGTTAGGCCGAATCTAACATGGCTCGTGTAGGGATTTCGACAACCTTCAAGTTCAAGTGAGGGCCTTCGGGATTTAGGCCGACTTTGGTAAGAGTGTTCTTTCGATTTTAGCATTCGCTTGGTTTCGTTTAGATCCGAATTAACGTATTAACCCGGTCTTCTCACCAAAGACCTTGTTTGATGGATTCGAATATCACCCAAGGAGAGAAAGGGGTTGGACACGTAGTCCCTACCCCTAAGTTCAAGAAACGGTCTGTTTATTGTTCGGGATTGGCCACCGGTGTGGGCCAAATCGGAAAAGAGAGAAGCGGATCGATGTAGTCTCTTCGAGTGAGGACGTTAGGGAAATTGAGAGTCTAGTGCTTCAGGTTCTCGCCAGTGTAGTTAATACATTGTTTCTTTGTTTAATTAGTCAAATGCTTGTGATATGTGTGGTAGCCGATAAAGTGGTCATGGTGGTATTGTTACCCATATTGGGTAATCCGTGTCAGTTAGTACATTTCCTATATTAAAATGTGGATGGATATATGTGGATCTTTGTAAGCATGTTATATATGGATATCTGTTATGTTCACATGATTACATTGTCATTCCATCATGGTATGCTGCATGTGCATGGGGTTCGGGATTTATTGAATAAGGGGAAGTGTGTACATCTATGTACGTGGATTAGTGATGGCCTCGAGCCTCACTGTGGATTGATGTTGGCCTTGAGTCTCATCGTGGATATTTGTGATTTTAATCACGTGGATCAGTGGCTAGACCACTAGGTGGACGGCATTGACTGCCGAAAAGGTGTGTAGCGGATGGAGGGTCGATTTAGTAATCCCCAGGTGTGTGGTGGCTAGATATACGGGTGGTGTGTAGCGGTTGGATACTAGGTTGGGTTGGGTTAACATATTGCATCATTATGCGTGGTATGTGGTTTGATGTGGATTTGGGGTCAAGCCCATTTGTGGATCATGTGGTTTAATTACGCACTGAGTCAGTTTGACTCACCCTATTTTTCTCAAAAACCATGCAGGTGAGACATGATTCGATGGACCGGGCTAGAGTAGATTCGAGGTGGCCATGCAAAAGCTGTTTATTTCTATTCACATATTAAACTTTGCATTACATTTTGGGACATTTTTATTGTAATAAGGCCGCTTAAAATGTTTCGGGATTTTTATTATGGTTTGAGTTAGAATTATTAGCGGATTAATAATTGGGAATGATTTCGAGACATATACAACTTAAAAATCAAATTAAAGTTTTCAAACCCGGACTACTCACAAGCACTCGTTCTCTCAAATTTTTATAAATATAATGATTTAAACTTTACACAACCTTCTAAGTTTTGTTTTCTCGGCAAACTACTATTTTCAGAACGATAAACCCCTTTTTAAATGAAGTAACTGTTTTAGAACTTAAAACTGATTCTCTTTCGTCTTCAAAGCCGAATTTTTCAAACATTTTTCCCCAGTAACATTCTGAATTCGTCTGTGGTGTTTTGGGCCGGGTTTGGGGTGTTACACTTATACGCTAACCTTGCTGCGTAATATACGAGAGTGGCAGTTTGACTGCATACTGTAGCCTCTAATACCCAGAGGGTCGTGGGCAGTCCCAATACTCAAAGGGTCGTAGACTTTACTGATATCGGTATAGCGAATTACTGTATTGCACAGTACCGCATGTACATTAGCCACGCTACGTACGACTATCTGATCTAGTAGCTCAGCTGCAAATTTCTTTCTGTGCCGCATTCGGTATGACTTGTAAGTGTAGGGATGAGTGGGTTGATTAAATCCCCACAGGAAGTGTAGGGTTGGACGGAGAGGTGTGTTGGCTGGATGGGTGGGTTTTTATTTTAGAACTCATTTGCACTCATATGCATCTGATTGAATCTGCTTTGGATCAATGTGATATCGTGGATCAATGTGATTGATCGTTTCGATCAAAAGCACTCGTGCCTAAGAGAATTTCAGAGACTTGATCGCTATTGTACTAAGATGGGCTAAGGCCCAAATTGATCTTCGATTCGAAAGGGGGCTTAGGCCAAGATCAGAATCGTTGAGAATTATTGCTATCAGTATGATCAGTAAAGTACATTGCTATTTGTTTGATTTTGGGCAAATTCACTCAACTGTTAGCCGTCTGTAAGTATGTTCTGGTTTTGAACTGCTTCTAGTTCTTTGTTTCTGCTTCTGTAGTTTAGCTGGTTTGATCTCACATTGAGTTCGAGTAGCTCACCCCCTCTTCTATTTCCCTTTCAGGTACAGTTCTGGATTATGTAGTTGGGCTCAGTAGGCGGAGGTCTCGGACAGGCTTGTGAACAGCAATTGAGCAGTTTGTGTTTTCTAGTTTTTACATTTGGTTTTGAACTGTAAAGATTTGTAATACTGTGGTACCATTACTGTTTTAAACTTTGTTCGTACATTATGTTTTGTTACATTTGCGAATGGTATTTTTAAACGATTAAACGTTTTGGTTTGTTCTGAGATAAATATTTTCAGAAATGGAATTTTGAATGACTGGTTTTTGTTAAATTTTCCTACGATCACTTCGGTGATCAATGTAGCATCCTGAATTCGGTCTAGACTTCTAGGCTGGGTTTGGGGTGTTACATTAATGGTTATGATGTGCACACTTGTGCTTGATGACTATATGATATGGGTATAAGTTTTGTTAAGTGTTTATATTCTTTTGAATGAAGATGTTTGAATCTAGCTTGTGTTAGTATCTTGAATATTTCATGCTTTGAAATTTAAGGTACATAAGTATACATAAAGGCCAATTTTGGCTATGATTGTTTGAGTTAAGGTGACATGAAAGTCATAAATGAATTGGTATATTAACATGTTGGCCCATTAGAATGTTTTGTTTGAATGGAGTGGTAGACTTGTAAAGTTTTATGTAATCTTTGTGTTTGAGGTGTCAATTATGGCATATTGGTTGAATGGATATTTGGACATGTTTTTGGAATGTTTTTGTGAAGGTTTGAATGACCTTATATGTATCATTTGAGCCTTTGGTTTGTTTTGACATGAAATAGGCACATAATGGTATATTTTGTACCACATGGCCTGTCCACACGACTGCGTGTCACATACGAGCTGGTGACACAGCCGTGTGTCCACTGGATATTAGGAAGCATTAGACCTACACGATTCTCGATTGCTACACAGGCTGGCTACACGCCCATGTGAGCACTATAGTTTTGGTCATCTAGTTTTCACACAGTCTTCATTTGTTACACACGGCTTCAGAGAGTTACAAACGCCCGTGTGACTTTTGATAAAATCTTGCAATTTGATCCACACGACTTTAGAGAGTTACACGGCCTGGACATACGACCGTGTGACTCCTGTTTTGCATAATTACCTTTATCTATTGAAAATGTTACAATTTGATCCATGTTTGTTTCTGGGTCAATTTTAGAGCTTTCGTAAGCTTGACTTAGACTCGATTTTGTCTGTTATGCATGATATATATAACAATTGCATGTTATTTGATATTCTTGAATTTAGTTTTGCATGTAATTGTTTCGTTAATTGCTGTAGCATCTTATAGCTCAAGTCCGGCGACCAGACCGAGTGATGGATGTTACACTACTGTAACCTTTTAAGGCAACTGATAGATTTAGTTGGGGTTATACGATATTGGCGTATCTATACAGGATTATTTTGTTGGATCTGATGCCCTAAGTGTAGTATTTTTGTCTACGTACACTTGTAATTTTTTTGAATAGATTGGTTAATAAAATTATTCATAAAGTACACTAATACCCTTCGTATATTATTCTCACGTGGTTTTTGCATGTAAAGCAAAATAGAAGCAAATATTAGCTCATTGGTTGTCTAATGTTTAGCTAATACTAAACGGTATTACGTGGTCGGATCATGATACGGAAAAACAACTTATATTAGTAAACAAACCTAAACATGTTCTTAGCCTAATCGAAAATGAGCAAACTGATTGAAAGACTAATATGTTGTCTATAAACTTATATTAGTAGATGAACCGAAAGCTGGTGCATTGGGTCTACGACTTCTGTAGTATGTAGCGTCATTCACAATAGTGGAATTCATAGCCCGAGATATGGGTAAATGATATCCTCTCATTGGCATTACATGATAGATGAAAAGTAAACATGGCCGTGGGTCGTTCGTCTTTGTGATGAATGACTCGATTACTATTTGATAGTAATTGAATTTTCATGAAGGAAGATGTAATGGTTACCATAAGATAAAATAGGAACATATTAGGAGAGCAAATTTATCCCAAAGAGATTAAGGATATCCTATGAGGGTAACACACTTATGACAAGGTGATTGGACGAGTTTTGATCAAATTGCTTTCATGATAGTATGTTATTAGGGAGAGCTCAATCATGAAATTATAGTGGAATGACTTCGTGACTAAATGAGTTTATAATTAATAAACGAAAAGCTAGAACTTAATTATAAATCATTTGAGCCCTAATTACATATGTCCAATTGGTCCCTTCGCTAGCTAGTTAAAATCGGAAATGAATTGCATGTTGAATCAAATGAATATAAATGGATAAAAATGGTAAAGTTAGAGAAATGGGAAATATTCGAAAATGAATGTGGTTTTCTCACTAAATGGAAATGACCTGAAAATTTAATTTATGGTTTTTTGAATTATTAATTAATTAATTGAAGTTCTAAAATGGAATTAAATTAATTAATCATAGTGAAGTCGTTCAATGCAGAAATATTAAATATATTTTCTCATAGATTATTTTACAATTGTTGTCATGATTTTAACGGAATTAGAATCGGGTTGATAAAATTATTTAATTAAAAAATATATTTATTTATTTAAATTAACTTATAATTTTTATTTTGGAAAATAGAAAATAAAATATTGAATTGGATTGAATTATAAAGTACTGGGTTAAAAATTCAGGAAGTACTTATAATTGGACCCAATACAAGAGACGCTCGAATCCTTATCATAATACATATGAGGGGAGGCACACCCAATTAGCCTCTCTCTCTCTCTCTCTCTCTCTCTCTCTCTCTCTCTCTCTCTCTCTCTCTCTCTCTCTCTCTCTCTCTCTCTCTCTCTCTCTCTCTCTCTCTAATTAGATTAGGATTTTGTTTTTCTATTTTTCGGAATAACAATTCTACCTGTTTCTATTAAAGAGAGAATTTTGCTTTCCTACTGAAAGTAAAGTAAATAATTTTTGGTTCTGTGTTTGATTCGAATTCGTTCGAGTCCACACTCGAAGTAGTTCGTGGTACAAGAACAGCGGAGAAGGTCATTCGGTTGAAAGCCGAGAACGACAAGGATCTTTCTAGCTAAAAACGCAAGTGCGATTTTGGGAAAGAATTATTGCTATAAATATCACAAACCAACTCGATTTTTAAAATTTTAATTTTCTGTTGCACAAAAAAACTATTTTCAAACCTGATTTTTTCAATAGATTTATGGGGTGACGTAAGAACTGGCCAATAAAATAAACGATCGTTGGTTGCTTTTGCAAAATTGAGCACAAATTTGAATATTGTGGTTAAATTTCATCCATTCGCAACCATAAAAGTTCCCTTTCAGTAGAAGGTAAAAGTATAATTGTGTATAATATCCTAAAATGTATTCAACTACCAATATTTATAACCCTATTACATTGAATATTTGAATAGATCTAGGGGTCACTTAGATCATACGTGTTATAGAACAGACCTAATTTGGTTGCGACAAGAAATCATTCGATGAGCCGATAAAGAGATATGTTGTTGTGTTTGTATTCAATGTTATTCATTATTCATGTTAATGAATATTACTGGATGACATATTCGGAAAACGCGATGTTTGCCATCATACCAAAGACAACTTTCGAGCAATATATGTTATTCAGGGCGCGAGTGTCCATTATTTGTTTCCACATCGAGGAGTAGTATCACCCTGATAGGGTGAAACGACAGCCTGGGTTCGTCTAAAACATTTTGGTGAACCCACAAAATAGACATTAGCTTTGTTAAGCTCAATATAAACTAAGAAGGGGGTGAATTAGTGTTTTAAAAATTTAAAGCAAAGATGGGAAAAAAAAGACTCAATAACTTATAGTGGTTTGACTCCAATTAACTATCTTCACTACCTTAGCTTACCACGACTAAGGATTTATCTAATTCACTTATTTGAACCTTTCAAGGACAAGGTTTAACCTTTACAATCTCTATATTTTCAAAATGCAAGATAGTGTCACTTCCCCTTAAGGTTTTCTACCTAAAACCTAAAGTTAATCCTCAGAAAAATGAGAAATAAAATTGAGAATGGATTATCACCTCTAGAAGGTAAATATACAACAATTAAACACTCACATAGTACACCACTTGAAAGAATGAATCAAAACTAACCCCACAAGTGTGTACAAGTGAAAATAAGAATAATAATGAAAATTTATTGGAATTTAGCTCTTGATCTTTGTAAACTTGTTTCTTTGTTCATATGAGTGTCCTTGAATGATATTTATACCCTCTCATTAAATTATATACGTTTGGATTCGTTGGAGGGGGTTTCTTGCCATTGAGAACATTTATTTTGCACATTTAATGCAACCTACAGCAGTATGTCTTAAGACATAAAACCCTTGTCATGAGATAGGAAAAACAAAAATATGATCGTTGGAACCTGTGGTCTTTAGACAATTTTCCATATGTTTAAAGAAAATGCTCGATTGTCTCGAGACAAGGCTCCCCTGAAGTAAACCTTAGCTTAGATGTTTCGTTATCTCAAGACAAATAAGCTTGTCTCAAGACAGGGCTTCCTTGTAGCTTACGACATTGGTTGGTCTTGAGATAAATGAGCTTTTATCTCAAGACAGAGCACCCCTAAAGTAATTTTAGCTTCAATGTTGGTCTATCTTGAGATAATGCTAGGAAATTTGAAAATTATTACTTACAAACATTTGAAAGGACTTAGGACAAAATTTTTGAGCACCCCTAAGTCCTAAGTCATTTAGAAACTTTATTTTTTAGTTTGTAACATTTGAAAATATATTTGGATGTGATTGAAATAATTTTATACAAAATTTGATTAAGGAAATTTATAATAAATTTTGTTATATCAAAATTAACAATCTCTTCCTTTTTATATAGCAAAACTATTTGAAAAATTTACTTTGCAAAACTCCCATAAATCAAATGTTATTTTTATGTTATATTCCACCTTTTAAAGCACTCTATGAAGATTTTTTGATAAAAGAAATTTTAAATTTCATATTAGTTAAACGTAATTTAATTAATACATACTCCCCCGCCCAATAAAAAAAACTAGTATTTACAAAATATCAATGCTTTTAAATATTTGTTATCAAACAGATTTAAAAAAATAAAAATGAACGGCAGAAATTGTTAATTTTCAATAAATTAAACTTTTTCAATGATCACCAAGGCCCATCAAAGAGCTGTACCGTACATTTACCGAATTGCAAGCACCATCAACCTTAGTTTATAAGCATGATTAAAAAATTCAACACTCTTTCAGTCAACTGTATTTTGACACAAAGTCCGTACTCGGATATTTATAGATTTAGAGTGAGTTTAAATAGGTGGTGCATTTATATATGGTTAGTGTAAAAATAGCAGTGGCGGTGAGATTAAATATTGTAACGATACTGTAACGTAAGACAAAAAGTAAACTAAACGCACCACATTGTACTCAATCGCCCATCCAAACCCACCCTTACAACGCACAATCACACTGAAAAACAAAAAAGCCAACCAAATTTGACTTTGTAACCACTCTGTTTTTCTTTTTACTATATAAAGAAACTCAAAGAGTAGTTAGGAAGGAATAAACCAATATGGTGGACAGGGGAGCTTTAAGACATAAAAAACCCAGCCCTGACCTCTTCAAAAGAGTATTCAATTTGTTGAACTTGTTCCAGTATCTTTTCAAACTTATAAGCACCCAAGGTTGCTGGAGTAGCTGGTGTTATTGCCATAAGCATGGGAGCTGATACGGTTGAAGGAGTTGTCGGCACTGGGATTGGCATTGCTTTAGGGGTTCTGTTTTGATCTTCACCATTCACAGTTGGCTTGGAAGCTTTGGCCATTGGTGTCTTACAACCAGGACTTAACCTTTGTCCCTTCTGCACTTTTTCCTGCTCTACTATGGGATTCACAACGTTAGAAACTGAAGAAAGAGGTTTTCGAACTGCTGGTGACTCCATCTCACGTATCTTTGCTGCACTTAGGGGTTGCTTTTTTACTACACGACCAGAGACCTCCGAGCTTCTCCTACCTACAACATCCACATCAAAACCCACAATTTTACCAACGGTAAATGTTATAAAATTCGATGGCTGATAATTGAAATATACCTGAGTGACTTGTAAAGCCGCTGGACCGGTGGTGATTTGCGAAGCTGTTTTCATTCAAAGAGTCTGCTTTCTTATTGGGGTGGAAACGGCTAGTAGGTTTCTCAGGCTTTACTTGCTGAAGCATTGCTCCACCAAAGGACAGTTTCCTATTACTGGCGGCGGTTGTTGGAGTTCTACTAGCCTTTTTTGCGGTCATGGTTGGGCTGGGTTTTGAACCATAAAGTGCTTCTTGCTCTGCTATCAGCTGGCCGTGAAGTTTCTTCTGGTTCTTTAAACAGTAAGCACAAATAATTCAAGTACAGGTTAAGATGAGAAACTTGTTTGAAACAAAGGCCTAAAAAGAATTAATCAAATGGGAGTGTACATACTCGCTGCCTCTGCCTCTGTGTTTCTTTTTCTTGCCTTAGGCTGCTGTAGTCCTCGAGCATAGTAAGAAGTCGTCCCTAAAAGCAATTAAAAACATCATCATACAATATAAAGAAAAACATTTTACTAGAAATCAAGGACATGGCAATTGGTAGAGCTCAACTTTAAGACCAAATCAAATTTTGGTAGTGTTTTCCCGAAACTTAATAGAAATTAGGAAAATGCTTACTCCATCATACAAGAACTCAGCCCCTCTTTCTTTCTCCCAAGCTGTAGTTTTTAAAGCCAAAGCCTCCACCAGAGCTAACCAAAAGAAAAGAAAATATAAAAAAACTGATCAGTCAAGACACCTGGTTACTGCATTACACTAATGACATAGTAAAATAGTTTGATGGAGAAATTTACCAGGAATTTTGTTAACTACAGTTCGAGCTTTCTCTGCCCGTTTCAGAATGAGGTGCGCTCCTCTTCCAGCATTATAACGGTTGTCATCCTAAAGTTTGCACAATCTGTAAGTCCTTGAAATCGTTGTGGGAAACAAGAACGTACATTATTCATAAAAAACAGGATGAGTTTGATTCCAACCCTATTGTACTTTTCCAACCAGCTCTCTTCTTCGCATGCAGCCAACCACTTTTCCACCTTCTCAAGCATTTCTTTGCGGCTAACAGCTTCCTCTCTAACCTTAGAAATCTGAAGATCAATTTGTTCCAACAGGTACAGAGGATCAATGGCACCTGCAAAATATTTTCAGTAGGATTACAAATAAAGTAATGGTGAATCATGGTTCTTCTAGGCAAAGTTTGTTTTAGTTTAGTTAACCTCAAAAATAGGAAAACTTGAACCTGCTGCTGAAAGCTCACAGGGTAACACAAGAAACCTCTTTTTGTTATAGTATAACTAGCAATGAATTGTGCTTTAGATATTTACCAGACTCCATAGCTTCAATTGAATAATCTGTTGAAATAAGTGCTTCCATCACCATGTGAGTCCTTCTGCACATATCCTCTAATTCAACCTTCTTTTTCAGAACAATTTCCTTCATTCTACTCGTTTTGAGTTGCTCCAGCCTAGACACTTCATGCTCAACCTACATGAATTCACAGATACGGATAGTTCTATATAAGGATGAGCAAAATCCGATTCGATTCGAAAAACTCGATAAAATTTTCAAATTTTGAATTAAATAGTTCGAGTTATTTGAGTTAATCAAGTTTTTTGAATCAACTCGAATAAAAAATTAAGTTTTTCGGTTTAACTCGAATGTGAATTACACAATTCGAGTTATCCGAAAATCCGAATAAGAAAAGGCAAAACTACGCCATTTTAATAAATGTTTACCTTTTCTAAAGTTAAAAGTCAAAATCATTAAGTTAAAAGTCAAAACTACGTTGTTTTGATAAATGTTTACTCATTAAGTTAAAAGGCAAAACTATTATATTGTTTATGTAGTTAAATAATTTTATACTTCGTTTACTAGTTAAATAATTGGTTCATGTAAATGCAACATTAAGTATAAATAATAAGATTCGTTAACTCGACTCGACTTGACTCGAAATTTTTTGACTCGATTCAATCCGATTCGAAAAAAATTCAAATTGAGTTCGGTTGCTAAAATAGGATTCTTCAACTCGACTAACTCAAAATTTTTTGACTCGACTCGATCGAATACTCACCCCTGGTTCTATACAAGTCACTCCCCATATAAACTCGCGAGACTAAAATATGTTCTTACCTTTTCTATAGAGTCAACAGAGAGTAAATCGGGCTCAGTAAATTCAGGTTCAGAAGCTGTAATTTTGCAGGTAACGTTCAGAAACATTTGTTGTTCCTCCACTGGCGTATCCATCAAATGCCAAAACTCCAACAAAGCAGATGCAAGATCTTGAATCTGGTAGAAGCACAGATAAAAGGGTCAGAAGTATCAAACACAAACAAATATTCTAGATGCTAAAACATAAAAGTGAAAAGAATCATTATATTTATAATAGTACTTACCTTCTGCATTCTCTTTAACTTTAGCTCCTGCAGGCTTTGAATTTGAGCAGCCAACCTTGCAATTGTACTGTTACTTACATCTTTTGCACCATTCAAATCATCCAAGGCAGGGTGGACTCTACAAATTGTTTGTTTGAAATTCATACCAAGAACTGTGCAAAGTGAGTTTATAGTATCTAGGTGGCCCTGCACCTGATTCAAACGATTGATCTGCAAATGATTTTAAAGTTATATCAGTAATTGCCATCATTTTTATAGTACTGCTCAAAAGATCAGCAGAATCCTAAGTTGCATGTGATATCAATCAATATGGATACACAGATACCATGCTCTCAATTATCGAGACACAAGTTGCTAGTGTCATTGTCAAAGGATATAACTGAACATAGGGACTAACCTTCTCATGTTGAAGTTCATGCAGTTCACTATGCAATTCTTCAAGTCTTCTTAGAGACAGATTGGTCTCGTCAACAAACACCTTATTTCCATTTTGTTCTTTAACCCCCAAAATATCATTAGATAGCTTTTGTATTTGCTCTACAACTCCAACAAATTGATTAATTCTTTCCACTTTCTTCCTACGCATATCCTCCAACAGCGGAATAATGGCTTCAAGTTCTTCCTTCAAGTTCCCACCAGGCTTCAAATCCCGCTGAATAAATATAACCAATGACATAAAAATACTCACAAAACCCATAACAAACCTAATTTAACAATTACCAATCTATTTATTATATGCTAATAACTTCAATACCTGCACCGAGCTCTCTCCCATAGAAGTAAAGATATCTGAAAGTTCTGCCATGGCAGTGGCAATATCTCGTTGCAATTTAGTTCTGCATTCTTTGGCCTCTAGTATTTTTTTCATATAAACCTTGAGGCATTCTTGTTCAATTTCCAAAAGTGTTGTCTCCCATTGGCCATCAGTCTCCCCAACTTCATCCCATAATCTCTGTAATAACCAAAGCAAAGATAACTTTCTAAAATATTTCATGTGCAACGAATAGGCAAATTATAAAATATGCTTTGGGAGATCTTGAGGAGGACCTGAAGTTCACACAGTAATGACCCGCAAGTTGCTTCCATGCGCGCAAAGTGCTCACTATAATGATTTGACATGAAGCCAGTGATATTCAGCAGCAAGAAGCCTTCTTTAGTCTCGCAAAGAAGAATAAAAACGAAGTATGAAGTCAAAATTGAATAATAATAATAATAATGAAATAATAAATAGAGATAAAAAAAAATGAAAATCATGATATTCATAATCAATTATCAATCGAATGAATATCACACTAATTAAAATTGCCTTACTCTGAAAACAATGCTTTTTTTAGTCTTTTTCTTTTCTTTTGCATTCTCGTCGACCAAACAGATGGCATGATAATTAAGTTAAAATTGAACAGAAAAACAAACAAAAAAAATCCGATTCAAAGTAAAAAAAAAAAAAAAAAAAGCATGAAAAGGGAATACAATTAACAGTGAAATTACCGTGAAATTTTTAGAAATTGACTGTCGTGGCTGTGTACCGAAATGGATGGTTGATGATCGGAGATCGGAGATCCAATTGCAGACGATCGAAGAGATTAAATTTGATTATTAGATTATATCAGGGAATCAATGGTGTAAAATTAGCTAAAGAGAGAAAATGTAACGCTTGAATTTTGAGCGAGGGATTGTGAGCGGGAAAGAGCCGTTATGAAAATAGATAATAATAATAATAATTAATAGAAGTAAAATTTAAAGCCTATGCTGACATGTCGTTGAATTAGGCGGGATTCATTACACGTGGCAAAATTATAAGATATTTTATATATTTGTGTTTAGAGAAAATATTTAGTATTTAAACTTCACAATTAGAGTTTAAAATGTTGGTAAATATCTTATAAGATGTAATAAAAAGAAAAATATTTAGTATAAATTTTTATTAAAGAATATTTAAAAAAATTTATATCAATTTTTTAAAACTATTGCTTTTCGACTGTGGGTATCAATGAAAACCATAATGATGCTTTTTGAATTTCAAAATGTTGCAGCGTGTAAATTGCCAAATTTTGAACATTTGGGAAATTAAACTATCCTCTCAAACGAAAAGGCCGAAACCAAATTGTTGATATAATTATAAAGGATCCCGAAAGACCTTTTCTTTTGGGTCTAAAACGCCTTTCAAAATTGAAACTATTGAGCGGGGTAACTTTAATATGGTACTCAAGGGAAATCTGCCTCTCAAGTACTATGAATAAAAAAAAACAAATAAAATTTCTGTTCAATCTTATATATGTATAAATCTTAAAAAGAAAAAAGCAAAATCCAAATAATACACATTCAGCACAAATAATTGAAGAAAATAAATTGCAAGAGACAGGAATTCTTTAATATCATATCGGAAGAGTAGATTGAGATTGATCTATCCAACAACTATCTTCACTCTAACTGTGTCAAGGTGAATTAGTTGAGACAGAGACAATCCAAAACTTGCATATTAGTTAGACGGATTCCACCCGAGGATGAATGGCATAAGGTAAATACCGATGGTGCTATTAATAAGGTGTTGCGTATGCTTCTACAGGGAGATTAATTCATAACTAGTATGGAATTTGGATTGTTGGGTTTTCAAAAAATATTGGCTGCTGCTCTATTATCAATGTCGAGCTGTGGGGTGCTCTAGATGGGCTTCAATTAGCATGGAATTTAAGAATTAAAAAATTGGTGCTTGAGATGGATAGTACTGAAGCTATTCATTTGATTTAAACAAATTCAACTAAACGGCATCACTTCGCGATGCTACGAGCTATAAAGGACCTCTTACAGCTAGATTGATGATCCAAATTAAACACGTGTTTAGGAAGGGAAACAAGGTAGCGGATAGATTGGCACGAGTGGCTTCCTTAAGACCGTTAGGCAAGCTAATATACATGCAACCGCCGGATGAAGTTCTTCAATTATTTCATGATAATTACTCTAGAATGGCTTGGACTCATCTAACCTATTTAGGAGATTTTCCTTCATCTTGTAACAATATATATATATATATATGTTTCATTTTTGCAATTAATGTTTCTTGGTATTCTCTATATCTAGTTTTTTATCTTCAGGGTTTATGGTTACCTTCCAATAACAATATAGTTTTTTAAGATTTTAAATTTTATTAGAAAAGTAATGTATCTCATCATTTCATTCAATAATAATTGATTTCTTTGCTGTCAATATCTCAAGTAAATGATTATCATCCCTTTTTAAAACTTCATTCATCAAGAAATCATTAGGTTGAAGCTCCACAAAGGATGTTATGAACCAGTTCATAAGACAAGAATTGTCCTTAGTATTCTTTAGCGAACCAATTGACAACCCTGATATCCCACCTTTTACAAAAGAAAAGCTAACATTCCTAAATGCAGAGACATTGCTGAGCACATTATCTATAACAACAACCGAGCCCATTGCCTATTCAACCCATTAACCATTTCAATCCCCAAATTGTAATCAGATTCAATAATGATGTAAGACCAGTCTCTTTCGACAGCAAGGGAGGAGCCAAGGCTGCAAGTGTTAGTAATATAGATTTATGTTAGTAAGCTGTTAGTTAGTTAGTATCAGTTAGACTGTTAATTCTATTAATTAGTTGGGATTCTTTCTTTTTCATACTTTGCACGTTGTATAAAACCATAGCTTTGCATGGTAAACAATTATGATAATAAATGCAGCTTAGATGCATTCTTTTCTACATGGTATTAGATGTACACATTCGTTTTCTTTTCTGCATTTTCTTGCTTCCCAATCACTTTGTTTCTCTGATTTTCCTCAGTTTCTATCTTTCTTATGGCATTCAATGATTCTACACTGCCTTCTAGTCCTTATTATCTCCATCCAAACGAAAATCCAGCCTTAGTCTTGGTTTCCCATGCCTTATCAAGCTCGAATTATCATTCTTGGTCTCGAGCAATGAAACTGGCACTCTTATCCAAGAATAAGCTTCAATTTTTCGATGGTACGATCACAGTCCCGATTAAAACAGATCTTCTTTATCCAGCTTGGGAGAGGTGCAACACTATGGTGATTTCTTGGCTGCATCACTCTATCTCGCCTTCGATCATGAATAGCATTCTTTGGCTTGATTTTGCTTACGAGATTTGGCGTGATCTCCGTGAACGTTTTTCTCAGGGAGATATTTTTCGCATTTCTGATCTCCAAGAAGAAATTTCTTCTTTTAAACAAGATGATCGCTCAGTTACTGATTACTTTACTGAGTTAAAGATGCTCTGGGACGAGTTGTTAAACTTCAGGCCCATTCCTGCCTGTTCTTGTCGCACACCTTGTTCCTGTGGTGTTTTTACTACACTTCAGAAGTATCATGATAATGATTATGTCATTCGATTTCTTAAAGGCCTTCATGATCGGTTTGCTGGTGTTCGTTCTCAGATTATGCTTATTGATCCATTGCCTACAATTAATAAAGCCTTTTCTATGGTCATTCAACAGGAACGTCATCTCAATAGTGGATCTTCTCAAGTATTTGTTAGTAACACAATGCGCCAACACTTTTCTTCTAAGAAATCTCAGGCCAAATCCTCCACTGATTCACGACAATGTACCTTTTGTGGCAAATCCAGGCATACTGTTGAAACATGTTATGAGAAGCATGGTTATCCACCTGGTTATAAGTCTCGTGGCCGGACTTCTCGTGCGCACAATGTATTTGATGATGGTGCTGCACAATCTTTGCAATCTTCACAGTCTGTTGCTTCCTTGTCACCTGCTCCTTGTGTTAATTTGACACAAGAACAGTTACAACAATTGATCGCATTGCTTCCATCCTCTACCCCCACCTCCCCACCTCATGTTACTAATACTGCCTCTTCTTTACACCAAACATCTTCTCCACCTGCAGGTAACTCCTTTTCTTTACAATCCCATCATTGGATCATAGATACTGGTGCAACTAATCATATTACACATTCTTTATCTTTGTTTGCTTCCTTTACTCCAATTCAACCTGTACATATCACCCTACCTAATGGCACCAAGGTTTATGCTCGATTTTCTGGCACAATCATTTTTAGTGATAGTCTTTACATTACAAACGTTCTTTATGTTCCTCATTTTGCTTTCAATCTTTTATCTGTCACCAAACTTACTGCCAACTTGCCTTGTTCATTTACTTTTTATAAGACTTATTGCTCCCTGCAGGCCCTTCCCTCTTTGAAGATGATTGGTACAACTAAAGTTGTTCATGGCCTTTACATTTTGGACACACCAGCTCAACCCTTCTCTATTCCTGTTCCAACTGCCTTAACAGCTACCACTACTTCCTCCCATCTTTGGCACCAACGTCTTGGTCACCTTTCTGATTCAAGGCTAAAGTTACTTTCTTCTTATATTCCTTCTTTGTCTATAGCAACTACTTCAGATTGTAAAGCTTGTCCTTTGGCTAAACAAAAGAAACTTTCTTTTCCTGTTCGCAATTCTGTTTCAAATAAAAGTTTTGACCTTGTACATGTTGATATTTGGCGTCCAACTGATGTCGTTTCTATCACTGGTCATCGTTATTTTCTAACCATTGTTGATGATTTCAGTCGTTTTACTTGGATTATTCTTTTAAAAACAAAGTCTGAAGCTCGTGCTCACATTCAAAACTTTTATACCCTTATTGAAACTCAATTTTCTTCAAAAATTAAAGTTTTTAGAACCGATAATGGCCGTGAATTTGATATTCCAACCTTCTATGCTTCCAAGGGAATTATTCATCAAACTTCTTGCGTTGAAACTCCACAACAAAATGGTCTTGTTGAACGAAAGCATCAACACATTCTTAACGTTTCACGGGCACTTTTGTTTCATTCCAACTTACCTAAGCATTTTTGTGGCCATGCTGTTCTTCATGCTATTTTTCTTATTAACCGCACACCAACACCTCTTTTGGACAACCTCACTCCTTTTGACAAGCTTTATCAAGCCAAGCTTGACTTTCAGTTTTTACGAATGTTTGGTTGCCTTAGTTATGCTACAACTCTTACAGCCCATCGCCATAAATTTGATCCTCGAGCTCGAGCATGCATTTTTCTTGGTTTTTAACCTAATGTTAAAGGTTATATTCTTTTTGATCTATTATCTCATGTCATTTTTGTTTCCAGGAATGTCATTTTTCATGAGTCCATTTTTCCCTTTTCTCATCAACCATCCAATTCTTCTACCCCAAAGCTCAGCTTTGATCCCTCCACCACTTATGATTTACCTTCTCAACAACAAGTACCACCACCTTCTCAACCCGCAATTGCAACTACTCCTCCCATTCAACCTTCCAGGCCATCTCGTACCCGAAAACCACCTTCCTACTTAGACCAGTATCATTGTCCTTCCAACAAGGCTGTTACCAATCATTTTCGATGTTCAAAACCTTTCTCCAACCTTTCCTCAACTCATTTACATTTCACACTTTCCATTAGTGCTTCTTCTGTCCCTACTACATATTTACAAGCCAGTAAACATTCCCATTGGAGAGAAGCAATGCAGGCTAAAATTTCTGCTCTTGAAAAAAATAACACCTGGATCATTATGGATTTACCTCCAGGCAAGACTGCAATAGGTTGTAAATGGGTTTATCGGATAAAACATAGAGCTGATGGTTCCATTGAACGTTACAAGGCTCGTTTGGTTGCAAAAGGGTTTACACAAACCGATGGTGTTGATTATTTTGTTACCTTTTCACCTGTGGCCAAGATTACTACTGTTCGTGTGAAAAATATATCGTCGGTAATGACAAATATATCGCAAAGAAAAGAGAAACAAAAATAAAGAACACACAGATTTTACGTGGAAACCCTTTCGAGAAAAAACCACGGGCAGAGGAGAAGAAAATTCACTATGTCGAATTCGAATCTATTTACAAGAGGAATAGACTATGTCTATTTATAGGCTTGTAAAGCCATATTCTAATAGGAGTGTAGTAAGATTGAAACTCCTTATTCTAATCAATATCCAATAGATGGAGTTTAATAAGGTTTAAAAAACCTTATTTAAAATAAAATAAAAGAAGTGTAGTTCTATAGGGATTCTTCTTTTCTTTTATTTTATTTTATCATTGTATTTTATTTAAATAAGGATTCGGGTCACTTAATTCTAACAATCTCCACCTTGACACGAATTCTAAATAAACAAGTTCTTTATCGCGAATTCTCAACGAACAAGTTCTCCACCTCTTCTATAAAACCCTTAAGGGTTTAACTTCAACAATGAACACCAACCAAATCTAAGCAATGCTCAAACTTGGTTATAGGAAGTGACTTAGTCATCATATCTGCAGGATTTTCATGAGTACTAATTTTGCTCACAACAATATCACCACGAGCAATAATATCACGAACCAAACTATGCTTCACAACCGGGGAGAACACATCCGTGAAGTCCACTCTGGAATTTGATCAGAACCCTTTGCAACAAGCCTTGCTTTATATCCGGGTTCTTTAACTCCTAGAGTCCCTTCTTTCTTTTTAAACACCCATTTACAAATGAAATGCCTTTTTACGCTTAGGAAGTTTCACAAGATCCCATGTTCTGCTTTTTGTGGAGTGATTCCATCTCCTCTTGCATAGCAAACATCCAATTTTCTCGAGTCTTCACAACTAACCGCCTCGGAATAATTAGACAACTCTTGGTTTGCATCTATATCTTCACCACATATAAAGCATAAGCAACTAGATCACCTCAAAGATACTTCTTTGGAGGCTTAATTTTTCTTCTAGTTCTATTTTTGGATATAGAGTATTGTGGTGAAGAAGCAACTCTATTCTTAATTTTTGTAATCGGCTTGAGGAATCGACTCAGATAACTGATGCTCCACCGCTTTTGATTTTCTTTATTGGAAGAGTCTTTAAGAGATAAGTTAGGTAGCATAGCGCTTTCATCAAAAACAACATCTCTGCTAATCACAACTTTTCTATTTTCGTGGACACCATAACTTATACCCTTTTACACCACTTTATAACCAAGAAAAACACATTTAATGGATCTCGGTTCCAATTTTCCATTATCAACATGAGTATACGCAGGACACCCAAAGATCTTTAAATCGAGAATAATTAGCGAATTACTGGACCATACCTCTTGTGAAGTTTTTTCTCAATGGCAATGGATGGAGATCGGTTGATCAAAAACATGCGATGGAGGTCGCTTGCCCAAAACGACTTTGGTAAGTTGGCATTTGACAACATACATCGAACTTTCTCCATGATCGCTCTGTTCATTCATTCTCAGTAACGCCGCTTTGTTGTGGAGTATGACGAATCGTCAAGTGTCTCACGATCCTTCCGACTTGCACATGCTTTACTAAACTCATCGTAACAAAACTCTAAGCCATTATCTCATGCGGAGGTGTTTTATTTTTTCTCGCCTATTTTTCAATCATAGTTTTCCAAGACTTAAATACGGAAAAAACATCGCTTTACTCAGGAAGAAGAATGCCCAAACTTTTCTGAAAAATCATCAATAAAAGTTAGCATATAATTAGCTCCACCTCTTGAAGGCACTCTTGACGCCCCACGGATCGTAATGAATATACTCCAACGCTCCTTCGTGTTATGGATTCCTCCGTGAATCGAACTCTCTTTTGCTTCCCAAAAACGCAGGTGCTCACGTAACTTCGGTTTGCAAATTCCTTGCCCATCAAGAAGTCCTCTTTTGCTCAATTCTCGCATGCCATTCTCACTCATATGCCCTAGACGCATATGCCAAAGTTTAGTAATATCATCATCCGACAAGGAAGAGGAAGCGACAATTTGCATCACCAATAACAAGAGAACCTGCAAAACATATAACTTGGCGTCTTTCTCTACCCTTTCATCACAACGAGGGGAACCTTTGGAAATCTTCAAAATCCCACTTTCACCGTGTATTTGTACCCTTTTGAATCAAGAGTACTTAACGAAATTAAATTTCTCTTCAATTCGGAACATGTCGACGTCACTAAGTGTTCAAAACTCCGCCAAACATCTTAACTTTAATTGTTCCAACACTGCGATTTTACACGAAGCATTATTTCCCATCAAAACAACACCTTCGACATTGTTTCGTAAGTTGTAAACCAATCCCGATTGGGACTCATGTGGAAGGTGCGGCTGAATCAAGTATCCACTCTCGCTCACTTTAGAATTGTTGATGAAGCGACTAGAAGTTCACCATCATTGTAGTCTTCTACAACATCGCCTTCACCGGAATTTTTGGTTGTTTTCCTTTTGATTCGCAGCCTCCCTTTTAATCTTGTTCGTAGTTTATAACACTCGATTTAATGTGCCCTTTCTTCTTGCGTGGTTACAAGTTTTACCTCTGCTTGAAGACTTCGATCTACCCTTAGATTTACAAATGAGGATTCCGTT
This sequence comes from Gossypium sturtianum, assembly GCA_025698515.1. Taxonomy (NCBI): domain Eukaryota; kingdom Viridiplantae; phylum Streptophyta; class Magnoliopsida; order Malvales; family Malvaceae; genus Gossypium; species Gossypium sturtianum. The sequence goes on from CM046950.1 coordinate 32,856,351, forward strand.
CCGTGTCCTTCCACGATCATCATCAGCGTTCGATCTTGTCTCCCACGAACAATGAGACCCTCTCCTTGAGAGTCGGGTTTAACCACAAGATGCTTTATCTTATCATACGAGGTCAAAGAATCATAAACCTCATCAACCGTGAGAGACTCACGGCTATATAAAATCGTGTCTCTGAAGGTTGAATAAGACTGGGGCAACGAACAAAGTAGAATCAACCCTAGATCTTCCTTATCATACCGAACCTCTATGGCCTCCAAGTTTGAGAGAATTTCTTTAAACATCATTAAGTGTTCGTGCCTGACGCACCTTCCTCCAAACGATGAGCATAAAGACGTTGCTTCATATGCAACTTACTGGTTAGAGTTTTTGACATACACATTTGTTCTAGCCTCTTCCATAATGTCGCGGCGGTATTCTCCTTCATCACATCCTGTAAAATTTCGTTAGACAAATGCAAATGTAACTGTGTTAACGCCTTTCGGTTCTTGCGCTTCTTCTCTTCCTCTGTCAATGTCGAAGGCATCTTATCTACCCCTAACAAGGCTTCCTCTAAATCTATCTGTGTAAGAACTGCCTGCATCTTTATCTGCCACAATGCGAATCTGGTGTTGCGATCCAATAGCGGGATTTCATACTTCAAAGACGCCATTACCGTGATCGAGATGAAAAACCCGGAAGCTCTGATACCAATTTGTGAAAAATATATCGTCGGTAATGACAAATATATCGCAAAGAAAAGAGAAACGAAAATAAAGAACACACAGATTTTACGTGGAAACCCTTTCGAGAAAAAACCACGGGCAGAGGAGAAGAAAATTCACTATGTCGAATTTGAATCTATTTACAAGAGGAATAGACTATGTCTATTTATAGGCTTGTAAAGCCATATTCTAATAGGAGTGTAGTAAGATTGAAACTCCTTATTCTAATCAATATCCAATAGATGGAGTTTAATAAGGTTTAAAAAACCTTATTTAAAATAAAATAAAAGAAGTGTAGTTCTATAGGGATTCTTCTTTTCTTTTATTTTATTTTATCATTGTATTTTATTTAAATAAGGATTCGGGTCACTTAATTCTAACAGTTCGTTTGTTACTTGCTATTGCTGCCTCTAAGAATTGGTATTTGCACCAACTTGACGTTAACAATGCCTTTTTGCATGGTGATTTAAACGAAGAAGTTTACATGGTTTTACCTTCTAGTGTTACTTTATCAACGCCAAATAAGGTTTGTAAGCTACAGAAATCCTTATATGGTCTCAAACAAGCCAGTTGACAGTGATTCTCTAAGCTCACATCTGCTCTTCTTTCACTTGGTTATGTTCAATCCAGTTCTGATTCTCCTTGTTTGTTAAAAAGGATGTTGTTTCTTTTACTGCTTTGCTTGTTTATGTTGATGATGTCATCTTGGCTGGTGACAACTTGGATGAAATAGCACGGGTTAAAGCTTTTCTGGATTCTATGTTTCGCATCAAAGACTTGGGTGTTTTAAAATATTTTCTTGGCCTTGAGGTTGCTCGAAGCTCTACTGGAATTCACCTTTGTCAACGAAAATATGCTCTTGATATACTGTCTGATTTTGGTTTCTCAGATTGTAAACCTGTTAAAACCCCAATGACTGCCAAACTTCCTCGCGATGCTTCTGCAGACTTACTTCCTGACAATACCCTCTTCCGGAAACTAATTGGCAGACTTTTATATTTGGTTTCTACTAGACCTGATATTGCCTTCGCAGTTCAGCAATTAAGTCAATTCTTGGACCAGCCTACATTCTCTCATTTGCAAGCTGCTCATCAAGTTCTTTGTTACTTGAATGGCTGCCCTGCTTCGGGTCTTTTCTTTTCTGCCTCTTCATCATCTGTTTTAAAAGCTTTTAGTGATGTTGACTGGGCTGGCTGCCCCTTGACCCGCCGATCTGTGACAGGTTATTTCCTATTTTATGGTGATTCCCTTATTAGCTGGAAGGCCAAGAAGCAAACCACTGTGTCTCGTTCTTCCTCAGAAGCAGAATATCGTGCACTTGCCTCTACTGCTTGTGAAGTCCAGTGGCTTCGGTTCCTTTTGCATGATTTGCATATGCCTCCTTCTACTCCTACTGCCTTGTTTTGTGATAACAACTCCGCTCTTCAGCTTGCTGCCAATCCAACATTCCATGAACGTACCAAGCACATCAAGATTGACTGTCATCTTGTTCGTGAGAAAGTGCACTCTGGTGTCATCAAACTGCTCCCTTGCTCTTCCAAGGATCAACTCGCTAACATCTTTACAAAACCCCTTGCTGATGTTCCTTTTCAACTCTTGTTGTCCAAGCTGGGCTTGCTTTCCATACACTCTCCAGCTTGAGGGGGGATGTTAGTAATATAGATTTATGTTAGTAAGCTGTTAGTTAGTTAGTATCAGTTAGACTATTAATTCTGTTAATTAGTTGGGATTCTTTCTTTTTCATACTTTGCACGTTGTATAAAACCATAGCTTCGCATGGTAAACAATTATGATAATAAATGCAGCTTAGATGCATTCTTTTCTACAGCAAGCAAGCGGGATGATGCCCGCACATGTGCATTGGCTACCTAAACAACATTTACCATTTACGGTCTCTGGCAATGGCGGCAATCCTGAATGGACAATAGCTGAAGTGCTGAACAAAGAGGCCCTCCACACCTGTGTTGCTTGGACTCTATATATAAATAAATATATATATATATAGCGTGTATAAATATTTAATTCGTTAATTGAGCACAACGCAAAAAGATCCAATAGAACATGGGTGCAAGGTTTCGCTTTGTATGTACTTAAATATAACATAAATTATTGGATTGATTATATATGTGATGATAAATACATTATTGAGAGGCATTTTTTTTAGAGAAGTCTTCAAAATATCATTCGTTGAACAATCAGTTAAATCCTCAACAATAAAAAGGTATTGTCCCTCAATGGGGGGTTTTGTCTCCCAATTTTACTGAGTGTGAGCGTCTCGTAAGAGGTTTGGTTCAGAGCCGAAGTGCCTCAGTTGATGGAGATAAAACTTGCAAGATTCAAAGAAGAGGTGTTAATATAGTGTGTAACAATAATTATGAAAATCACTTGCATGCAGAGGACTCGAACCACCAATCTAAGGTATATTACCAGATGCAAGTATGTTGCCTATATGCCTTAGGTCTTACAAAAATTAGGTTTTTTAAGGCATGTTGGTTTTCGGTAGAGTATGGAAAACAAAATCCCACATCGGAGGATAATATCTTTCCATTATTGGGGGCTCAATTGATAATCCAATAAATGATACTTCGAATACTTCTTGTGAAAGAGTTGGCTACCCTCAACATATATCATAATAAATGCAAATGCATGATGAAATTTATTTTTAAAATTAAAAATAAAGAATAAAGTGAAAGTGAAAGTGAAAAACATAAGAGAGGTTTCAATTGTCATAATGCAGGTATTTAAGCCTTTGAAGAATCTAATATCTACGAGTAAATGCAGGTTTGGTTCATTTTCAACTTGGTTTGTGTATAATCCTAAATCCTTGAAAGCTAAGATCCAGCATTCATGCCAAACTGCATGTTAGAAGTTACGCGCACAGGTTGTTGATATTTGTGAGTTTTTATTAAGCGATGCAAGGCTGTATCGGGTTTTGTTAAAGTATGATGTTATGTTTGAAGAAGTTTATAAGGCAGAATGACGTCAATGTTTATGTGAATTGCGAGTAGTAATTAATCACATCAATTTCCCAAACTTTGCACGAAAGACATTAGACCCAAACACCAATTAGCTGTTTCCCACATGAAAACCCACTGACAGGGAAGGGAATGTCAAAAAAAAATGAAGCTCAGAAACACTGTTAAAACATCCTGAAATCAAATTGAATAAAGGACCCAGCTCCAGGTATGCACCTGCCGGGAATCGAACCCCGTGGCGGGTACAATTCTACCACTGGACCAATGGAGCTTGCTTGAAACATGGGACCAAATAGTTGCAATTGATTTCTAAGGTGTACAAAATACAATCCCTAGAAAACGATAAAATTTCCTTTGCATCAGAAAGCAACTCTGCAAAAAAAGAGGAAGACACAGCCGGAAGCAACCAAAATGTTATAATCTGTCCCATAAACTGAATACCATAGCCATAGGGTACAAAATAGACTCCATAATAATCTTCAAATCCATACTCAGGCTCAGCCACCACAGCTTTTGTTTCCATGGCGCTCTCCTTTTCCAGCCCCCTTTTTTTTTTCAAGTTGCTGTCTCTGTAACCCTATTTGAAAATCCTACTTTATTTGCACTCTTTAACACATCTAGCTGTGAAACGACGATGAAGATATCATGGATTCCTAAACATGCATACTCTTCGTCCTCTCTTTCACTCATCTTATTTGTTCTTTTATGAAATATATATTACATACAACTGGAATCTTGCGCCAGCAATGAGGCCCAATAACATTGTAATGCCTGATTTAATCGTTTATGTTTCGGCTCTTTTGAATGGGCATGTTCTCTCACATCATGCCCTAATGTAAACGTAGATTGCAATTACTCTTTAATCTCGAGTTTTTCAAATGGAACCAATGTAGGTTTTTTATTTTCATCTACATCTAAGTTATTTACTATGATTTTATTAAATGAAGATATTTTTATTTTTTATATAATAAATCAATAAAAAATTGATCAGGTTAAGATTTTAATTTGAAACATCATGTACGATAAACAATTAACTTTACCATTACAATCAAAACATCATTTGATTTTCATATAATTTTTTAATAAATATGTTTGGTACATATTTTTCTCATCCATATTTTCAGTGTGTCATAAATCTAGATATTTATAAAATTTTTGACGAAATTAATGTTAATCAGTTTAATTAAAATAAAAACTAAAAAGACAACCAAATTTATTATAAATGTATATATATATATATGTTTCAATCATCTTATTAATTTATTTTAAAATTAAATATATGGCATTTTAAACTTAAAATAAATCTCAAAAGATAAATAATTAAATTGACAAATAGAAGATTTGATGTCGATTTTATATAATTTTATATATTATGTTTTACTTGGATCTCGTAATTTAATACTATTGAAGAGCAATATTTTTAAAACCAGATCAACGGTCGAAACGATTAGACCATCGGTTCATCAGTCTGATCGGTTCGATTTAAAAGTTATTAAAAAATAAACAAAAATTAAAAAAACTAGATTCAACTGTCGGTTCAACTGTTGATTTTACCGATTTTTTAGTTGATTTAGTCAGTTCGTACCAATTCCCGATCTAACCGGATGAAAAATACTTTCTAAATTGATCCGATCCGATTCAATTCAAATAACTCCGTAAACAAATGTTATTGATAAATTAAATCCTAAATTGTAGCGGGCCATTGATTTTAGGTGCGACGGTTAGTATAATATCAAAGATTGAGTTAAAAATACTTTGTTGTCCAATGTTACTCTTGTACATGATTACATTTTATCATACAATAATAGACGAAAGCAGACGGTCAGTTAAGTTGATTAAGAAAAAAAATAAAAACCCACTTGATCAATTAAACTCATACATTACCGACTAACCAATTAATTTAAGTCTTAATTAACTTAATCAAACTGACTTAATATCTATTATTCGATGAATTAAATCGATCACTTTAGTTATAAAAATTCATACCTATAATTATTTAACAGAACTCATTTTACTAATTTATAAAATTATTAGTTGATTTAACCGAACCGAATTAATAAAAAATCATCAAATATGATGGAAATGGTTTGTATAGGATTAAGAAGAAGAAGAGCGAAAATCCAGGGAAGTTAACCCTTTATATTGTTATTTTAATTTGAGAAAATAACTGCCTCAGAAACGGGTAAATGGCCAGAATATACCAAATTTTAAAAAAATTTACAGAAAAGGGCCGAAAAAATAATTATCTACCGGAAATGGTCATTTCCCCCGAAAACGCGTCCACGTCAGCGCATTTTCAGGGGATGAATCAAAAAAGCGCGTCCACGAGGGAGCGCTTTGTGCCACATCAGCGAAAAACGCGTCCTTGACGGCGCGCTTTACTGATGTGGCAAAAGCGCTCCCTCGTGGACGTGCTTTGCCCCTGCAACGGTCAAATTTTTTTTTGAACGTTGGGCCTCCAACGGTAAAAAAAAAAAAACTATAAATACCCCCAACCCTTTTATTTTTTTCACACATTAGTCCTTACTCATCTTTCTCTCAAATTCCTCTCAAATTTCTCTCAAATTCCTTTAAACTTCCTCTCAAATTTCACAATAGTCCTTTAATATTTACAAAAAAACCCTTTTTTAAATTTTTTGAAATATATTTTTTTTGATAAATTTAAAAATATTCGATCGTATTAGCAATGGCCGGAGAATTAATTCGTCTCGACGATAAACACATCTCCGTCAATCAAATGCAAATGGTAAGTTTTAATTTTAATTTTTCAATACTATTTAAAATTTTTAAGGTTTATGCAATTTTAATTAAATTTTATTTTATAATTTTTTAAACAGTCTGTAGATCGGGTGTTGCAATGCTATATTCGCAATATGCCTGGTCCGCCATCGCCGTTTATCGAGAATTACCTGCGGGAAGCGGGTTTTTGGCACGTGGCCACGATAGGCCGGGGGTGCAAGTTGGACCCGAAGTTAATTAGTGCGTTGATAGAGAAGTGGAGACCCGAGACGCACACTTTCCATCTTCCATGCGGAGAGTGTACCATCACTCTGGAAGACGTGCAATTGCAATTAGGATTGCCGGTGAATGGGTACGTAGTCACCGGGTCCGCAACTTATAGCGATTGGGACACCGTATGCTACGAGCTTTTGGGTGCTATTCCGGATAACATTTACGGTGGTCGGATCGAGATGGGTTGGTTACGAGACACATTTCCGGAGCTGAATAATGATTCGATCAAATAGAAAGAATACGGTATGCTCGGGCATACATTCTTAAGATGATTGGAGGCTATCGATGCTGGACTATCCACGAAAACCTCGTACACACGAGATGGCTGCTTTGAAACTCGTTGATTTTAGAGCAACGGTGAATTGAGTTGAAGTCTGCCGTGCTAGCAAAATTGTATCGGGAGATGTCCGGCGCGCAGCGGCGAATAAAGCGAAAATCAGAGGTTGCCTATCACTACTGCAATCATGGGCACGATTTCGATTTCTATTTTTACGTCCTCGAGTCGACCACCCATATACATTCCCACTCATAACGAGGTAAATTTAATATTAGATTTTACAATTATTACGTAGATTTAAAATATAATTGTATGCTAAAAATTTATCTAATTAGGTGGAACCATTCGGCGAGTTATGTTAGAATACCTACATCGCTTGAAGATATACGGCTTCTACTAGAGCAACGGTCGGAAGCACAAGTAAGTATTAAATTTTAATTAAATTTCGTAATAAAATAGTCGTTTCGTATTTCGTATTTAGTATTTAGTATTTAGTATTTAGTATATAACTAATATTTTTATCACGTTAATATAGTTTGAATGGACACCATACGAGGACCCGTCAATTCGGGCAGTAATTCCGGAGGAGTTCTTTCAAAATCCGAACATTTGGCATGTGAAGGTCCCATTGATCAACTATGTCACCGTGGAGATGCACCAATCAAATCGGGTTCTGCGTCAATTTGGATTCTGACAACCGATTCCCGTGGCACCTGAGGTGCTCGATGATGAGCACAAAGTCGACTTACGGTAGTTGCATACGGATTGGCCAAGATATTGGTCAGCGTATATTGAATTATGGGAGAACCGGTATGATTATATACCTACTCGGGAACCGATCATCGTTCCTGAGTTAGCGTGCGTGCCGGAATACATGCCATGGTTTCGGATCCATGGCAAGCCGTATTTATTGTCGGAAGAGGAGAGCGGCGACAACCGTGAATAAAGGAACGACGGAGCCCTTTAAATCCAAGGAGAATGGGTGATGAGACGGGACCATCAACAGCGCGAAACACGACCACCGGCCCATCAATAGCGCCCATACGATCCACCGGCCCAACACTTCACCGGCGACACCGACATCACGGCCTTTTCGATTATGCCAAAAGTGCGTACCTAGCCCTTATATGTATCCTAACCCTTACATGTTTCCTTTTCCCGGTCCACGACGAGTTGGAATGCATGGCCCGGTTCGAGTCCGTTCTCGACTACTCTGATCGCGGCCGATCTTGAGGCCGCCGTCGCATGAGGGATCGCACGAGGCGCAGTCGGGGAGCTCTTCCTTTTACCAGTCTCCTTCGCCTTATGGGATTCAGACACCTCCGCCATGGTTTATGCAAACACCTCCCCAGTCATTATTTTATCAAGGTGGGTCATCCTCCCAACACCCACAACTGCACCCCTGCGGAGAAACTGAATCCCCACCTGAGGTTCCACAACCCCCACCGGAAGCTAGAAGAAGGAGGAATCCAGCGCGTATTCGTCGATCACCCCCATGTAGCACTGATTCCGACCGACACCAACATTGATTCCGACCGCCATTTTTTTATTTTTTTTTGTAATTTAATTTTTATATCTTTAATAAAATAAAAGTTGTTTTTTTATTTTTTTATTATAATTTAATTTTTATATCTTTGCTAAAATAAAAGTTGTTTATTTTTTTATTGTAATTTAATTTTTATATCTTTGATAAAATAAAAGTTGTTTTTTATTTTTTTTATTGTAATTTAATTTTTATATCTTTAATAAAATAAAAGTTGTTTTTTTTTGTAATTTAATTTTTATATCTTTGCTAAAATAAAATAAAAGTTGTTTTTTTTATTTTTTTTGCAATTTAATTTTTATATCTTTAATAAAATAAAAGTTGTTTATTTTTTATTGTAATTTAATTTTTATATCTTTGCTAAAATAAAATAAAAGTTTTTTTTATTTTTTTGTAATTTATTTTTCATATCTTTAATAAAATAATTTTTTTTTTGTAATTGATTTTTTTATCTTTAATAAAATAAAAGTTATTTTTTTAATTTATTTTTTTTATTTTTAATAAAATGAAAGTTGTTTTTGAATATCCTAATTGTAATTGTAATTTTTATATATTTAATGAAATAAAAAACACATACTTTACTTCTATCATATCTTTAAATACATCTAAACAAAAATGATACAGACGAAAATGAGACATAACTTTTCAAGCCACCAAGAGACAAAAATGATAAGGAGACTATCAACTATTCTGACTTGAACATGAGCGGGATGGATGGCCTGGGTTCCTACACCATTCGCATAACTTCCGTTGGTTGGTTGTTTCTCAGATATCCATATTGTTGCGTATTCTAGTCGAGCAAGGTCGACCTTTTTGGTTTGCGCCAGCTTCTCTATCCGTAATGACTTATACGGAGCAAGCGATACAGACGGCCACTTACGTTCATCTTGGACTGGTAGGAATACGTGTCTCCAAACGTTGGACAAGTTTTCTATTTTATACACTTCGTCGACAGAGCTCATGGGTTCCAGACAGAGATTCTGACAAGCTGCAAGTACATGAGTGCATGGGTAACGAAGTGCATCAAATATCCTACAGTCGCAGGTCTTATTTCTCAAGTGTACACGATATTGCCCGCCAACAATACCTTGGTTCGGTCTGTCAAACTTCGTCACACGAAACCATAGGTTGTCGCGATCGTGACACACTGTGTGCATGGTGTTGGCCCGTGCCTTCCCATTGTTAATTTCTCGCAATACCTTCGCGCACCATACATGGCCTCCTTGCATTTGGCCTTTATAACTCATTGCTCGCCGGAAATAGTGCCGCTAAACGAAAATATTCTTCGCGCACAACCGATGTTATCGGCAAATGACGCGTTTCTTTTAGAAACGTAATTTATGCATTCGGCCAGGTTTGAGGTCATATGACCATATCGTAGGCCGCCGTCGTATGCTTGTGTCCACTGTTCGAAAGGAATATTGCGTAGGTAGTTTGCGCCTTCTTCGTTAACTGAGCGCAAACTCGCCAACATCTCGTGAAAACGGTCCTTATTGATCTCGTACCCTGCCAATATAAGTTGATAGCGAATATTACATACCACTCTTCAATTAAGAATAAATTGAATATTACAAACGAAATTATATTAATAGATATTACATACCCATATTGGTCACTTGCCGTCGTTGACTTGTAGATCGATGTTGCCCGTGGTAGTTGGACGCAACATGCCTTAGGCAATATCGATGGTGTGTGCGATGCCATAGGCTTCCCTGTCGCTCTATTGCGGCTAGTATTCTAGGGCCCCGATCCGATATAACGCATATATCAGGTTGGGGGCAGACATGCCTCCTTAACCTAGATAGAAAAAAATCCCAGTCATCAGCTGACTCCTCCGGTGTTATTGCAAACGCAATTGGAAAGATTCTTTCACTACCGTCCTGTGCCACAGCTAGCAATAGCCGATGCGTATATCTACCATACATAAAGGTACCGTCAATTTGTATCAATGGCTTGCAGTATATAAATACGTCTCGGCATTGATTAAATGTCCAGAACAGATGCTTGAACACTTGGCATCCACGGAGCAATCGATCGTTGTAGTACGCCGGTTCCGTTTTAAGGTCTGTTATGCTGCTTGAGACATATCTCTCCAGCACCTGACACCACTGCCACACTTCATTATATGAAGCGTCCCACCGACCATGCAACTTTTCTAACGCCTTCTGCTTGGCTATCCAAGTCTTCCGGTAAAAGGGCGTGTACCCCAATTGGTTACGAATATTGCCAATTAAGGCCGGCACTGTAGTCTTGGGATCCGCCTTCACCGTCGGTATTATTAAGTTAGCCAACATCTCTGAATCCATCTTCGGATGATCTTGTAAAACACCTGTCAACGAAGTACGTTAAATAATGCAACATTACGTAATATTAGTATTATTCAAAAACCTTGAACACCTAGTGATACTGTACCGGCAAGACATGTATGTGGACCGTTGTACTTTTTGATCTCCCACAAGCCTGTCCTTTTCCTCAACGGAGCCATGATTTTCCATGAACATGTACCGTATTGCACTGCACACTTGGCCTCGTACTTATCGAGTTTGGATTTAACCACGTTGTAGTTAATCCCGTTGTTGATGCTATATTGTTTCAATGCACCAAGAAAACTATCCTTGTTGGAAAACTCTTTACCAACTTGTAATTCGCCTGAATCCAACGACGAACTTGTACGGTCACGCCTTCTGTGTGGTAGTTCAGGAAACTCCAATGCATCGTCTTGAGATAGATCGACATTATGCATGTGGGCTGGAGGCGAGTACGCCTTGAATCGCGGATCTTCTTCTTCTTCATCTGAACCGCCTTCAACGTCGGTTGGAACAAGCTCCGGTTCAGAAAATAATGCAACTTCTACACCATCGGGGCCGGGCTCTCGAGGTGGATCCACATCGAACTCATCATCCGACCCACCATCATCTGTAACGAACGAGGGCCCCTCGCCGGTGGATGTCGTGGGGAGTACATTATCCCTTCTTAAACAACTTTCGTAACGTTCCCAATCATATGTGGATTGCCAACCACTAGAAGTTGATGACGTTCCCCAATACGTATTACTAGCATCAAACGTCGAAGGAAGGATATGCATGTCCCATCCACCAACCGAGTGTCGTGCAGGGGTTGTGTTTTCCATACTACCACCAAACATGGGGGCTTCCGTATTCTCCCTCCCACTAACAGAGTGTCGGCTTGGGGTCGTGTATTCCCCTCGAACAACAGTAGATGTTGAAGTCGAAGGAAGATCACTTAGCGATGAAAATTGTACATATACCTCAAGATAGGGTGATCCACTGGCAAGATGAGTATCCACCATTGCCTCCAAGCTCCGAGGACCTTTAATGTCGAATGAGTCATATCTCACGGGATCAACCGAAGCGCAAAATCTATATTTAATAGACTGAACTTTCATTGGCGTTGTTCCGAAGATTTTACGCCTAATTCTTTTGCGAAGTTCTGTCAAATCTATGTTCCAGTTAAAAACCAATCGCGCTGTGTTCTCCGATAAAAAAACAACACCATTTTTGGTGTCACAAACCTCACCATCGTAGTAAATAACGACATTAATCGTTCACTCATCTTCGCTTTCTATTTTACTTTTGCCTCAATTTCATTATGCAACCCGAGAATGAAATTTGGCTGATTTATAGTCTAAGGATTGCCGGACTCATCAGAGCAAAAGAGCGTCCACGTGGGAGCTTTTTTCAACTTTTCATCGACAATGCATCCCGCTTGAAGCGTTTTGGCCACTATTTGTTCAGAAACGTCTTCTCAAAATTATTTTGCCAGAGACTACTGTAGCAAAAGAGCGTCCATGTGGGAGCTTTTTTCATTACTCTTGCTGACAGTGCATCCTGCTTGAAGCGTTTTGGCCACTATTTGTTCAGAAACGTCTTCTCAAAATTATTTTGTTAGAGACTACTGTAGCAAAAGAGCGTCCATGTGGGAGCTTTTTTCATTACTCTTGGCTTGACAAAGCATCCTGCTTGAAGCGTTTTGGCCACTATTTGTTCAGAAACGTCTTCTCAAAATTATTTTGCTAGAGACTACTGTAGCAAAAGAGCGTCTACGTGGGAGCTTTTTTCAGTACTCTTGTTGACAGTGCATCCTGCTTGAAGCGTTTTGGTCACTATTTGTTCAGAAACGTCTTCTCAAAATTATATTGCCAGATACTACTATAAAAAAAATTCAAATAATTTTTATTTTACTTATATATTTTTCCCAAAACCCTAAACTTAAAATTATTCTAATTAATTAACTCTAAAATTTAGTCTATTAATTTTCCCCTAGAAACCCTAAACCTTAAGACCCTAAAAATCCCTAAACCGTAGCCCTAAACCCTTAAAAACTCATACCCTAACACTAAAAACAACTAAAAAGCCCATCGGGGGTGAAGGGCAAAAGCGCGTCCACGAGGGAGCGCTTTTGCCACATCAGCAAAGTGCGCCCTCAAGGACGCGTTTTTTGCTGATGTGGTACAAAGCGCTCCCTCGTGGACACGCTTTTCTGTTTATCCCTTTAAAACGCGCTGACGTGGACGCGTTTTCGGGGGAAATGACCCTTTCCGGTAAATAATTATTTTTCGGCCCTTTTCCATAATTTTTTTTAAATGGTATATTTAGGTCATTTAGCCTCAGAAACGTGTTAATTAATAATTATCCAGATTTTGATAGCTCGGTCAAGATTTCACATTGATTGAAATCCCTTTTCATGCAGATTCCAATTTCTTTATTACACTATAAAAACATTTGGCATTTGTTTCCCAATATTTTCATTGAATTAAATAATTTCCTTTTTTTAAAGAAATATATAAATATCATGAGTATAGGTATAATTATAAATAATTTATGTTTGGATAATTATAATTGAAATAAAATCAGAAATACGAATTCAACCAAATTTAGATTAAAATAAATTTAAACAAATCTCATTAAACCTTATTATGGACCGGCTCACCCTGCTTGAAGGCTCGCCCGAAAAGTGGGAGAATTTGGACAAAATATAGGCTCGATAAAAAATGAGGCCTAGTTTCTAAACGGGTCGGGCCTCTGATAAGCTTTTTTTACTCGATTCTGGTCCGGCCCGAATTTGGGAAAAAAAACTTGTTACTATTTTGGTGTCGTTTTGCTATTATGCTACTAATATTTTGTTGTTATTTTTTGGATATTGTATAACTTTTGTTTTATTGTTAATTTTACTACTATTTTAGAGATATTTTGTAACAACCTAATAGTCACGAGTGTCGGAAAATGCATTTTCGAGACTCTATTTTCGTAAATTAGACTAGTAAATATTTCTAATAAATATTTACATAGATATTTACATACAGATTCAAGAAGATATTCTCCGATGTTGTGTTTTGGAATTTGAAGGTAATTGGGAAAAGTATCTGCCTCTAGTTGAATTCGCATACAATAATAATTATCAGTCCAGCATTAAAATGGCATCGTACGAGGCTCTGTATGGTCGTAAATTTAGAACTCCGTTGTATTTGTAACACCCCTAACCCATATCCGTCACCGGAACAGGGTTACAGAGCATTATCGAAGTTTACAGAACAAATACAATTAACTCATGTCTTTTACTATTAATATCCGAAAAAAAATCATAATTCAATCATGTTGTCCCTTAAATAGACCCTCGAGGTCCTATTTATACATTGGAAACAAGTCAGAACTAAATCGGGAACTCAGAGAATTTTTCGCGAAATTTCAAATTTTTTCTTAGGTGCAGGGGACACACGCCCATGTGGTTAGGCCGAGTGACAAGTGACACGCCCGTGTCTTAGGCCGTGTGGGCATTCAATGTAAGGCACACGGCCGTGTCCCAGCCCGTGTTCAAATTAGGGTAGTTACTGACTTGGGTCACACGGCCAGCCACACGCCTGTATGCTAGGCCGTGTGGATTATTTATTTTCGAAAATTAGGCGCAGGATTCACACAGCCAAGACACACGCCCGTGTATTGAGCCGTGTGTTTTACACGGCTGAGACACACGCCCGTGTCTCTACCCATGTGACCAATTATGAGCATTCTGTTTCTAAATTTTTAAGATGCAGGGGACACACGGCCAAACCACATGCCAGTGTGCATGGCCATGTGTCACACACGGTTGAGACACATGCCCATGAACTACCCGCATGGACGAAAACAATGTCATTTCCAAGCCTTATTTCTCACCCAAGTTTTGCCTTGTACCTACATTAATACTTGCATACATATACCAACCAATTCAAGATGATAAAACCAAACCAACATTAACATTATACTTGATATATCATCACATGTATTCAAACTTACCTTTTTAAAAAACATATATGTGTTTACCATAATTCAATCTAACCATACCAAGCACACATATATTAACCATATTATAACCTCAGGTATATATTCACTAAATATACCATTACTAGCCATTCCAATGGCTAGATTACAAACAACCATTTACATGCCAACATTTGGCCAAGTTAACCTATACATGCCATTATACCAAAACAAGTTTACTGTTTATACCAAAACAAACTGAAGGATAGTGTGATGATGCTCCGACCAATTCCAACCTTTACGATCTTCCGAACACTATAAAACAGAGAAAAGAATATCGAGTAAGCATTTCAAATGCTTAGTAAGTTCGTATAACAAGAATTTAACTTACCAAACATGTACATTCAAAATAAGTATACAAGCATGCATCCAAATTATTATGGCCATTTGCCTAAACACATATGATCTCAAGAAACTTGTTAGTCATGTATATCATGTAAACATCAAAAATCAAAGATGAGCTCATCATGTAATAACTTTCACAAACATGTGCTTTTCATATCATATTTCCATATAACATGTGCATTTCCATAACCAATCATCTTAAGTTCAATTCAACCATGTCAAAACTATTCTCGTTGAATTTATTTGAAATACCGATGGATACACATGTAGTACATTCAAAGTGTACAAAATTGTAAACCGTCAACTCATATTCAAGGGTACCCGATTAGGGCACATAATCAAGAAACACTGTCTCGAGCCATATAACAGGATGCTCATGTGAGCCATGTAACAGAAAGCTTATCCGGGCTAAATCAAGAAACTCATAAGAGTTTAGAATAGGAAGCTCATTGAACTTAACAAGTAACTCCGAAGAGTTATTATCAGGGAGCTCCGGATAGCCATATAACAGGATGTTCAAGCGAGCCATGTCAGGAAGCTCAGAAAGAGCCTATATTAGGACGCTTGATAAACCGAAATAGTAACATATTTTAATCCCATATTTAGTATGCTTTTGGATGATTTATCCATTGATTTATGTAAAAAGGTGCTCTTAATCCTTTCTTTTCATGTCTTATACCCAGGAAAGCACCCAAGGATAAAAAGAACGAGAAACGGGCTCAAAACGGATCAAAATGGACCAAAGAAGAAATCGACACGGCCTAGACCTTAGCCCATACGGCCGTGCCTCACTGATCATCTAGAACACGGTCTTCCCTCGATTCACACGGCCATGCCTCATTAAAGAAGTTCGAGCACGGCTTGGCCACTATCCACACGGGCGTGTGCCATGGTCGTGTCCTTGTCGCTGGAAAGAGCAATTTCACTCGGATTTGGATACTTAGGGAAAAAGAAATGTATTCCAATAGCCTATATAAACCCCCTAAGGGTCAGCTGAAAAGGGGGCGGTTAGCTAGGCCAAGGAGCCAAGCCGAAAAGGTCAGAGTTGTGGGAATCACTCGAAGGTAGCCAGTTGATCCATCTCAAGAAGCCGAGATTCTACTCAAGACGGCGGATCTCTCCTTCAATTCCTTCAGGGAGTTTTAGGGATTTCTTATGTTTTATTTTATCTTTTCTCTTGAGATGTTTTCTTATTTAGTTATGAACTAAATCCTTCAGATACCTGAAGGGGATGAAACCTATGATGAATCTTGTTATTATTTTCTAAATTATATGATAAATACTTAGTTTGTTCTTAATTATGTGAGCTTTATCCAAATTTAATGTGCTTAGGTGGAGGAGGAATAGACCCTGCCTAAGAGGAGATCTAGCATAATTAAGCGGAGTTGATTGCACGCCTAGAGATAGGGTGACGAGATTTTTCCGGATTAGGGTGAAACCTAATATGGGAGTCCATAGATCGATTTACTGCTATTCTAGGGGGTTATTATAAGAGAACGAGAGTTTCACTAATTAACCGAGGGTTAGACGTTATTCGCCTCGAGAGAGGGTTTAATATACGTTAGGGAGTCTTATGGATCAAGCTAAGTAAATAAATCATATGGTTCAGTGATAGATAACAAGTGAAGTCTAGGTGGATTCTTCCTGAGGGTATCATCTAAATCAACTGAGTTTTTCTAAAAGTTATCTCCCCAATTTTAGTCTTTTTTTCATCTTTGTGTCCTTAGCTTAAGTAGTTCGTTAATTTTAGATTAAAAGCAACTTCACTTATTTTAGGTTAAATAATAAAAAAAAGTTAGTATTAGTACTTTTAGTTCCTTTGGGTTCGATAATCCGGTCTTGCCTAAGCTATACTATTGTTCGATAGGTACACTTGCCTTTAATCGTTGTCAGAGTTAGTTTCCAGGTTCGATCGTTCTTTTTATAAATTTTAAAGCTCTGATTCACAGTGATCAAGTTTTTGGCGTCGTTGCCGGGGAACTAAAATACTAAGAAAGCTCTATTTTTATTACTTTAGCCATTATTTGTTTTATTTTCCGTAATTTATTTTATTTTTTTGTTTTGTTTTCAAATTTTGCTAAATTCTCTTTCTTTCTTTTCCTAGCAGGTACCTCTAGTTTATGACTAGAAGGAACCCGAGAGGACCTTTAGTATACGACAGTGATATTGAAGTGACCGCTCGCAGGAATCGTCGAGAAATCAGGTGAGCCCTAAACTACACAGAAAGAGAGGAAGAAGACAGATCCAATCCTACTGAAGGGATGGACGAAAATAATCTGCAACCACACGATGTGGGAGAAAATAATGCTCCTCGTACTATGTTTGATTATGCTAAACCTCATTTAACAGGAGCCGAATCAAGTATTGTTAGGCCTGCTATAGCCGCTAATAATTTTGAATTAAAGCCTAACACTATTCAAATGATTCAACAGTTTGTTCAATTTGATGGTTTACAGGACGAAGATCCAAATACTCATATAGCCAACTTTTTAGAGTTCTCTGATACCTTTAAAATAAATGGCGTTTCTGATGATGCCATACGTCTTCGGTTATTTCCCTTTTCATTAAGAAATAAAGCCAAACAGTGGTTAAACTCGTTACCACGAGGGTCAATCACTACATGGGATCAAATGACCAAAAATTCTTATTAAAAAATTTTCCAAATGCCAAAACGCCCAATTGCGCAATGATATATCTTCTTTTGTGCGAGATGGATTTAGAGACATTATACGATGCATGGGAGAGATATAAGGATCTCTTGAGAAGGTGTCCGCACCATGGTTTACCCTTATGGCTCCAAGTCCAAACTTTCTATAACGGTGTAAACCCTCAACGAGGCAACTAATCGACTCACCACCAGGTGGAACTCGAATAATAAAACTCCCGAAGCGACCTACGAATTTATAGAAGAGATGTCGATGAATAACTATCGCTGGCAAGTTACAAGAACAAGGCCAACAAAAACAAATAGGAGTTTACAACCTCGATGCAAGAAACCATGCTATCAAATCGGGTAGAGTTGATGAATAAGAAGCTTGATAGTTTGTGTTCTTCGCAGTACATCCAAATATGCGAAGCGGACGCAAGTGGAACTGTGGCGAATCCTCGAGTACCCACCCTACCAACCGGGCACAGAGAGCGAACAAATGAACTATATAGGTAATAATTTCAGATCAAATAATAACCCTTAAAGTAACACTTATAATCCAGGTTGGAGGAACCACCCAAATTTTTCGTGAGGAGGATAGGAAATCAAGGAAATCAAAGACAACAGCCTCCTCAAAATTTCCAAAATCAGCCTTATCCACAAGAGAAGAAGCCGAACCTCGAAGAGATGTTGGCAAAATTCATGGCAACTACTGAAGCTCGTTGCCAAAAAACTGAGACAACACTTATTGACCAACAAGCATCGATCAAAGCAATCGAGAATCAAGTAGGGGAAGTCACTAAGTCAGTGGGACAGCTTGCCAAACTAATGTCCGAACGACCACAAGGGCGTCTACCAAGCAACACTGAGATTAATCTAAAAGAGCGAATCCAAGCCATAACAGCTCAAGAAAGTGAAGGATTAGACGAACCCAGTCCAATACAAGGAAACGAGGTAAAAAAAGGTAAAGCTGAGGTAACACAAGAAAAGCCAAAATCGGTAATCAAGGAGTACCAACCTCGTATACCATATCCCGAAGTGTTAACAAGAAACGACACAGAGGAACAGTTTGGTAAGTTTCTTAAACTTTTAAAGAAATTACATATTAACTTACTGCTACTTGAAGCCCTTTCACAGACGCCAGATTCGAGGAAATTTTTAAAGCATCTTTTGACGAACAAGCGAAGGATAGACGAGGCATCACACGTGGAACTAAACGTAATGTGCTCAGCAATCTTGCAAAATAAACTACCACGGAAATTAAAAGATCCAGGGAGTTTTTCAATTCCTTGCTTAATTGGTAGTTTATCTATTGATAATGCGTTAGCTGATCTAGGGGCAAGTATAAATGTCATGCCTTATAAATTGTTTAAACAACTAGGTCTAGGGAAACCCAAGCAAACTAGGATGAGCATTCAATTAGCTGATAAAACTGTTAGAATTCCTAGGGGTATTATCGAATATGTTCTTGTAAAAACCGATGATTCGTTTTCCCGATGATTTTTGTTGTCTTAGACATGGATGAGGATAATTCGATCCCCTTAATTTTAGGAAGACCCTTTTTAGCAACTGCCAGGACTAAAATTGATGTTGATGTAGGAGAACTCATACTTTCTGTAGGTAATGACACAGTCACCATCAAGGCTCTCGACTCGGCTAGAACATCGAATAATCAAGTAGTTCATGAAGAACAAAGGATTCAGATCGATGATCTAGACGAGTGGAAAACACACTTCAAGGAAAAATTAGGGTTACACGACGAAGAACTGGAACTACACAAGGTAAAACCGAAAGAGCCTCCAGAAGAGCTCGTAGGAACAACAAATCACTTCAAAATAGGAGATCAAGTACTGTTAGATAAGGCAGATCCTTGAATATCTCCTCCGGACCCTAACACAAACAAAGAAATACCTTTTAGGGTAACCAGTGTTTTCCCATACGGAACAGTCGAGGTAAGTAATCCTATTTTTGGTACTTTTACTATAAACACATCTCGACTTAAATCTTTTCACGAGGATACAAATGATAGCATGAGGAAGGACTTTCAACTCCTTAAACCACCCTGACAATGCAAATGAGAGGAGAGTCTAGCTTAAGACTATAAACGAGCGCTTCTCGGGAGGCAATCCGAGCACTAACCCCATTAACTTTTTTATTTTTTCTTATTCTATCTTATCCTTTCTTTATAATATCTAGCTTTAAACTAACAAGGGGTGCAGAATTCTGTGCCACACGGCTTGCACACACCGTGTGGCGTGGTGTGTGTACCTCAAGAATCTTGGTACTAACATGGCAGAACGGTACAAGTCAGAGTAACTAAATTTTGAACTCACAGACTCAACCACTCTCTCATGGGCACCAACAAAGTGGCACGGCCGTGCCCCATAATCGTGTGAAGCTACTGACTTGCCAACCACGGGCTGAACACGCCCGTGCCTTAAAACCGTGCCAACATACTGACTTGTCGAACACAGGCTAGACACGAGCGTGGGGTAACCAACACGCCCTAGAACATGACCGTTCGAGGCGGCCGTGTGAATCAACACACCCTCAACCCACGGGCGTGGGAAACTGCCAGACTTGAAATTTTATTTAAACATCATGCCCCTCTCCTTTCTCTTCTCAACCCACTCTCCTTCTTTCTTCTCTCTTTCTTTCTTTCTTTTCTCCCTCTTTCCTTTTTCTTTTTCCTAACAAATCCTTAGACTCTTGAGCTACAACAACATCATATCCATGGCAAAGAAGCGTAAAAGGCCAATCACAGTCTCCTCAAAGGAGACCGATTCACATGAGTTCATGCCGGCAGCTTCATCCAAACGACAAGCCAAGGATATTTGAGGCTATCTAGTTTTTATTTCATTTTTCTCTTTTGCTTCAATTTCCTTCTCTTTAACAATCTTATGCTTAATTTAGTTTATTTTATCTTCGTTTCTTAATTTTAGGTTCTAAAGGCTGCTAGGGAATCACGCTACAACCACCACCATATCCTCAGCCTTAGAAATCACATCCAACAATAAGGACTCTACGGTCCATCCATCTTTTCTTTTAATTTTAGTTTCATCTTTATTTTTCTCCACTTTAGCTTGCTTTTCCTTAAGTATTTAATTAGTATAATTTTAATTATTATTAATATATCCTGGCTAATCCTGCATGAGCTACCCAATTTCTTCATCTAGCGCAGGATCGCCATCCGAACCATCCCCTCCAACTTATCTTTCACCACGACCACTGCCAACTCAAGGAGCTCATCCATAATTCAGGGAGTTTCACTTATCCCCATATCTTCTGATCTGAACATTATATTTACATTATCTATCTTTGTACATTGAGGGCAATGTACATCTTAAGTGTGGGGGGGTGAATCTTAGTTGTGCCAAACTTTTTTCATTATTCTCAAAATCCTGAATTTAGTCTTGTTTTTAAGTAATTTTCTCATATTACTAATTAGGATGAAATTTCAATGATTTATGATTTTTATTGATATGTTTTAGATTAAGTCATTGATAATTGTGCATTGATAATTAAATTCTAAGATACTAGAGAATCAAGCATGATAAGTCTATTTTTCAGAAATTAAAAATTTGCTAGGCTGTCAAACTGAGTTTAAATATTACTTTGAAGTTTGAAATTTACGAGGTTGACATCAAAATACCCATAATTTTTGTGAGTTTTTGAGCCTTATAGAGCATAAATTCTTTTTCTTGCTCACTTTATTGATTATGAGTATGTCAACACTGATTTGTTATTCTAGAACTTGCATCGATTATACATGTCGAGACCACACTTTTTGATTTGATATACAGAGATGATAAAGGCACCTAGGATTTAACCCACTTACTCCACTAAAAACCCACCTTCATAATTAACCCCTAGTGAACCCCTTTGATCCTAACAACCCTTTTTATTGACTCACCCACTAATATTAACCCAAAACCCTTTGTATATTTGTTATCACCATTCCTTGACTCCCTTTTTGTCGAGATTTGATTTTGAGCAGTTGCCTAACTATGTTCTATATTCCAGTTGTTAAAGTTCTTTATTATTACTTGATTTGTTCTTAAAAAAAAATTCGAAGTATATTCATTATTCATTATTAGTTATGTGAGCTTATACATTTGAATTCTAAATATTGAAGAAGAAGCTCGTATTATTAGTTAAAAGTTTCAATCAATTATGTAATTATTCAGTTTATTTTTTCTAGTTAGGTAATTTGTCAATTCAGTCTCGATTCTAACCCTCTAATTCAGCCTATATCCACACCTTTAACCCAAGCCCCGTTACAACCCTGATAAAGACTTTTTGATTTGTGTTTCATCTCATTATATAGTGGTGGAGATTTGATTTTCATGCAAGCCTATGGGATTAACTTTTCATGTTCGACTTTTGAGCTCTTTTTCCTGAACCTTAAACACTTTGAGTGATTTGAGTGAATCTTTAGTGAGGATGTTAATCCTTGTCGTTTTGAATTAAAGGTAATTATTTAGATAAGGGGAGACGCCTATATTTTCGAGCTACAAATCTATGACTTAGATTGTTTGAATTTTTAGAACTCTTTAAGTTGAATTATCCATGTATAAATTATCTATGAATTATGATAAAACATTGTTGATAGGAATTATGAATTATAGAAAGTTCATTTTAATTGTAAGTTGAGAATTTTGCTTGAGGACAAGCAAAAGCTTAAGTGTGGGGGTATTTGATAAACCGAAATAGTAACATATTTTAATCCCACATTTAGTATGCTTTTGGATGATTTATCCCTTGATTTATGTAAAAAGGTGCTCTTAATCCTTTCTTTTCATGTCTTATACCCAGGAAAGCACCCAAGGATAAAAAGAACGAGAAACGGGCTCAAAACGGATCAAAATGGGCCAAAAAAGAAATCGACACGGCCTGGACCTTAGCCTACACGGTCGTGCCTCACTGATCATCTAGAACACGGTCTTCCCTCGATTCACACGGCCGTGCTCATTAAAAAGTCCAGCACGGCCGCCATGATCCACACGCAGTGTGCCATGGCCGTGTCCCCGCTGACCGAAAGAGCAATTTCACTCTGATTTGGATACTTAGGGAAAAAGAAACGTATTCCAAGAGCCTATATAAACCCCTAAGGGTCACCGAAAAGGGGCGGTTAGCTAGGCCAAGGAGCCAAGCCGAAAAGGGTCGAGTTGAGGGAATCACTCGAAGGTAGCCATTGATCCATCTCAAGAAGCCGAGATTCTACTCAAGACGGCGGATCTCTCCTTCAATTCCTTCAGGAGTTTTAGGGATTTCTTATGTTTTTTTTATCTTTCTCTTGAGATGTTTTCTTATTTAGTTATGAACTAAATCCTTCAGATACCTGAAGGGGATGAAACCTATGATGAATCTTGTTATTATTTTCTAAATTATATGATAAATACTTAGTTTGTTCTTAATTATGTGAGCTTTATCCAAATTTAATGTGCTTAGGTAGAGGAGGAATAGACCCTGCCTAAGAGGAGATCTAGCATAATTAAGCGGAGTTGATCGCACGCCTAGAGATAGGGTGACGAGATTTTGTCAGATTAGGGTGAAACCTAATATGGGAGTCCATAGATCGATTTACTACTATTCTAGGGGGTTATTATAAGAGAACGAGAGTTTCACTAATTAACCTAGGGTTAGACGTTATTCGCCTCGAGAGAGGGTTTAATATACGTTAGGGAGTCTTACGGATCAAGCTAAGTAAATAAATCATATGGTTCAGTGATAGATAACAAGTGAAGTCTAGGTGGATTCTTCCTGAGGGTATCATCTAAATCAACTGAGTTTTTCTAAAAGTTATCTCCCCAATTTTAGTCTTTTTTTCGTCTTTGTGTCCTTAGCTTAAGTAGTTCGTTAATTTTAGATTAAAAGCAACTTCACTTATTTTAGGTTAAATAATAAAAAGAAAGTTAGTATTAGTACTTTTAGTTCCTTTGGGTTCGATAATCCGGTCTTGCCTAAGCTATACTATTGTTCGATAGGTACACTTGCCTTTAATCGTTGTCAGAGTTAGTTTCCAGGTTCGATCGTTCTTTTTATAAATTTTAAAGCTCTGATTCACAGCGATCAACGCTCATAAAGAGCCGCGTTTGTGTCCGCAATATATGCAGGATCACAACTGATCATATAACAGGACGCTTACAAAGAGCTACGGTAGTCCGCAACACATGCAGGATCACTACCGATCAAGATGCTCGCAGGAACCATGCAACAAGAAGCTCGAGAGGGCTTATAATAGGATGGTCGTAGGAGCTGTGGTGTGTCCGCAACATATGCAGGACTACAACCAATTCGGGAAATCCTGTATCCATCGAATTCCATTATTAAAATGAGATTTAATATTTATCGGGCTTTGTCAGATATGTAATAAATTTCATGTATATGGCATTTATACAATTCACATACACAACATTCAATTCAAGCATATAAATATACACAATTTAGTTACACGAACTTACCTCGTCACTTGTTCGTATATGGAAATCTACTAATCCGATACTTTTTGTTTTCCTCGATTCAACTCAGTATTAGGTCTTTCCAGATCTATATAAATGAATTTAACATCAATTTAATCCATTTCATACTCAATTTAATTCAATTCACATCCTAGGCAAAATTACCATTTTGCCCCTATATTTTCCATAAATGACGATTTCGTCCCTAAGCTCGGAAAATGAAATTCATGCAATTTAATCCTTATTCCAAGCCTAACTGATTTTTACATATAATATTTACATCATATATATTTCATAAAAATTAAAAATTTTCCATGAATTTTACATCTTTACAATTTAGTCCATAAATCACAATTTCATGAAAATTCACTTAACAAAAGTTATTTATCTATCAACAACCTTTCATTTTCTACCATAAATTTCAAAATTTCAGCATATTCATCCATGGAAAAATTTTAATACTTTGATAACTTTACAAATTGATCCCTAAAATAGCTAGATTAGGTTATTCCGATCTCAAAAATATAAAAATTACTAAAAAGGGACAAAATTACTTAACCAATTAGGCTTGCTTGATTTTCTTTCTCTTTCCTAGGGTTTCCATAAATTTTGGGGTTGAAGATGATATAAAATGATGATATTAAACATTTATTTTATTTATCATCTTTTATTTATTTTAATTTCCAATTTAGTCCATTTTCTTTTTCTAAATTTCCATGGATGAATCATCAAAAATATCTACTAATTTTTCTTAATGGTCTAATTACTATATAAGGACCTCAAGTTTTGAATTTCATAGCTATTTGATACTTATAGCTACTAGAACTCAACTTTTACATTTTATGCAATTTGGTCCTTTCTATAATTAAACATGAAATCGGTAAAATTTTCTTATCAAAATTTTCATACATATTTCCTATCATAATGTAGACCATGAAATATTATTAAAATAATTTTTTTCTTGGATTTGTGGTCCCGAAACCACTGTTTCAATTTCACTAAAAACGGGTTGTTACAGTATTGGACTGAACTCAGTGAGAAAAAGATACACGGAGTTGATTTGATCCGTGAGACTGAAGAAAAGGTGAAAGTGATTCAGGATAGCTTGAAAGCCGCCTCTGATCGTCAAAAATCTTATGCTGATCTTAAACGAAAAGAGATAGGATTCCAAGTTGTGACAAAGTATTTCTGAAAGTTTCACCTTGGAAGAAAGTTCTTCAGTTTGGCCGTAAAGGAAAATTGAGCCCACGGTTTATCGGGCCATATGAGATTACTGAAAGAATCGGGCCTGTTGCATACCGATTAGCATTACCACTAGAGCTTGATAGAATTCATAATATTTTTCACGTGTCTATGTTGCGAAGGTATCAGTCAGATCCTTCACATGTTATATCCCCGACAGAAGTTGAGATTCAGCCTGACATGACTTATAATGAGGAACCGATCAAAATACTGGCACGTGAGACGAAAGAGTTAAGGAAAAAAAAATGTTGCTTTAGTAAAAGTTCTTTGGCAATGACACGAGAAAGAGGAAGCTACCTGGGAATCGGAGGAAACAATGAGAAAGTAATATCCAAATCTCTTTACTGGTAAGATTTTCGAGGACGAAAATTCTTTAAGGGGGGAGAGTTGTAACAATCCATTTTCAGTGAAATCAGAACAGTGGTTTCGAGACCACAAATTCGAGTTAGAAAGAAAATTTATTTTAATATTATTGCATGGTCTGCATTATGATAGGAAAGACGTATGAAAATTTTGATAAGAAAGTTTTACTGATTTCATGTTTAATTATAAAAAGAACCAAATTGCATAAAATGCAAAAGTTAAATTCTAGTAGCTAGAAGGATTAAATAGCTATGGAATTCAAAATTTGAGGTCCTTATAAGGCAAATAGACCATTAAGAGTAGTTAGTAGATATTTATGATGATTCATCCATGGAAATTTAAGAAAAGAAAAGAACTAAATTGGAAAGTAGAAAAATAAAAGATGATAATTAAATTAAATAACAAAATATCATCTTTTTCATCATCTTTCCCCAAATTATTTTCATGGAAACCCTAGCTAAGAGAAAAGAGTTCAAGCAAGCTAAATTGGCTTAATTGTGTAAGCATTCTTGTCTCGTTTTTAGTAATTTTTATATTTCCGAGATCGTAGTAACCTAATCTACCTATTTTGGGGATTAAATTGTAAAGTTATCAAAGTATTAAAAGTTTCCAATGGATGAGTATGCTGGAATTTTGAAATTTATGGTAGAAAATGAAAGGTTGTTGATAGATAAACAACTTTTGTAAAGTGAATTTTGATGAAATTGTGATTTAGGGACTAAAATGTAAAGATATAAAATTCATGGAAAATTTCTAAATTTATGAATTACATGGGTTGTGAATGTTATATGAAAAATTCAGTTAGACTTGGAATAAGGATTAAATTGCATGAATTTCATTTTCCGAGCTTAAGGAAGAAATTGGAATTAATTAAAAGTATAGGGGCAAAATGGTACTTTTGTCTAGGATGTGAATTGGATGAAATTGAATGTGAATTGTATTAAAATGAGTTAAATTTACTCATATAGATCCGGATAGACCTAGTTCGGAATTGGATCGAGGAAAACAAAAAGTATCGGATTAGTAGCCTACAAACACGAACAATTATCGAGGTAAGTTCGTGTAACTAAATTGTATATTTATGTGATATGATTGATTTATATGTATGTGATTTGTATAATTTTTAAGTATGAAAATAAATCACATATCCGACAATGTCCGAAAAGAAATAAATCCCGTTTAAACAAATGAAATTAGATGGATACAGTATTTATCGTATTGGTTGTGGTCCTGCATATGTTGCGGACACACCATAGCTCGAAAGAGCATCCTGTTATAAACCCTCTCGAGCTTCTCGTTACATGGTTCCTGCGAGCATCCCGATCGGTATTGATCTTTCATGTGTTGCGGATATACCGCAGCTCTTTATGAGTGTCCTGTTATATGATCGGTATTGATCTTGCATGTATTGCGGACATACCGCAGCTCTTTATGAGCGTCCCGATATAGACTCTTTGTGAGTTTCCTGATGTGGCTCGCTTGAACTTCCTGTTATATGGCTATCTGGAGCTCCTTGATAATAACTCTTCGGAGTTACCTGTTAAGCTCAATGAGCTTCCTGTTTTAAACTTTTATGAGTTTCCTGTTATAGCCCGAATAAGCTTCCTATTAAATGACTCATATAAGCTTTCTGTTATATGGCTCGAGAGAGTGCTTCCTGATTATGTGCCCTAATGGGTACCCCTGAATATGAGTTGACGGATTACAGTTTTGTATACTTTGAGTGTACTACATGTGTATCCATCGATATTTCAAATAAATTCAACGTGCAAAGTTCTGACATGGTTAAACTGAGCTTAAGATGATTTGTCATGGACATGCACATGTTATGTGGAAATATGTTATGAAAAGCATATGCATATGAAAGTTATTACATGATGATCTCATCATTGATTGTTGATGTTTACATGTAATACATGATTAATAAGTTTCTTGAAATTATATGTGTTTAGGCAAATTGCCAAATTTCTTTGGATCAATTTTGTATGCTTATCTTAAATGTAAATGATTGGTAAGTTAATTTTCTGTTATACGAACTTACTAAGCATAATATGCTTACTCTGTTTTACTTCCTCTGTTTTATAGTACTCGGAAGCTCGTGAAGGTTGGAACTTGGTCGATATATAAAGCAAGCTAACTTTTGGTATAATGGCATGTATGAGTCAAGTTAAGCATAAAGAAGAAATATTTTGGTTGGAACAAGCCATTGGAATGGCTTGTAATAGTTATATTTTGAAGTAAAAATATATATATTTGTGTGTAACTTTATCATGCTTGGTATGTGTTTGAAATGGTTAAGTGATGCAAAGCATATCATTATATTGATGGTTAAATTGAGTTAACACATTAAGTCCAATATGCATATAGGTGATATTATGTCATACTTAATACATGAATTTGGCTTGATTTGAATGGGTTGAATTGGTTGGTGAACATGTTTAAGTGTTTTTGTAGGTGGAAGGCGATTTGGGTGAGAAATAAGGCTTGGAAATGACCTTATTTTGTCCACACGGGCAGAGACACGGGTGTGTGTTTCAGCCGTGTGTGACACATAACCCTACGCACGGGCGTGTGATTTGGCCGTGTGTCCCCTGCATCTTAAAATTTGAGAAACAGAATGCTTCGAATTGCTCACACGGGCAGAGACACGGGCGTGTGACTTGGCCGTGTAACCCCTGCACTTAATTATTGAAAATTAAATTGTTCACACGGTCTAGCACACAGACGTGTGGTTGGCCGTGTGAACCAAGTCAGAGAGTTACACGGGTATGGACACGAGCTGGGACACGGCTGTCTGCCTCACATCGAATGCCCATACGGCCTAGCCACACGGGCGTGTGCTCCCTACACCTAAGAAAAATTTTAAAATTTCGCGAAAAATTTTCTGAGTTCCCGATTTAGTCCCGAATTGTTTCTAACGCATAATTTGGGCCTCGAGGGTCCATTTGAGGGACAATATGATTAATATATTTAGTTTCAGATATGAATAGTAAATGATATGAATTAACTGTATATGTTCTGTAAATTTCGGTAATGCTCCGTAACCTTATTCCGACGATGGATATGGGTTAGGGGTGTTACATATGTCATATAAAGTACATTAAAAAATAAAGTGTATATATATATATATATATATCAATTGAATACTTGTCACACTCTCAACTCGCTTGTAGAGTCTAAAAACTTCATAAGCTTTATATCAAATAATTGCCCATAATTAAAGGATTATTATCCTATACAAGAAAAACTCCACAAGCATGTCTGGGTTGATTCCACTTGTTTTTAGGGTGTATTGAAATAATTAAAAAAAGACACTTGACATCTTTCTAAATCCACTTGTGGAGTTTTTTTACTCTATCGCAATGGATAGAATAATATCACATTTTAACAAGGTAAAAAAAAAACAGCTTCACTAATTAAAAATAGAGATAATATCACATTTGATACTTGTACTTTCATAAGATATTCAATGTGGTACTTGTATTTTGAAAATGTCCAATGTGGCATTTGAATTATCAATGTGTTTTATTTTAAATGAAAAACTCTTTGGAGAAGATGACCATTTACTTAAATGGAGAATATGACGTTTTTGCTTATGTAAGTTCAATATTTATTTTTCTATTAACCATATGTTTAGTAATTTATTTTTTAATTTAATGTAATTATTTTTGTTTTATTTAATTTTTCATATAATTTTATATTATTTATGTGGACTTGATAATTTGGAAAAGAAAATTCTACGTGTCAAATCTTCATTTGTTGGATTAGCAATTTACTAAGGTGTTAACATCAGGTACCATAATAAAAACACATATTGACAATTCAGATACCACATTGGGCATTTTCAAAGTTCAAGTATCACATTGGACATTTTATGAAAGTACAAGTACCACAATAAAACACATTAATAGTTAGGTACCATATTAGACATTTTATGAAATTACAAGTACCATGATAAAACACATATTGATAGTTTAAGTACTACAGTGGATATTTTCAAAGTACAATTACTACATTGGACGCTTTATAAAAGTATAAGTATCAAATGTAACATTTTCTCTTAAAAATATTTTCTAGATGCTAGGCTTTTTTAATTAGATTGACCTGCCTATATTTTAAGTAAGAGAAGAAATTTGGTGTCTATTATAAAGATTTAATTAAATTAGTCTCTTTGTTATTAAAAAAAATTAAATTGCAATAGTTAAATTTTAATAAATTGGTTTTTTTTTATTTTTATTTTATCAATTGGAGTGGAGAATAGGCTCGAACCTGAAGATGGTGCCAACACCGCTTCTTAGCCACTGAACTAGTGGGGATGTCAGCAATAATGGATTGTTAAATGTGACTATAAGGGTAAGGTTGAGTATTTGGAAACTTTAATATTCCAAAGTTCAAATCTCATTTATGTGGGATTCAAGTCCAGATTTTACTTTAAATTAACTTCATTACGTATGAATTTTGTGATCCGAATTCATATGCAGATTTCAAATTTAGATTTTATTCTAGCTTTAACTTTTTTACATATGAGATCCAAATTTGAATATATTGATTTAATAATGTGTGTAGATATTGATTCTAACAAATGATCATATGCATCATTATTATTATTATTTTTTTTTATAATCACAAGTATCTTTATTCGTTTTATAATATGAAATCAATCTTGCCCGAATTAAGAGTGGATACAGATAAAGTTCTCCTAACAATGATGAGTCCAAGATTCAAATTTAATTCAAATACTTGAAAATTTAATGATTTTGTTAGTAAAAAATGCATTATTATAATTGCATATAAATTTCATGATTAGCCGGTCCAAACACTTTTCTTTGACTCTTTTTATTCCTACAGTTATATTATTAAACAAATAATTATAGATATAATGATTTATTTGGTACTGCAATTTAATAAAAAGTCATTTTAGCCTTTAATTTAATTTTTTTAATCTTTTTTAGCTCTTAAATTTACAGTTTTTATCAAATCACTTCAAAATAGATGAAAAAAATAACTTTTTTTTCACTTTGTTGATGTGGCATACATGTGGATTGCCACATGTATGACACGTCAACATTTAATTAATTTTTTAAAATTTTAAAATTCAAAAAAATATTTTTTTTTAAAATTAAAAATATGAAACTTATGAAAAATATTTTTTAGTTATTATTAAAATTTAAAAAAATAATTAAATATTGACACTTCACCTACTTGTATACCATATCAACAAAGTTAACAAAAGTTAACATTTTCATCTATTTTGAAGTGATTTGACAAAAAATACAAATTTAATAATTAAAAAAATAAAAAAAATGAAAGATTAAAATGACTTTTTTCAATAAAATTAAAAGACCAAAAAAATTTATTATGCCATTATTATAAATAAAAGTGGACAGCGGTTTTGCGGTGGCTTAAGGTGACAAATCATCGTAAAATTGGTAAAAGGAAATGATAATAAAATCTGATAATGGTATCGACCGCACGAGTGGGCAAACCCAGTGGGGGCAGTGTTTAATCTTTTTTAACTATACATTATTTTAGGTTTGATGAGAGCTGTTTGTGTTAGTTAAAGTCTAGGCAAAAGCTTAATAACAAGACAAGTGCTCTTTGATTGTTAACACTTTAAAGGAAAAAAATTCAACGTTAAAATGTGTTTGATTTTCATCGACAGACAAAAGAAAAGGTCTTCCCAAATTTTGTGGGAGCTTTGTTACTTCAACTTCCCACATCTTTATTATAATATATGTTTACATACGTTGATATCGTTTTAGCGGTGTTTTTTTTCTTTAATTACACAACTCTTTTTAATTTCAATATATTAATTCAAAATACATTCGCTAATCAATTATATGAATAAATAAATTAAAAAAACAAGCTAACCAATGCAGAACATGATCAAGACTAATTTCGGAGTCAAATTAAATTAATTTTAAAAAAAGGACCCACACATGATAAAATTTAAGTTAGAATAAATATGAAGACAACTTGCATATGATTTATGCAAAAAGGGGAGTTGAACTTAGGGTTTCAAAATCCTCAATGGAGTCAAGATCTCATTCTCATGTTGAAATCTTTTTATATTAATATTTGAAATATTTTATGCATAAACTTTAAATATAATTATTTTTAAATATTTTTATAAAAATTAATTAATTAAAATATTTGAAATAAAAAAAAAATCAAAACTAGAAAAGCACTACAACATTAAAATATAGGCATAAATATAATGATAAATTTAGTTCTCAACATTTAACTATCTCGCCATTTTGGACCTCAACAATCAGATTTTAAAGGTACTAAAGTGCCAACTTGTTTGATAGTTTGTGTATACTTCATAATAATTCAAAACAAGAATTAGAAATCTCAATAAATTTTATCTATGTCAATAATGAAGTATATATAAATTTCCATGTAGGTTGTCAGATTAAAATTTTAGATCAATCAAGTTACCTATAAAAAAAAAGAGCTAAAGTAATCTAAAAAACGAGGCAAAATAGGTAAACCATAGGGGGAAAATTTATAATTTACCTAAAAAATGCTTTTGTTTTCTTTAAAGTTACAACTATATCAACAATTTGAATAAGATAATATCATTATAAATAATTAATTCAACAACAAACAAAAATGGTGTAAGCCATTCAAAATAAATTCATATGGAGCTATGCAGTCCAACACGAGAGCAGCAGCTTCAGGGGGTGTTGTATGGGATCATACCGAACTGTGGTTGTGCGAGTACTCCAGACTTATTGGTCGTTGCTCTACTAGTAGCGCTGAATTTTGGGTGATGGGACTAAGAAAAGTGATCCTCTAGATGGATAACCTAGCAGCTGTCCAATGCTCAATAGTAGATAGAGTATCAACACAATAATGCAGTAGTCGATCAAGGAAATGATGCATTAATATTTGGGATTGGGAGGTTAAATTTGTACATGTTTTTAGGGAGGGAAACAGAGTTGTGAACGGCATGGCCTCCTTGGCTTTCAACCGTGCACTCCAACTTCATGTTTTTGCAGCACCACCTAATGGCATTTTGCAAGTTTTCCATGATGATTGTATTGGAGTCACCTTGCCACGCTTAGCTTCATTACTTAATTATTTATCGTTTTCCTTTTATTAAAAAATAAAACTAGAATAAATGTGAAGGAGAATCCAAATATTTATACATGGTGCTTTAAATTTGAAGACTTCAATTTTATCATTGAATCTCATTGACATTAAAAAGTACATTTAAAATTTGTGATTTAGGTTAGTGTTTAGGTTATATTGAGTTTAACTCATTTTGAATTTTAAGTAACTTATATCATTTTAAGTTGGGGTTGGCCAAATTCAAGCCATCGGCTTTTATGATCAAATAAGCATGGGTTTGATTCAAATTCTTTTCTTTATATGAAATAAGTTAATTAAGTTTGGTTTTCAGTTTTGGTTAAAAATTGACAAATCTAATATTATTAAATTAAATATATTTTAAATTAATTATTACATTTTTTTAAAATTATTAATAATATTATAATTACAAAACCAAACATATTTGAACCCATTATAAACAAAATTAATTATTATAGAGCACAATAAGACTAATATTGAAATAAAATCAACACATGATAAAATTTAAGTCAATATATTTAGAGATTCCTCACACACAGTGGTAGATTCGGAAATACGACTTAGGGGACAGGGAAAGTCATAATTTTTTTTTGAGACAAAATTAAATTATATATTTTTATGAATAAAAATATAATTTCACCATTTTAATAGCTTATATATTTATAATTTTTAGAGAATTAAATCAAATTTTTACTATTTTTAAGAGCTAAAAAATAAATTTAACATTATTAATTTAAAATTTTATAAATTATAAAACATCTCACACATGATATACTCAAAGATGAAACGAATAAGGGCATCTTGGAACCTTAATCTTTGCCAAAATCTCTTTGGCATTTTTAATATTTGAACCAATTTAGGAATTTGCAGCTTTTAAAAAAAAATTTATTTTTTTCCCTCAACGGCGATCGTACGTGGAATGCCAAAGTAGGAGATGAAGGAGTTGTATCATGTGGAACTGTTGAAACGTCATCCGTGGGTCATCAAAGTCGTTTCTTTGACACACGTGTCTGCATGTCAATGGTTCTTAGAGATTTCTGTCAATGCTTCCTCTTCACAACACACGGATTGGACAAGAGCCGGACGGCGCGGTGACACGCTGTTACGTACTGTTTACTTTACTGTATATTTACCGTATTATTTTTTCTTTATGTTATTATTTGTTGTTAGTCATACTGCAATCAGTTTAATTGATGTTTATAAATGGTTAGTTTAATATTTTTACTGAATTCAATAAAATAATTATGTTTTTATTTTATTATTATAAATATCACATTATTCACTGCACTTCCATTAACGTTGGGTAAATTATATCAACTTTAAAAACTAGGGAAGGAACGTTACTTTTGTATGATTCAAGCGAACGGCGCGTGGGTCCCGTTTGAAAAATGAGGTCATCTTTTACCAGGCCGTTACGTTCTTAGAAACGGACTCAACGTGGCAAGCCAAGCATTTGAATGGCTCACGTTGGCTGCCTCTCGATGCTTTGAACGCTGAATTTGAGTTTTGACATTTTTCTTGGTTTTTGCTTCTTTTCTTCTCTTGAACATGACAACTTTTACTCTTTTTTGGGTTAAGTATAGTTTAAATTTTAAATTGGTCACTAAACTATAAGATGTTGTAATTGTATCCTCAAAATATAAATATTATATCAATTAGGTGTTTCAATTAGTCTAGCTGCTAGTTTTGATATTAAATGGCAACTCAATTTTGACATTGAATATATTTAACACATATGGATCAAATTATAAACACGTACATGATGAACTTAGATTGTGATAAGTTTTACTAGCATTGGTTGTTTATTTAATGTATTGCATCTAAACTATCTATGCAGTAAACACATATATTTATAATTTAATCTATGTGTTTTAAATATGTTTTATGTCATATTTGAGCTAGCATTTAACACTTACATTGATGACCAACTTGATTGACCAACTTGATTGAAGGACTCAATAGAATGATAGTCTGGGAATGTATGGTTGAATTATTTGGTGATTTTTACAAATGGTATTAAAAGGTTTATTTTGCATCTCTTTGTAGGGGCGTACAATATTGTAAAAGGTGTCACGCAATAAGAAGAAAAGTGAGTATAGGAAGATGATCCACACGACAAATCACTGTTGTAGTTGTTTGTCATCATCAAATTTATTAAGTTCATTAACATTTCCATTTTTAGAGGTTTTCTTGATGCGAGCTTACCTGACATCTAAACCCAGCAGCCAAGAAATATATATATAAATAAATCTATGCGTAAGAATTTTGGTAGCGTAATTTAGATGGTGGTGTGGTGTCTTTTCCATTGCTAAAAGTAACCTTAACACAACCCAAATTTAGAATAATATTTAATCCCTTTCTTCATAATTCCTCCTATATATATACACACATCCATTAATGGAGTTTATGTTTAAGTTGAAAACCTCATAATCATTTATTAAAGCCCTACTATATCAAGTGCTTTAACCCCCGAAATTAAATCGAAAAATAAACTTGTGGGTGGGGTAATGAATTAACCAAGTTATTGTCGAAAAAATTCAGTGGATTTAATTTGGCTTATTGTATCGAAAAGGAAAGCAATACCCTTTTCAACATATATAGACAGATAGATAGAGTTGGGCAGTTGCCGTCTTTTGCCCTCTACGCAGCTTAAAACACGCAGTGGCAAATATAGACACTTCCTTTGGACACGTTTCTACTTTTAAAAAGATTTTATTAGATGGAGCGATAAAAAATTCCGTGTTTAATAATTAAGTTAACTTTGTTTAGGGTTTTAATCTCACTCGGTTTTGTATTTAGTTGAAACTCAATGTAACTGTTAAATATCGAGAGCATGTATATAAATACAAGTTGAAGGGTATTGGCATGTGTTTTGTTAGAAAATTCACGAGATAAAGGGGGTAGTAAAGAAAAAATAGATAAGCTTATCGCATGTTTGCTTCACGCAAGCAGCTTAATAGAGGGTGGAGTTTGCTCCCTCGCGTGGCTTTAAAGACTTTCTTCTAGTGTTTTAAATCCTCTCCCCCATTAAAATAATCCTTACCACTTTCACCACCTCAAAAAAAACCAACACCCACCAAACCAAGAACCAAGACACCCCATAATAAAACCACAGCTCTTCTTACTTTCCTTCTTCACTCCTTTTTTGAAGAAGAACCCTTGATCATGGGACCTATTCTACTACTTTAAGATCAAACTGTTGCACGGTTTAATCATGAGTTCAAATCCTAGTAACAGCGGTGGCAGTGTAGGCGGTGGTTCTGGCAGTTGCAGTGGTAGTTCTGCTGGTGGTGGTGGTGGCGGCGGTGGAGGAGGGCCTTGTGGTGCTTGCAAGTTTTTGAGGAGGAAATGTGTGCCTGGTTGTATATTCGCACCGTATTTCG
The DNA here is from genome assembly GCA_025698515.1 of Gossypium sturtianum. Classification (NCBI taxonomy): domain Eukaryota; kingdom Viridiplantae; phylum Streptophyta; class Magnoliopsida; order Malvales; family Malvaceae; genus Gossypium; species Gossypium sturtianum. Next base: position 32,892,712 of record CM046950.1, read on the forward strand.
ACTCGGAGCAAGGTGCAGCCCATTTCGCAGCGGTTCATAAGGTTTTCGGTGCAAGCAATGTATCGAAGCTGCTTCTTCATATCCCGGTTCACAAACGACTCGATGCGGTGGTCACCATATGTTTCGAGGCTCAAGCTCGGCTTCGAGATCCGGTTTATGGCTGCGTTGCTCACATCTTTGCTCTTCAACAACAGGTAAAACACAAACCCCAACCATCTTTTGGAACAACCCTTTTTTTCATAGCTGTCTGTTTTTAGCAGGACACGGTTTAGTTTTTTTTTTTTTTTGTCTGTTTACTATCCATTTTGTCTTCTTTATCTATCAAGTAAATCCAGGAACCCTAAAGTTTCATTTTATTGTATTTCCCAAAGGATTAAAAGTCGATTCTGTTCACATTTAACTCTAACAGAGGCACAAGGGCTGTTTCAAAAAAAGCCCAAATTTGATGCTCGTTGGGATATAAGCAAATAGTTGTACGGCCAAAGGAATAAAAATGCATGGGGCGGGGTAGGGTTAGCTGTTTTGGGTGCAGGTTTTTGCATTTCGCTGAAATCTAGAAACGTTTTTTTTTTTTTTCCTTTGCCTTCTCTTTTATTAACAAATCATTTGGTCGGTGGGCGGTTACCTCAAAGGAGTGGCCAGTTGTGCAAATTATGCATTTTACAGGTATTCAGGAAATGGTCGGGTTTTTATTTTCTTCTTTTGTTTTGTTGGGTTCGGTTCATTGCTAGTTTTCTTGTAATTGGAAGCATGAATTTAAGGAAAATTAATGTTCACAAATGTCATTAATCATCGGTCAAAGATATATAATTTGTAAATTAAATTAAATGCACTAATTTCAAATACAAATTCAGCAAAATTCGATAACCCCACAAGTAATCGTTGCTTTTTTCTAATTAGAAATGGATTTATTTTTTCATTTCAAAATAAATCTTCTGTCGTCCATAAAAATGAGTTTATATTTAATATATTGTTATTGTATATAACTTCACACAGGAACAATTTGTTAAAATTTTGATTTTTATTTTTTTTTAAAATAATGGAATTTTAGAGATATTAGTGAGCGGATGTATTAAATATAAATCTTTAGAAGAATTTGGTATACAAGCTTGATCATTTTACTGACATAAACTTTTATTGTTGTTTTATATATATATTTGATAATTTCTTGGCAGGTGGTGAATTTGCAAGCAGAACTATCCTACTTACAAGCTCATTTAACTACACTAGAGCTTCCATCGCCTCCTCCGCCACCTCCGCCACCGTCACAAACGCTAGTTGCAGCACCTCCTCTCTCGATATCAGACCTTCCATCAGCCTCTTCAGTGCCGGCCACATACGACTTATCATCACTTTTTGATCCAATGGTAGCGCAAACTTCATGGGCCATGCAGCAAAGGCAAATCGATCCACGCCAATACGGAGGGACCGGCTCAGCCTCATCGACCGGTTCCGGGGATCTTCAAGCCTTGGCTCGTGAGCTCCTCCATAGACAAGGGTCACCGCACCTGCCGTGCACCGATGCTTCAGTGTCACCGGCACCATCACCCTCGCGATCGCTCTCTAAATGAGACTGACCCCTTTCGTTTATCATATGCTTGCCTTGAATTATGTTATATTGCATTTAATTTTCATGTTATATTTCATAAGGCAAGTAATCGTAATAACTAACCTCGTTCTTTATTATTATTATTATTATTATTATTTCTCCTCGCTTTTAATATTCCATTTTTGAGATATGATTGAAATCCAAATTACCTTATTTTTGTGGGAAGCGTATATCGATAATTGATTTTCAACTATTTATCCCCTCCCCTTAATTTGCTTTACATTCACTACATTTGTATGATTAATAAAATTCATTACTTTTTTTTGTTTTTTTGGTAGAAGGAAAATAGGGCAAGCCTAAATACAATAAAAAATAATAATTACTACTTGATTTCACAAAAATACTCGAACGAATGACCTCTTTTAATAAGATCTTAATCTCGGACGACAGTTTTTCAAGTACTATTAAATGATTAATATCATTACTAATAATTTTGGCTAGGCAATCCGCCACTTTATTAGTTATTATGTGGGTACTCTAGAAATTTATTTTCCAATCTTTGAGACATAATTCATTAATCATCTGAATTTCAACAACATTGTTTACCGCGTTTAAAGAATTTCAATAAGCAAAGCATTGTCACCCTCCAATTCAACTTGTCTAAATCTTTTATCCTAAGCTAGTCTCAGACCTTCAAGAACTGCTTTGGCTTCAATCTGGAAATATCTGTTATCATCTTGAAACCAAACAACTAGCCACTGCTTGGTCCTCTTGCCACTTCGCTGATTGCTGCTCCTAAACCGCATCTTGATAATGATCCGTTAACATTAATTTTGGTCCATTCGACAGTTGGTTTTTGCCAACAATTTATCATCATAGATTTGCCATTTTACCACGTTAAATACCTCTCACATATTATTTGGTATTTTATAAAATATATATAAATTCAAAAAAGAAAAAAGTATTTAAAATATTAAATTTTAATTTTTTTAAAAAATCAAAATGATAAATTTGATGCCTTAAACAAGTAAATTATCATACTAATTATTTTGTTGTTTTAAAAGAGTTTTCAAATATATATGGTATTTAACTTGGAAATTCGTGATATTGTCAACAAAATTTCAAAATGCTTGAATCCCATTTCAATCAATTTGGTTCGAAAAGATTTCAAATTAAGTTAAGATAATAAAATAAAACTCGTCAATTCAAAATATTTTTACTTGATTCGATCGAATGCTTATCTGATAATTTGTAACAGAAAGTTGATAGGAAGAAAGAATTGTTGATAAAGATTATAGAAAGCGGGGGTAATGAAGAGATTTAGAATTAAAACAGTGTATAAACGTATACAGCAAATACAGATTGTTAGTTTACAGATGTATTTACTTTTCTTAAGATTTTTAATCAACTGTCAATGTTTAATATTTAAATATAAACCCGTAATGAATTTCGATGAAGAAACAAAAAAAACAATCCTCAAGTGATTTTATTCAATTTAAACTTTGGTTTTAATGGATTGCGTTTTGGAAGACAACTTCTGAAATTCTTGTATTTATTTCGTTTTATGGCTCTAAAGCTTAATATGCCCCTTTTTACCTTTTCAACCCCACTCAGTCATATTATTTCAACACTGAGTTCCATTGGTAAAAAAATTCGAATTTGATTCGATAATTATCAAGTTAAACTTGAATTAAGTAGCTCAAGCTATCAATCAAATTGAATTCGAACACCATAATATCTGATTCAAATGACTTGCACACCTAATTGATTTTAATATAATTTTATATTATGAAACTACACTTTTGCACTTATTATATAGAAATAGCTTAAACACGACCGAGCAAATTTAACCATGCTCGAGTTTGAGATGAAATGCAAAAATTGATAGACGAGCTACAAGCTTAATCAAACTCAAGCTTGAGTACTTTAATTATATCTCAAGTCAAGCTTAAACTTAAAAATTGATGATGATTGAACTCAAATCGAATATCGAACCTCAATTTTTTAGTCGAGCTCAAGTTTACCACAAAATTATTTTTAAAATTGGATCGGTGGTCAAACCAATCAAGTCATTGATTCACTAGTGCAACCAGTTCGATTAGCCCGTTCAATTTGGTTAAATAATTATTTAAAAAATCATTAAAAAATAAAAATATATATATCTAAAAAATCCAATTTAATCGATCTGTACTGATTCCTAAATCAATCGATACAAATGCCTTTCCTTGAACCAACACTTCGACCAATTCTCAATTCAACCGATCCAACTCAAACAACCATGTTTACCACTATTCAAATTCAGCTAAACTCAATTATACTTGTAACAGGCCAATTCTGCCCGGCCCGCTATGAACAAAAAATAACAAAATAAATAAAACCAAATAAATAAACAGACCAAATTACAATAATAGCCCATTTACAAAAAACACCTAAGCGCTCAAATGACCCAAAAGCCTAAAAAATTTTCAGAAACAGAAACCCTAATCTGGTGCCTGTGCGCTGCTCCTCCCACGTCAGCGCCGCTCTTAGCCTCAGCCACCACCAACTGCTCCTCAACCACCACAAGCAAAAAACAGCAAACAACACACAAAATAACAATAGCCAAAGTAGAGATAAAAAGAAAAAAGAAAAGAAATATTGTAATCTCAAAACGGCTATAAAAGCCGAATCTTTGTAAGGCTTTCGGGGTTTTTTTTGGAATAAAAAAAGAGAGAGAAAAATAAAAAAAATCAAAACAGAATACAAAGAAAAATTAAAGGTGATTTCTTTTATTTTTAGATATGCTATTTTATTTTATTTTTGTTTATATAAAAGACATAAAAGAAAAAGGTTGAAAAACTTACCGGGCTGCTTCGGTTCTTTGGTTTTTTTTTTTGGTGGGTTTTCGGAGGTATTCGGCCTCAGATTTAGGCTCGGGGAGCCGAAATGATCAAAAAATGGTTTTTCATATATTTTCGGCCACCGTGGACGGCGGAGCCGTTGTCGGCGACCAGCGGCCGTCGCGAAGGCTCACCGGACCAGTGGCCGGATTCTGGGCTGCTTTCAGAAAAAAAAAAAGAGAAAGAGGTTTTTTTTTAAACACTAATGAAATGATTTTTTTCAGAATTTTTTTACTTAAATAGGGGGTCAAAACGACGTTGTTTTGGCCTGATCCCATAAACCCCAAAACGGCGTTGTTTTAGACTCTGACCCGAGATCCGACCCGACCCTGGCAAGGATCCGTGTATTTTTTTATGGGGGTCTAATTGTCTCCCCAGTCCTTCCGCTTTTTCATTGTTTTTCAATTCGGTCCTAATTTCGTTTTTTTTTTTAGATTATACCTTTAAATTGTAAATTATTTTTAATTTAGTCCTCCGATTTGCCCAAAAACGGATCGTTTAATAGGATAGGGAATATTTTCCCATTTGGTCCCTCATTTTTTTTGCGTGTTACAATTTAGTCCCTTATTTTATTTTTATCCCGATTTTCCCCTAAAATTTTACTTAAGTTTCAATTTTGTCCTTAAATTTATGCACTTATTTTATTATAATTTAGACTCTTAATTTCATTTCAATGTTGATTTAATCCTTATTTATTTAATTTTGACTCTGTCTAGATTATTTATTTTTATGTATTATTTTTTATTTTTTTATTATATTTTATTTATTTATTTACTTATTATTTCCTTTTTTTATTTAAAATTGGTTTGTTTTTGTATTTATTGTGCATTTATTTATTTTTATTTATCTTTTTTCCTTTTGCCTTTATTATCATTATTTATTTATTTATTATTATTTTTATATATTTTCAAAAATTAGATTATTTACGTTTTTACTTGCACATTTATTGTTCGTGTTATTGTTATTATTATTATTATCATTATGGTTATTATTATTATGATTATTATTATTATACATTCATATTTTATTATGCGTATTATTATCGTGCCATTATTACTACAAATTGATATCACACTGTCATTTACTAGCACGACATTTTTATTTTCCATATACCATCATTTTTTTTTATATATACTTCCATTTAATTTTATTATGGCTACAATCATGTCACGAACCGTGTTCAAATACATTTACCCATTTCTATACTATGTCCGCATAAGCTAAATACACATTATTGTAAGTGTTACATTCGTCTTTGCACAAGGCACAAAAAAAGAAATTTTTTTAAATCAAAGTAATGTTCATTATTTTGGAATTAGAAAAGTCGTATTCTTAACTTACGGAATATGGCTTCTTTCTAAAACTGAGATAGTCGAATATTTGCTTTAGAATAAATAAAAATGGGATTTAAGTGATGATTAAATGGCATTCATTTTTGTTCTTGAGGATCTAAGGCATTGTGTCCTAACTTACGGGACATAATCCTTTCTTCTCGATTAACTTGAAATAAGCCCCTTTTTTCGTGAAAATTAATTTAGTTAAGTAATGTCTTAATAAAGGATCGTATTTTAAAATCTCTTCAAATTTTCAATTTTCGGCACTAAAGACATCAAGTAATCAATTAGGTACCAATTTTGGGCGTAACGAGTGTGCTAATCTTTCTCAAATGTAACGACTTTCTCGAACCCATTTTCTCGATTTTTGTAGACCAAAAATATTGTTTTAATAAATCAAGCCTCTTATTAAAACGATCAAATTACTTAGTGACCCGATCACTCCTCCTAAAAGTGATTGGTGGCGACTCCCATTTTTATTTTAAAATAAAAAGTCTAAACCTTTTTGAAATCGACTTTTTATTTTAAAATGAAAATGGGAGTCGCCACCAATTACTTTTAGGAGGTGTGATCGTTTCACCTCGTAATTTGATCGTTTTAATTAGAGATTTGATTTATTAAAATAATATTTTTTGGTCTACAAAAATCAGAAAATGGGTTCGGGAGTCAGTTACGCACGAGAAAGGATTAGCACCCTCGTTATGCACAAAATTGGTACCTAATTGATTACTTGATGTCTTTAGTGCCGAAAATTGAAAATTTGAAGAGATTTTAAAATACGATCCTTTATTAAGACATTACTTAACTAAATTAATTTTCACGAAAAGGGGCTTATTTCAAGTTAATCGAGAAGAACGGATTATGTCCCGTAAGTTAGGACACAATGCCTTAGATCCTCGAGAACAAAAATGAACGCCATTTAATCATCACTTAAATCTCGTTTTTATTTATTTTAAAGCAAATATTTTACTATCTCGGTTTTAGAAAGAAGCCATATTCCGTAAGTTAAGAACACGACTTTTCTAATTCCAAAATAATGAACATTACTTTGATTTAAAAAAAACTTTTCTTTTTTTTGCCTTGTGCAAAGACGAATGTAACACTTAAAATAATGTGTATTTAGCTTATGCGGACATAGTATAGAAACGGGTAAATGTAATTGAACACGGTTCGTGACATGATTGTAGCCATAATAAAATTAAATGAAAGTATATATAAAAAAATGATGGTATACGGAAAATAAAAATGTCGTGCTAGTAAATGACAGTGCGATATCAATTTGTAGTAATAAGGGCACAACAATAATACGCATAATAAAATATGAACGTATAATAATAACAATAATGATAATAATAAAAACAATAACACAAACAATAGATGTGCAAGTAAAAACGTAAATAATCTAATTTTTGAAAATATATAAAAAATAATAAATAAATAAATAATGATAATAAAGGCAAAATGAAAAAATATAAAAAAAATTAAAAAAAGCACAATAAATAAAAAAAACATACCAATTTTAAATAAAATGGAAATAATAAGTAAACAAATAAATATAATATAATAAAAAAATAAAAAATAATACATAAAAATAAATAATCTAGACAGGGTCGAAATTAAATAAATTAGGATTAAATCGACATTGAAATGAAATTAAGAGTCTAAATTATAATAAAATAAGTGCATAAATATAAGAAGGACTAAATTGAAACTTAAGTAAAATTTTAGGGGAGAAATCGGGATAAAAATAAAATAAGGGACTAAATTGTAACATGCATAAAAAAATGAGGTCCCAAATGGGAAAATATTTCCTATCCTATTAAACGCTCCATTTTTGGGCAAATCGGAGGACTAAATTAAAAATAATTTACAATTTAAAGGTATAATCTAAAAAAAAAAGAAAAAAATGAAATTAGGACCGAATTGAAAAATAATGAAAAAGCAGGACTGGGGTAGCAATTAGACCCCCATTTAAAAAACACGCGGATCCTTACCAAGGTCGGGTCGGATCTCGGGTCAGAGTCTAAAACGACGCCGTTTTGGGGTTTATGAGCTCAAGCCAAAACGACGTCGTTTTGACCCCCTATTTAAGTAAAAAAAATTTGAAAAAAATCATTTCATCAGTGTTTAAAAAAAAACCCTCTTTCTCTTTTTTTTTTCCTGAAAGCAGCCCAGAATTCGGCCACTGGTCCGGCGAGCCTCCGCGACGGTCGCCGGTCGCTGGCGACAGCTTCGTCGTCCATGGTGGCTGGAAAAATATGAAAAACCCTTTTTTGATCGTTTTAGCTCCCTAAGCCTAAATATGAGGCCGAAAACCTACCAAAAATCGAAAAAAAATAAAGAACCGAAGCGGCCCGGTAAATTTTTCAACCTTTTTCTTTTTTCTTTTATGTTTTTTATATAAACAAAAAATAAAATAAAATAGCAGATCTAAAAATAAAAGAAACCACCTTTAATTTTTCTTTGTGATATGTTTCGATTTTTTTTTGTATTTTTCTCTCTCTTTTTTTCTATTAAAAAAAAAACCCCGAAAGCCTTACAAAGATTCGATTTTTATAGCCATTTTCATATTACAATATTTCTTTTATTTTTTCTTTTTATCTCTGTTTTGGCTACTACTATTTTGCGTGTTGTTTGCTGTTTTTTGCAGGTGGTGGTTGAGGAGCAGTTGGTGGTGGCAAAGGCTAGGAGCAGTGCTAACGTGGGAGGAGCGGCACACAGGCACTAGATTAGGGTTTCTATTTTTGAAATTTTTTTAGGCTTTTGGGCCATTTGGGCCTTTAGGTTTTTTTTTGTAAATGGGCTATCATTGTAATTTGGACTTTGGACTATTTATTTATTTGGTTTTATTTATTTTGTTATTTTTTGTTCATAGTAGGCCAGACAAAATTGGCCTGTTACAGCTGCCCCTCTTTGCTCATTGTCGTGTAACGGAAATGGAGCAAAGACTTTAAAAAGGTTAATTTTGTCTGGTCTTGCCGAATCTCGACTTCTTTGGTGCTTCTCTTCTTCAATTAGCCTCATTCTAACCTACTGTAATTTCAGAGGTATAGGATTTGTTGCTTCAATCTACTCCACTACAACTTCAGAGAGATTAGACTTGTAGTTTTAATCTGCTCCACTACAACTTCAGGGAGATGAGATTTGTAACTTCAATCTGCTCCACTGCAACTTCAGGGAGATAAGATTTGTAACTTCAATCTGCTCCACTGTAACTTCAGAGAGATAAGATTTGTAGCTTTAATCTGCTCTACTGCAACGTTAGAGAGATAAGATTTACTATCTTCAATCTGATCCACTACAACTTCAGGGAGATAAGATTTGTGGCTTCAATCTGCTCCACTGCAACTTCAAGGAGATAAGGTTTGTAGCTTTAATCTGCTTTACTGCAACTTTAGAGGGATAAGATTTGCTATCTTCAATCTTCTCCACTGCAACTTCAGGGAGATAAGATTTGTGGCTTTAATCTGCTCCACTGCAACTTCAGAGAAATAAGATTTGTAACTTGTAGCTTTAATCTGTTCCACTGCAACTTTAAGGAAATAAGATTCTCTATCTTCAATATTCTCCACTACAACTTCAGGGAGATAAGTTTTGTGGCTTTAATCTGCTCCACTGCAACTTCAGGGAGATAAGATTCACCACGATGACTTCAATTCGTCCTACTACAACTTCAGGGGTTAGGATTTATGGTTTCACTGATCTGTTACACCGTTCTATGTGGAACATGACCTGTAGAATCCATTTCATGGGCCTATATTTATGCCAAACGATTAGGATGTTATGATCAGAATGAATCAAATACCCTAACTATATGTGTATGAATGCAGAATGTCATTTTTCGAGAATGATCCCCCTTTTAATGCTTAGGTTGACATTGCTCGTTGTTTATTAAGGTTCTATCACTGATGTATTACCCTGCCTTCTTGTTCAGCTGGTATCTTTGACAGAAAACCCGAAAAAATAATAACAATTTAAACTATTCGTTCCCAAACATTTCTAACTCTTAGATTTGGTTAGTTCTGACTAGTAGTCCTGTTTCAGGTCATTGTACTATTTAGAAAGAGCAATATGCAGAAATCCTTTTACTTGAATATTATTTGTCCATTAATCGTTATTTTAATGAAAAATGCTTGAAAAAAATTGTAACAATGGACAAGATTGAAATTTATTTGGAGTAAAGCTCGAAATAAATAGATTAATCAAAGATAGCAAACGCTGCTAAAATACAAAATGAGTAAGATGAAAATAGGTGCCCCAAATATCGCAGCATAAGCTTCTCTGCACAAACTTTTCGAGGACCATTTTGAGCCTGATATGTGTTTAAGAGATATAGAGTACTTTGTTAATTCCCCAAGATGTGACATTCCTCCTTCTAATAAGACCCGACCATCACATGTTCAATCCAAATTTGAGCTGCCCTTTCTTGGGTTTTCAACTCAAAACCCATTTTGGTCTCAAGGCGCCCTTTGCGAGTTTTCACCTTGACCTCTCCTCTTCCTTTTTTTTTAGGTGAAGTATTTCTTAACTGAATCTGAATTCATAGGATTAGGCAGGCTTTAGCCATCCATCTCGATTAAAATCAGCACTCCTCCAAAAAAGGCTTTCTTTACCACATAAGGTCCTTCCCAATTTGGCATCCACTTTCCTCTAAAGTCCTTTTGTATGGGAATGATCTTTTTCAATACTAGGTCCCCCTCATGGAATTCTCTAGGGCGAACCTTATTGTCATAAGCTTGCATCATTCATTTTTGGTACATCTGACCATGACGGATAGCTTTCAACCTCTTCTCTTCAATCAAGTTCAGCTGATCATATCGGGATTAGATCCATTCTACTTCATCTAACTTCAACTCTGAAAAAACTCGAAGAGAAGGAATCTCGACTTCAATGTGCAAAACCGATTCCATTCCATAAACCAATGAGAAAGACGTTGCCCTAGTAGAGGTCTTGACAGACATTCGATAAGCATAGAGGGCAAATGGTAACTTCTCATGCCAATCTTTATAAGTCTCAATCATTTTCCCTACGATCTTCTTAATGTTCTTATTGGTTGCCTCCACCGCACCATTCATTTTTGGGCGATATGGTGACAAGTTGTGGTGTTTGATCTTGAATTGACTATAGACTTCCGCTATCATGCTGTTGTTCAAATTCAATGCATTGTCAGATATAATCCTTTCTGGCATCCCATACCGACATATGATCTCTTTTTTTAAAAATTTGCTGACTGCCGACTTCGTGACATTGGCGTAAGAAGTGGTCTCTACCTACTTGGTGAAGTAATCAATGACTACGAAGATGAATCGATGCCCATTGGAAGCTTTTGGCGAGATCGACCCAATGACATCCATGCCTCACATAGAGAAAGGCCATGAAAAAGTCATAACATGATGAAGTGAAGGAGGCACATGAATTTTGTCTCCATAAATTTGGCACTTATGGAATCTCTTAGCATAACTGATACAATCTCCTTCTGTAGTGGACAATAATACCCGAATATCATGATTTTTCTGGCCATTGTAAAACCATTAGCATGTGTTCCGCAGATACCCTCATGGACTTCTTCTAGGATTTTCTTAGCCTTAACAGCGTCTACACATCTTAATAGCACCTGATCCTTTCTTCTTTTGTACAAGATCTCCCCATCTAAGACATAGTCATTGGCCAGCCTCCTCAACATCCTTTTATCATTCTTGGTCGCCTAATCAGGGTATTCACGATTCTTTACATATCGCAGTATATCGTAGTACCAAGGGTGATCATTCTTTTCCTCCTCCTCGATGCTATAACAATGAGCCAGAGCCTCATAAATACTCATCTAGATAGGTTTTACATCATCTTGTTTGTTCATTTTGACTATGGAAGCTAAAGTAGCTAGGGTATTAGCCATCTGATTTTCATCTCGTGGAAGGTAGCAGAAGGTGATGTCATCAAACTCTTTAATTAACTCCAGGACCAGCTTTTTATACTCGATCAACTTGGGATCTCTTTTCTCTCATTCTCCTTTGAGTTAATAAATCACTAGTGCAGAATCCCCATATACCTCTAGTATTTTGATCTTATGCTACACGGATACCCATGATGCATGCTTCGTATTCTGCCATATTGTTCGTGCAATCGAAATCCAATTTACTAGTAAAGGGATAATAATCTTCGTTTGGGGATATCAGGAATGCCCCAATTTCGTTACCCATAGCATTTGAAGCTCCATCAAAATTTAGTTTCCAATGATATCCATCTTGAGCATCTTCTTCAGTGGTTGCAACATACATCAGATCTTTATTTGAGAAATCGAAATTTAAAGGCTCGTAATCGTCTAAAGCTCTACTGGCTAGAAAATCTACTATTGCACTCCATTTTATTGCCTTCTGGTTCACATAGACTATATCAAATTCGGAAAGTAGAATTTTCCATCAGGCCATTCTTCCATTCAGAACAGTCGACTCCATCATATACTTTAGAGGGTCCATTTTTGAGATGAACCAAGTTGTGTGGTACAACATGTATTGTCTCAATCTTCGGGTTGTCCAGATTAAGGCACAACACAACTTCTCAATTAGCGAGTACCTTGTCTCACATTCAGTGAACTTCTTACTGAGGTAGTATATCGCTCTTTCTTTCCTTCCTGACTCATCATGTTGGCCAAGCACGTATCCCATGGGATTCCCAAATACTGCCAAGTATAGTGTCATCGACTTATCTGGGCTAGGTGGCATTAGCACTGGAGCATTGGACAAGTAATGTTTGACATTGTCGAAAGTCTTTTGGCATTTTTCATCCCATACACCTGGATTGTGTTTCTTAAGGAGATGGAATATGGGGTCGCATTTCTCAGTTAATTGTGAAATGAACTGGGTTTTGTAATTTAATCTCTTTAAGAAATCTCGGACCTCTTTTTGAGTGCACGGTGGAGGCAACTCCTGTATAGCCCTGACTTTTTCTAGGTCAATTTTGATCCCCTTTTCGCTGACTACAAAACCTAGCAATTTTCCTGACCCAGCCCCGAAAGTATATTTTGCTGAATTGAGCTTTAGCTGAAATTTTCTCAACCTCAGTACTTGTACGTGCTCCTTTATTTTCGGGATTTTACAATCATATGGTCGACGTAAACCTCAATTTTACAATTTATCATGAAACAAAGTTACCATGACTCTTTGATACGTCGCTCACGCATTTTTCAATCTGAATGGCATCACTTTATAGCAAAATGTTCCCCACACAGCTACGAATGTGGTTTTTTTCATATCTTCAAGATGCATCTTAATCTGGTTGTATCCGGAGAAGCCATCAATGAAGGAGATGTAACAACCCAGTTTAGACCCTAGTCGGAATAGTGGTTTTAGGACCACAAATCCGAGTCAGAAAAATATTTTAATATTATTTTCCGTGTTTACAGTATGTGATTAAGCATGTGTGAAAGTTTCGTGAATTAATTTTATCAATTGGTTGTTTAATTTGAGAAAAGGACTTAATCACGTAAATTGCAAAAGTGACTTTCTATTTGTTAAAGTACTAATTTGCTATGGTTTATTAATTGATAAGTCCTTAAAATGAAATTTGGCCACTATATAGGTAAGTGGACGGTAATGGACAACCATAATAAAGTTTTCATATTATTTCATTAAGGGTAAAAAAGTCAATTAGTGAATAAAGTAAGTTAAATAAAATAAAACCATTTTCATTCATCATTTTTCACTTGTTCTTGCCGAAAATTGGAAAAGAAAGAAAGCTTAAGAGCAAGTTAGGGTTCGGTTAGGAAATTGGGTGATTAAGGTATGTTCTTTGATCGGTTTTTGATGATTTTTATATTTTTGTGATTGTTGTTAAGTGTACTAGCTAGCCCATGCCATAATTTTTGAATTTGATGAAGATTTTGAGTTATGCCATTGATGAGATTGTGAGCTATGTGATGTTAGTTGATGAAAAATGAAAGATATGTGTTGGGTTAACATGTTTTGTATTTGGATTTTTGATGAATTTGAGTATTATGGGCTAAATTGTAAAAATGAGAAATTGAAGGACTAAAATATGAAATAAATGAAATATATGGGCTTAAATGAACTCCATGAAAATTCGGCTAAGCATGAAAAATGTGAAATTATGTGTATTTTGTGATTTTATGAAATAGGAACTAAAATGTGAAAATGTGAAAATGTGAGGGCTAATATGTGTATATGGATTGAATTGAATGATTTGGTGAATAAAAGAGTTAAATTTGAATGTGTATAGATCAAGAACCAAATAAAACGGAATTAGATCGAGGGAAATCGAAAGTAGTTGAATAACCGTTCGTTTCCGTTCATTTATGTACGAGGTAAGTCTATATACAAATAAATGTGTTTGAATTGAATTATTATTGCTTATATGTTAATGAAATGTGATAAATGGCTATTGGAGCTGAATATGTGAAATCCGAGAAAATTTCGATAATATGATGACGTCCGAAAAGCCCCGTACGAACCATAGGAATAGCTAGGATACATATGTCATGACATAGGATTCTGATATGAGTTATCGTGTAAGACCACGTCTGGGACGTTGGCATCGATTTGAGATTTACGTGTAAGACCATGTCTGGGACATCGACATCGTATATGATTTCATGTAAGACCCTGTCTGGGACAGAGGCATTGATATTTAATTACATGTAAGACCACATCTGGGACGTTGGCGTTGTACGAGCTTTACAAGCTATCCGAGTATCCTTATTTATTCCGAACGGTTCAACGGGCATTCCGAGAAATGAATAAGTATACGAATATGCATCCGAATTTCGGTACGTATGTATTGATATGAAATTTGGAAATGAAAGGTATGTATGAATATGATCATTTGATATGTGTTTATGAGCAAGTGAACATGATCAATTGAGATATAAGAGAAATATGACTTGTGATTGTGTTATGCCAAGAACCATATGTATGAAATGGTTTATAATTGTTCTATGTGATAAGTTTATTTGTATATGGCTTACTAAGCTTTTGAAAGCTTACTTTGTGTGTGTTTGCATTATTTTATAGATTATCGAAGCTACTGAAAGCTCAGGGATCGTCGAGGATCATCACCACACTATCAAACTATATTTTGGTACCTTTTGAAAATGTACATATTGAAGTATGGCATGTGTAGGCTAGTGAACTTTGATTATGTTTTGAAATGTGTAAATATAGCCATGTGATATGGCTTGATAATTGATGAGACTTTGGATTGATTTTGGTATATGTTTTGCTATGTGAAAATGGTGTATGTGATGGGTATTAATGGTCTTGTGTGAATGACCATTATGGTATGCTTTAGTGAAATAGAAGTAGTATGTTTCATACTTGATTTGGTATTTGAGATGGTGAATATACTGCATGTTTGAAATGGTTTGAAATGAGATGTGAATCATATGTTTTTTGTATAGAATTGTATAAGGAAATGAATGAGGATATTGTAACATGAATTGTGCATGTATTGGTAAGATTTTGACCATTAGTTGGGCATGAATTGAGTATATAGTGATGCTTATAGGAATGACCCTAAATGGGTGGCAATTTGGCCTTGCAAATGGCCTATATTTGCCTACACGGTTGAGCACACGGGCGTGTGTCTCGACCGTGTCTCTCAAGGTTGCAATTCGAAGCAAGTCAGACTTGCACATCGAGCCGCATTACACACGGGCGTGTGACAGCCGTGTGATTCCAACCAAGATATTGCACACGGCAAGAAGCACGGCGTGTGCGGCATCGTGTGACCCAAGTCGTTGTTGCACACACGGGCGAGACATGGTCCAGAGGCACGGCCGTGTGAGGCACACGGCCAAGCCACACGCGGCAGTGTGCCCTGTTTTGAAAGAAAAATTTTCTAAGTTCCGTAAAGTTCCCGTATGAGATCGGTTTAGTCTCGAACCTTCTCTAAAGCATTTTTAAGGTCTCGTTGACCTTCTAAAGGGACTCTATGTGTATATTTTCTCTATGGAATGATTGTGAATGTTTGATATTAGTGAAATTTTTGTGATATGTTCCGATATGTCCGGTAATGCCTCTTACCCCTCGTCCGGTGACGGATACGGGTTAGGGGTGTTACAGGAGAACAGTGAATAACCTGCGGTGTTGTCCACTAAGGTGTTGATGTGAGGCAACGAGAAATTGTCCTTTAGGCTGGCTTTGTTTAAATCCCTATAGTCTACACACATTTGTACTTTCCCATCTTTCTTAGGGATAGGGACTATATTGGCTACCCACTCTGAGTATTTAACCACTGGAGGAAACCAGCGTCAAATTGCTTATTGACCTCTTCTTTTATTTTCAGCAGGACGTCGGGCCTCATCCTTCGGAGTTTCTATTAAACTGGCTTGCATTCTTCCTTTATGGGGAGCCGATGTTCCACGATATCAGTACTTAGACTAGACATGTCTTGATACGACCATGCGAAGACATCTTTGAATTCTTGGAGTAACTCAATGAGGTCTCGCTTTGTCTCTGTGGTGATACAAGCTCTGATTTTCACCTCTTTCTTTTTTTGTTCGTCTCCTAAGCTCACAATTTCTACTGACTCTTTGTGAGGTAGAATCTGTTTCTCTTCTTGTTCTACCATCCTTAACAAATTAGGAGATAAGTTACAATCTCAATCATTTTTAAAGTCATGAGGTTCCTCTAGACACATATCTTGCTCAAAAGGAGATTCTAAGTAAATAGCAACTTCGCTCATATCATTGATATCTGGAGACCTGTTATAGGAACGAAGCAATACCCAAAGAAAAAATGAATCTAAGAATAATTATATGTGTGGTATGAGTATGAATGAAATGAAAGAATAAAAGAATATTTTCCAAGATGAGACACAAAGATGCATTTTATTGAAATAAAAAATCATGGACATATGCCTTTTCCACAAAAAAAGATCCTTATTGCTCCCAGGCTTAGAGCAATAAGTGTGTTTTGAACATTAGTCTGAATTAATTCTAAAAATTACAGGGATCTCTTCCACAGTCCAATTGTTCAGAACACTTTCGGGGATATAAGGACGAATGCCTGGCAGGTTTTCCCCAATTCCTTATTCGGATATAGCATTGATGCTCAAGTTTCCAAACATTCCTTCCGGGCTCGCTTTTTCTGCCATTCTTTGTTGAGGATAAATGATTTCTCCTGACACGAATATTTTGGATATATGAGGAAAGGACATCGGTTCCCATTTGACCTCTCCCCCACTCAGTCGCGCTCTTCTCCTTTCTTGTTTCTTCTCCAACTCCCTCTTCTTTTGCCTCGCATCTGACTTGTATCCTAAGCCAAAGCGGTCTCGTTTGTCCATCAGCATTGGTGCCTTGACTCTCCCTTGTAGATATTTTTCGAGTCATTTTCTAGGTAAGACTCTTTTTCCAACTGTTAACTGCAGGCCCATCTTCGTGGCTTTGGATACTCTTGGTACTGGGATCTTGTTTCTTTCGACAATGAAAGTTGTATTAACAAATTCCAGTAATTGAAAGGAGCATTCTATTGCCTCATCATCCGTTCCTATGTATAGTGCGTCACTAGTTACGGGTGCGATGATATCCTCTTCAATGTTTATTGTCACCAGTCGACCCTCCGTTACCAACTTCAATTTTTGGTGTAGTGACGATGACACTGTCCCAGCCGAGTGAATCCAAGGTCTACCCAACAAGAAATTATAAGAGGGCTTGATATCCATCACCAAAAAATCTACCTCATATGTGTTCAGACCAATTAAGAGAGGTATTTCAATCCTTCCATCACCCTCCTTTTTGTACCACCGAATGCTTTCACTATATTTGACACGTCTTCATGTGAGAGCTATCCATTGGTAATCTGTTCAGTATGGATAGAGGCAAGACGTTCAACGCAGATCTATGGTCGATTAACACTTCTGGCAATGTATATCCTTTGCAGCGGGTAGTGATATGTAGGGCTTTCGTAGATCCCCTGTCTCCTGGCGGTATTTTATCATCATTGAAAAATATGAAATTGTCGGCACTTATATTGTTAACCATGCGGTCTAGCTTGTTCACAGAGATATCATTAGCGACATAAGTTTCATTCAGCACTTTCATCAACGCGCTACGATGTGTCTCTGAGCTCAAGAGCAAGGCTAGTACTGATATGCGAGCTGGTTGTTTGTGTAGCTGTTCTACAAAACTATACTCGCTATGCTTTGAGAATTTCAGGAATTCCTTAGCATCGTTCTCATTTACTGGCTCGTTAACAGGTGATTCAAACCTAGCTGTCTTTTCTTTCTTATGCTCAACTGCCAGAGCTTTCTTTTAGTGGGCTCGATTCTTGCATTTGCAGGGTCATAGCGCCTCCCACTGCGCGTGTAGAAACCAATATCTTGACCCTCTTCTAAACTGCTAACTGAATTCTCCTCTCCTGGGATAATCACGTTGCATTCGTAATTCCATAAAACCCTTTTGCTATCTTTATAGGGAAAAGCCACAGGTTTCTGAATTATGAATCTCGCCACTTATGCTCCCACTTCATTGTTTCTTGGTCGTGAAATAATCACCACTGGGTGTTGACCTTGTGGACCTTCTCCGTTGATCCTTCCTCTGAGGCGCAGATGCCTCCTCCTTCCGAGCCTTTAACATCTTCAAAAAATTCCAGCTCCTTGTTATCCATCTGATTTTGCACCAAAGCTCTGAATTTAGTGCACTCCTGGATCTTATAACCTTCTTCAGTGTGGAACTCACAGTAGCTCATCGTCTCTTTAGGTACTTCCTCCAAATCTTGAACAATTAATCCTACGTCTATCATCTTTTGTCAAACCTATTTTAGTGGGGTTTTTACTTCTGCCACATCGATTTTGGTCATCTTTCCTCCACTCTCAATTATCGCATTTACCCTTTGATCTAAATAACTGGGTAACGGATTTCCTGCTACGTTAGGTCCCGATAGATCACCAAACCTTACGATCCCCATCTTGATGAACATTTCAATCAACTTTTTAAATGAGTTCTCAATTGAGTGTCTAGCTATTCCTACGTGGTACTTGCATTGAGCATTCGCATCATACCATTTTGGGAATGGAGGTTGCATGGGTTTCAAGTAGAACGGGGATACTACATGCGCATCGAACAAATTTTGATATAACTACCTATATGTTATCGGGATGGGTGTGAACTGGAATTTTTCTGTGTTCAGTCTTGAGTTAGATTCTTGCCTTAAGAGGCCTTGATGGCTGGTTGATACGGTCCTTGGTTGACCTACAGTAACCAATTTTGAATAACCTTTATACACACTCACGGTGTTCACTTTATTTTTCTTCTTTCTCGGGGCTGATCTTTTAGCGTTTTCCCCCGCATCTATTTTCCCACTCCTTACTACATTTTCAATCATCTCTCCGGACATTACTATATCTAAGAAGCTCTTGGTAGCACTTCCCAACATATGGTTAATGAACGGGGCTTTTAGAGTGTTTATGAAAAACATTGTTGTCTCCTTCTCCAGAAGAGGTGGTTGGACTTGCGTTGCCACATCTCTCCATCTCTGAGCGTACTGCCTAAAGCTTTCACTTTGCTTCTTCTCCATGTTTTGCAGCGTAATTCTATCGGGTGTCATGTCGGTTACATGGCTGTATTATTTCATGAAAACCTTGCCAGGTCTTTCCATGAGTTGATTTTGGCACGGCTTAACTAGTTGTACCACTTGGCGGTCGACCCGATCAAACTATCCTGGAAGCAGTGAATTAACAATTGGTCATTATTAACGTATCCCATCATTCTTCTGCAGAACATTGTGATATGGGCTTCAGGACAACTAGTCCCATTATATTTTTCGAATTCTGGAATTTTGAATTTTGGTGGGAGCACTAGGTCAGGGACTAAGCTCAACTTCTTAGCACCAACCCCGCAAAGGTAATCGACATTCTCCATAGCTCTAAATTTCTCTTTCAACCACTTGCACCGATCTTCTAGTTATTTTGTCAGTTCTGCCTTTGCTCTATCCATTTCGGCCATGTCATCCAAATCGGGAACAACTGGGTTGGCCGAATTACCCCCAGGGTTGGAACCTGAACCTGTTGGGTAATTCACTAGTGCTGAAGTGCCGGCTTGATATTGTTGAGGTCTTATGGTAACGGGTACCCTTCGTGGATATGTATCTAGTTGGGCTTGGACATTTATTGGGGTAAAGCCTGGGGGTATATAGGGTCTTCATTATCATCCCCAGAGTTATTTACAGTACTTTTCCCTTTTTCAGTCCCTCCGGCCAGCAACTGGGTCAACTAGCTTATCATGCTTCGTTGGGACTCTTGTATTTGATCCCTCATGTCTTGCTGTACCTTAGCTAATTGTTCCTGCAGCTGGGCTTGCAACTGATCTTGCATGTCCTTTTGAATTTGTTCCAATCTCTCTAACCTTTGATCCATGGCTATGGTTTTACCGCAGGTACCGTAACGATATTCGGTTGGCAAATTCTTGTTGGTTTTCAAGGTAACGGTCATGATTTTGATTAATTAGGGTCTTTTTATGAAACTTAATGCATATGATGAAATGCAATGCTGATGAATGCAAAAAGAGGCGTTGATTCTGATTCAATTCTATTAGAATAACTTTACTAGAAAATGAATCTCTTTACATAAAACGGATACATTTTACATATACGGCCTTGCCAAATACTCAAAGCCTTGACTTTCCTAAGAAGCCAAGCTAATTCTCGGCCCCGATCTGATTCTGATTCATATTTTAAGCTCAGCATGTCGGCTTGAACCGCTAGGGTTTGGAAATAGTAGACAACTTCCCGTACTTGAGTTACAGCTTCACCCATGATGTGATCTCTATCTCTAATCTGACCTTGAGAGCGTTGGAGTTGCTCTTTCCAGTGTTTATTGTTCGTTTCAAGAAGCTCAACTCAAAGTTCACAATTTTGTAGTGCGGTCTCGAGCTCTTCTATCTTTCCCTTCAATTCTTTAATCTTATTTAGGCTTGCTTTCAACTCGATTGCAAAGTTGCGACTACAATATTGATGTAGTGACTTTTCTAATTCTGCTACCCGAGCTCTCATCCCAACATTTTCATTTTAGCTTTCTATCAAATCCCTTTTTAAAGCATCTTCTCAGACCCGAGCATCTTGGAATTTCTTTTCCCACTGATCAGCTCTAATCTTTTCTTCCTTGATCTCTTATCGCCATTGCTTCGATGTTTTACCCAACCCGACAGTCTTTATCGACAAGTGCAGCTTCTTATAATATGTTTTTAGACTGTCTAAGTCTTCCTTAGCCTTATTCTTTCCTTTTCTTATTTTCTCGGCTTCTAACTTTTGGACGTTGACGTCTAATCCTAGCTGCATCTTTTCTTCTTCCAACTGTTTTATCTTTTTCTCCAGCTCCAAACTCCTCTTTTCGAAGTCTTGCTTTATGATTTCCAACTCAGACTAGATTACTTGTAAGTGTTCTTCTATTGGCCGAGTGTTTTCTTAACCTGACATAGGGACATTGTCATTAACTCTTTTACCCCACCACCAATCATACTCGTAGGTCGTCATGGAATTTGCAGCAAATTTTTTCATTCTGTGAGTTTGGTTCCAAGCGTTCGATATTTTACGAACCTTCTTCTTATAATTATCACCCTTTTATGCAAACTCGCACTGAGCCAACCCTTGCGTTGCCGGTATGAACTGCCTCGATCTATACTGTCTCAATACAAGTAGAGGGGCGTATCCAATAGCTCCCTATATCTCGAGTAGAGGGACCCAGTCGAAGTCTCCACATCGGTACAAAATCTCATCAGGGATCATCCAAGGGGCCCTCCATTTAACGTCTTCGTCTTGGAGACCCTGGAGAATTGCCATCCATTTTTCTTTCGAAATGTTGTTTCGCCTTGGGGTAGCTACTAACTTTTTCAACGGAGAGTAGTTCTCAGAGAATACTCGATAAGAGACCTTTCTACCTTCCAAAAGTGGCTGTGAAACCAGGCTAGCAAGAGTTGTGCACACTCGACAAATCTTCCTTCACCCGCTCTCCAGTATGCACTCAAAGATCTGAAAGTTTTGGCCAAAATTGCTGGGATGGGCTGACCCTTTTGTCAAGTCGGTCAAATAAATATGAAACTTCCTCATCTATGGGCCCTAGTGCTTTGGAGAAGATGACCAACCCGTAGATACTCAAGGCGAAGACGTCAACTCTTTTCTTCGTATCCGGATGTGCCAAGATCAAATCCCGCAAACTTTTCCAATGGATGCATTTACTATCTCCCTTTTGTTTAATCCGGGCTGCGACCTATTGTTCGCTCATCCAAGTTATACTCATTAGCTTCTTTAGGAAAGTCGGGATGTTGGCGGCTCTAGAATAAGCTTTGTCGGCTTGGATCCTCAGGCAACGGAGCAAAGTTGTGTACTCCTATACGGTAGGCACCAAATCTACTTTCCCAAAAGTAAAGTAGCTATAGGCGGGATTCCAATACTGGGCCAAATCTCGTAATAAGTGCTTATCCACTTTGACATCGAGTAGATAAGGTATGTCACCGTAGTTAAAGTAGAATAACTGCTTGGTTTCGCCATCCCATTGGTCCCATATTTCTTTCAACTCTTGGAAATTATTCTGAGTCGCACTAATGCGAGTGAAATCCCACAATTCTGACATATATCCTTCTGTCAGGCTGTCACCCTTCTCTTGTTGTGTCTTCTCAGATCATATCTGGACGTCCGCATTTTCTTCCACTTTATCAAGAAATCCCTTTTCCATGACAAGCTCTCTATTTAGCAACTGAACGTGAATCAACACTCTTTTCTATGATGAAAATGCAGTACAATCATAACCAAAACAAAACGAAATAAGTCAATACATTCCATTCAAATCTAGAATTCAAAGCAAGAAATAATAAATAGAACACCTAATCGGGTGACCACTAGAGGTTCGGTATGGTTCTACCTAGGGTAGGCTCTTAGGGCTCATTATATATGGTTCGGTTCTAAAGTAAGGGTACCTAAACCAATAGATTCCTTGATCCTTACCCATTATATAGGCTCATATGGACTGAGTTCGGTTCAGAGGAATACATTTCCTTATGGCTATACGGAGATGAAAATCTCACGAAGACATAGGTACGGATGTATCCCGAAAGCGATCCACTATCCTATACGGAGGTGAAGACCTCACGAAGGAATAGCTTCTCACTCCCACTTAAGAAGGGCAAAACCGAACGATTGTGCAATGTAATATGCAGAAACACACAAAAAGAAACTTCCGAAACAATAAAACAGATATACCAGATCGCTATACAACCCGAAATATCAAAACATGAAGGATGAAATGCAATAAAGGGATCGTAAATTTAAACCAAATTATCAATTTTCGACAAAAACACCAAAAAGTAATCAACTCGCGGCTTGACTCTCTTATTTTGTCCCGAGCGGAGTCGCCAAGCTGTCGAAACCTTTTTTTAAATCGACTTTTTATTTTAAAATGAAAATGGGAGTCGCCACTAATCACTTTTAGAAGGCGTGATCGGGTCACCTCGTAGTTTGATCATTTTAATAAGAGGTTCGATTTATTAAAACAATGTTTTTCGGTCTACAAAAATCAGAAAATGGGTTCGGGAGTCGGTTAGGCACGAGGAAGGATTAGCACCCTCGTTACGCCCAAAATTGGTACCTAATTGATTACTTGATGTCTTTAGTGCCGAAAATTAAAAATTTGAAGAGATTTTAAAGTACGATCCTTTATTAAGACATTACTAACTAAATTAATTTTCATGAAAAGTGGCTTATTTCAAGTTAATCGAGAAGAAAGGATTTTGTCCCGTAAGTTAGGACACAATGCCTTAGATCCTCGAGAACAAAAATGAATGCCATTTAATCATCACTTAAATCCCGTTTTTATTTATTTTAAAGCAAATATTCGACTATCTCGGTTTTAGAAAGAAGCCATATTCCGTAAGTTAAGAACACGACTTTTCTAATTCCAAAATAATGAACATTACTTTGATTTAAAAAAATTTCTTTTTTTGTGCCTCGTGCAAAGACGAATGTAACACTTAAAATAATGTGTATTTAGCTTATGCGGACATAGTATAGAAATGGGTAAATGTATTTGAATACGGTTCTTGACATGATTGTAGCCATAATAAAATTAAATGGAAGTATATATAAAAAAATGATGGTGTACGGAAAATAAAAATGTCGTGCTAGTAAATGACAGTGCGATATCAATTTGTAGTAATAATGGCACGATAATATTACGCATAATAATAATAATAATAATAATAATAATAATAATAATAATAATAATAATAAATGTGCAAGTAAAAATATAAATAATTTAATTTTTGAAAATATATAAAAATAATAATAATAAATAAATAATAACGATAATAAAGGCAAAAGGAAAAAAGATAAAATAAAAATAAAAATGCACAATAAATACAAAAACAAACCAATTTTAAATAAAAAAAGAAATAATAAGTAAATAAATAAATAAAATAAAATAAATAAAAATAATACATAAAAATAAATAATCTAGACAGGGTCGAAATTAAATAAATAAGGATTAAATCGACATTGGAATGAAATTAAGAGTCTAAATTATAATAAAATAAGTGCATCAATATAAGAAGGACTAGATTGAAACTTAAGTAAAATTTTAGGGGAGAAATCGATATAAAAATAAAATAAGGGACTAAATTGTAACACGCATAAAAAAGGAGGGACCAAATGGGAAAATATTTTCTATCCTGTTAAACGCTCTGTTTTTGCGCAAATCGGAGGACTAAATTAAAAATAATTTACAATTTAAAGGTATAATCTAAAAAAAGAAAAAAAAACGAAATTAGGACTGAATTGAAAACCAATGAAAAAGCGGAAGGACTAGGGCGGCAATTAGACCCCCATCAAAAACACGCGGATCCTTGCCAAGATCGGGTCGGATCTTGGGTCAGAATCTAAAACGACACCGTTTTGACCCCTATTTAAGTAAAAAAATTCTGAAAAAAATCATTTCATCATTGTTAAAAAAAAAACATTTTTCTATTTTTTTTTTTTTGAAAGTAAACCAGAATCCGGCCACTAGTCTGGCAAGCCTCCGCGACGGCCGCCGGTCGCCGGTGACGGCTTCGCCGTCCACGGTGGTCGGAAAAATATGAAAAACCCTTTTTTGATCGTTTCGGCTCCCTAAACCTAAATCTAAAGCCGAATACCTCCAAAAACCCACCAAAAATCGAAAAAAAACCAAAGAACTGAAGCGACCCGGTAAGTTTTTCAACCTTTTTCTTTTTTATTTTATTTTTTTATATAAAAAAAATAAAATAGCAGATCTAAAAATAAAAGAAATCACCTTTAATTTTTCTTTGTGTTCTGTTTCTATTTTTGGTGGATTTTCAAAGGTATTCGGCCTCAGATTTAGGCTCAGGGAGCCAAAACGATCAAAAAAGGGTTTTTCATATTTTTCCGGCCACAGTGGACAGCGGAGCCGTCGTCGGACCAGTGGTCGGATTCTGGGATGCTTTTAGAAAAAAAACAGAGAAAGAGGTTTTTTTTTTAAAACACTGATGAAATGATTTTTTTTTTAGAATTTTTTTTACTTAAATAGGGGGTCAAAATGGCTTCGTTTTGGCTTGAGCCCATAAACCCCAAAACGGCGTTGTTTTAGACTCTGATCCGAGGTTCAACCCAACCCTGGCAAGGATCTGTGTGTTTTTTGATGGGGGGTCTAATTGCCGCCCCAGTCCTTCCGCTTTTTCATTGTTTTTCAATTCAGTCCTAATTTTCTTTTTTTTTTCTTTTTTTAGATTTTACCTTTAAATTGTAAATTATTTTTAATTTAGTCCTCCGATTTTCCCAAAAACGGAGCGTTTAATAGGATAGGAAATATTTTCCCATTTGGTCCCTCCTTTTTTATGCGTGTTACAATTTAGTCCCTTATTTTATTTTTATCCCAATTTCTCCCCTAAAATTTTA
The DNA here is from genome assembly GCA_025698515.1 of Gossypium sturtianum. Taxonomy (NCBI): domain Eukaryota; kingdom Viridiplantae; phylum Streptophyta; class Magnoliopsida; order Malvales; family Malvaceae; genus Gossypium; species Gossypium sturtianum. The sequence goes on from CM046950.1 coordinate 32,918,360, forward strand.
CTTAAGTTTCAATTTAGTCCTTCTTACATTTATGCACTTATTTTATTATAATTTAGACTCTTAATTTCATTTCAATGTTGATTTAATCCTTATTTATTTAATTTCGACCCTGTCTAAATTATTTATTTTTATGTATTATTTTTTATTATTTATTTTATTTTATTTTATTTATTTACTTATTATTTCCTTTTTTATTTAAAATTGGTTTGTTTTTGTATTTATTGTGCATTTTTATTTTTATTTTCTCTTTTTTCCTTTTGCCTTTATTATCGTTATTATTTTTTATTATTTTTTATATTTTTTTAAAAATTAGATTATTTACGCTTTTACTTGCACATTTATTGTTCGTGTTATTGTTATTATTATTATTATTATACATTCATATTTTATTATGCGTATTATTATCGTGCCATTATTACTACAAATTGATATCGTACTGTCATTTACTAGCACGACATTTTATTTTCCGTATACCATCATTTTTTTTTATATATACTTCCATTTAATTTTTTTATGGCTACAATCATGTCATGAACCGTGTTCAAATACTTTTACCCGTTTTTATACTATGTCTGCATAAGCTAAATACACATTATTTTAAGTGTTACATTCGTCTTTGTACAAGGCACAAAAAAAGAAACTTTTTTAAATCAAAGTAATGTTCATTATTTTAGAATTAGAAAAGTTGTGTTCTTCACTTACGAAATATGACTTCTTTCTAAAACCGAGATAGTCAAATATTTGCTTTAAAATAAATAAGAACGGGATTTAAGTGATGATTAAATGACGTTCATTTTTGTTCTCGAGGATCTAAGGCATTGTGTCTTAACTTACGGGACATAATCCTTTCTTCTCGATTAACTTGAAATAAGCCCCTTTTCGTAAAAATTAATTTAGTTAAGTAATGTCTTAATAAAAGATCGTATTTTAAAATCTCTTCAAATTTTTAATTTTCGGCACTAAAGACATTAAGTAATCAATTAGGTATCAATTTTGAGTATAACGAGGGTGTTAATCCTTCTTCGTGCATAACCAACTCCCGAACCCATTTTCTGATTTTTGTAGACCGAAAAACATTATTTTAATAAATCAAACCTCTTATTAAAACGATCAAATTACGAGGTAACCCGATCACGCCTCCTAAAAGTAATTGGTGGCGACTCCCATTTTCATTTTAAAATAAAAAGTCAATTTCAAAAAGGGTTTCTTCTAAAACAAAGATCCCAATGTAAAAATCCACAGAAAATGCCACATAGATTTTCATATGACTGGTCACACTTGTCCACTAAACTATGCTGCTAAAACAAAATGACGAATCTCATACGCATGGGTCAGTACGATTATCAGGAGCTTAAAATCAGACAATTTATAATCGTGTTCTAAAAATACTAATTTTGGTTTTTCTTTTATTCTTTAAGTTACTTCAAAACATGACAAGTCAGTATTTCTAATCCTTCAAGGTTACCACTGTTAAATCTTCTTTTCTTCGAAATTAAATGCGCAGGGACTAATTTACAAGGCCTCAAAGATAATTATGAGGATGGAACTTACTTTATTTAGCAGCAAATTCTCTCAAGACTTGTTCCACTTGTTCAACTACCCCAAGCTTTTTAAACCATTGAGCCAGTATACTTGAAGCTTCTTTTCCAACCACAATTCCATCTCTCTCCAAATCCATAAGAAACTCCAGGGCCTTATTAAGCTTGTTCTGCTTTTCGTAAGCAGCCAACACCAGTGCTACACATTTATCGCTAGGCTCGAGACCAGCTCTCCTCATGTTCTCAAAAGCAACACGTGCCTCTTCACTTTGACCCGCCACTTGATAGGCATTTATCAGGAGTCCGCAAAGCTTGGCATCGGGAGAAATACCGGCAAGCTGAATAGCACCAAACACCCTTTGTGCACCATCGGTATCGCCGTTCGTGGAGTAGGCTCTCAGCAGGGCCTTGTAAACCTCACTTCCAGCATAGATTTCTAGATTATCCATTTCCTTAAGCAAACCTTCTCCTTGTTCAGGCATTCCAGCTCTGATGTAAGCCATAATCATAGCGCCGTATGATCTTTTATCGAGTTGTTGGCCGAGCAGCTTAATCTCTTCAAAGGTATCTTCAGCTAACTTCAGATTTCCAGCCTTGCTGTACATGTGAACCATGGTTGTTAGAGTTACCTGATCACAGATAAAACCTCTTCTCTTCATGGCATCTAGAATGTTTTCAGCTTCTCGAAGCCGGTTTTGCTTCCCATAACCATGAATTATCTTAGTGTAATCGCGAATATTGGCTTCGAAAGTTTCTTCAAGTAGGGCAATTTCTGCCACCTAGACAAAGAACAATAAGGCAAGAAAAATAAACAATTTCCTTTCCCTATTTGCAATGGTGACAAGTAACAAAATAAAACCCTAAAACAAGCTTTAGTTTCACCTCATAAATTATACCATTAAGACCTAATTGTAAGTTATAATCCCTTAGTTACCTGCAGAAACAATACTAGTGTTGCTCCGACTCTTCTTTTTTCATGTACAGGTATCAAGTACGAGGACATGACCCTTCAAAGATCCTCCAAATACATGAAAAAGTTTTATAAAAATTGAACATTATAGACAGGTTAATCAACCAGTAAAAACGAATAAGCAGCCCTCAATGATATTTGCTGACCACTGCTATGTATGTATTGAAACATTCCATTTGTAAAAACACCCCTAATCCCCCCTTCTCCATTCAGAATTGAGCAGAGCAATGTGCTAATAAGGACAAAGGGACAACCATTCCTTTTCAGAATTAAACTATGGAACTGATAATTTCCAGGGAAAAGTACAGTTTTCTAGCATTACACAATTATTCTCAGTCCAAGTAACACAAAACAAAGTAACCCCATTAATAAAATACGTGCAGAAAATCATTTAAGAAAAGGGGGAAATATAAACCATACCTGGAAATAAAGAGGGTGTTCCATTATCTTAAATTCTTTAAGAACCACAAGCCAGTCAGCTCTCCTGGGCTTCATAACATTAACCCAAGCACCCAATAAATCTTCCAGACTCCCTTTTTCGGGATTAAAGCAAATAATCTGTTTCATCAAAGCCTTGCATCGCTTTGTCATTTTAAATGGAAGCTTATCAATGGCTTGTCTCTGTTCTTCTGTAATGCCTGGACCAATCTCGACCCACTTAAACCTTCTTTTTTCTTCTGCATCTATGAAGGCAATTTGTGGCTCATTACTGAATGTACAAGAACTGGGTTTCGTTGCTTGTTTCAGGGATAATGATGGGTTTCCATTTCCCCAGGATTGTGGGTGAATTTGCTTGTTGATAATTGGGAATGGTGAGTAAGAGCAGTGAGGTATATTACAAGAAGAGGTGACCATCATTTTACAAAACGAAAAATTAGAGAAAATTTATAAAGAAAAATATCATTATGGAAAGGCTTTTTAAGTCTGGGATTGATTCGAAGTGAACGGCAGCGAGAATGGATTTGAGAAAGGTTAAAATTTGATGTTAGTCCCTGTACTTTGATAAAATTGTAGATTTAGTTTATATACTTAAAAAAAGTTAAAACTTAAGTCTCTGTCTTTTTGTTTAAAAATCTCAATCCAATAATTAATATATTAATATTTTCTATCAAAATTTGTGTGAACTTAGACATTTCATTAGGACATATAATTAAAAAAATATAAACATATTAAATTGGAAATTTTTACAAAACTACCAACGAAGATAATGTTAGATCTAGGATTTTTAAATTTAAAAATAGGAGAATTAAACTTTTAACTTTTAAAGTAAATAGACCAAATATCAAGTTCTATACAAATACAGGGACTAACAGCATATTTTAACCTTTGAGAAATTCTTCCGAGTTTTTCAGATCAATTAGATGGGTGGGCCTAAAGCCCAAAGGCTCCATTGAAAATAAGTTAAAGTTTGTCAAATTTTAATCAAGGTTCCTGTAATAGATTTAGTCCATCTATTATAATTTGAAAATTTTACCTCATCTCGTTACTAGTGTAATAACACAATGATAATGCTTATTTAGACATAAAATGAAGAATAATCAATGTAATTTTAAACTTGAAATTAAAAAGATGAGTAAAAATTCTTGTAGAAAATAAAATTTCTTCAAGCGAACAAATTTTCTTCTTTCTACTAAAAATAAACCATGAAAATAATTAACTATTTTTTTTCTCTAAAACATACATAAAAAATAATATTCCTATTTTTATAAAGACTGCAAACATGTTTCTGTAAATTTTATTAAATAATTTGATACGATTATTTTTTAAATTTTACATGTTGACAATTTCTTTTTGTTTTGTTCTTAAATGTTAAAAAGAAAAAAAAATGAAGAAAAAGTGTCAATTGTTGGATGAATGCTAAGATATATAAGAATGTCATCATGTATTTTAAAAACAATAAGTCACCTTAAATAATGTGATCAACAATAAGTCCCCTAAAGAATTTTATCTAAAATTTGCTTTGGTCACACATCGCAGTCGTAATCTAAATATCAGCAAAGACATTATAAATAATAGTATGACACACCTAATTAATAAATATATTTATGCTTTAGATTCAAATTTAACGTTGTTTAAGTTTTATTATTTTTTATAAAATTTTGAAAATATAAAAATATTATATATAAATATATTTTAATAATTTTTTAATTAAGTTAGTGTTAGTTTCATGTTGATCAGTTTCACATTTGTTCTGGTTATATTGGCTGGTGTGCACCGTTTTACTGCTAAAATGAAATAAGCAACATCCTTTTGCACATCGATGAAAATTTCGATTTGTACCGGTTGCACCGGTTGATGCATGAATAATATTAAAAGCTATCAAACGTTTAACATTTACTATTATGCTAAAGGCTTAATTGAAATATATGACCAATAAAAAAATTACATTGGAAAGTAAAGTTTAACATTTAAAAAAATATATTGAAAAATCGTTTTTTTTGGCATAATGTCAAAAATAGCCCCTAACGTTTAACTGTTTGGTCACTTTGGCCTTTTATCTTCTTTTTTTTGGAGCACTTTAACCCCCTAACTTTTATTTTTTTTGTCAAATTGGTCTATTTTTAACGGACGAAAAAGGATTGTATGAAACTGTGATTCCACGTCATCCATATCCCTTCCCAATAGGAGGATGACAAATCAGATTTTTCCTCCTAATTTTTAGCTTTTTCAGTTGTATTTGAAATTTTCAGGAGGAAAAAGCTGAGAATTAGGAGGAAAAAATTGAAAATTAGGTGAAAAAATATGATTTGTCATCCTCCTATTGGGGAGGGATATGAATGATGTGGAATCACAGTTTCATACAATCCTTTCTCTTAACAGACATGATGACGTGGCCGTTAGTTGACTAACGGTACTGATGTGGAAAAAATTTTATTCCACCACGCCAACATATTTCGCACATAATTAAAATAAAAAATAATTAAAAACATAAAATATACAAACACTGAATCGTTTCAGAAGTGAGAAGGCTGATCCTAAAAAAACAAATACTTGAAAAAGATAATCTAAAAAAGAGAGAGCGGAAATTGGACCCTAACTCGAGAAAGTAAAAAAATTATGCGAAAGAAGATTACCCAAAGCCTGTTGCAGAATTGCATTTTGATTTTTGATGATATTTTGGGGTATGTTTTTAAAAGTTTTCACATTGAAAACGTTATATATGTTATTTCAATTTTGGTTTAGGGTTTTGGAGTTTGAGATTTTGGTTTAGGGTTGTTGTAACACCCCTCACTCATCTCCGTCACCGAATTAGGGTTACGAAATGCTACCAATCAAAATAGAATAGAAACGATCTATAACAGTTTAAGTTTTCTTTAAATAAAAATTATTCATCAAACATGTAGTCAAATACATGATAATCATAAATAATCAGTGTTAAATTGAGCTTACGGAAGTCCTAAAACAATTTGAAACAAAGCAAGGACTAATTTGAAACATTTAAGAAAAACATGGCAAAAAAGCAAAATAGGGGTCACACGGTCGTGTGGTGCAAGGCCACACATCTATGCCCTCAATTTGTGTAACAAATTGATGTCGTGTGATAAAGGGTAACACAACCGTGTCGCTAAGCCGTGTAACAAATTGTGATCGTGCGAACCATCCTGCACCTAAAATGAACAAACCACACGACCGTGCCATATACCCGTGTGTGGCACATGACCTTGTGTCAGGCCGTGTATCAACCCTTGTGCACCTAAATGTCACCTTTTCATCAAGTTACATAAACCAATTCTCTTAGGTCACAAGCAACACTTTTACCAACATTCAAACCTACACAAAACTCATCAAAACTGTAACAGCCCAATTTCAGTGAAGTCGGAATAGTGGTTTCGTAACCACAAATCCGACCCGAAAAGATAAAATACTTTAATATTATGAAATGATTAGTAATGTGATAGGAAGATTTCATGAGAATTTTGATAAGAAAATTTTATCAATTAGGTGCTTAATTGTAGAAAGGACTAAATTGCATAAAATGTAAAATTTGAATTCTAGCTATAAGGATTAAATAGCTATGGAATTCAAAAATTGAGATCCTTAAATGGTAATTATACCATTGATGAAAAATATGTAGATATTTTTGGTGAATCATCCATGGAAAAATTAGAATAGGTTAAGGACTAAATTAGAAATAGAAAAATTATAAAGATGATAATTAAATTAAAATGAAATATCATCATTTTATATCATCTTCTTCAACCTAAAATCCATGGAAACCCTAGGAGAGAGAAAACAAGCTTTCCAAGCATAAATTGGTAAGTTTCTATGTCCCGTTTTTAGTAATTTTTATATTTTTGAGATCGGGAAAGATTAATTTCTCTATTTAGGGGGTTAATTTGAATAGATATCAAAGTATAGAAAATTTTCCATGGATGAACATGCTGAAATTTAAAAGTTTATAGTAGAAAATGAAAAGATGTTGATAGATAAACAACTTTTACAAAGAGAATTTTGATGAAAACTTGATTTAGGGACTAAATTGAAAAATGGTAAAACCCATGGAAAATTTTGAAATTTTTAGAATACATGTGCTGTAAAAGTTATATTAGAATTTTGATTAGGCTTAGAATAAGGATTAAATTGCATGAATTTCAATTTCCGAGCCTAGGGACGAAATTGGAATTAATCAAAAGTATAGGGGCAAAATGGTACTTTTGCCTAGATTGTAAATTGAGTTCAAGAGAATATGAAATGGATTGAATTGATGGTTAAATTCATTTATATAGATCTAGAAGTACCAAACAAAGAGCTAGATCGAGGAAAGGAAAAGATTTCGGTTTAGTAGATTTTAGTTACGAACAAATATCAAGGTAAGTTCGTATAACCTAAATGAGCATAAAAATGTGTTGTTTTGAATGCTATATTACATTGAATATGTTGTATGAAGTGCATGAAAATTTTAATGAATGAAATGGTATATGATGGATAATTTATTGATAAAGGGTAAAATTTCGTATGAATATTGAATTCCGATGGATAAATGTGATTTCCCTGATAAAACTGCATGTGTTGCGTAGATGGATTTAGCTTGGGACGGTAATCTGAAATGAGTCTCTCGAGTATATGTTTCAATTAGGATTTAGCCTGGACTGGTAATCCTAATTGACTTGATTTAGCCTGGACTGGTAATCCAGAATGAACTCTATAGGGAATTCTTTGTCATATAAAGGATTTAGCCTAGACTGGTAATCCGACAAAGCCCTTAGAGTATACGTTACAGCTAGAATTTAGCCTGGACTGGTAATTCTACTATGTAATATGTGGCTCGAGAGTGTACCTATAAGGTACTACTGGAAATGAATTGACGGATAATGGAATTGTACACCTCAAGTGTACTACTTGAAATATCCATCGGAAATTCAATGATTCAATGGATAAAATACGCATATGGCATGATGAGCTCATCTATGCATATTGGTATATTATGACTAACATGTTGGTTGAGTATGTGTGAATAGGTAAATTACCAAATAGTTGGAAAAGCATGTTTTGCATGGTTAATATACTGAATGTAATGGGTAAGATTAATTTATGTTATACGAGCTTACTAAGCATAATATACTTACTAGGTTTTATTTTCCCTGTTTTATAGTGCTCAAAGCTTGTGAAGGTTGGAGATTGGTCGGAGCAAATCATCACACTATCAATTTGTCGTTTTGGTATTAATGAAAATCTTATTTTGTTAATGGCATGTATAGGCTAAATAAACCAAATTATGGTATGTAAATGATGAATGAAATTTAGCCATTGGAATGACTAATATACTTATGTTTTGATATATGTCATGGTTGAGTCAATACATTAACTAAAATGATAAGTATGAACATCTAATTTTGCAAATTATATAAGTTACATAAAGGTAAGTCATTAAACACAAATATAAGATGAAATGTATTAGTTTGGATGATAGAAATTGACTTGAATTATATTTGTGATTGGTTGGATTATACTTGTAAGTATTGATGCAGGAAAATGGTAAATTTGGGTGAGAAATGAGGCTAGGAAATGACCTTATTTTGTCTACACATGTAGACATACGGGCGTGTGTCTAGGCAGTGTGTGACACATGGCCTGGTACATGGGCATGTTGTCTGGCCGTGTGTCCCCTGCATTTTAATTTTGAAAAACAGAATGCTCAGAATTGAGCACACGGGCAGAGACACGGGCGTGTGTCTTAGCCGTGTGGGTGACACAGCCTTAGACATGGGCATGTGTCATGGCCGTGTGAAACCTGCACCTAATTCAAATTAAATTAATTAACCACACGGCCTAGCACACGGGCGTGTGGCATGGCCATGTGACGCAAGTCAGAGAGCAACCTAAATTGGACACGGCCTAAAGCACGGGCGTGTCTAAGGGTCACACGAGCGTGTCTAAGGGTCGCACGGGCGTGTCCCTTGGACCACACGGGCGTGTGAGCCCTGTTTCTTGGAAATTTTTTGAAATGTCACGAAAAATTCTTAGAGTTTCCGATTAAGTCCCGACTCGATTCTAATGTTCGTATTGGGCCTCGAGGGTCCATTTAAGAGACGTCCTGAACAATCTCGGTTAATGAGTAGTGATTTGTATGATTTATCTGAAAATGTTCTAAAAAGTGCCAGTAACGCTCTGTAACCCTGTTCCAGCAACGGATACAGGTTACGGGTGTTACAAAAACATACCAAAATCAATACATTTTCATTCATCCTAGGAACCTAACCAATATGCCACATTTGACACCTCAATACAAACAATTTCAAACTACCAAACATCACAAATTAAACACCATTCAATATCCATATGCATATGGTATACAATCAACTTATATTACCAAATAAGCTTATACAAAATGTACTAAATTAACCAAAACATTTATCAAGCACAATGTCCCAAAACATAACATCATTAAAACATACTACTTTATACAATTCATGTCATCATATCCATACCTTAACCTCTTTCACATTCATCAATCATCATTTCACAAAACTTATACCTATCAAACATGATCAAACCATTTATATATGTATAAACATGATTATATACCAAAAAGCACCAACCATATTTACATAGCCAAAGTCATATCACAACTAGGACAAATACATATGAAATTTAAACCACCTACTACATGGCACTTATAACCTAAACCAAAATGATCAAAAGGTCTACTGAGTTATTGAACGGATAGTGTGAGCTCTGACTTGACTTCCAACTGACCAAAACTTTCGATAATCTACAAAGAATCAAACATAACAGATATAAGCGAATCATTACTTAGTAAGCTCGTATTAAACTTAAACTTAAACTTACCATATGTGATGTAACTTAAAGAATTTACAATTAATTTCATAATCAAGGTCATGAGTTCATTAATTGCCTATACACATCACATATACAAGTAACTTTATCATGTCATAAAACATATACAAGTAAACACATTTGATACACAATTCACCAATCACATATTCATTTAACATTCACATTTTCATATCAAGAACCCATTTCAAATGTCCATTTCATATATCTATTTCCATATAACCATTTCGTATAACCATTTCATATATTCATTTCCACCCGATGAACTATAGTGAATTAACATTAGATACGCGAAAATAATGCTCACACAAGCTATGACAGTAAATTCTCACACGAGTTGTGAAATGAGCCTGCTCACACGAGCTGTGGGTCGGGATGTTAAGCTACATGATGCTGCTCACACGAGTTGTGAAGAATCCGTAACAAATGCAGGATCTTAGCCATCGATAGGACATCCAAGACCAGCACTCGAAACGGTAATAATCCTAATGAACGCCATTTGTATCCTAAGCATTCATAATATTCATATGAGTCATGTTTCACATCCACATCATTTAATTATTATAGATTACTTCATTACATGAACTCTTCTATATAGTTTTCCATTTTCAATCATAACCTTTAACTATAATATCACTGTAATTTAGTCCATTTCACCATTTACCATTTATCAAGCAAATAAACCCAATCACACCATATATAGATGGTTATTAAATCACAAGAACAACAACGAATTAGTTTAATCAATATACAAACTTACCTAAACCGAATCTACGACAAACACAACATTGACAATTGCTCTCCTAACTTTCCTTTTCCACGATTAATGTCCGATTGATTTGTTTCTTGATCTAAATAATAATTTTAACCCAATCAACCATTTAAAATAACTTAAACAATTAAACTTAATCATATAAGTCCTTTTAATAATATTTTATAGATTTACCCTAAAATTTCACCTTTTATGCAGTTTAGTCCCCATATCAAAACTTGCAAAATTTTCAAAATTAGCCTAAAAAAACCCCTAAGCCAAATTCATGGTAGTCCCTCTGAAGCCCTTAACAACTGAATAATTGCAATTAAACCATACCAATTTTGAAATTATAACAATTAAAACCTTAAATTCAAAACTAGTTAAAACTACTTTACAAAATGTTCCTATTTGACCATCAAACTCTTAAATCTATCAACTAACATAAAAATACATAGAACTCATTCATGTTAAGTCCTTAAAATTTAACAATTTTACGAATTAGTCCCTGGGCCAGCTAGGTTAAGCTACAATGATATAAAAAACATAAAAATTACTAAAAAAGAAGTCAAAATTACTTACATGCAAGCACCCTAGACCACCAAATGTTCAAGCTCTTCCCATGGCTATTTTTGTAACAGCCCGGTTTAGACCCTAGTCGGAATAGTGGTTTCGAGACCAAAAATCTGAGGTCGAAAAAAAATATTTTAATATTATTTTTGGTGTTTACAGTATGTGTGTAATAGGCCAATTTTGGCTTGGCCCGATTAAAACCAAATAAACCAAAAAATAAAAAACCAAAATAAACCAAAACAATAAAAACAATCCAGTCTTTATTACAAGCCCAATAAAAAATAATAAACCAAAATTACATTTAACCCGAGCCCAAATTTACAAACCACTAAAACCTAATCGCCCAAGCCCAATGTTGAACAAGCCCAGATGACCCAAAACTGATTGGGGTTTCAGAAACCCTAGAGGTTTCTAGAACCTCCTAGCACCGCAGCCCCCATGCCAGCCAGGCGTTCGAGCCTCCACGTCACCCCACGAGTGGCCCCTTCCTCTGTACGGTGGTTTCGCCTGCAAAAAAAGCAAAATAGCAGTAGTATGCCAAAAATGGCCAAAAAAAATGCATAGAATAAATCGAAGGTTCTTGTATTTTCTTTTTTATTTTTTCGGCTATAAAAAGAGGCCGAGGATCATCTGTATTGGTGACCATTTTTTACGAATACGAATCGAAAAAAAAAGAAATCAAATCAAAGAAAAGGTGATTTCGTTTTTCCGAATCTGTTTATTTCCATTTAGTCATATATACGTATATATATAAAAAAAATAAAAAGGGAAAGGAAGGATACCCATACCTTGATTCGCCTGAAAAAAGGGTTTTCGGGGCTCCGACCGCCGTGCACGGTGGTCGTCGGTGGCGGACCGATGGTGGTCCGGTGACCGAAAATCGCAACAAGGGGGAAAACTTCAGAGGATTTCCATTTTTTTTTAAGGGGAAGAGACCAAATGTTTTTTTTTTCCTGAAAATATAGGCTTATATAGCCCACTAATACGGCGCCGTTTTGGCTTAATATCCCAGGCATAAAACGACGTCGTTTTCCCTCTTGACCCGCGTGTGCGACCTGACCCGCCAGAGGATCCGCGCGTTTTTCTTTATTGGTCTTATTGCCAGTTCGGTCCTTCCGCTTTTTATTGGTTTTGCGATTAAGTTTCTTTTATTTTTAATTTTGCCCTGAATTTTTTTATTTGATTTCGTTTTAGTCCCGAGTAAAGTGCTGCGTTTTGGAGGGCGTGAATATTTTCTCCTTTGGTCCCTCCTTGTTATTCGCGCATTCGATTCGGTCCTTTTCTCTTTTTACTTATTTCAGATTTGCCCCCAAACTTCTGTTTTAAGTTCGAATTAATCCTTTTTGTTATTTTTGTTATTTTTTTAAATTAATTAATTTTAATTATCATTATTATTTTAATTACCATTATTATTATTATTATCATTATAAATATTATTATTATATTTTTTAGTATTATTATTATCATTATTTTTATTACTACCACTATTATTATTATATTATTATTATTAAATTGATATATTTAATGTTGAATATTTATTTTTATTTTTATTTACTTTTTAAATAGAATCTACTTAATTTATTATTATTATTATTATTATTATTATTTTCATTATGATTATTTTATTCATTACTTATTATTTTATATCCTTTTATATATGCTTTCAAATGCTAGATTATTTATTTTATTATTTTCACTACTATTATCATTATTATTATGATTATTATTATTACTCTTATTTATTTATTTTTACTATTATTATTCGTTTATTAATGTATTTTTATTATAATTTATTATTATTATTATTTTATTATCCTTAAACTATTGTACATAGTATTTATTTATTGATTTACTATTAGCTTTTACTATTGTTTTTACTATTATTTTATTTTATTTTATTTATTTGTATATTTATTTATTATTCTCTTTACTTTTACCTATCATTTTATATAGGTTGTTCGTTTTAGCTTTTACTTTATCTTATTTTATTTTTGCCTTTATTATTGTTATTTGTATTATCGCACTCATTTTTATTCTATTATGCATATCGGCACTGTAATTCATTTTCCAGTTTACTATGATCATATTACATTTTATCCGATGCATTAAAATTTTTGTTTTGAAATAAGCAAATACTTCGCGTTTTAAGATTCGAAAGAAATCGTACCCTAACTTACTGGGTTTTGATTTTTCTCATCAAGTCTAAAGAACCAATTATTTTTTTAAATCAAAGCATATAAGTTAAATGAAAACTTATTCTCGGGAATTCAAAAATGTTGTGTCCTAACTCACTGGATGTGATATTTTGTTATCTCGAGGTAATGATTTCTAAAAACAAAGGCAATATTCTGTATTTGGAATTTTGAGAAATTGTGCCCTAACTTACTGGGTTCCGATTTTTCATTTGACCCAAATGACCGAATATCCTTTTTGAATTTAAATGCACTAGTTTTAAAAGTCAAAAGACAAGCTTAATTTCGAGGATTCGAAATGTTGTATCCTAACTCACTGGGCATGACATTTTACCCCTTCGAAATAAGCGGGTCTCAGCATCCAATTTAATTTATTCAAGTTTTTCTTTAAACAAAGAGGATCGTATTTTAAAATCTTTTCAAATTTTCGACATTAAGACGTTAATTAATCAATTAGGTACCAATTTTGGGCGTTACGAGGGTGCTAATCCTTCCTCGTGCGTAACCGACTCCCGAACCCGTTTTATCAAATTTCGTAGGCCAAAATCATTGTTTTAATAAATCAAAATATTTTAATGATTAATCTCAAGGTGATCCGATCACACCTCAAAAAAAGATTGGTGGCGACTCCATTTTTTGTTTTTTAAAGTCGATCCTGTTTTTTCAAAAAAAATGGTTTCGACAGCTTGGCGACTCCACTGGGGACATAAGAGAGTCAAGTCGTAAAATTGATTATTTTCTGTCTTGTTGTCAAAAATTGAAAATCTGATTTTCAAAATTATAATCCTTTTATTGCATTTGTTTGTGTTATTTCATATGATTGCTGTGGTTTGAGTCTCATAAAATACTTTCGCATCATATTGCATAAGGACCGTTTGATCTTACCTCTTTTAAGTGGGAGTGAGAAGCTACTCTTTCGTGAGGTTTTCACCTCCGTGCAGGATAGTGGATCGCTTTCGGGATATATCCGTACCTATGTCTTCGTGAGATTTTCATCTCCGTGCAGCCATAAGGAAATGTATTCCCCTGAATTGAACTCGATCTGTATGAGCCTAAAATGGGTGAGGATCGAGGAATCTGCTGGTTTAGGTACCTTTACTTTAGGACCAAACCGCATATAGTGAGCCCTAAGAGCCTACCCTAGGTAGAACTGTGCCAAACCCTAGCGGTTACCCAGATAGGTGCTTGATTCTCTTTCATCTGCTTTGAGTTTTGTTTTTTTGTATATTGTACTGACTTATTGTGTTTTTGATATGTTTGCATGTCATTTCATATTTAAAAGAGTGTCGATTCACGTTCGATTACTAAATTAGAGAGCTTGTCATGGAGAACGAATTTTTTGATAAAGTGGAATACAATACGGTCGTCCGAATATGGTCCGAGTAAACACAATAAGAGAAGAGTGAGAGTCCACGAAGGAGTAAACGACTTTGCAGATTCCACGAAAGAATACACGACTTTGCTTCAGGATTCAAGCCAACGAAGATTACTCGGGAGCCTTCAACGTCCCGACTTACTTAAAGAAATTAACGAGCACCACGAGGATGAGTGAGCAATGGGTCGCAGCCCGGATCAAGCAAAAAGGAGCTAGTAGAAGCATCCATTAGAAAGTTCGCGAGATTTGATCCTAACATCCAGATATGAAGAAAAGGATCGATGTCTTCGCTTGGAATATGAGGGCAAGGCCGTATATGTATCCGCTTTATGTAAAGAAATTTGTTTTGTAGAAAAGTTTTATAAATGAAATTGAATCAGAATCGACGCTTTTTTGCATTCATTTCATGCATTCGCATTGCATCACATCATGTGCATTAAATTTCATGGAAAGAACCTAATTGGTTAAAATCATTTCAGAGTTAATCTGGAAACCATTAAAAACTTACCAACCAAACATCATTACGGTACCCGAGCAAAGACAAAAGACATGGATCAAAGATTGGAAAGACTTAAACAACTCCAAAAAGAGATGTAAGACCAACTACAATTGCAAATGCAAGAGCAACTGGCTAAAATCCAGCAAGACATGATGGACCGAATGTTGGAGTCCCAAAGAAATATGATGACTCAGTTGACCCAACTGTTGACTGGAGGAATAGATAAAGGAAAGGGCCCCATGGTTAATACTGGAGAAGATAATGAGGAACCTCTCCATCCTCCGGGTTTTACTCCAACAAATACACAGACACAACCTGAGGTGTACCCTCAAAGAACATTCGTCACGATTAAGCCTCAACAATTTCAGGATGGTGTTTCGGTATCGATGAACTTTCAAGCTAGATCAGGTTCTAACCCAGGGGATAAACCAACTAATTCTGTTATCCCTGACCTTGATGAAGTGGCAGAAAAGGAAAGGGGAAAGACAGAATTGCTAAAGCAGTTAGAGGACCGATGTAAATGGCTGGAGGAAAAATTCAGGGCCGTGGAGAATGCTGATAGTCAGCATGGAATCGATGCTAAGGATCTGAGTTTGGTCCCAGATCTAGTGTTTCCCCACAAATTTAAAATGCCAGAATTCAAAAAATACAATGGGACCAATTTCCCCGAGGCTCACATCACTATGTTTTGCAGACGGATGATCGGGTATGTTAACAATGATCAACTACTAATACATTGCTTCCAAGACAGCCTGCTGGGAGCAACATCCAGATGGTACAACCAATTGAGCCGTACTAGGATTGGTTCCTAGAGGGACTTAGCTCAAGCATTCATGAAACAGTATAGTCATGTAACGGATATGACTCCTGATAGAATTACTTTGCAAAATATGGAGAAGAAATCGAGTGAGAGTTTTCGATAATATGCACAGAGATGGAGGGAAATTTTCATACAAGTTCAGCTGCCGCTCATAGAAAAAGAAACTACGATGCTCTTTATCAACATCCTGAAAGCCCCGTTCATCACTCACATAATAGGAAGCGCTACAAAAAGCTTTTCAGACATAGTGATGACCGACAAAATGATCGAGAATACGATAAGGAGTGGAAAGATAGATACAGGAGAGAGTAACAAAATGTCAACCTCGAGAAAAAAGGAAAAGGAGGTGAACAACACGAGTACATATAACAAGGGTTACTCAAAATCGATTACTATAAATCAGCTAAGAACGGTGGCTACTGGTCATCAAGGGTTATCAAGGCAGGAGTCCGACACAAAGCAAAACACTGAGAAGCTCTAATTTACACCAATCCCAATAACATATAGGGAGCTGTATCAAAGCTTATTTGACGCCCACGTGGTGTCCCCTGTAACGCCCCGAAAGTTAGGGGTTTGGAATTTTGCTTAAATTCATATTGTGCTTGCTTAGTTGGCTATTTGAGTTTATTTGGGGGTTCTAGAGAGGCCTAGGTTCGAGTCTGAGCTTTGGAAAAATTTTAGTTTTTGGCCCTTAAGTGGAGAGGGTTGTGGGCAGTAGGACTTAAATATATTTGCGTGCATTTAGGAGACACAAGTTGTGCATGTGGCCTAGTGGTGTGGCGTCAATTGGAGCTCAAGGAAGGGAGGGGTTCGAATCCCACAGATAGCAATTGGAGGCTTTTATTTTGTGACTTGAGAGTGGAGGAAGCAGAGTTCGGATCAAATTCTTCAAAGGGAGTTGGAGACTTGGTAAAAAGTTTCAAATGGATGGATGGGAGTAATAGTAGGAGATTTTGGTGGAGGAAATCAAGGAGGGGATGAGTGATGGAGAGTTGGCCAAAATTGGGAGTGTGGCTAAGTGAGAATTTCGGCTAGGGAGGGGTGTTAGGAAGTATTTTCTGCAACTTGGAATGTTAGTAGAAACCGAGTGTTCCTTTTTCTTTCAAGTTCTTTTGCTCATTTCAGGTCTTTCTCTTTTGAAGCTTTTGGTACACTATTTTCTTCTTTTCGTGCATTTTTCTACCTTTCGGGCATTTCTCTTCCTCTTTGCTAATAGCTATTCACTTCAGTTGCTCGATTTCACTCTTCGTCTACAAGCTTGGTTAGCCGAATCCGTACTTCCTTCTCTTTTCTCTTCATACTCGTTATTTTCTTTTCTTTTCCCCAAAGCCGAATATACACCACTGATTTCAAAATAACACGTTTCCGTAACCATTTCAAACAAACTACCGCAATAAACAAGGTTTTAAAAATGGTAATATTTTTGTAAAGGAATGACTTTGAGCAAATTTGTTTTGTCAATAAGCAACGCAAATCGGGATTTTTTTAAGGGTAAAAAGTTTTGATCCGTAAAAGGGTTTTCCAATGAACTTATAAGTTTCGCACAACACTTTGATGTGGTACGTTAGATCCGGCCATAACGTCTAGGCCGGGTTTAGGGTGTTCATGTAGTGGTATTAGAGACAGGTTGCAAAACTCGGCTGTGGAATGGGTTTTGAAAATTTTTCTAATCTACTTAAATTTTGGGTTGAAAAGTGATAGTGTTACTGAAAGTATGGCACACTGAGTCTCCGGCACCAAATCTGTAAGCTTCCCGACACTATACTCTATTATATGCTGAAGTGACTGTACTGAGAAATTACTAGGGTTAGTAGTAGCATACTGAAAACTCCTTAGTTGTAGAAACTAAGACTATAGGAGACTGAAACTGTAGTAAATTCGATCTGCGAGAACAACCTTAATTACTGCTTTTCATAAGATATCTGTTAATAATTATGAGAACTATAAGCTGATTCATAAAACTTTTTAATCAGATAACTACGCTACGTCGATATGAGCACAAGAGGTCGCAGAAGGGGTACACGTGGCCGTGGTAGAGGCCGAGGTGCTAGGGCGGGGTCCTCAACATCAGGACATATGCACGAAGGGGAAGCACCGGGCGTTACGATGGATCAAACGGGTCTCATGATCGAGCCGGCGGGGATGATACTCTGTCCCAAGCGATGTTGTGAGTGCTTGAGAAGGTTGCTGGAGCGTCTCTTGGGGTCGATGGGCCAGGGTCAATTTACTGGCGACTCCGGTCGAGCGGGCGAAAATCTTGAGGGCATCTCTGGTGTAGCCCAATGTGTAGCGAATATTGGTTGGAGGTCAGAGCAAATCATGGATGATCTTGACTGCACGGTGGAGAAAAAACTGAAAGGAGCAGTGTCTTTACTGCAAGATGAGGCCTATCAATGGTGGCTTACCGTGAAAGAAGGCACGCAGGCCGACCGTTTAACATGGGACTTCTTTAAAACAGCCTTCCAAGGAAAATATGTCGGGGCAAGTTATGTGGATGCCCGGAGGAAGGAATTTCTGAGTCTGGTTCAGGGAAATAAGTCTGTGGTAGAGTATGAGGCGGAGTTTCTACGGTTGAGCCGGTATGCTCGGGGTATAGTCGCTACTGAATATGAGTGCTACGTGCGTTTCGAGGATGGTCTTCGAGATAAGTTGCGGGTACTGATAGCCCTGCAGAGGGAAAGGGACTTTGCTGTCCTGATCGAGAAGGTAAAGATTGCCGAGGATGTGAAACGCTCTGAGTGTCAAAATCGTGAGAAGGAAATGAATAGAAATAAGATGGATTTTGGGCCCTCAAGTTCTGCTGGTGGGCCTAAGAAGAGGCCTAGGTTTGATGGGCCAGCCCGAGTTGGGGTTCCAGTTGTTGCTGGTCGACCGCAGCCTTGCGTTGAGTGTGGGAGACCTCATTTGGGAGAGTGCTGGAAAAGAACTGGGGGGTGTTTCAGATGTGGGTCCAAGTATCATCAGTTTAGAAATTGTCCTCGGGAGCCTGTTCAGAGGCAAGTAGCAGGTCAGGGCTATGTGCAGCCAGGGAGAGGTGGTCAGCAACCACCAAGAGGCCGTGGTCCACCCAGAGGGGGAAATGGGGTTGGACGAGGTCGTGGAGCACCGGGCAGAGGTGCTGGTAACACAGAGGCGAGACAGCCACCGTTGGTGTATGCTGCTCGGCGCCGAGAGGATGGCGACGCTCCTGATGTCATAACTGGTATGTTTCTCATTCATAATGTACCATTTACTACTTTAATTGATATTGTGTCTACGCACTCGTATGTTGCATGTATTGTGACTGGAACATTGGGCATACTGTTCGAACTTACTGATAGAGATATGTCAGTGATTAGTCCACTGGGACAGTCGGTTAGAGTGAATAAACTGTTTAGAGGTGTGCCCTTAGAGGTCCAAGGGGTTATCTTTCCGGCGGATTTAATGGAACTGCCATTTGGCGAATTCGATCTCATTTTGGGCATGGATTGGTTAGTAAAACACCGTGCATATTTGGATTGCGCGACCAAGCGTATGGTATTGAAGTCCTCAGAGGATGATGAGGTGATTGTGATAGGGGATCGAAGGGATTATTTATACAACATAATCTCAGCACTGAGGGCCGAAAAACTGGTTTGCAGAGGTTGCGAGGCGTTCCTAGCTTATGTCAGCACATCTGATGTTAAGGGTTTGTCTGTTGGGGATGTCAGGACAGTAAAGGAGTTTCCGGATGTATTTTCTGAGGAGCTTCCGGGGTTGCCTCCAAGTCGTGAGGTCAAATTCAGCATTGAGCTTCTACCGGGAATGGCTCCGGTGTCCATCGCCCCTTATAAGATGGCGCCGAAGGAGCTGGTGGAATTAAAGGCTCAGATCCAAGAGCTGCTGGATCGAGGATTCATCCGACTGAGTGTGTCTCCGTGGGGAGCACCGGTATTGTTCTTGAAAAAGAAGGATAGGTCAATGCGGATGTGTATTGATTATCATCAATTGAATAAACTGACGATTAAGAACAAGTACCCTTTACGAAGAATAGACGATCTGTTTGATCAGCTGCGAGGAGCTGTGATTTTCTCCAAGATAGACCTCAGATCGGGGTACCATCAGCTAAGGGTTAAGGACGCAGATGTTTACAAGATAGCATTCTGGACTCGTTATGGACATTACGAGTTTCTGGTCATGCCATTTGGGCTAACGAATGCACCAGCTGCTTTCATGGATATGATGAACAGGGTCTTCCAACCCTATTTGGACCGGTTCGTGGTGGTGTTTATAGATGATATTCTGGTGTATTCGAGAACCGAGGAGGAGCATGATTCACATCTCCGAATTGTCCTACAAATATTGAGAGAGAAGCAGCTTTATGCCAAATTCAGCAAGTGCAAGTTTTGGCTGAGAGAGGTCACCTTTTTGGGTCATGTTGTGTCTGCCGAGGGGATTAGGGTTGATCCTCAGAAAGTCGAGGCCGTATTAGACTGGAAGCCACCGAAGTCGGTATCTGAGATTCGAAGTTTTCTGGGTCTGGCCGGGTATTATAGAAGGTTCGTATTGGGGTTCTCACTGATTGCTGCACCCCTAACTAAGTTACTGCGTAAAGGTTTACCATTTAATTGGACTGATAAGCAGCAGGAGAGTTTTGAGAAATTGAAGAAAATTTTGACCAAGCTCCCAGATAATACAAACCAGAGGTCGGAAAGGAATTCACCATTTCTTGTGATGCGTCGCACTGAGTTTTTGGGTTGTGTCTTTGATGTAGGAGGGTAAGGTGGTGGCGTATGCGTCTCGTCAGCTTAGGCCGCATGAGGTGAATTACCCTACTCATGACTTGGAACTAGCTGCGGTGGTGTTCGCACTGAAGATTTGGAGACACTACTTGTACGGGGAGAAGTCGATCATTTATACCGACCATAAAAGTCTCAAGTACCTCCTTACTCAGAAGGAGTTGAACCTTAGGCAATGAAGATGGATAGAGTTGCTTAAGGATTATGATTGCTCGATTGAGTACCATCCGGGAAAAGCTAACGTAGTGGCGGATGCACTGAGCCGTAAGGTTGTATCTGATCTAAGAGCAATGTTTGCTCGTCTCAGCCTGTTTGAGGACGGTAGTCTGTTAGCTAAACTTCAGGTGAAATCGACTTGGATTGATCAAATTAAAGAGAAGCAGTTGCTGGATGAGTCGTTGGGTTGTCGTTTTCAACTGGTGAAGAAAGGAGAGATTGTGGATTTTGGGCTGAATAGTGAAGGAGTGTTATGCTTCCGTGGGAGAATTTGTGTACCGAGGGATTCTGAGTTAAGGCAGTCTATTCTGCGGGAGGCGCATAGTAGCCCATACACTATGCATCTTGGTGGAAACAAGTTATACCGAGATCTACGTGAACTGTACTTGTGGCCAGGGCTTAAGCGTGAGGCTACTGATTTTGTAAGTAAGTGTTTGACATGCCAGCAAGTGAAGGCTGAGCATCAACTGCCTTTGGGACTGCTACAACCTGTTAAAATTCCACTCTGGAAGTGGGAGAGGGTAACCATGGATTTTGTTAGTGGGCTACCCTTGACGCCTACTAAGAAAGATTCGGTATGGGTTATTATTGATCGACTAACTAAGTCCACCCACTTCATACCGGTTCGCACTGATTACTCGTTGCAGAAGTTGGCCAAGTTATACGTGGCGAAAATTGTGAGGTTACATGGGGTACCAGTGTCTATCATCTCAGACAGGGACCCCAGATTCACATCACGATTCTGGAGAGTGTTACATGAAGCTTTGGGTACAAGGTTGGATTTCAGCACATCATTTCATCCGCAGACTGATGGTCAGTCGGAGAGGGTAATTCAGATTTTGGAAGACATGTTGAGAAGCTGTGTGATTGATTTCAAGGGCAGTTAGGAAGACTATTTGCCATTAGCGGAATTCACTTATAACAACAGCTACCAATCCAGTATTCAGATGACACCATACGAGGAGTTATATGGTCGTAGGTGTCGTACCCCTACTTGTTGGACAGAACTGGGTGAGCGGCGAATATTGGGGCCAGGATTAGTTGCTGAAACCGAGGAAAAAGTAAAATTGATCCGGGGTCGGTTAAAAGAAGCATCTGATAGGCAGAAGTCATACGCTGATTTAAAGCCCAAAGAGATTGAGTACTCGGTGGGAGATTTTGTCTTCTTAAAAGTCTCACCTTGGAAGAAGATTCTGAGGTTTGGGCGGAAGGGCAAGCTGAGCCCTAGATTTATCAGACCTTACCGGATAGTAAAACGTGTGGGACCGGTTGCCTATCAGCTGGAGCTACCTCCTGAGTTTAATCGTATACACAACGTGTTTTACGTCTCTATGCTGAGGCGATACCATTCTGATCCCTCACATGTAGCGCCGGTAGAGAAGATCGAGGTAAGACCTGATCTGACATTTGAGGAAGAACCGATGCAGATATTAGATCGTGATGTTAAGGTGCTGAGGAGGAAATCTGTTCTGTTAGTCAAGGTGCTGTGGCGTAATCACGGTTCAGAGGAAGCCACGTGGGAGCCTGAAGAGGCGATACAACAGCAATACCCTCACCTCTTTTGATCAGGTAAATTTCGAGGCCGAAATTTCTTTAAGTGGGGTAGAGTTGTAACGCCTCGAAAGTTAGGGGTTTGGAATTTTGCTTAAATTCATGTTGTGCTTGCTCAGTTAGCTATTTGAGTTTATTTGGGGGTTCTAGGGAGGCCTGGGTTCGAGTCTGAGCCTTGGAAAAATTTTAGTTTTTGGCCCTTAAGTGGAGAGGGCTGTGGGCAGTAGGACTTAAATATATTTGCGTGCATTTAGGAGTCACAAGTTGTGCATGTGGCCTAGTGGTGTGGTATCAATTGGAGCTCAAGGAAGGGAGGGGTTCGAATCCCACAGATTGCAATTGGAGGCTTTTATTTTGTGACTTGAGAGTGGAGGAAGCAGAGTTCAGATCAAACTCTTCAAAGGGAGTTGGAGACTTGGTCAAAAGTTTCAAATGGATGGAGGGGAGTAATAGTAGGAGATTTCGGTGGAGGAAATCAAGGAATGGATGAGTGAGGGAGAGTTGGCCGAAATTGAGAGTGTGGCGAGGTGAGAATTTCGGCTAGAGAGGGGTGTTAGGAAGTATTTCTGGCAACTTGGAGTGTTAGTAGAAACCGAGTGTTCCTTTATCTTTAAAGTTCTTTTGCTCATTTCGGGTCTTTCTCTTTTGAAGCTTTTGGTGCACTATTTTCTTCTTTTCGTGCATTTTTCTACCTTTCGGGCATTTCTCTTCCTCTTTGCTAATAGCTATTCACTTCAGTTACTCGATTTCACTCTTCGTCTACAAGCTTGGTTAGCCAAATCCGTACTTCCTTCCATTTTCTCTTCATACTCATTATTTTCTTTTCTTTTCCCCAAAGCCGAATATACACCTTCTCCTTTCAGTTCTTCTTTGGCCGAACACCCAACCCTTCTTCTTCTCTCGTTCTTCTCTTGGCCTTGCAAAGCTAACCAAATGGTAAGCCTTAACTTTTGTGTAGGCCGAATCTTCTAGGGCACGAATATTTTCTTCTTTTTGGTTCCAACTGTTTCTGAATCTCTCCCACTGGTTGGTAAGTTGTGGCTTTGGCCGAATATGGGTTGGTTGTTTTCTCTCATTATCGATTTGGGTTCTGTGGGGCCAAAAGGCTATTTCTCTAGTTGCCTTGGAGTAACGTTCTAACATGTTCTTTTTCGCTAGGGACTCGTTTCCTTAATCAGGAGGTGTAGGCCGAATACTCTCCCATTGCAAGGAGTCTTTCATTCTTTGGTAAGTAAAGTCAGTAGGTAAAGTATTTCGATATTTTGGATTACCAAGGGTGGAGACTAACTATTGGTCAATTATTATTTTAGGTGCCTCGGAAAGTGTCTCGAACCGCAATCCATATCAGGTGTGTAATCTCACACCCCTGCTTGTTCTGTTATGCGATGTTTTGTGAATCGGCTAAAAGCCGAAATACCGAAAAGCCAGAATATCAGAATCTGAGATCACTCGAGTGTGCGAGCGCTCGTGGTGATAAACCGAGCCACGAACGTTGGCGATAGACCTTTAGGAGTGCCACAATCCCTCTCGTGGGCTTAGGCTGTAATGGGCCTTGTTGAGCTGAAGTGGGCTAAGTGGGCCCAATGGGCTAACGGGCCCACAGGGGCAAAATCCATGATAAGTGCCGGATGATTGAAGCGGCTGCGGAGTCTACAAAACCGAGACAAAAAATGAGCTGAATGGGCCATACGAGTGTGTGGGCCCGCTTGGGCCGAAATTGGGCTTTAGGCCCAATTACACCGTAATGACCAGAAAGGGAACCTGTGTCGCTCGAGGCGACAGTAGGCCTTCGGAAAGGCCGTTAGATGATTAAATTACCGAAATACCCTTAGTGGGTAAATTACTGAAATACCCTTAGTGGGTAAATTACCGAAATATCCTTAGTGGGTAAGTTACCGAAATACCCTCAATGGGTAAATTATCGAAATACCCCGAGGGGTGAAATTACCGTTCTACCCCTAAACGACAAAACGACCCTTATACCCTTAGTGGTAGTTTAAATGTTGTTTATGTGATTTTTAAACTGTATATGATCGTAATACACTGCATACATAACATATTGTATTGGGTTGGGTTTTCTGATTTGGAGGAAGTACCGTTATAGTGGCCTCGCCACATATTCTTACTTTAGTGGCTCAGCCACGTATACCGTTATCAGCAGCTAGGCTACACCATTGGAGAGTTTGGCTGGGTGGGTCGACATGGTCCTCACATGGAGAGATTGGTTGGTACGGGTGGAGAGTTTGGTTGGTATGGGTTGGGTACATGTCCATTGCATTGATATGATTTTGAGGCTTAGGCCAGATTGTTACCGAGTAGGGCTTAGGCCCAGACCGATACCGTAAGGGCTCAGGCCCAAACTGTGACCGTATAAGGGATTACACACTGAGTTCTCGTAACTCTCCCTTTCTTTTAACTGTGCAAGTAATCCCCAGCCGTAGTGGATTTGGAGCTGCGAGGGACTCAGAGGTGGCCACACGTCCAATATGTTTTGGGTTAAATTTAGCGACTTTATTTTAGTTTATTTTATTTTAAGTATTGGGTTAATGATTGTTTGTAATAAGACCATTGGGTTTTCTTTTTAACTTTTATTTGGCATTTCCTTTAATTGCGAACTGCTCGTTTATTAAACATGGGTTTTCAAAACAATAACCACTGATTTCAAAATAACACGTTTCCGCAATCGTTTCAAACAAACTACCGCAATAAACAAGGTTTTAAAAATGGTAATATTTTTGTAAAGGAATGACTTTGAGCAAATTTGTTTTGTCAATAAGCAACGCAAATCGGGATTTTTTTTAAGGGTAGAAATTTTTGATCCGTAAAAGGGTTTTCTAATGAACTTATAGTTTTTGAACAGCACTTTGATGTGGCACGTTAGATCCGGCCATAACGTCTAGGCCGGGGTTAGGGTGTTACATCCCCTTTTTACTTAAAACCATTACAGCCTCCATATCCTAAATGGTACGATGCGAACGCTCAATGTGACTACCATGCAGGAATTTCGGGGCATTCAATAGAAAACTGCACCGCCTTTAAGAAAGTAGTCGAAAGACTTATTAAAATAGGCATTGTGAAATTTGATGATGCACCTAGTGCTGAAAATTCGCTACCCAATCACACTGATAATGGGGTTAATGCGATAGATGGAAGGGTGGGGAGAAGAATCAAGACCGATATTGTAGAAGTAAAAATTCCTTTGAGATGGGTCTGGAAGGAGATGGTAAAAAGGGGGTTGAGCATTTCGGATCCTGAAAGGAGTTGTGAAAACTCGAGGAACTACTGTGAGTTCCACCATGAAGAGGGGCACAAGATCCAAGAATGCATAGAATTTAGAGCCTTGGTTCAAGGTCTGATGGACAATAAAGAGATAGAGTTCTGTGAAAAAGCTAAAGAAGAGGGAAGCATATGTGTGTCAGAATCAACAATGAAGGTTCCAAAAGTCAATCATCATGTGGTCATCATTTCACGACCTAAAAACAATGAAGCTGGAGTACAGATGTCACCAAAGATCATAATTCAAAAACCGGCGATCTTCTCTTATCAAGATAGCAAAAGGTTCCCCTGGAATTATGATTGCAACGTGACAATCCCAGGAAAGGAGAACTCAGCCAACGCTTCAAAAGGGGATCAAGATGTAGGTTTTCATACGCATAGTGAAAGGCGTTATGATTTGATAAATGCCCGAGCAGAACCCGTAAAAGAAAAGAACCTAATGGTGGAGCGAAAGAAGGAAGGAGCAGTCAGACCTGAGCCGCTTGTTAATGAGCCAGTAAAAGAAGAAGAGGTTAAGGAATTCCTGAATTTTTTGAAGCACAACGAGTATAGTGTTGTATAACAGTTGCATAAACAACCAGCTCGCATATCTATACTAGCTTTACTCTTGAGTTCGGAGGTACACTGAAGTGCATTGATGAAAGTGCTGAACGAGACGTACGTGGCCAATGATATCTCTGTCAATAAACTGGATCGACTGGTTAATAACATAAGTGCCGATAACTTCATCTTCTTCAACGATGATGAAATACCACCAGGGGGTATGGGATCCACTAAAGCTCTGCACATTACTACCAGATGCAAAGAGTACAAATTGCTAGGGGTTTTGATCGACAATGGATCGGCACTGAACGTATTGCCCCTATCCACAGTTAATAGGTTACCTGTGGATAGCTCACACATGAAGGTATGCCAGAATATAGTGAGGGCATTTGATGACATAAAAAGAAGGGTCATGGGAAGAATCGAAATACCCTTGTTGATTGGCCCAACTACTTATGAGGTGGACTTCCTAGTGATGGATATTAAGCCTTCCTACAATTGCTTATTGGGAAGACCTTGGATACATTCGGCAGGGGCAGTGCCTTCGTCGCTATATCAGAATTTAAAACTAGTATCAGAAGGTCAGCTGGTGACGATAAATGCCGAAGAAGATATTATCGCGGCTGTAACCAGTGATGCACCGCACTTGGAGGCAAATGATGAGGCAATTAAATGTTCTTTTCGGTCTTTGGAGTTTGTGAATGCAACATTCATTACTGAGGGGAACAAGATTTCAGTTCCAAAAATATCCAAGGCTACCAGGATGGGATTACAGCTGATGGTAGGAAAGGGAGCTCTATCGAGAAAAGAACTAGGGAGACATTTTCAAGGAAGAGTTGAGGCTCCAATGCTGAAGGACAGGCATGACCGCTTTGGCTTAGAGTACAAGCCAGATGCGAGACAAAGAAGGAAGGAACTGGAAAAGAGGCAAGAAAGAAGAAGGGCACGCATGAGTGGGGAAGAAATCAAATGGGAACCAATGATATTCCCCCACATATCCAAAACTTTCGTATCGGGAGGGATTATTCATCCAGAGCAAAGGACGCCAAGGAAAGAAAGTGTTGAAGAAATGTTGGGAAATGTTCACATCAATGCCATACATGAAGAAACCACTGAAGGGGGGACCTTGTCAGATATCCGCCCTTATGAACCTGGGAGTGTTCTGAACAATTGGACTGCAGAAGAAATTCCTGTAGTTTTAGAGCTTACACAGAGTAATATTCAAAAACACTTGTTGCTTTAAGCCTAGAAGCAATAAGAATTCCTTTGTGAAATAGACTTATGTCCAAACATCGTTATGAAATACATATTTGATATCATTTTGAGTAAATATTCTCTCATTCTTTTAGATTCTTTCATTCTTTTTATACAAATAATTATGCTAGATTCTTTCATTCCTTGGATCTTTTTCCAAATCATTCTTTCATCACATTCATAATCATGCCATAAAAATAATTATTCTTAAATTCATTCGTTCTTTGTATATTCCTTTGTACCTACAGCAGGTTCTCAGATATCAACGACATGAGTAATGCTGCTATGGAATTAGAACCTCCTTTTGAGCAAGACATGTGTTTAGAGGGATCCCAGGACTTTGAAGATGACATAGACTGTGGCTTATCTCTGGACTTGTTAAGAATGGTAAAACAAGAGGAAAAACAAATTCTACCTCATGAAGAGACAGTAAAGATTGTGACCTTGGAAGAAGGAAAGGTAGTGAAAATTGGAACGTGCATAACCGAAGAAATGAAGCGAGACCTCGTAGAGTTACTTCAAGAATTCAAAGATATCTTCGCGTGGTCATACCAAGATATACCTGGGTTAAGCACTGACATTGTTGTACACCGCCTCCCCATAAAAGAGGATTGCAGGCCGGTTCAGTAGAAGCTCTGGAGAATGAGGCCTGACATTGTGCTAAAAATAAAAGAGGAAGTCAAAAAGCAGTTTGATACCGGATTCTTGCAGGAAGTCAAATACTCAGAATGGGTAGCCAACATTGTGCCTGTCTCTAAGAAAGATGGGAAGGTACGAATGTGTGTAGATTATAGAAACTTAAATAAGGCCAGCCTAAAAGACAATTTCCCCTTGCCTCACATTGATACTCTAGTAGACAATACGATAGGATAATCGCTGTTTTCCTTCATGGACGGCTTCTCGGGATACAATCAGATAAAAATGCATCTTGAAGACATGGAAAAGACTACCTTCATAACCTTGTGGGGTACATTTTGTTATAAGGTGATGCCATTTGGGCTGAAAAATACAGGAGCGACATATCAAAGGGCCATGGTGACCTTGTTCCATGCTATGATGCACAAAGAAATCAAAGTTTAAGTCGATGATATGATCGCAAAGTCCCGAATAGAAATGGAACATATCTAAGTTTTGAGGAAGTTATTCTTGAGACTGAGGAAATTCCAATTAAAGCTCAATCCAACAAAATGTACTTCTGGAGCTACATCAGGAAACTTGTTGGGCTTCGTAGTCAGCGAGAAGGGACTTGAGATTGACTCAAACAAGGTCTAGGCTATACAAGAATTGCCCTCGCCGCCCACTCAAAAAGAAGTTCGAGGTTTCCTTGGAAGGTTAAACTACATTGCTCGGTTCATTTCATAATTAACTGAGAAATGTGATCCCATATTTTGTCTTCTTAATAAGCACAATCCAGGCGTGTGGGATGATGGATGCCAGAAAGCTTTTGATAAGGTTAAACAGTACTTGTCAAGTCCTCCAGTATTGTCACCACCATGCCCAGATAGGCCATTAATATTGTATTTGACAGTGTTTAATAACTCTATGAGATGTGTGCTGGGTCAACACGACGATTCGGGAAGAAGAGAAAATGCGATATACTACCTCAGTAAGAATTTCACTGAGTGTGAAATGAGATATTCACCAATTGAGAATTTGTGTTGTGCCTTGATTTGGACAACTCGAAGGTTGAGGCAATACATGTTGTATCATACGACCTGGCTAATCTCGAAGTTGAACCCTCAAAAATATATGATGGAGTCAACTACTTTGAATGGAAGGATGGCTAGATGGCAAATTCTGCTCTCTGAATTTGACATAGTTTATGTGAGCCAAAAAGCTGTGAAAGGAAGCGCAGTAGCAGATTTTTTGGCCAGCAGAGCTCTAGAAGATTATGTGTAACAGCCCGATTTAGACCCTAGTCGGAACAGTGGTTTCGAGACCACAAATCTGAGGTCAAAAAAATATTTTAATATTATTTTCTGTGTTCATAATATGTGATTAAGTCTGTGTGAAAATTTTATTGTTTGAGTGCTTAATTAGCAAAAATGACTTAATCGCATAAAGTGTAAAAGCTGTGTGCTGATTTATAAGTACCTAAGTGTTGTTGTCTTTTTAATGAGGAGGTCTTATGAGGCAATTAAACCATTTTTAAGATAGTGGTTGGTTAATAGACAAAAATGGCCTTAGTGCATGAAAATTTATATTGATTATTAAAAGGTTAAATTGGTAACTTGATAAATAATGATATATATGTTATAATAAAACATAAAGATGGTTATTATCATCTTGTTTGTGCTGAAATTAAAGAAAAGAAAAGAAAGAACACTAAGCTAGGGTATTCGGCCATCATTTGAGCTTGATTGAAGGTATGTTTTGCTTCGGTTTTTGATAATTTCTACGTTTTCGTAATCGTTGCTTTGTGCTCTAGCTAGCCCATGCTTTAATTTTAGAAATTAATGGTGATTTTGATATGTGCTGTTGATGAACATGTGAGTTCTTGGATGTTTGATGGTGGAAAATGAAAGATATGTGTTTGACTAATATAGTTTGTCTTTGGAGTTTTGATGAATTTGAGTAATTTGGGCTTAATTATGAAAATGTGAAATTGAAGGACTAAAATGTGAAGTAAATGAAATGTGTGGGCTTGTATTAGCATGGGAAGAATTCGACTAAGCTTGTGTGAGTAGAAATTTGGTGTATTTTGTGATTTTGTGAAATAGGGACTAAAGTGTCAAAATGTGAAAATGTGAGGGGTATTTTGCAAAATTCCCTAAATTTGTGTGTGTGGACTAAATTGAATGAATTGGTGATTGAATGATTTGAATTTAAATGTGTATAGACCAAGAAAAGAGAGGTTCGGATCGAGATCGAGGCAAAGACAAAGTGCTCGATTAATCGACCGTTTCAGTATTTTGACGTCCGAGGTAAGTTCAGACATAGTACAAGTTGTTAAATTACCTTCTATGTGATGTGAATTGAATAATAGATATTGAATTAGAAATTTAATGAATGAAATTGAGTAACGAGGCACTAAGTGTGCGTAATTGAATTGAGACAGAGTTGATTAGCACTATGTGTGTGCGAAATAACAGAAGCTTTGGCTTCATAGTTGGCACTGTGTGTACGATTCCGAATTACGTTCGGTTTTGTATTGAGGCACTAAGTGTGTGATGTTATATAAGCTTTAGCTATGAATTGAGGCACTAAGTGTGCGAAGTTAATTTAGTTTCGACTACAAATTGGGCACTAAGTGTGCGATTAAACCAAATGAATAATGAAGGCTGGATCGAGATACAATATCGAGTATAAATTAGCTTGGATGGTGAGTAACCATGTGTTGGATAAGGTATGTATTGAACCTTTGTGGTTGAAGAGATTGTGTATGACTTCATGAGTGGTTGAGTAAGATTATTGGCTATGAATGATATGGTATAAACATTTGGAAATTGATCTCTGTGATGAGTTCTTGTTGTGCATTGTATTTGAACTATTAAGTTGAATGTATTATGTTACGAACTTACTAAGCTTTTGAAAGCTTACTGTGTGATTTGTTTCTCTGTTTCTGATTGTCGATAAAGCTAGCTCGGATCAGGGATCGTCGAGATCTCTATCACACTATCGGCAATCTATTTTGGTACTCTTGAAGATGTGTGTATTTGAATATGGCATGTATAGGCTAGTTGTTTTGAACCATGATTGAGATGTGTAAATAGCCATATGATGTGGCTAGATAAATGTTGGCAATATGCATGTGTGATTTTGGTATATGATGCATGTTATGGTATGGCTTGATTGCAATGAAAATGACTTATGAATGGTAAGTTTATTTATGGATTGATGCCATAGTGATTTGGTGAAATTGTGGATGAATCATGCTTGGTTTTACATATGAATTGGTTTAGTTATTTAGCATATAAGATGGTTTGCTAGAAATAAGATTGAATTGGGTTGTTATGATGAATATTTTGATGTGTTTTTGGTTGCTATTGATACATGGAGAGATGCTTAATTGTGCTTGTAGGGATGACCCTTGTGTGGATGGCAAATTGGCCTTGTAAATGGCCTATATTGCATACACGGCCAAGGGACACGGGCGTGTGTCTCTGTCGTGTGGCTCAAGGGCCACTTCGAAGTGTACTTGGGCAGGTTACATGGTCGTGGAACACGGGCGTGCTTGGTGGCCGTGTGACCAAGTCAGTAGCTAGCTTAATTTCACACGGCCATGGCACACGGGCGTGTCTGGTGGCCATGCAGACAAGTCAGTATGTATGCTCTGTTTTGGCACGGCCTGGACACATGGGCGTGTCTGGTAGCCGTGTGAGGCACACGGCCTGACTGCACGGGCGTGTGACCTCTGTAGTTTTGAAGAATGTTTAAATTTCCAAGAATTTTTGTATGTGTTCGGTTTAGTCCTGACCTCTTTTTTAACACGTGTTTAAGGTCTCGTAGACCGTAATAAGGAACTATATATTTATATTTGAATATGTTTGATTGATGATTGACTTTGTGTCGTGAAATGGATGTGAAATGTTCCGATTGATCGGTAACCCCTCTTAACCCTATTCCGGCGACAGTTTGGGTTAGGGTGTTACATTTTATTGGTATCAGAGCTACGGTTTAGTCGATTCTCGGACTAACGTAGCGCGTGTGAGTCTAGCTATACATGCCATATTAATAATTGAGATTGTGTGATAAATCCTGACAGTTAAAAATGTGTTTTTATATAGTAATAGATCCCGATCGAGCAGTTGCTGACGATGTTGAGAGTAATGCGCCTGCTCCTACTCAAGGGACAGTGCCGGCCACATCTAGGCCGAATGATAGTAGTGAGGGAGGAGAGGGTAAGCAAGCCTTCTTCCGAATGATGAGTGAGTGGTTTTCGGAGTTCGTTCGAACGAATTCGGCTACTCTACAATCTTCACCCCCACAAGTACCTATTGTGCCTCAAGTTGTAGATCCGAATCGATTGAATAAGCCTTCTGGGGATAAGATCAGAAAGTACGGGGCCGAAGAGTTTAGGGCCACAGCTGATGATGATGCTGAGCGAGCTGAGTTTTGGCTCGAGTATATAATCTGAGTGTTCGATGAGATGTCGTTGACCCCTGATGAATGTATTAAGTGTGCAGTTTCCTTGTTGAGAGATACGGTATATAACTGGTGGAAAACATTAATTTCTGTGGTTTCGAGAGAGAGGGTCACTTGGGATTTCTTTCAAGTTGAATTTTGAAAGAAGTATATCAGTCAACGATTCATAGATCAGAAACATAAGGAGTTTCTAGAGTTGAAACAGGGCCGTATGTCCGTTACTGAGTATGAACAGGAGTTTGTGAGATTGGGCCAGTATGCACGGGAATATGTTTCGACCGAAGCTACTATGTGTAAACGGTTTATAGAAGGGCTGAATGAAGATATTAAGTTGTTGGTCGGGATACTTGACATAAACGAATTTGTTGTGTTAGTTGAAAGAGCCTGCAAAGCCGAGGAGCTCAGTAAAGAAAAGAAGAAAGCCGATTCTGAAGCTCGAGATGAAAGAAAAAGATCGATGAGTAAGTTGTCTCAACCTTCGACGAAGAGATTTAGAGATGTAAACAATCGATCAAATGCTTCGTTTGGACATCCGAGTAGAGATCGTGTGAGACAAAGTATCGGTCCACGAGTTCAAATTTTGACTGAATCAAGTGTTGGAATGCCAAAAGCAACAAACCTGAGTGTAGACAGTGCGAGAAACGACATGTGGGAGAATGCTGGGGCAAGTATAATAATCGAACTTGTTATAAGTGTGGATCACGAGATCACTTCATTAGAGATTGCCCAAAGTTAACTGAAGAAGAAAATGTTCAGAGTGTGAGACCGAGTAACATGACGGCTAGGGGTAGACCACTCAGAAACACTGGAAATGTGAGTGGAAGTCAAAGAGGGACTACCGATACAGCTATGAGATCAGAGACGAGAGCACCTGCCCGAGCCTATGCCATACGCGTACGAGAGGAAGCGTCATCTCCAGATGTCATCACTGGTACTTTTACTCTATTTGATACTGATGTGATTGCATTGATAGATCCAGGTTCTACTCATTCCTATGTGTGTGTGAATCTAGTATCAAGTAAGACTCTACCATTGAGTCTCACGAATTTGTGATTAGAGTATGGAACCATTTAGGCAAGTGTGTCTTGGTGGATAAAGTGAGCAAGAATTGCCCATTGATGTTTCGGGATGCTTGTTTTCTGGCTAATTTGATGTTTCTACCATTTGATGAATTTGATATTATTCTAGGTATGGATTGGCTCACTTTGCATAATGCCATTGTGAATATTAAAAGAAATAGTATTGAATTGAGAAGTCAGAACGGTGAGATAGTTCGAATTGAATCCAGTGATATGAAAGGGTTACCAGCTGTTGTATCTGCGATGAAAGCTTTGAACTATGTGAGAAAGGGTTGCGAAGCTTATCGGCATATGTGATTGATACAAAAGTGACGAGAAAGAGAAGTTGAATCTGTACTGTGGTTTGTAGATTCCCGACGATGTATTTCTGAAAAATTACCGGACTACCTCGATACGGGAAGTTGAATTTGGCATTAAATTGGTGCAGGAACAACTCCTATCTCAATAGCTCCGTATAGAATGGCAAGCGGCGCAATTGAAAGAGTTGAAGTCTCGGTTGCAAGAGTTGACCGATAGAGGATTTGCACGACCGAGTTTCTCATACAGGGTGCTCTGTATTATTTTGAAAAAAAAAGCGGCACCATGAGAATGTGTATTGATTACCGACAATTGAACAAAGTAACGATAAAGAATAAATATCCGTTGCCTGGTATTGATGATTTGTTTGATCAACTGAAATGAGCTACAGTGTTTTCGAAAATAGATTTGAGATCGGGCTATTATCAGCTGAGAGTTAAAGAATCAGATGTGCAGAAAACTGCTTTCAGAACGAGGTACGGACATTATGAATTCTTAGTTATGCCATTCAGACTAACGAATGCTCCTGCGGTGTTTATGGATCTGATGAATTGGATATTCAGACCGTATTTGGATCGTTTTGTTGTAGTGTTTATTGATGACATTCTGATTTATTCATGTGATGAGACACAACATGCCGAGCATTTGAGAGTTGTGTTACAGACTTTGCACGAGAAACAATTGTATGCTAAGTTTAGCAAATGTGAGTTTTGGTTGCGTGAGGTTGGATTTACGGACATATTGTATCTCTGCTGCGGAATACGAGTTGACTTTGAGTAAGATCTCACTATTTTAGAATGAAAGCCTCAGAAATGTGTGCGAAGTCCGTAGTTTTACGGGACTAGCGGGATATTATAAGCGGTTTGTGAAAGGCTTCTCGATGATTGCGACTCAGTTGTGACGAAGTTGCTACTGAAAAGATGTTAAATTCGAGTGGTCGAAAAAGTGCCATCGAGTTTTGAGCGATTGAAGCGTTGTTGACTAAAGCACCATGTTAGTTCACTGAATCGGGTAAAGAATTCATAGTTTACTGATGATGCATCGTTGAATGGTTTGGGTTTGTGTCTTTGATGCAAGAAGGCAAATTCATTGCTTATGCTTCGAGGCGCGCTAAAGCCGCATGAAAAGAACTATCCGACGCACGACCTTGAATTAGCTGCAATTGTGTTTGCATTGAAAATTTGGCGTCACTATCTATTTGGTGAGAAATGTCATATTTTTACCGATCACAAAGCTTGAAGTACTTGATGACTCAGAAAGAATTGAATTTGCGACAGAGAAGATGGTTAGAATTGTTGAAAGATTACGAACTTGTGATTGATTATCATCCGGGAAAAGCTAACGTTGTTGCTGATGCTTTGAGTCGAAAGTCTTTAAGTGCTTTGCGAGCTATGAATACTTAGATAGATCTATGTGATGATGATTTAGTTTCGGCTGAGTTGAAAGTGAGACCGATGTTTGTATGTCAGATTTGTGATGCCCAGAAGAGTGATGTTGAAATGATGACTAAACGAGCTCAATGTGATTTGAATTCTGATTCAGAATTTCGAGTTGATAGTGATGATTGTTTGAGATTCAAAAATCAGATTTGTGTTCCGAAGAATTTAGAGTTGATTCATTTAATTTTGAACGAAGCTCATAATAGTTGTATGCTGTGCATCCGGGAAGTACAAAAATGTTTAATGATTTGAAACAGTTTTATTGGTGGCATGGTATGAAACGAGACATTTCTGACTTTGTGTCGAAGTGTTTAGTTTGTCAACAAGTTAAAGCTGAACATCAGGTTTCATCCGGTTTGTTACAACCGATTATGATTCCTGAATGGAAATGGGAGAGAATCACGATGGACTTTGTGTCGAGACTACCTTTATCTCTGGGAAAGAAAGATGCAATCTGAGTGATAGTTGGCAGATTGACGAAATCAGCTCATTTTGTTCCGGTAAGAACAAAATATTCACTCAATAGATTGGCTGAATTATATATTGCAGAGATTGTGAGATTGCACGGGGTGCCATTATCTATTGTATCTGACAGAGATCCGAGATTTACCTCGCGATTTTGAAAGAGATTGCAAGAGGCTTTAGGCACAAAATTGCATTTCAGCATTGCATTTCATCCGCAAACGGATGGACAATCTGAGTGGATCATTCAGGTTCTCGAAGATATGTTGAGGTGTTGTATTCTTGAATTTGAAAGTACATGGGAAAAGCATTTACCGTTGATTGAGTTTGCGTACAACAACAGTTTTCAATCTAGCATTAAAATGGCACCGTATGAGGCTCTTTACGGTCGAAAATACCGAACTCCATTGTATTGGACTGAACTGAATGAGAATAAGATTCACGGGGTTGATCTAATAAAAGAGATTGAGCAGAAAGTGAAAGTGATTCGTGATGATTTGAAAGTCGTGGATCGATCGTCGAAGTCTTATGCAGATTTGAAACGAAAAGATATTGAATTCGAAGTTGGTGACAAAGTGTTTTTGAAAGTGTCTCCGTGGAAGAAATTACTTCGATTTGGCTGAAAGGGCAAGCTGAGTCCGAGGTTCATCGGGCCGCATGAGATCATTGAACGAGTTGGGATAGTTGCTTATAGATTGATGTTGCCACTTGAGTTAGACAAAATTCATAATGTGTTTCATATGTCAATGCTTCGACGGTATAAATCTGATCCGATTCATGTGATTACTCCTACTGAGGTTGAAATTCAGTCAGATTTGTCATATAGTGAAGAACCGATCCGAATTTTGGCACAAGAGACCAAAGAGTTGAGAAACAAAAGAATTTCCTTAGTAAAAGTGTTGTGGCATAAGCACGGAGTTGAAGAGGCTACGTGGGAGCCTGAGAACGTTATGAGAGAGCAATATCCACACTTATTCACTAGTAAGATTTTCGGGGACGAAAATCCCTAAGGGGGGAGAGTTGTAACAACCCAGTTTAGACCCTAGTCAGAATAGTGGTTTCGAGACCACAAATCTGAGGTTAAAAAAATATTTTAATATTATTTTCTGTGTTCATAATATGTGATTAAGTCTGTGTGAAAATTTTATTGTTTGAGTGCTTAATTAGCAAAAAGGACTTAATCGCATAAAATGTAAAAGTTGTGTGCTGATTATAAGTACCTAAGTGTTGTTGTCTTTTTAATGAGGAGGCCTTATGAGGCAATTAAACCATTTTTAAGATAGTGGTTGGTTAATAGACAAAAATGGCCTTAGTGCATGAAAATTTATATTGATTATTAAAAGGTTAAATTGGTAACTTGATAAATAATGATATATATGTTATAATAAAACATAAAGATGGCTATTATCATCTTGTTTGTGCCGAAATTAAAGAAAAGAAAAGAAAGAACACTAAGCTAGGGTATTCAGCCATCATTTGAGCTTGATTGAAGGTATGTTTTGCTTCGGTTTTTGATAATTTCTATGTTTTCGTAATCCTTGCTTTGTGCTCTAGCTAGCCCATGCTTTAATTTTAGAAATTAATGGTGACTTTGAGATGTGCCGTTGATGAACATGTGAGTTCTTGGCTGTTTGATGGTGGAAAATAAAAGATATGTGTTTGACTAATATAGTTTGTCTTTAGAGTTTTGATGAATTTGAGTAATTCGGGCTTAATTGTGAAAATGTGAAATGGAAGGACTAAAATGTGAAGTAAATGAAATGTGTGGGCTTGTATTAGCATGGCAAGAATTCGGCTAAGCTTGTGTGAGTAGAAATTTGGTGTATTTTGTAATTTTTTGAAATAGGGACTAAAGTGTCAAAATGTGACAATGTGAGGGGTATTTTGCAAAATTCCCTAAATTTGTGTGTGTGGACTAAATTGAATGAATTGGTGATTTAATGAGTTGAATTTAAATGTGTATAGACCAAGAAAGGAGAGGTTCAGATCGAGATCGAGGCAAAGACAAAGTGCTCGATTAATCGACCGTTTCGGTATTTCGACGTCCGAGGTAAGTTCAGACATAGTACAAGTTGTTAAATTACCTTCTATGTGATGTGAATTGAATGATAGATATTGAATTAGAAATGTAATGAATGAAATTGAGTAACGAGGCACTAAGTGTGCGTAATTGAATTGAGACAGAGTTGATTAGCACTATGTGTGTGCGAAATAACAGAAGCTTTGGCTTCATAGTTGGCACTGTGTGTGCGATTCTGAATTATTTTCGGTTTTGTATTGAGGCACTAAGTGTGCGATGTTATATAAGCTTTAGCTATGAATTGAGGCACTAAGTGTGCGAAGTTAATTTAGTTTCGACTACAAATTGGGCACTAAGTGTGCGATTAAACCAAATGAATAATGAAGGTTGGATCGAGATACAATATCGAGCATAAATTAGCTTGGATGGTGAGTAACCATGTGTTGGCTAAGGTATGTATTGAACCTTTGTGGTTGAGGAGATTGTGTATGACTTCATGAGTGGTTGAGTAAGATTATTGGCTATGAATGATATGGTATAAACATTTGGAAATTGATATATGTGATGAGTTCTTGTTGTGCATTGTATTTGAACTATTAAGTTGAATGTATTATGTTACGAACTTACTAAGCTTTTGAAAGCTTATTGTGTGATTTGTTTCTCTGTTTTACAGTGTCAGTAAAGCTAGCTCGGATCCGGGGATCGTCAGCATCTCTATCACACTATTGGCAATCTATTTTGGTACTCTTGAAGATGTGTATATTTGAATATGGCATGTATAGGCTTGTTGTTTTTAACCATGATTGAGATGTGTAAATAGCCATGTGATGTGGCTAGATAAATTTTGGCAATATGCATGTGTGATTTTGGTATATGATGCATGTTATGGTGTGGCTTGATGGTAATGAAAATGACTTATGAATGGTAAGTTTATTTATGGATTGATGCCATAGTGATTTAGTGAAATTGTGGATGAATCATGCTTGGTTTTACATATGAACTGGTTGAGTTATTTAGCATATAAGATGGTATGCTAGAAATGAGATTGAATTGGGATGATATGATGAATATTTTGATGTGTTTTTGGTTGCTATTGATACATGGAGAGATGCTTAATTGTACTTCTAGGGATGACCCTTGTGTGGGTGGCAAATTGGCCTTGCAAATGGCCTATTTTGCATACACGTCCAAGGGAGACGGGCGTGTGTC
The DNA here is from genome assembly GCA_025698515.1 of Gossypium sturtianum. NCBI lineage: Eukaryota > Viridiplantae > Streptophyta > Magnoliopsida > Malvales > Malvaceae > Gossypium > Gossypium sturtianum. The sequence goes on from CM046950.1 coordinate 32,957,562, forward strand.
TCTGCCGTATGGCTCAAGGGCCACTTCGAAGTGTGCCTGGGCAGGTTACACGACCGTGGCACACGGGCGTGCTTGGTGGCCGTCAGACCAAGTCAGTAGCTAGCTTAATTTCACACGGCCATGGCACACGGGCGTGTCTGGTGGCCGTGCGGACAAGTCAGTATGTATGCTTTGTTTTGGCACGGCCTAGACACATGGGAGTGTCTGGTAGCCGTGTGAGGCACACGGCCTGACTGCACGGGCGTGTGACCTCTGCAGTTTTGAAGAATGTTTAAATTTCCAAGAATTTTCGTATGTGTTCGGTTTAGTCCCGACCTCTTTTTTAACACGTGTTTATGGTCTCGTAGACCGTAATAAGGGACTATATGTTTATATTTGAATATGTTTGATTGATGATAGACTTTGTGTCGTGAAATGGATGTGAAATGTTTCGATTGATCGGTAACGCCTCCTAACCCTATTCCGGCGACAGTTTCGGGTTAGGGGTGTTACAATATGAGCCTCTGAACTTTGACTTCCCCAATGAAGAACTAATGTATGTGGCAGCTACTGAAGAAGACGCTACAAAAGATCACATTTGGAAATTGAACTTCGATGGAGCATCAAATGCTGTAGGTAATGAAATTGGGGCAGTCTTGGTATCCCTAAATGGAGATTATTATCCATTCACATGCAAATTGGATTTTGATTGTACAAATATTATGACAGAATATGAAGCATGTATCATGGGACTCCGTGGAGCCATAGAACGCAAAATTAGAGCACTGGAAGTATATGGAGATTCTGCATTGGTGATCTACCAATTGAAAGGTGAGTGGGAGACAAGATACCCTAAATTGATCAATTATCGAAGGATAGTTCTGGGATTAATTGAGGAGTTTGACGATATTACTTTCAATTATCTCCCGCGAGACGAAAACCAGATGGCAGATGCTTTGGCTACTTTGGCTTCCATGATCAAAGTGAGCAAACAAGAGGATGTAAAACCCATTCAAATGAGTATTTACGAGGCCCCAGCTCATTGTTACAACGCGGAGGAAGAAGAAAGAGATGATCACCCTTATTACCACGATATATTACGATACGTGAGAAATCGTGAATACCCTGATCAGGCAACCGAGAATGATAAAAGGACGTTGAGAAGACTAGCCTGTGACTATGTCTTAGACGGAGAGATCCTATACAAAAGAAGAAAGGATCAGGTACTATTGAGATGTGTGGACGTTGTTGGAGCTAAGAAAATTCTGGAAGAAGTCCACGAGGGTATTTTTTGAACATATACCAATGGTTTCACAATGGCTAGACAAATTATGAGATTTGGGTACTATTGGTCTACCATGGAGGGAGACTGCATCAATTATGCTAAGAGATGTCACAAATGCCAAATTTATGGAGACAAAATTCATGTACCTCATTCGCCTTTGCATGTTATGACTTTCCCATGACCTTTCTCTATGTGGGGCATGGATGTCATCGGGCCGATCTCGCCAAAAGCTTCAAATGGGAATCGATTCATCTTTGTAGTCCTCGACTATTTCACCAAGTGGGTAGAGGCTGCTTCATATGCCAGTGTTACTAAGTCGGCAGTCATCAGATTCCTAAAAAAGGAAATCATATGTCAATATGGAATGCCTGAGAGGATCATATCTGACAATGCATTAAACTTGAACAACAACACGATAGCGGAGGTCTGCAGTCAATTCAAAATCAGACACCACAATTCATCACCGTATCATCCAAAAATGAATGGTACAGTGGAAGCAACCAATAAAAACATTAAGAAGATTGTGGGGAAAATGGCTGAAACTTATAAAAATTGGCACGTGAAGTTACCATTTGCTCTCTATGCTTATCGAACGTCTGTCAGAACTTCCACCGGGGCAACACCTTTCTCATTGGTTTATGGAATGGAGGCAGTTTTACCCATTGAAGTAGAGATACCTTCCCTTCGAGTTTTGTCAGAGCTAAAGTTAGATGAAGCAGAATGGATCCAGTCTCAATATGATCAGTTGAACTTGATTGAGAAAAAGAGGCTAAGGGCTATTCGTCAGGGTCAGATGTACCAAAAACAAATGATGCAAGCTTATGACAAAAAGGTTCCCCCAAGAGAATTTCCCAAGGGGGACTTGGTATTGAAAATGATCCTCTCCATACAAAAGGATTTCAGAGGGAAATGGATGCCAAATTGGGAAGGACCTTATGTGGTAAAAAAAGCTTTCTCCGGAGGAGCACTGATTTTGACTGAAATGGATGGAAAAAACTTGTCCAATCCTGTAAATTCAGATTCAGTCAAGAAGTACTATAGTTAAAGAGGAAAAGAGGCCAAAGTGAAAACCCACAAAGGGCGCTTTGAGACTTCCTTAAAAAAAACAGAGAGGCCAAGGTCAAAACCCGCAAAGGGCGTCTTGAGACCAAAGGGGTTTTGAGTCGAAAACCCAAAAAGGGCGGCTCAAATTGTGATCAAAGAAGGGGCATGCATTGATCTTGCTATACCTGAATTAACAAGAAAGAGAGATGTTACATCTTGGGGCATCAACAGAGTACTCTTGATCTCCTAAACACATGTTGAGCTCAAAATGGTCCTCAAGAAGTTCGTGCAGAGAAGCTCATGCTGCTATATCTGGGGCACCTATTTTTTCCCCTCACTATTTTGTATTCCAGCAATGTTTGCTTTCTTTAACCTATTCTTTTCAAATTTTGTTCCTGATAAATTCCAGTTTTGTCCATCATTATGATCATTTGCAAGCATTTTGTATTGAAGTAATGATTAATGGAATAATAATACTTTCACAAAAGGAGTTCTGCATATTACTCTGGAAACTTCTAAATAATACGAGAACCTGAAACAGGACTATTATTTAGAACTCACCAAGCCTAAGGGTTGGAAACATTTGAGAAGGAAACTCTAAATAGTGACCATTTCTTCGGATTTTCTGTCAAAAAATATCGTTTGAACAAGAAGATAGGATATTACGTCAGTGATACAACCTTGAAGAGCAATGAGCAATGACAACCCAGACATTAAAAAAGGGATCATTCTCATTACATTCTGTATTCATGCAAATATCATCCATAACACATCTAGTTAGGAGCATTCGATTCATTCTGATCATTGCATCCTAATCATTATGCATAAGCATAGGTCCATAAATCGATTCTACATGTCATGTTCCCCAAGGGACGGTGTGGTAAGATCGGTGAATCCACAAATCCCATACCCCTGAAGTTGCAGTGGGATGGATTAAAGTGAAGATAGCGAATCGTATTTCCCTGACGTTGCAGTGAAACAGATTAAAGCTACAAATTATGGCGGATCTTATCTTCCTAAAGTTGCAGTGGAGCAGATTGAAGCCACTAGCCTTATCTCCCTGAAGTTGCAGCGGAGCAGACTGAAGACAGCGAATCTTATTTCCCTGAAGATGCAGTTGAACAGATTGAAGCTACAAATTATGGCGGATCTTATCTTCCTGAAGTTGCAGTGGAGTAGATTAAAGCCACGAGTTATAAACCTTATTTCCCTGAAGTTGCAGTGAGAAATATTAAAGTTACAAATCCTATACCTCTGAAGTTGCAGTAGGTCAGATCAATTTTACCAAAACCAAACCTTATCATTCTGAAGTTACAGCGGAGCAGACTGAAGATAGCAAATCTTATCTCCCTGAAGTTGCGGCGGAGCAAATTGATGCTACAGGTCTAATCTTCTTGAATTGGATCGAAGCACTAGTTCCTATGCCCCTGAAGATGCAGTGGGATGGAATGAAGCTACTCGAAGAAGAAAGACACCAAAACAAGTAGAGACTCAGCGAGGCCGGGCAAAATTGGCCCTTTTTAAGTCTTTGCTCAATTTTCGTTACACGACAACGAGCAAAGAGGGGCAGCTATAATAGGCAAATTTTGGTCTGGCCCGATTAAAACCAAATAAACCAAAAAATAAAAAACCAAAACAATAAAAATAGTCTAGTCTTTATTACAAGCCCAATAACAAATTAATAAACCCAAATTACATTTAACCCGAGCCCAAATTTACAAACCACTAAAACCTAATCGCCCAGGCCCAATGTTGAACAGGCCCGGATGACCCAAAACTGATTGGGGTTTCAGAAACCCTATAGGTTTCTAGAACCTCCTAGCCCTGCAGCCCCCATGCCAGCCAGGCGTTCGAGCCTCCACGTCACCCGACGAGTGGCCCCTTCCTCTGTACGGTGGTTTCGCCTGTAAAAAAAGCAAAATAGCAGCAGTATGCCAAAAATGGCCAAAAAAAAATGCATAGAATAAATCGAAGGTTCTTGTATTTTCTTTTTTATTTTTCGGCTATAAAAAGAGGCCGAGCATCATCTGTACTGGTGACCATTTTTTACGAATACGAATCGAAAAAAAAGAAATCAAATCAAAGAAAAGGTGATTTCATTTTTCCGAATATGTTTCTTTCCATTCAGCCATATATACGTATATATATAAAAAAATAAAAAGGGAAAGGAAGGATACCCATACCTTGATTCGCCTGAAAAAGAGGTTTTCGGGGCTCTGATCGCCGTGCACGGTGGTCGTCGGTGGTGGACCGATGGTGGTCCGGTGACCGAAAATCGCAACAAGGGGGAAAACTTCAGAGGATTTCCAGTTTTTTTTTTTAAGGGGAAGAGACCAAATGTTTTTTTTTTCTGAAAGTATAGGCTTATATAGCCCACTAATACGGCGCCGTTTTGGCTTAATATCCCGGCATAAACGCACGTCGTTTTCCCTCGACCGACGCGTGTGCGCGACCCGACCCGCGAGAGGATCCGCGCGTTTTCTTTATTGGTATTATTGCGATTCGATCCTACCTTTTATTGGTTTTGCGATTAAGTTTCTTTTATTTTTAATTTTGCCCTGAATTTTTTTATTTGATTTCATTTTAGTCCCGAGTAAAGTGCTGCATTTTAGAGGGCGGGATATTTTCTCCTTTGGTCCCTCCTTGTTATTCGCGCATTCGATTCGGTCCTTTTCTCTTTTTACTTATTTCAGATTTGCCCCCAAACTTCTGTTTTAAGTTTGAATTAATCATTTTTGTTATTTTTGTTATTTTTTTAAATTAATTAATTTTAATTATCATTATTATTTTAATTACCATTATTATTATTATTATTATCATTATAAATATTATTATTATTATTATATTTATTAATATTATTATTATCATTATTTTTATTACTACCACTATTATTATTATTATATTATTATTATTATTAAATTGATATATTTAATGTTGAACATTTATTTTTATTTTTATTTACTTTTTTAAATAGACTCTACTTAATTTATTATTATTATTATTATTTATTTTATTATTTTCACTACTATTATCATTATTATTATTATTATTACTCTTATTTATTTATTTTTACTATTATTATCGTTTATTAATATATTTTTATTATAATTTATTATTATTATTATTGTATTATTGTTATTATTATTATTATTTTATTATCCTTAAACTATTGTACATAGTATTTATTTATTTATTGATTTACTATTAGCTTTTACTATTGCTTTTACTATTATTTTCTTTTCTTTTATTTATTTGTATATTTATTTATTATTCTCTTTACTTTTACCTATCATTTTATATAGGTTGTTCGTTTTAGCTTTTACTTTATCTTATTTTATTTTTGCCTTTATTATTTTTATTTGTATTATCGCACTCATTTTTATTCTATTATGCATATCGGTACTGTAATTCATTTTCCAGTTTAATACGATCATATTACATTTTATCCGATGCATTAAAAGTTTTGTTTTGAAATAAGCAAATACTTCGCGTTATAAGACTCGAAAGAAATCGTACCCTAACTTACTGGGTTTCGATTTTTCTCATCGAGTCTAAAGAACCAATTATTTTTTTAAATCAAAGCATATAAGTTAAATGAAAACTTATTCTCGGGAATTCAAAAATGTTGTGTCCTAACTCACTATATGTGATATTTTGTTATCTCGAGGTAAGGATTTCTAAAAACAAAGGCAATATTCTGTATTTGGAATTTTGAGAAATTGTGCCCTAACTTACTGGGTTCTGATTTTTCATTTGACCTAAATGACCGAATATCCTTTTTGAATTTAAATGCACTAGTTTTAAAAGTCAAAAGACAAGCTTGATTTCGAGGATTCGAAATGTTGTATCCTAACTCACTGGGCATGACATTTTACCCCTTCAAAATAAGCGGGTCTCAGCATCCAATTTAATTTATTCAAGTTTTTCTTTAAACAAAGAGGATCGTATTTTAAAATCTTTTCAAATTTTCGACATTAAGACGTTAATTAATCAATTAGGTACCAATTTTGGGCGTTACGAGGGTGCTAATCCTTCTTCGTGCGTAACCGACTCCCGAACCCGTTTTCTCAAATTTCGTAGGCCAAAATCATTGTTTTAATAAATCAAAATGTTTTAATGATTAATCTCAAAGTGATCCGATCACACCTCAAAAAAGGATTGGTGGCGACTCCATTTTTTGTTTTTTAAATTCGATCCTATTTTTTCAAAAAAATGGTTTCGACAATGTGATTAAGCATGTGTGAAATTTCTGTGTGAAAATTTTATCGATTGTGTGCTTAATTTGCAAAAAGGACTTAATCGCATAAAATGCAAAAGTTGTGTGCTGATTGTTAAAGTGCTAATTTGGCATGGCCTATTAAAATGTGAGTCCTTATGTTGTTCTTATTCCATAAGATAAATGGATGGACATAAAAGCCTTAAGTTAGTGGATTTTAAATGAAATTAAAAAGGCTAAAATTGGTATTTTATATTTATGTTAATATAATTTAAATAAAACAAAAAGATGGCCATTTTATCATCATCCTTGGCCGAAAATTAGCAAGAAAAGAAAAGAAAAAAGAGAGTTAGGGGTTCGGCACTTGTAAGCTTCAATTGGTATGTGTTTTTAACTCGATTTTTGATAATTTCTATATTTTTGTGATCGTTGCTTCGAGTACTACAAAACCCATGTCTTAATTTTGGAGTTTGATAAAGATTTTGAGATGTGCCATTGATGAGTGTTTGAGCTTTGTGATGTTAGTTGATGAAATATGAAATATATATGTTAGATTAACATGTTTTGTCTTTGGATTTTTGGTGAATTTGAGTAATTTGGACTAAATTGTGAAAATAATATTTTGAGGGACTAAAATATGAAATAAATGAAATATATGGGCTTGTATGGACATGAGGAATATTCGGCCAAGGATGGGAATATTGAAATTATGTGTATTTTGTGATTTTATGAAATAGGGACTAAAGTGTTGAAATGTAAAAATGTGAGGACTAATTTGTAAATTGCCCTAAATATGTATGTTAAGACTAAATTGAATGATTTGGTGATTGAATGAGCTAAATTTGAATATGTATAGATCAAGAAAAGAGGGATTTGGATCGAGATCGAGGCAAAGATAAAGTGCTCGATTAATCGACTCATTTTGTTACTTCGACATTCGAGGTAAGTTTGGATATAATACGAGTTATTATATTTATGTCTAAGTGCTATGAAATGAATGAATATGTGATTATTGAATTAGAAATGCTAGATGTGGAATTGAGAAATGTGGCACTAAGTGTGCGTCATTAGAATCGGGACAGAGGTGAATAGCACTGTGTGTGCGAAGTAATGGAAGCCTCGACTTTATTGATTGGCATTGTGTGTGCGATACCGAGTTAAATTCGGTGTAAAGCAAAGGCACTAAATATGTGATGATATTTAAGCTTCGGCTATGAAATTGGCACTAAGTGTGCGATTGAATCAAAGGAATAATAAAGATTGATCAAAATGTGGTATCGAGCATTGAGTAGCAAAATTGGTTGTTAACTAATGTTGGCAAAGGTATGTATGGAACCTATGAGGTTGATGAATTTGGAAATAGATCAATGGATAGTTATGTGAGTATTGGAATATGGATGAGATTGTGTATTCTTGTGAATTAATCTATGTGATGGTTTATTTTGTTTATTGATTTTGAATCATTGAGTTAAATGTATTAAATTACGAACTTACTAAGCTTTAGAGCTTACTGTGTGAAATGTTTCTCTATTTTACAGTGTATTTAAAGCTAGCTCGGATCTGGGGATCGTCAGCGACTCAATCACACTATCGGCTATCTATTTTGGTACTTTTGAAAGTTGTATATATTTGGTATATGGTATGTATAGGCTAGTGATTATGACATGTTTTGAAGTGTATAAGCCTTGCCATGTGATTTGGCTTGGTAGTTTGATGGTTGTGATATGTTTTGAACATGTGAAATGAATGACTTATAAGTGTATGTGTATACTCTATGTGAGTGACTATTATTGCATAAATTAGCAAGATGGAAATGGTATGTTTCATGATAGAATTGGTAAGGAATGAATGTTGAATTTGAGCATGGAAGTAAATGGTGTGGTTGATGATTATTTGGTGCATATATTGGTATGCTTTGGTTGCCATTTGAGGTATAAATGCATAGGGTATGATGCTTGTAGGTGATCCTAAGTGTAGGTGGCAAGTTTGGCCTTGCAAATGGCCTATAATTGCCCACACGGTTGAGCACACGGGCGTGTGGCTCGATCGTATCCTTTGTGGTTGTATTTCAAAACAAGTCAGACTCTACCACAGGCTAGACACACGGGCGTGTGACAGGCCATGTGGTGCAAGTCAGTGTCGACCACGGGTGAGGCACACGGGCGTGTCTCAGGTCGTGTGGACAAGTCAGCATGTATGCCCTGTTTTGCCACGGCTTGGACACATGGGCGTGTCCGAGGCCGTGTGAGGCACACGGCCTACCTACACGGGCGTGTGACCTCTGTAGCTTGGAAAAATGTTTGATTTTCAGAAAATTTTGTATGTGTTCGGTTTAGTCCCGACCCCTTTTTAACACATGTTTAAGGTCTCGTAGACCTCATTAAAGGACTATATGTATATATTTTGTTATGTTTGGACGATGATAGACTTTGTGTTGTAAAATGTTAGTAAATGTTCCGGATTGATCGGTAATGCTTCTTAAGCCTAGACCGACGACAGTTACGGGTTAGGGGTGTTACATTTTATTGGTATCAGAGCTACGGTTTAGTCGATTCTAGGACTAACGTAGCACGTGTGAGTCTAGCTATACATGCCATATATATATAATTGCGATAGTGTGATGAATCCTGACAGTTAAAAATGTGTTTCCGTATAGTAAATGGATCCTGATCGAGCAGTTGCTGATGATGTTGAGAGCAATGCGCCTGCTCCCACTCAAGGGATAGCACCGGCCGAGTCTAGGTCGATTGCTAGTAGCCACGAGGGAGAGGCTAAGCAAGCCTTCTTCTAAATGATGAGTGAGTGGTTTTCAGAGTTCGTTCGAACGAATCCGGCTGCTCAACAACCTCCACCCCCACAAGTACCTGTAGTGCCACAAGTGACAGATCCAATCCGATTGAGTAAGCATCATGTAGATAAAATTCGAAAGTATGGGGCTGAAGAGTTTAGAGCTACGATTGATGATGATGTTGAACGAGCTGAGTTTTGGCTCGAGAATACAATTCGAGTGTTTGATGAGATGTCATTGACTCCTGATGAATGCTTGAAATGTGCTATTTCATTAATGAGAGATACGGCATATAATTGGTGGAAAACATTGATCTCCGTGGTTCCGAGAGAGAGAATTACCTGGGATTTCTTTCAAGTTGAATTTTGGAAGAAATATATCAGTCAACGATTCATAGATCAGAAATGTAAAGAGTTACTAGAGCTGAAACAGGGCCGCATGTCCGTTACTGAGTACAAGTGGGAATTTGTGAGATTAAGTCAGTATGCACGGGAATGTGTTTCAACCGAAACTACTATGTGTAAACGCTTCATTGAAGGGCTGAATGAAGACATAAAACTTTTGGTTGGAATACTTTACTTGAATGAATTTGTAGTGTTAGTTGGAAGAGCCTACAAAGCTGAAGAACAGAGCAAAGAAAAGAAGAAAGCAGAATTTGAAGCTAGAGATGAAAGAAAAAGATTGATGAGCAAGTCGTATCAACCTCCGTCAAAAAGATTCAAAGATGCAAGCAATCATTCAAATGTTTCGTTTGTTCATTCGAGTAGAGATCGTGTGAGACAAAGTGTTGGTCCAAAAACTCAAATTTCGATTGAATCAAGTGTTGGAAGTGTCAAAAGCAACAAGCCTGAGTGTAGACAGTGTGGGAGACGACATGTTGGAGAATGCTGGGGCAAGTATAATAATAGAGTTTGCTATAAATGTGGATCACAAGATCACTTCATTCGAGATTGCCCAGGGTTAGTTGAGAAAGATAATGTTCAGAGTGTGAGACCGAGTAATACGACGGCTAGGGGCAGACCACCCAGAAACACCAGAAATGTGAGTGGAAGTCAGAGAGGGACTACCGATACAGCTGTGAGATCCGAGGTGAGAGCACCTGCCCAAGCTTATGCTATTCGCACCCATGAAGAAGCGACATCTCCAGACGTCATAACTGGTACTTTTACTCTGTTTGATACTGATGTGATTGCATTGATAGATCCAGGGTCTACTCATTCGTATGTGTGCATGAACTTAGCATCCAGTAAGACTATACCTGTTGAGTCTACTGAGTTCGTAATTAGAGTATCGAACCCCTTAGGTAAAAGTGTCTTGGTTGACAAAGTATGCAAGAACTGTCCGTTGATGTTTCGAGATATTTGTTTTCCGGCTAATTTGATGTTGCTACCATTCGATGAATTTGATATAATTCTGGGTATGGATTGGCTCACTTTGCATAATGCTATTGTGAATTGTAAATGAAAGAGTATTGATTTGAGAAGTCAGAATGGTGAGATAGTTCGAATTAAATCAAGTGATTTGAATGGGTTACCGGCTGTTGTATCTTCGATGAAAGCTTTGAATTATGTGAGAAAGGGTTGTGAATCATATTTTGCATATGTGATAGATACAAAAGTGACAGAAAAGAAAGTTAAATCTGTGCCTGTAGTTTGCGAGTTCCCAGATGTGTTTCTTAAAGAATTACCGGGATTACCTCCGATACGAGAAGTCAAGTTTGGTATTACTTAGTGCCGAGAATGACTCCTATCTCAATAGCGCTGTATCGAATGGCACCGACAGAATTGAAAGAGTTAAAGTCTCAGTTGCAAGAGTTGACAGATAGAGGATTTGCACGACTGAGTTTCTCGCCCTGGGGTGCTCCTATGTTGTTTGTGAAAAAGAAAGATGGAACTATGAGGATGTGTATTGATTACCGACAGTTGAACAAAGTGACGATAAAGAATAAATATCCTCTACCGCGAATCGATGATTTGTTTGATCAGTTAAAAGGAGATACAGTGTTTTCTAAGATAGATTTGAGATCGGGATATTATCAGCTACGAGTTAAAGAATCAGATGTGCCGAAAACTACTTTTAGAATGAGGTACGGACATTATGAATTCTTAGTTATGCCTTTTGGACTAATGAATGCTTCTGTAGTGTTTATGGATTTGATGAATCGGATATTTAGATCGTATTTGGATCGATTTGTCATGGTGTTTATTGATGACATTCTGATTTATTCTTGTGATGAGACGCAACATGCCGAGCATTTGAGAATCGTGTTACAGACTCTACGTGAAAAGTAATTGTATGCAAAGTTTAGTAAATGTGAGTTTTGGTTGCGTGAGGTGGGTTTTCTGGGACATATTGTATCAACTGCGGGAATACTAGTTGATCCGAACAAGATTTCAGCAATTTTAGAGTGGAAGCCTCCGAGAAATGTGTCTGAAGTTCGTAGTTTTCTGGGACTAGTGGGATGTTATAGGCAGTTTGTGAAAGGCTTTTCGATTATTGCGACTCTGTTGACAAAATTATTACAGAAAGATGTTAAATTCGAGTGGTTAGAAAAGTTCCAGAAGAGTTTTGAATAGTTGAAAGCATTGTTGACAGAGGCATCAATGTTAGTCCAACCTAAATCGGGTAAAGAATTTATAGTTTACAGTGATGCATTGTTGAATGGTTTGGGCTGTGTGTTGTTGCAAGAGAGCAAAGTTATAGCTTATGCTTCGAGACAGTTAAAGCCGCATGAAAAGAACTACCCGACGTACGATCTTAATTAGTCGCGATTGTATTTGCATTGAAGATTTGGCATCATTATTTATTTGGTGAGAAATGTCACATTTATACAGATCACAAGAGCTTGAAATATCTGATGACTCGGAAAGAATTAAATTTGAGACAGCGGAGATGGTTAGAATTACTAAAAGACTATGAATTAGTAATTGATTATCATCCGGGAAAAGCTAATGTTGTTGCTGACGCTTTGAGCCGAAAGTCTTTATTTGTTTTGCGAGCAATGAGTACTCAAACAGATCTGTGTGATGATGGTTCAGTTTTGGCTGAGTTGAAAGTGAGACCAATGTTTATACGTCAGATTTGTGATGCCCAGAAAAGTGATGATGAGATGATGGCAAAACGAGCTCAATGTGGTTTGAATTCAGATTCAGAATTTCGAGTGGATAATGATGATTGTTTGAGATTCAGTGATAGGATTTGTGTTCCGAGGAATTCAAAGTTAATTCAGTTGATTTTGAACGAAGCTCACAATAGTCGTTTGGCTATTCATCCGGGAAGTACAAAAATATATAATGATCTGAAACAGTTTTGTTGGTGGCATGGTATGAAACAGGATATCTCAGAGTTTGTTTCGAAATGTTTAATATGTCAGCAAGTTAAAGCTGAGCATCAGGTTCCATCCGGTTTGTTACAACCGATTATGATTCCTGAGTGGAAATGGGAGAGAATCACGATGGACTTTGTGCCGGGACTACCTTTATCTCTGAGAAAGAAAGATGCAATATGGGTGATAGTTGATAGATTGACGAAAGCAGCACATTTAGTTCCGGTAAGAACAGATTATTCACTTGATAAATTAGCTGAATTGTATATTTTTGAGATTGTGAGATTGCACGGGGTGCCACTCTCTATTGTGTCCGACAGAGATTCAAGGTTTACCTCGCGGTTTTGGAAGAAATTATAAGAGGCTTTGGGTACGAAGTTGCATTTTAGTACAGCATTTCATCCGCAAACGGATGGTCAATCTGAGCGGATCATTCAGATTCTTGAAGATACGTTGAGATGTTGTATACTTGAATTTGAAAGTACGTGGGAAAAGCATTTGCCTTTGATTGAAATCGCATACAATAATAGTTTTCAATCTAGCATCAAAATGGCACCATATGAGGCTCTTTACGGTCGAAAATGCCGAACTCCATTGTACTGGACTGAGTTTAGCGAGAATAAGATTCACGGGGTTGATTTAATCAAAGAGACTGAGCAGAAAGTGAAAGTGATTCGTGACAGTTTGAAAGCGGCTTCAGATCTTCAGAAGTCCTATGCAAATTTGAAACGGAAAGATATTGAATTTGAGATTGGTGATAAAGTGTTTTTGAAAGTATCTCCGTGGAAGAAAATACTTCGTTTTGGCAGAAAAGGCAAGTTGAGTCTGAGGTTCATCGGGCCGTATGAGATTATTGAACAAATTAGGCCGGTTGCTTATAGATTGTTGTTGCCACCTGAATTAGAAAAGATTCATAATGTGTTTCAGGTATCGATGCTTTGACGATATAGATTTGATCCATCGCATGTGGTTGCTCCTACTGAGGTTGAGATTCAATTAGATTTACCGTATAGTGAATAACCTATTCGAATATTGGCACGAGAGACTAAAGAGTTGATAAAAAAGAAAATTTCTTTTGTGAAAGTGTTGTGGCACAAACACGGAGTTGAAGAGGCTACGTGGGAGCCTGAAGATGTTATGAGAGAGCAATATCCAAACTTATTCACTGGTAAGATTTTCGGGGACGAAAATCCCTAAGGGGGGAGAGTTGTAACAGCCCGGTTTAGACCCTAGTCAAAATAGTGGTTTCGAGACCACAAATCTGAGGTCGAAAAAATATTTTAATATTATTTTTTTAACAGTCCGGTTTAGACCCTAGTCGAAATAGTGGTTTTAGGACCACAAATCCGAGTCAAAAAATAATTTAATATTATTTTTTGTGCCTACAGTATATGATTAAGTATGTGTGAAATTTCTGTGATTTAATTTTGTCAATTGTGTGCTTAATTAAAGAAGAGGACTAAATCGCATAAAATGTAAAAGTAGTCTTCTATTTGATTAAGTGCTTAATTGATGTGTCTTTCTATATATGAGGCCTTATATTGTAAATTGGCGATAAGACTTTAAGATGGACGGTAGTGGACATGTATATTAAATGTGTTATAAAGCTTTATTAAGGGTAAAATGGGAAATGAATAATAAAAATGATAGTTAATAAAACAAAAGCATAAAAAATGGCCATTTTTCTATCATCTTTGGCCGAATATCATAGAAAAAGAAAAGAAGAAGACTAAGCTAGGTTTCGGCACTCTTTTAGCTTGATTCAAGGTATGTTTTGCTTCAATTTTTAATAATTTCTACGTTTTTGCAATCGTTGCTTCGTGTTCTTCAAAACCCATGCTTTAATTTTGTGAATTGATGATAATTTTGAAATATGCCATTGATGAACACATGAGTTTTGTGATGTTTGAAGATGAATTATGAAATATATGTGATAGATTAATATAGTTTGTCTTTGAATTTTTGATGAATTTGAGTAATTTGGACTTAATTGAGAAAATAATATTTTAAAGGACTAAATTGTGAAATAAATGAAATGTATGGACTTGTATGGACTACATGAATATTCAGCCAAGCATGGGTAATATGGAATTTTGTGTATTTTTTGATTTTATGAAATAGGGACTAAAATGTCAAAATGTGAAATATGAGGGCTAATTTGTAAATTGCCCTAAATATGTGTTTTTGGATTGAATTGAATAAATTAGTGAATAAATGAGTTAAATTTGACTATGTATAGATCAAGAACCGAAGAAAACGGACTTAGATCGTGGGAAATCGAAAGTAATTGAGTAGCTGAGTTCGTTTCTATTTATCCGAATCCGAGGTAAGTCTATATACAAATAAATGTATTTACGTTGATAAATGTATGTTCATATGAAAGTTTATAATGATGAATGTATATGGGATGATGAGTATATGAAATCCGAGATAGTATCGACATGATGTCAATATCCGAAAAAGTTCCGTACGAACCTAGGAATAGATAGGATTACATATGTCATGACATAGGTGTCCGATATGTGATATCGTGTAAGACCACGTCTGGGATGTTGGCATCGATATGAGACATCGTGTAAGACCACGTCTGGGATGTTGGCATCGATTTGAGATTTACGTATAAGACCATGTCTGGGATAGTGGCATCGATATCTGGTTACATGTAAGACCACGTCTGGGACGTTGGCATTGTACGACTATTCCGAGCATTCTGAGTATCCTATTTGATTTCAAATGGTTCAACGGGCAAACCCGAGAAATGAAAGTCTACGTGAAATGTATAAACGAATCAGGTACGTTTGAATTGTACACTAAGCAAGTGTATGAAAGGTAAGTGTTTATATGAACTTACCTAGGTGAGATATGTGAATATATTTGATAAGGTAAAATGTGTTATATATGTGAATGAGCTATGATCTAAAGAAGTACATGGTGATAAATATGTTGGTAAACAAATGGCTAGATAAATGAGCCAAGAAAAATCATGAATGTGCAAATGAGCTAGTAGTAAACTTATATTAGTTATGAATAATGAATGCCTATATGTTAAGTTTATTTGTATATGGCTTACTAAGCTTTTGGAAAGCTTACTTTGTGTATGTTTACTCTGTTTTATAGGTCGTCAAAGCTACGAGAGGCTCGGGGATTGTCGAGGATCGTCATCACACTACTCAAATAACATTTTGGTACCTTATGTTCATATGTAATAAGTATGGCATGTATAGTCTAGTTAAAATGGATTATGTTTATGATATGTAATAGCCATGTGATATGGCTAGATAAATGTTGGTGATATGTATGAGTGATCAAGCCTTATAATGCTTGGTTTTGGTATGGTTTGATAGCAAATGAAATGTTCATATGAATAGTAAGCTTTTTGATGTATAGTTAGCATATTATTAATGGTAAGTTTGTGATGGATTATACTTTGAAAGGCTTGTGGTTATATTGAGTTAAATGGTGCCTAAGTAGGAGTGTTTGTGATGATTATAAAAGGGAAGAAATGATGCACAATTTGATATGTTTTGGTTGCCATTGATGTATGGAAAGATGCTTGCATGTGCTTGTAGGGATGACCCATTGTGTGGGTGGCATTTTGGCCTTGCAAATGGCCTATATTTTCCCACACGGTTGAGCACACGGGCGTGTGGCTCAACCATGTCCTTCGTGGTTGTTTTTCAAAACAAGTCAGACTCGACCACGGGCTGGACACACAGGCGTATGACTGGCCGTGTGGTGGAAGTCAGGCTCGACCACGGGTGAGGCACACGGGCGTGTCCACGGCCATGTGGATAAGTCAGTATGTATGCCCTGTTTTGACACGGCTTAGACACACGGGCGTGTCTGAGGCCGTGGGAGGCACACAACCTGCCCACACGGGTGTGTGACCTCTGTAACTTTGAAATTTTTTTAAATTTCCATGAATTTCTGTATGTGTTCGGTTTAGTCTCGGCCCCTTTCTAAAGCATGATTAAGGTCTCGTAAACCTATTTAAGAGACACTTTGATGTGATTTGTCAACATATGTTATGAAATGCCTGTAAAAGTTTTCAGTTGTCCGGTAATGCCTCATAACCCTAAACCAGTGATGGTTACGGGTTAGGGGTGTTACATTTTTGGTGTTTACAGTATGTGATTAAGCATGTGTGAAATTTCTGTGTGAAAATTTTATCGATTGTGTGCTTAATTTGCAAAAAAGACTTAATCGCATAAAATGCAAAAGCTGTGTGGTAATTGTTAAAGTGTTAATTTGGCTTGGCTTATTAGAATGTGAGTCCTTATGTTGTTATTATTTCATAAGATAAATGGATGGACATAAAAGCCTTAAGTTAGTGGATTTTAAATGAAATTAAAAAGGCTAAAATTGGCATTTTATATTTATGTTAATATAATTTAAATAAAACAAAAAGATGGCCATTTTATCATCATCCTTGGCCGAAAATTAGCAAGAAAAGAAAAGAAAAAGAGAGTTAGGGGTTCAGCACTTGTAAGCTTCAATTGGTATGTGTTTTTAACTCGGTTTTTGATAATTTCTATGTTTTTGTGATCGTTGCTTCGAGTACTACAAAATCCATGTCTTAATTTTGGAGTTTGATGAAGATTTTGAGATGTGCCATTGATGAGTGTTTGAGCTTTGTGATGTTAGTTGATGAAATATGAAATATATGTGTTAGATTAACATGTTTTATCTTTCGATTTTTGGTGAATTTGAGTAATTTGGACTAAATTGTGAAAATAATATTTTGAGGGACTAAAATGTGAAATAAATGAAATAGATGGGCTTGTATGGACATGAGGAATATTCGGCCAAGCATGGGAATATTGAAATTATGTGTATTTTGTGATTTTATGAAATAGGGACTAAAGTGTTGAAATGTAAAAATGTAAGGGTTAATTTGTAAATTGCCCTAAATATGTATGTTAGGACTAAATTGAATGATTTGGTGATTGAATGAGCTAAATTTGAATATGTATAGATCAAGAAAAGAGGAATTTGGATCGAGATCGAGGCAAAGATAAAGTGCTCGATTAATCGACTCATTTTGTTACTTCGACGTCCGAGGTAAGTTTGGATATAATACGAGTTGTTATATTTATGTCTAAGTGCTATGAAATGAATGAATATGTGATTATTGAATTAGAAATGCTATATGTGGAATTGAGAAATATGGCACTAAGTGTGCATCATTAGAATCGGGACAGAGGTGAATAGCACTGTGTGTGCGAAGTAATGGAAGCCTCTGCTTTATTGATTGGCACTGTGTGTGCGATACCGAGTTAAATTTGGTGTAAAGCAAAGGCACTAAGTGTGCGATGATATTTAAGCTTCGGCTCTGAAGTTGGCACTAAGTGTAACATCCTGATTTAGGGCCTAGTCGGAATAGTGGTGCGAGACCACAAATTCGAGGTTTATGAATGAGTTTTTAAGGTTTTTGCTATGTATGCATGCTAGTGTGAAAGTTTCATGAAGCAATTTTGTGAAATTGCGGTTGAATTGTCCAAAAGGACTAAATTGCAAAAGTTGCAAAATGTGAGATTCTAGAAGCTATTTGTGTGAAATAGCTTTAGAATATTAATTAGAGGTCCTTAAATAGCAATTTTCCCAATTTCTAATTTTTGGACAAAATTGGGCATGGATGAGTTAAAATAGAAAGTTTATCAAAAAATGCATTTTGGTCATTTAACAATTAAGTGATTAAAATAGGAGAAAAGATGAAAAAATTCATTCATCTTCTTCTCCAAGGCTGCCGAAAATTGAGAGAGCCATTGTTAGGGTTCTACAAAATTTTCAAGCTTGCTAGTAAGTGCATCTAAGCCCCGTTTTTTATATTCTTTGTATTTTTGAAGTCCTTGTAGCATGAGTAAGCTATTTTTAGCTATTTGATGAGCTATGATGGATGTTCAAAAATGTGGCCATGTATGACATGCATGTATTTTGATGTTTTATGGAAGATTATGAAAGCTTGATGTAGTAGAAACATCTTTTGCTAAATGAGTTTCCATAGAAAATGCATGTAGGGACTAGTTTGTAAAAATCTTGAGTTTGGTCATACATGTGTGATGTAGTGAGAATTGATGATTGCTTTAGTTGAGTAAGTGATTCGACTAAGCATGAAAGGCTAGAAAGTTGAATAAAAATCACTTTACGAGCCTTGGGGTAATAGCGTAAATAGGAGAAAGTTTAGGGGCAAAAGGGTAATTTTGCCAAAGTATGAGATGTGGGTCAATTTAGTCAATGTGTATATTGATGAGTTGAATTATCATTATAGATCAAGAAAGAAAAAGCCTATGCATAAACAATGCATTCATACTTATAATTTGTTAATGCTAGCTAGTGTATAGCATGGTTGAGAATGATTGAGAACCTAGGTGGTTCAAGTGGAATGAATGTGATAGATTTTGTGAATGGATAAATGATTGAGTAAATAGATATGTGAATGTGTAGTGATAATGCTAAAAGATGGGCTAAGTGCGATACCATCCTAATACATAATGATGATGAGCTGGCTATGTCCGATGCTATCGTTAGGTATATTGTCTAGTGGGCTATGTGCGAAACCACTACGATTACCTTTATGGTAGGCTAAGTGCGATACTACCTTATTAATTGATTGTGGTGGGCTAAGTGCGAAACCACCGAGACATTAGCTGTGTGGATTAGCTGTGTGGATGTATTATCGAGAAATAATGATGTGTTGTATATTGTGTAAATGTGATATTGAATGCAGGGGTGCATGTCAATGGTTATGAGTAAGTGACTCATGATGTGTTGGAAATGTGGTAAGGGATAGAAAGAGTAAGCATAGTTGTACATTATATGTTAGTATAATGCTAATTGTTGTTTAGCTTATATTATGGTGCTTAATTATTTATGTGTAAACTTACTAAGCTCAAAGCTTACTCACTTTCTTTTCCCTTGTTTTATAGAGCAAAAGTGTTGAATCGAGATACGAGGATCAATTGGAAGATCGCCCACACTATCAAACACACTGGTACATGAGACTCAATGTTTTGTATATGGCATGTATAGGGGCTAGACAAGTTAGTGAATTTTGTTGTATATGGCTATGATGTGTTGGCCTTTAGATGGATAATCTATTTTGTATAATGCCATAGTTGTTGGCACTTTATTATATGAAAAGATGTAGTTATCTATGTGAGATTGTACTTCATATGAGTTGATTATGGAGGTGTTGAATGAGTGCATGTTGTGTATGCTAGAAGGGTGAAAAGAACTTGGCATATAGCTTTGTTCTTGTCCATGTGGATAGACACACGGGCGTGTGTCAAGGCCATGTGTGACACACGGTCAGCCCATGGGCGTGTGACTTGGCCGTGTGTCCCCTGCATGTTAGTATTTTAAATCAGAATAGACCACGGACTAGTCACACGGGCGTGTGCCTAGAACGTGTGTGTTAATCAATGTTGGCCACGGGCTAGCCACACGGGCGTGTGTCTAGACTCTAGGCCGTGTTAAGGTAGTCAGTGTGCACCACGGGTGGAGAGCACGGACGTGTGCCCTAACCGTGGGGCATTGGCAGAATGCTTGAGTTTTCATGCACGGGTAGTGACCATGGGCGTGTGTGACCTCCACGGGCGTGCCAAATCTTACACGGGCGTGTGAGCCCTGTATAGATGGAAAGTTTTAAAAATTGTAAAAGTTTCGATATGGTCTTGAGAGCCCTCGTGAGTATGAGTGAGGCCTCGTAAGTCGAGAATGAGGTGACTTAAGAGAGTAATCACAATGAGCCTAAGTGGCGATCTTGAGGATTTTATTATGGTAACGCCTCGGGCCTGGTTCCGGCGTAGAACCCGGGTAAGGGGTGTTACACTAAGTGTGTAATTGAATCGAAGGAATAATGAAGAATGGTCAAAATGTGGTATCGAGCATTGAGTAGCAAAATTTGTTGTTAACTAAGTGTTGGCAAAGGTATGTATGGAACCTATGTTTTTGATGAATTTGGAAATAGATCAATGGATAGTTATGTGAGTATTGGGATATGGATGAGATTGTGTATTCTTGTGAATTAATCTATGTGATGGTTTATTTTGTTTATTGATTTTGAATCATTGAGTTAAATGTATTATATTACGAACTTACTAAGCTTTAGAGCTTACTGTGTGAAATGTTTCTCTATTTTACAGTGTATTTAAAGCTAGCTCGGGTCTGGGGATCGTCAGCGACTCAATTACACTATCGGCTATCTATTTTGGTACTTTTGGAAGTTGTTTATATTTGGTATATGGCATGTATAGGCTAGTGATTATGACATGCTTTGAAGTGTATAAGCCTTGCCATGTGATTTGGCTTGGTAGTTTGATGGTTGTGATATGTTTTGAACATGTGAAATGAATGACTTATAAGTGTATGTGTATACTCTATGTGAGTGACTATTATTGCATAAATTAGCAAGATGGAAATGGTATGTTTCATGATAGAACTGGTAAGGAATGAATGTTGAATTTGAGCATGGAAGTAAATGGTGTGGTTGTTGATTATTTGGTGCATATATTGGTATGCTTTGGTTTCCATTTGAGATATAAATGCATAGGGTATGATGCTTGTAGGTGATCCTAAGTGTAGGTGGCAAGTTTGGCCTTGCAAATGGCCTATAATTGCCCACACGGTTGAGCACACGGGCGTGTGGCTCGACCGTGTCCTTCGTGGTTGTATTTCAAAACAAGTCAGACTCGACCACGGGCTAGACACACGGGCGTGTGACAGGCCGTGTGGTGCAATTCAGTGTCGACCACGGGTGAGGCACACGGGCGTGTCTCAGGCCGTGTGGACAAGTCAGTATGTATGCCCTGTTTTGCCACGGCTTGGACACATGGGCGTGTCCGAGGCCGTGTGCCTCACACGGCCTACCCACACGGACGTGTGACCTCTGTAGCTTGGAAAAATGTTTGATTTTCAAAAAAATTTGTATGTGTTCGGTTTAGTCCCGACCCCTTTCTAACACGTGTTTAAGGTCTCGTAGACCTCATTAAGGGACTATATGTATATATTTTTTTATGTTTGGACGATGATAGACTTTGTGTTGTAAAATGTTAGTAAATGTTCCGGATTGATCGGTAATGCTTCTTAACCCTAGACCGGCGACAGTTACGGGTTAGGGGTGTTACAATTTTTTATTCTAAAATTCGGCAAAGGCAAAAGGAAGATGATGATGGCTTGTTTATTTTCTTTTGTTTATGTTTTAAATACATAATTACCAATTTACCCTTAATTAACTTATAAAATTTCTTTATTAACTAAACCTAAACCGTCCACTTCCATTAAAAAGGGCCTAATTACCTTTTAAGGCCTTCAAATCATAAATTCATAAGCATTTAGTACAATTAACTAATAGCAATTAACTTTTTTAGTTTTTACGATTTAGTCCTTTTTACTTAATTAACTATCTAAACGTTAAATTTTTTAACCAAAATTCAATACGACATTATAATAGACTCGTAAATATTAAATAAATAATATTTATTGACTAGCTAGTCAAATTTGCGGTCTCAAAACCACCGTTTTTGACACCACTAAAAATCAGGCTATTATAGTTGTTGAATTTGGGGATTATGGTTTAGGATTTTTTATTTTAGAGATTTTGTTTTAGGGTTTTCAATTTTGGGGATTTTCTCTTATGTTTTCTTATTTTTGGATTTTTGTTTAGGGTTTTCAATTTTTGGGATATTGGTTTAGGTTTTTTGATTTGACTACTAATTAGAAGAGGAATTTTGGGTATTTTAGTTTTTCTATTTAGGGTTTTCAATTTGATTACTAAAAAGAAGAGGACTTTATGGTTTTTGGCTTTCTTGGTTTAGGGTTTTTGATTTCGTTAGTGATAGTGGTCGACCCTAAAATTTGACAAATCTGTATGTTTTTGTAACAACCCGATTTTTAGTGGTGTCATAAAACTATGGTTTTGGAACCCCATTTTCAAAGAGTGGGTCTGTGAATAATATTATTTAGTATTTACGAGTTTATTTTGAATTATATTAAATTTTGGTTTAGAAGATTATATTGAATTGAAAATTAATTAAGGTATAGTGTATCCTAAGGTTGGTAGTGTCGAAAAGTGAGGTATCAGTACCTCATTTCCAAAAAACTGAACTAGTGAATATTGTTGTTAAATGTTTACGGAGTTGTTATACAGGTGAAATTGAGATTGATAATAGAATTTTGACCTAACGAGTTTCTGAAAGTCCTTGTTGAGCATGTTTATTTTTTTAGTAGTTCAATTTTTAATTTGGAAAGAAACCAAGTCACACCCGAAGTTTTATATATAGAGTCTGGTCACTTCTGAACCGAAGCCACCTCGATTGATTTAAATTTCAAATTTACTCCTATTCCATTTATTTTGTATCAATTTATAAAAACTTGACTTGGGTTGAATTTGGCACTATAGTTAATTGATGGATTTTTGTGTGGTTGATTGGGGAAAATAATTAGATTACAACTATATATGTAACATCCCGTTTTTTTAGTGAAATTAGAACAGTGGTTTCGGGACCACAAATCCGAGTGTGTAAGAAAAAAATATTTTAAAATAATTTTATGGTCTAGCGTATGATAGGAATATCGTATAAAAATTTTGTTAAGAAAATTTTACTGATTACATATTTAATTGATAAAAGGACCAAATTGCATGAAATGCAAAAGTTGAGTTCTAGTAGCTAAAGGGATCAAATAGCTATGGAATTAAAATTGGAGGTCCTTATATGGAAAATAGACCATTAAGAGGAGTTAGTAGATAAGTATGATGATTCATCCATGGAAATTAAATAAAGAAAAGGACTAAATTGGAAAGATGAAATAATAAAAGATGATATTTTAATTGAATAAGAAATATCATCATTTTATATCATCTTTCCCAAATTAAAGACATGGAAACCCTAGTTATGGGTGTTGAACTCAAGCAAACTATTTTGGCTTAATTAGGTATGTTTTCTTATCCCGTTTTTAATAATTTTCATATTTCCGAGATCGTAATAGCTTAATCTAGCTATCTCAGGGATTAATTTGTAAAGTTATCAAAGCGTTAGGATTTTTCCATGGATGAATATAGTTTAATTATGAAAATTTATGGTAGAAAATGAAAGGTTGTTGATAGATAAACAACTTTTGTAAAGGGAATTTTGAAGAAATTATGATTTAGGGACTAAATTCAAAAGTTATAAAATTCATGGAAAAATTCTAAATTTTATGAAATACATGGGCTGCTACTGTTACATGTAAAAATTGGCTAGGCTTGGAATAATGATTAAACTGCATAAATTTCATTTTCCGAGCCTAGGGACAAAATCAGAATTACTTAAAAGTATAAGGGCAAAATGGTAATTTTACCTAAGGTGTGAATTGAATTGAATTGAATATGAATTGATGTTAAATTCATTCATATACATCCGGATAGACCATATACGGAGTTAGAATGAGGAAAAGAGAAGATATTGGATTAGTAGATTACAAATACATGAACACTTGTTGAGGTAAGTTCGTGTAACTAAATTGTGTATATTTATATGTTTGAATTGAATGTTGTATATGTGAATTGTGAAATTTCTATTTATCTGAAATTGATTACATATCCGAAAAAGCTTGATAAATGTTAAGTTCCGTTTGAATAGATGAAATTTCGATGGATACAGGGTTCCCGAATTGGTTGTGGTCCTGCATATGTTACGGATACACCACAGTTCGAAAGAGCATCCCGTTAATAACCCTCTCGAGCTTCCCGATATATGGTTCTTGCGAGCTTCCCGTTAATAGCTCTTCGGAGCATCCTGATTGGTTGTGATACTGCATGTGTTGTAGACACACCACAGCTCTTATGAGCTTCCCGATATATGGCTCCCTAGAGCTTCCCGATTAAAGGCTCTTTCATGAGCTTCTCGATAAATGGCTCTCCAGAGCTTCCCAATATTGGCTCGCTTAAACTTCCTGATATTGGCTCGTATAAGCTTCTCGTTAATGGCTCTCCGGAGCTTCCCGTTACATGGCTCACATGAGCTTCCTGTTATATGGCTCGAGAGAGGGCTTCCCATTTATGTGCTCGTATGAGCATTTCTGAATATAAATTGATGGATTGCAGTTTTGTACACTTCGAGTGTACTACCTGTGTATCCATCGATATTTCAAGTAAATTCAACGGGCAAAGTTCTAACATGGAATAATCTGAACTTGAGATGAATTATTATGGAAATGTACATGTTATATGAATATTTGATGTGGAAAGCATATATATATATATGAAAGTTGTTACATGATGAGTTCATCATTGTTTCTTGATATTCACATGAAGTACATTACTAACATGTTTCTTAATGTTATATGTGTTTAGGCAAATTGCCAAATTTCTTTGGATAAATATTTGTATGCTTACCTTATGTGTGAAATAATGGTAAGTTAAATTTCATGTTATACGAACTTACTAAGCATTAAATGCTTACTCTGTTTTATTTCCTCTATTTTATAGTAATTCGGAAGCTCATTAGGTTGGAGGCTTGGAAGAGATATCATCACATTATCCATCACCGAAGCTCCTCGCAGCTGATCGAACAGATCATCGATCCTTGGTAACGGATACTTATCCTTGATCGTCAACTTATTCAATTGTCTATAATCGATGCACATACGCATCGACCCATCCTTTTTCTTAACGAACAAAACCGGCGCTCCCCACGGTGACAGACTTGGTCGAATAAATCCACGATCCATCAACTCCTGGATTTGAGCTTTAAGTTCCACTAGCTCCTTCGGCGTCATTCTATAAGGAGCAATGGACACCAGAGCCGTTCCTGGCAACAGCTCAATACCAAATTCCACTTCCCGATTCGGAGGCAATCCTAGAAGCTCCTCGGGAAAGACGTCTGAAAACTCTTTCACCGTTCTAACACTCTCTATCGACAACTCTTTGGCATCCAAAGCACTAATGAAGGCTAAGAATGCTTCACACCCCTTTCCTACCAACCTTTTAGCCTTTAAAGCAGATACCACATTAGACAGATAATTTCTTCCTTCACATATCATCATCACTTCCTTATCCTCTGAAGTTCTTAGTACCATCCGCTTTGCAAAGACATCTAAGTTCGCACGATGCTTAACCACCATCCATGCCCAATATAAGGTCGAACTCACCGAACGACAGTTCCATCAAATCCGTCAGAAAAACTACCCCCTGAACTTCTAAGGGCACATCCCTAAACAACTTATTTACTACCACCGACTATCCTAAAGGGCTAATCACAGTTGTTTCTCTAGCAGTAATCTCAGATCTAATATTCAAAGTTCCGCACCACGCGACACGCAACATACGAATGGGTGGATCCAATGTCTATCAAAGCGGTAAAAGGTACTTCGATATGAAAACGCGTACGCTTATAACGTCCGGTGCATCGCCATCCTCTCGACGTCTGACCGCATAGACCAACCCTGGCTGTCTCGCCTCTGCGTTACTCCTATTACCGACACCTCTACCCGGTGCACCTTGACCTCGTCCTACACTGTTACCACCCCGATCTTACCCACAACCTCTCGGCGGTTGCTTTGAGCACCTCTGCGCCGCTGCGCAAATCATACTTAACTACCCGAGTCCGAACAGGCTCTCGAGGCAATCCTTAAACCGATGGTCTTTGGATCCACATCTCAAACAACAACCAGCCTCTCTTCCAAATTCACCCGAGTGAAGTTTTCCACAATCCACGCAAGGTCGTGGATCGATTGGTAGTAGTAGAGCACCCACTTGAACCGCCCTCATTCCCGGGCCTTTTCTCGAAATCCTCTAGCAGGACTCGAATACCTGAGTCTCTCTTGTTCCTCGCCTATCCTTATCTCGATTTTGCCGCCCGAGTGCTTAACTTCCTCACTATCTTAGCTTTTTCCACATGTGTAGCAAAATTCCTCTCCTTCTGTGGGGCTATCAGTACCCGTAACTCATCACGCAATGCATCCTCAAAACGCACGCAGCATTCATGATCAGTCGGCACTATTCCCCGAGCGTACCGACTCAGACGCAGAAACTTCGCCTCGTATGCTGCCACAGATTTACCTCCTTGGACCAGATTCAAGAATTCCTTTTTTCGGGCATCCACATAGCTAACCCCGACATATTTTCCCTGGAATGCTATTTTAAATAATTCCCAGGTAATACGATCAGCCTGAGTGCCTTCCCGAACAGTGAGCCACCACTGATACTACTCGTCTCTTAGCAATGACACAACCCCTTTCAGTTTCTGCTCAGATGTGCAATCCAGATCGTCCATAATCCGTTGCACCGCCTCAAGCCAGTACTCTGCTACACTTGGGGCTACACCCGAAATACCCCTAAAGACTTCAGCCCCATTCGATCTAAGTCGCTCGGATATTGACCCATGAGCTGCCGACCCAGTTCTTGCCCCAGCAACCCTTTCCAGTACTCGCAACATCGCTTGGGACAGAGTGTCGTCCTCTCTCATTCGATCATGTGACCCACTTGATCCATCGGTGATGCAAAGGCCCATTTCAGGCATATGTCCCGATGCCTCAGATACAACTCTAGCACCTCGGCCTCTACCACGTCCACGTCTACCACGTCCACATCCTCTAGTGCTCATGTTTACTAACATCGATTTAATCTGATTAAGAGTCTTATGAATCAGTATGCTTATTCAGTGTTTATTAAACAATATTTTATGGAGTATAAGAAGTAAAGTTGTTTTCGCAAAACATATTCTAAAGTCTCAATCTCTATAGTTTCAGCTCCTAAAGCTAAAAGTTCTAGAGTATCTCTATTTTGTGAAGTTTTCTTACTACAGTCATACCATAATAATCATAAAATGAAAACAAAAATTACTGACTTGATGCCAGATACCCGTGGTGCCATACTTCCTTTAAAACATGTATTTATAAATCAAATTTCAAGCAGTTTTAGAAAACATTTTTTAACCAAACCACAGTCGAGTTTTGCAACCGGGCTCTGACACCATAAAATGTAACACCTCAAACCCGGCCCAAGCGGTATGACCAGATCTGGCATGTCACATGAAGAAAACGAGTAAAGAACTTTTGTGATTCTTACTAAAGATGTTTGTTATTAGGTTAAAATTTAAGAAAACAAATTTGATTAGAAATATCTGATAAAAATGCTACTAATTTTGAAAGGTTGATTGAAGAATCGATAATCAAACTAGTGATCTTTTAAAACCGTGACTTTTGAAAATATTATTGATAATTTGCAGGAAAAATCCAAGTTAAATTATTTGTACATATTTATTGTGAAATCCGTTTGTTGATAAATTTTAAGAATAACCGTTGTTTATGATTTTAGAAAAAATCCCCGTTTAAAACAATTCATGGAAGATAATAAATACGTCAAACATAAAACAAAATAAAAATCCTAGAGGCCTTATTACAACTTTAAACCCAAAATATTAAAAGTAACGAATTAAAGCGGAAACGAAATTTACTAAGGTTC
Organism: Gossypium sturtianum; assembly: GCA_025698515.1. NCBI lineage: Eukaryota > Viridiplantae > Streptophyta > Magnoliopsida > Malvales > Malvaceae > Gossypium > Gossypium sturtianum. Next base: position 32,985,641 of record CM046950.1, read on the forward strand.
GAAAATATTATTTCCAAAGTATGGCCTTCACCGAGTCATCCATGGGCCCAAGTCCTCACTCATCGCTTCATTACCGCAAAGGATTAAGAGAATGGTGAAAAGAAAAGGAGAGATGGAAAAAGAGTGCTAGATAGTTTCATTAACAAAGGGAAAATGAGCAAAATGAGGTGAGTGTTCCAAAACAAAGGAGAAAGAATTGGAAAAGAAAACACCAAAATGCTAAAAGAAAACAAGCCTCTCACGCACCAAAACTTTGTAAAAAGCTATATGAAATTCGGCTCCCTCATTCCCCTACCAAAACCGTGCATCTCTTTACCAAAAAGATCAAGGTTGACCAAAAATTCTTTCCCAAACACCTTCCACAAAATCGGCCAACATGTTCCCCTCCCTTATCCCTTTCCTTTATTTCTTTCCTTGTTTTCCCTTGCTTTCCTCCTTACCATATTCCTTAGTCTTCTTTCCATCACTAGAAAGTCTTCCTTTCCTTATTTATATCCATGGCCGACACTTTGGAAAGAAGCACAAAAAAATTAAACCAAAAAAATTGCACTAGGTGAGATTCGAACTCCACTCCTTAAGCCTCTTCATGTGACGCCACACCACTCTGCTACTAGGTCCACTTGTGCTAGCAAAATACACAATTAATTCCTTAAGTCTTGATGCCACTTCCCTTCTCTCCTTAAAGTGCTTAATCACAAAAATTTTACTAAAGCCCAACTCAACCCAAAGTCTTCTTAGGACCCCTAAACATACACAATTAACATTCTTAACTAGCCTAACGTATGATATAATGAAAAACATAAAATCCCGAATTTCAGGATGTTACAATTCTACCCCACTTAAAGAAATTTCGGCCTCGAAATTTACCTAATTAGAATAGATGAGGATATTACTGTCGGATCGTGTCATCTGGTTCCCATGTAGTTTCCTCTGACCCGTGATTATGCCATAATACTTTGACCAACGGGACTGACTTCTTTCTCAGCACCTTAATATCCCGATCTAAAATCTGCACTGGTTCTTCTTCAAAAGACAAGTCAGGTCTTATCTCAACTTCCTCCACTGGCACAACATGAGACGGATCCGAACGATAACGCCTTAACATCAAAACATGAAATACGCTATGTATCTGACTTAACTCCGGAGGTAACTCAAGTTGATAAGCCACCGGCCCAATACGCTTCAATACATGGTAAAGTCCGATAAACCTAGGGCTCAACTTGCCCTTCCGTCCAAATCTAAAGATCTTTTTCCAAGGTGATACCTTCAGAAAGACCTGATCACCCACAGAGAACTCTATCTCCTTTCGCTTCAGATCCGCGTCACGATTTCTCGTCGTCAAAGCTTCTTTTAACCGAGCCCGAATTACCTTAACTTTTTCTCCGTCTCCGAGATTAACTCAGACCCAATAGCCGCCGCTCCCCCACTCATCCGGCCAAGAAGTAGGAGTACGACACCTACGACCATACAACGCCTCATAGGGTGCCATCCGGATGCTTTGGATTGATAGTCGTTGTTGTATGCAAACTCGCCAATGGTAGAAAATTTTCCCAACTACCTCAAGTCGATCACACACCCCTTAACATGTCTTCTAAAATCGATTACTCTCTCCGATCGACCATCATCATGGATGAAACGCCATGCTTTGAATTTAGCCTTGTACCCAAAGCTTCACGTAGAGCCTTCCAAAATCGTGATGTAAACCTAGGATCCTCTCTCGATATGATAGACATCGGTACCCCATGCAACCTCACAATCTACGCTACATATAACTTGGCCAACTTCGCGCAACGAGTAATCCGATTTAACAGTAGGAAATGAGCGGACTTCGTTAACCGATCCACTATCACCCATACTGAATCTTTCTTAGTAGGCGTTAAAGGTAACCCACTAACAAAGTCCATCGTTATCCTTTCCCATTTCCATAGTGGAATTTTCACCGGTTGTAGCAACCCTGAAGGCAGTTGATGTTCCGCCTTCACCTGCTGACATGTCAAGCACTTGCTCACGAAGTTAGTAACCTCCCATTTCAACCCTGGCCACCAATACTGCTCACGGAGGTCTCGGTACATTTTGTTTCCCCCGGGGTGCATAGCGTATGGGCTACTATGCGCCTCACGCAGAATCATTTGTCTTAATTTCAAGTCCTTGGGCATACAGACTCTTTCGCAGAAACACAATACTCCATCACTATTTAATCCAAAATCCCCTATCTCACCACTTTCCACTTGCTGAAGTCGAGAACCCAACCTTTCATCTAACAACTACTTTTCCTTAATCTGACTTACCCATACAGGCTTCACTTGAAGTTCAGCTAACAAGCTACCATCTTCATAAAGGCTGAGGTGAGCGAACATCGCTCTCAAATCTGATATTACCTTACGACTCAGTGCATCTGCCACTACGTTAGTTTTTCCTGGATGATACTTGATTGAGAAGTCATAATCTTTCAACAATTCTATCCACCTCCGCTGTCTTAAGTTCAACTCCTTCTGGGTAAGGAGGTACTTCAGACTCTTATGATCCGTGTAGATAATCGACTTCTCCCTATACAGATAATGTCTCCATATCTTTAGAGCAAAAACCACTACAGCTAACTCCAAATCGTGTGTGGGATAGTTCACCTCATGCGGCCTTAATTGACGAGATGCATAAGCCACCACTTTTTCCCCTTGCATCAACACACATCCCAAACCCGTGTGTGACGCATCACAATAAACAATAAACTCTTTACCGGCCTCAGGTTGAATCAATAATGGCGCTTCTGTCAGAATCTTCTTCAATTTCTCAAAACTCTCTTGCTGCTTATCTGACCACACAAACGGTACTCCCTTATGCAACAGCTTAGTTAGGGGTGCAGCAATCAACGAAAACCCCTCAACGAAGCGCCTGTAATACCAAACCAAACCTAGAAAACTTCAAATTTCTGCCACTGACTTCGGTGGCTTCCAGTCCAATACAGCCTCTATCCTACGGGGATCAACTCTAATTCCCTCGGCAGACACAACATGCCCCAAAAAGGTCACCTCCTTTAGCCAAAATTCACACTTACTGAATTTGGCATACAGTTGCTTCTCACTTAATATCTGCAATACTACCCGTAGATGCAAATCATGCTCCTCTTCAGTCTTTGAGTACACCAAGATGTCATCTATGAACACTACCACAAACCGATCTAGATAGGGTTGGAAGACCCGGTCCATCATGTCCATAAATGCAGCTGGTGCATTTGTCAACCCAAACAAAATCACTAAGAACTCGTAATGCCCATATCGGGTTCGAAATGCAGTCTTGTGAATATCCGTCTCCTTAACTTTTAACTGGTGATACCCCGATCTCAAGTTTATTTTTGAGAAAACCAAAGCTCCTCGCAGCTGATCGAACAGATCATCGATCCTTGGTAACGGATACTTATTCTTGATCGTCAACTTATTCAATTGTCTATAATCGATGCACATACGCATCGACCCGTCCTTTTTCTTAACGAACAAAACCGGCGCTCCCCATGGTGACACACTTGGTCGAATAAATCCACGATCCATAAACTCCTGGATTTGAGCTTTAAGTTCCACTAGCTCCTTCGGCACCATTCTATAAGGAGCAATGGACACTGGAGCTGTTCCTGGCAACATCTCAATACCAAATTCCACTTCCCGAATCGGAGGCAATCCTGGAAGCTCCTCGGGAAAGATGTCTGAAAACTCTTTCACCGTTCTAACACTCTCTACCGACAACTCTTTGGCATCCAAAGCACTAATGAAGGCTAAGAACGCTTCACACCCATTTCCTACCAACCTTTTCGCCTTTAAAGCAGATACCACATTAGACAGATAATTTCTTCTTTCACCTATCATCATCACTTCCTTATCCTCTGAAGTTCTTAGTACCATCCGCTTTGCAGCACATTCTAAGTTCGCACGATGCTTAACCAGCCAGTCCATGCCCAATATAAGGTCGAACTCACCGAACGGCAGTTCCATCAAATCCGCCAAAAAAACTACCCCCTGAACTTCTAAGGGCACATCCCTAAACAACTTATTTACTACCACCGACTGTCCTAAAGGGCTAATCATAGTTGTTTCTCTAGCAGTAATCTCAGATCTAATATTCAAAGTTCCAGACACAGCACACGCAACATACGAATGGGTGTATCCAATGTCTATCAAAGTGGTAAAAGGTACTTCAGATATGAAAAATGTACCGGTTATGACGTTCGGTGCATCGCCATCCTCTCGATGTCTGATCGCATAGACCAACCCTGGCTGTCTCGCCTCCGTGTTACTCTTATTACCGATACCTCTACCCGGTGCACCTTGACCTCGTCCTACACCGTTACCACCCCGACCTGGCCCACGACCTCTCGGCGGCTGCTGAGCGCCTCCTACTGGCTACGCAAATCTGTTACAAACTACCTGAGTCTGAGTAGGCTCTCGAGGGCAATCCTTAAACCGATGGTCTTTGGATCCACATCTGAAACAACCACCAGTCCTCTTTAACCATTCACCCGAGTGAAGTTTTCCACAATCCACGCAAGGCTGTGACCGATTGGTAGTAGCTGGAGCACCCACTTGAACTGGCCCCTCATTCTTGGGACTTTTCTGAAATTCTCTAGCAGGACCTGAATACCCAGAGTCTCTCTTGTTCCTGCCCCTATCCTTGTCTCGATTTTAACGTTCTGAGTGCTTAACTTTCTCAGCTATCTTAGCTTTTTCCACAAGTGTAGCAAAATTCCTCTCCTTCTATGGGGCTATCAATACCCGTAACTTATCACGCAATCCATCCTCAAAACGCACGCAGCGTTCATGATCAGTCGGCACTATTCCCCGAACGTACCGACTCAGACGCAGAAACTCTGCCTCGTATGCTGCCACAGATTTACCTTCTTAGACCAAATTCAGGAATTCCTTCCTTCGGGCATCCACATAGCTAACCCCGACATATTTTCCCTGGAATTCTATTTTAAAGAATTCCCAAGTAATACGATCAGCCTGAGTGCCTTCCCGAACAGTGAGCCACCACTGATACGCCTCGTCTCTTAGCAATGACACAACCCCTTTGGCCGCCTCGGATGTGTAATCCAGATCGTCCATAATCTGTTCCACCGCCTCAAGCCAGTACTCTGCTACACTTGGGGCTACACCCGAAATACCCCTAAAGACTTCGACCCCATTCGATCTAAGTCGCTCGGATATCGACCCACGAGCTGCCGACCCAGTTTTTGCCCCAGTAACCCTTTCCAGTACTCGCAACATCACTTGGGACAGAGCGTCGTTCTCTCTCATTCGATCATGTGACCCAGCTTCATTCACTGGTGATGCAGGTGCGTCCATTTCAGGCATATGTCCCGATGCCTCAAATACAACTCTAGCACCCTCGGCCTCTACCACGTCCACGTCTACCATGTCCACGTCCTCTAGCGCTCATGTTTACTAACGTCGATTTAATCTGATTAAGAGTCTTATGAATCAGTATGCTTATTCAGTGTTTATTAAACAATATTTTATGGAGTATAAGAAGTAAAGTTATTTTCGCAAAACATATCCTAAAGTCTCAATCTCTATAGTTTCAGCTCCTAAAGCTAAAAGTTCTAGAGTATCTCTATTTTGTGAAGTTTTCTTACTACAGCCATACCACAATAATCATAAAAAAAACAAAACTTACTGACTTGATGCCGGATACCCGTGGTGCCATACTTCCTTTAAAACATGTATTTATAAATTGAATTTTAAGCTGTTTTAGAAAACATTTTTAAACCCAAACCACAGCCGAGTTTTGCAACCAGGCTCTGATACCATAAAATGTAACACCCCAAACCCGGCCCAAGCGGTATGACCAGATCTGTCATGTCACATGAAGAAAACGAGTAAAGAACTTGTGATTCTTACTAAAGATGTTTGTTATTAGGTTAAAATTTAAGAAAACAAATTTGATTAGAAATATTTGATAAAAATACTACTAATTTTGAAAGGTTGATTGAAGAATCGATAATCGAACTAGTGATATTTTAAAACCGTGACTTTTGAAAATATTATTGATAATTTGCAGGAAAAATCCAAGTTAAATTATTTGTACATATTTATTGTGAAATCCGTTTGTTGATAAATTTTAAGAAAAAATCGTTGTTTATGATTTTAGAAAAAATCCCCGTTTAAAACAATTCATGGAAGATAATAAATACGTCAAACATAAAACAAAATAAAAATCCCAGAGGCCTTATTACAACTTTAAACCCAAAATAGTAAAAGTAACGAATTAAAGCGGAAACGAAATTTACTAAGGTTCGAAAATATTATTTCCAAAGTATGGCCTCCACCGAGTCATCCATGGCCCCAAGTCCTCACTGCTTTCATTACCTGCAAGGATTAAGAGAATGGTGAAAAAAGAAAAGGAGAGATGGAAAAAGAGTGCTAGATAGTTTCGGCTAACAAAGGGAAAATGAGCAAAATGAGGTGAGTGTTTCGGCAACAAAGGAGAAAGGTGAATAATTTTGGCTTTAGAGTTTCGGCAAGCAAAGGAGAAAGAATTGGAAAAGAAAACACCAAAATGCTAAAAGAAAACAAGCCTCTCACGCACCAAAACTTTGTAAAAAGCTATATGAAATTCGGCTCCCTCATTCCCCCTACCAAAACCGTGCATCTCTTTACCAAAAAGATCAAGGTTGACCAAAAATTCTTTCCCAAACACCTTCCACAAAATCGCCAACATGTTCCTCCCTTATCCCTTTCCTTTATTTCTTTCCTTGTTTTCCCTTGCTTTCCTCCTTACCATATTCCTTAGTCTTCTTTCCATCACTAGAAAGTCTTCCTTTCCTTATTTATATCCATGGCCGACACTTTGGAAAGAAGCACAAAAAAATTAAACCAAAAAAATTGCACTAGGTGAGATTCGAACTCCACTCCTTAAGCCTCTTCATGTGACGCCACACCACTCTGCTACTAGGTCCACTTGTGCTAGCAAAATACACAATTAATTCCTTAAGTCTTGATGCCACTTCCCTTCTCTCCTTAAAGTGCTTAATCACAAAAATTTTACTAAAGCCCAACTCAACCCAAAGTCTTCTTAGGACCCCTAAACATACACAATTAACATTCTTAACTAGCCTAACGTATGATATAATGAAAAACATAAAATCCCGAATTTCAGGATGTTACAATTCTACCCCACTTAAAGAAATTTCGGCCTCAAATTTACCTAATTAGAATAGATGAGGATATTATTTTGCTCGGATCGTGTCATCCGTTCCCATGTAGTTTCCTCGACCCGTGATTATGCCATAATACTTTGACCAACGGATCGACTTCTTTCTCAAAGACCTTAATATCCCGATCTAAAATCAGACCGGTTCTTCTTCAAAAGACAAGTCAGGTCTTATCTCAACTTCCTCCACTGGCACAACATGAGACGGATCCGAATGATAACGCCTTAACATTGAAACATGAAATACGCTATGTATCTGACTTAACTCCGGAGGTAACTCAAGTTGATAAGCCACCGGCCCAATACGCTTCAATACACGGTAAGGTCCGATAAACCTAGGGCTCAACTTGCCCTTCCGTCCAAATCTAAAGATCTTTTTCCAAGGTGATACCTTCAGAAAGACCTGATCACCCACAGAGAACTCTATCTCCTTTCGCCTGGATCCGCGTCGATTTCTCATGCATGCAAGCTTCTTTTTTAACCGAGCCCGACTTACCTTAACTTTTTCCTCCGTCTCTGAGATTAACTCAGGACCCAATAGCTATCGCTCCCCCAGCTCAGTCCAGCAAGTAGGAGTACGACACCTACGACCATACAACGCCTCATAGGGTGCCATCTGGATGCTTGATTGATAGCTGTTGTTGTATGCAAACTCTGCCAATGGTAGAAAATTTTCCCAACTACCTCTGAAGTCGATCACACAGCCCCTTAACATGTCTTCTAAAATCTGGATTACTCTCTCCGACTGACCATCAGTCTGCGGATGAAACGCCGTGCTGAAATTTAACCTTGTACCCAAAGCTTCATGTAGAGCCTTCCAAAACCGTAATGTAAACCTAGGATCCCTCTCTGATATGATAGACATCGGTACCCCATGCAACCTCACAATCTCTGCTACATACAACTTGGCCAACTTCTGCAACGAGTAATCCGTACGAACAAGTAGGAAATGAGCAGACTTCGTTAACTGATCCACTATCACCCATACTGAATCTTTCTTAGTAGGCGTTAAAGGTAACCCACTAACAAAGTCCATCGTTATCCTTTCCCATTTCCATAGTGGAATTTTCACCGGTTGTAGCAACCCTGAAGGCAGTTGATGTTCCGCCTTCACCTGCTGACATGTCAAGCAATGGACACCGGAGCTGTTCCTGGCAACAGCTCAATACCAAATTCCACTTCCCGAATCGGAGGCAATCCTAGAAGCTCCTCGAGAAAGACGTCTGAAAACTCTTTCACCGTTCTAACACTCTCTACCGATAACTCTTTGGCATCCAAAGCACTAATGAAGGCTAAGAACGCTTCACACCCCTTTCCTACCAACCTTTCCGCCTTTAAAGCAGATACCACATTAGACAGATAATTTCTTCTTTCACCTATCATCATCACTTCTTTATCCTCTGAAGTTCTTAGTACCATCCGCTTTGCAGCACAGTCTAAGTTCGCACGATGCTTAACCAACCAGCCCATGCCCAATATAAGGTCGAACTCACCGAACGGTAGTTCCATCAAATCCGCCAGAAAAACTACCTCCTGAACTTCTAAGGGCACATCCCTAAACAACTTATTTACTACCACCGACTGTTCTAAAGGGCTAATCACAGTTGTTTCTCTAGCAGTAATCTCAGATCTAATATTCAAAGTTCCAGACACAGCACACGCAACATACGAATGGGTGTATCCATGTCTATCAAAGCAGTAAAAGGTACTTCAGATATGAAAAACGTACCGATTATGACGTCCGGTGCATCGCCATCCTCTCGACGTCTGACCGCATAGACCAACCCTGGCTATCTCGCCTCCGCGTTACTCCTATTACTGATACCTCTACCCGGTGCACCTTGATCTCGTTCTACACCGTTACCACCCCGACGTGGCCCACGACCTCTCGGCGGCTGTTGAGCACTTCCTACTGGCTGTGCAAATCTGTTACGAACTACCTGAGTCTGAGCAGGCTCTCGAGGGCAATCTTTAAACTGATGGTCTTTGGATCCACATCTGAAACAACCACAAGTTCTCTTCCAGCATTCACCCGAGTGAAGTTTTCCACAATCCACGCAAGGCTGTGACTGATTGGTAGTAGCTGGAGCACCCGCTTGAACTGGCCTCTCATTCCTGGGCCTTTTCTGAAATCCTCTAGCAGGACCTGAATACCCAGAGTCTCTCTTGTTCTTGGCCCTATCCTTGTCTCGATTTTGCCATTTCGAGTGCTTAACTTCCTCAGCTATCTTAGCTTTTTCCACAAGTGTAGAAAAATCCCTCTCCTTCTGTGGGGCTATCAGTACCCGTAACTCATCACGCAATCCATCCTCAAAATGCACGCAGTGTTCATGATCTGTCGGCACTATTCCCCGAGCATACCGACTCAGACGCAGAAACTTCGCCTCATATGCTGCCACAGATTTACCTCCTTGGACCAGATTGAGGAATTCCTTCCTTCGGGCATCCACGTAGCTAACCCCAACATATTTTCCCTGGAATGCTATTTTAAAGAATTCCCAGGTAATACGATCAGCCTGAGTGCCTTCCCGAACAGTGAGCCACCACTGATACGCCTCGTCTCTTAGTAATGACACAACCCCTTTTAGTTTCTGCTCAGATGTGCAATCCAGATCATCCATAATCCGTTCCACCGCCTCAAGCCAGTACTCTGCTACACTTGGCGCTACACCCGAAATACCCCTAAAGACTTCGGCCCCATTCGATCTAAGTCGCTCGGATATTGACCCACGAGCTGCCGACCCAGTTCTTGCCCCAACAACCCTTTTCAGTACTCGCAACATCGCTTGGGACAGAGCGTTGTCCTCTCTCATTCGATCATGTGACCCAGCTTCAGTCACTGGTGACGCAGGTGCATCCATTTCAGGCATATGTCCCGATGCCTCAGATACAACTCTAGCACCTCGGCCTCTACCACGTCCACGTCTACCATGTCCACCTCCTCTAGCGCTCATGTTTACTAACATCGATTTAATCTGATTAAGAGTCTTATGAATCAGTATGCTTATTCAGTGTTTATTAAACAATATTTTATGGAGTATAAGAAGTAAAGTTATTTTCGCAAAACATATCCTAAAGTCTCAATCTTTATAGTTTCAGCTCCTAAAGCTAAAAGTTCTAGAGTATCTCTATTTTGTGAAGTTTTCTTACAACAGTCATACCACAATAATCATAAAATGAAAACAAAACTTACTGACTTGATGCCGGATACCCGTGGTGCCATACTTCCTTTAAAACATGTATTTATAAATCGAATTTTAAGCAGTTTTAGAAAACATTTTTAAACCCAAACCACAGTCGAGTTTTGCATCCGGGCTCTGATACCATAAAATGTAACACCCCAAACCCAGCCCAAGCGGTATGACTAGATCTAGCATGTCACATGAAGAAAACGAGTAAAGAACTTGTGATTCTTACTAAAGATGTTTGTTATTAGGTTAAAATTTAAGAAAACAAATTTGATTAGAAATATTTGATAAAAATACTACTAATTTTGAAAGGTTGATTGAAGAATCGATAATTGAACTAGTGATCTTTTAAAACCGTGACTTTTGAAAATATTATTGATAATTTGCAGGAAAAATCCAAGTTAAATTATTTGTACATATTTATTGTGAAATTCATTTGTTGATAAATTTTAAGAAAAAACCGTTGTTTATGATTTGAGAAAAAATCCCCGTTTAAAACAATTCATGGAAGATAATAAATACGTCAAACATAAAACAAAATAAAAATCCCAGAGGCCTTATTACAACTTTAAACCCAAAATAGTAAAAGTAACGAATTAAAGCGGAAACGAAATTTACTAAGGTTCAAAAATATTATTTCCAAAGTATGGCCTCCACCGAGTCATCCATGGGCCCAAGTCCTCACTACTGTTCATTACCTGCAAGGATTAAGAGAATGGTGAAAAAGAAAAGGACAGATGGAAAAAGTGTGCTAGATAGTTTCGGCTAACAAAGGGAAAATGAGCAAAATGAGGTGAGTGTTTCAGCAACAAAGGAGAAAGGTGAACAATTTTGGCTTTAGAGTTTTGGCAAGCAAATGAGAAAGAATTGGAAAAGAAAACACCAAAATGCTAAAAGAAAATAAGCCTCTCACGCGCCAAAACTTTGTAAAAAGCTATATGAAATTCGGCTCCCTCATTCCCCCTACCAAAACCGTGCATCTCTTTACCAAAAAGATCAAGGTTGACCAAAAATTCTTTCCCAAACACCTTCCACAAAATCGGCCAACATGTTCCCCTCCCTTATCCATTTCCTTTATTTCTTTCCTTGTTTTTCCCTTGCTTTCCTCCTTACCATATTCCTTAGTCTTCTTTCCATCACTAGAAAGTCTTCCTTTCCTTATTTATAGCTATGGCCGACACTTTGGAAAGAAGCACAAAAAAATTAATCCAAAAAAATTGCATTAGGTGAGATTCGAACTCCACTCCTTAAGCCTCTTCATGTGACGCCACACCACTCTGCTACTAGCTCCACTTGTGCTAGCAAAATACACACTTAATTCCTTAAGTCTTGATGCCACTTACCTTCTCTCCTTAAAGTGCTTAATCACAAAAATTTTACTAAAGCCCAACTCAACCCAAAGTCTTCTTAGGACCCCTAAACATACACAATTAACATTCTTAACTAGCCTAATGCATGATATAATACAAAACATAAAATTTCAAATTTCAGGATGTTACATGTTTGGTTGAAATTAGTCATTTGGTATGGCTTGTAATTGGTATGTTTTGATATGCAAAAAGTGGCCTTAATATGTTGATGTGTGTTTGAAATGGATAAATAATGGAAATTGTATAGGCATGTTAATGATTGTTTTGTGATAGTATAAATTTGGTAAAATATGTCCATATGAATGTATGGTTGTTTTGGTAAGTTTGAATAATTGAACATATGAGTTGATATGTCATGTATAAGACTTAGTTTTGGCTTGATTTGAATGTTTTATATTGGCTTGTGAAAGTGTTAAAGTGTTGATGTAGGTGGAATGCAAATTGGGTGAGAAATAAAGCTTGGAAATGGCCTTATTTTGTCCACACGGGCATGTGTCTCAGCCGTGTGTGTCACACGGCCTAGTACATGGGCGTGTGATTTGGCCGTGTGTCCCCTGCATCTTCAAAGTTTCAAAACAGAATACTCAGAATTGATCACACGGCCTGGCACACGGGCGTGTGGCTTGGCCGTGTGACCCAAGTCAGAGAGTTACACGGGTATGAACACGGGCTGGGGCACGGTCGTGTGCTCTATTTCGAATACCCACACAGTCTGACCACACGAGCGTGTGTTCCTTGTATCTTGGAAAAATTTTGAGATTTTGCGAAAAATTCTCTGAGTTCTCGATTTAGTCCCGATTTGATTCGAAGGTGTATTTTGATCCTCGAGGACTCATATAAGAGACAATATGATTGATTTTTGATAGGAATGTGAAGTGATATGAAATGTCTGTATTTGATCTGTAAATTTTAGTAATGCTCTGTAACTCTGTTCCGACGACGAATATGGGTTACGGGTGTTACAATATAATTAAATTGAGACTACGTAGTTAGATGGGGGAATACATAATGATTATACCCTTAATTTTAAAATGTTATTTAATATGAGGGTGGAGTGTATGACATCATGATAATTATTATGAAGTATGGGAAGTGTTGACAAGGAAAAAAAAGGGGGGACGGTAGAGAAAAAAATAGAGAGACTCTAAAACATTATAATTTATGCTTTTCATTTCTCTTCATCTTCTTTTCACTTCTTCATTTGAATAGAACCGATCATGGCTGCATGTAGGGGATAAAACATTGGTGATGCTAAATTCTTGAAACCAACCGGTAAATTTCCTTGCAATTCATGATTTACTATAGTTTATTGTTGTTTGGAGTTGAGAAAGATGATGGGAGGATGCATGGGAGTGATCGAATGCTTTTTGGAAATAAAAGAAGAATCCTTTGAATTTTTTTTAATTCAACCGTTGGTTGCTGCAAGCATTTCTTCTTCTAATTAAAAAAAATATTTGACTTTATTAGCTAAGGGAGAAGAGGGAAGTGGCAGAAAGAAAGGGAAGGAAATTGCATGAGGCTAGGATTGGTTTGGGGGTAAATTTTGGTAAGTCTTTGAGACTTTCTTTTATGTTTCATAACTTTATGAAGTAATATAAATTCCTTCTGCATTTATGTTATCCAAATTTGAATGAATTAAATATATTTTGCATGAATAATTTATGGGTTTAATTTTATCCATATTTAGATATATTGAATGTGATATCAAATTAACAAATTTAATGTTGTGCCATTGTAACACCCCAAACCCGGTCAATACGTTACGACCAAATCTGGTATGTTACAGGAAAGGTAGTTTTGAAATTTTTAACAGAACATCGTATTTTAATAAAAGCTTTTCGTTTAGTGATTCCATTTTAAAGATAATTTAGAATTTTGTTTGGGAATATCTTACCAACTTCGTATTACAATAACTAAGAGTTGAAAACGGGTTTATTTTGTAAAAGCAATACTTTGGGAAATTTCAAAAAGGTGACAGTTGAAAACATTGTTGCGGTTTTAATAAAAACCTCCAAATTAATTAGTTAATCGCATGTAATCTTTTGTTATCACCTTTTTAGGAAAATGATGGTATTTGTTTTTATTTTAGGAAAAACCCCTTTTTTGACGGTTCAAAAAAAAATGTGATAACTGACTTAAAGCAGAAACCCAAATTAAAGTTAAAGTGGCCTTATTACATAACAAAATCCCAATAATCAATAAGTTTATAGAAGAGAAACGAGTTTACGAAAAAGACATTTTATGGCCACCACGAGTCCGCCTCGGCTCCCAAATCCGCGATCTATTGATTACCTGCAAAATTAAGCAGAGGGGTGAGTCACCAAGACTCAGTGTGCAATTCCCCTTTTACGCAATCACAACATGGCATATCATAATGTGTATCCAATGCAAATTTCACCCAACCTAGTTTTCCATCCTCTACACACCTGAATCATCCAAACGCTCGTGGCACCAAGCCATGTGGTACCAAACCACTGGTGGTTCCAAACCACTGGTTACAAAGTCACTAAATATAATATGTGGGGCCAACCCACTTGTGGTACCAAACCACTGGTGACAATCTCTAATAAATATATGTGGGGCCAACCCACTGTGGTACCAAACCACTGAGACGAGTCACTGAAATAGTATATGTGGTGCCAAACCACTGGTGGTGCCAAACCACTGAGACATAGTCACTGGATAAAATATGTGGGGCCAACCCACTTGTGGTACCAAACCACTGGTGACAGTCTTAGAATCACACTTCCCCTTTTCACATATCCCAATCCCATGCACATATTAACATACTGTGATGGATACAACATTTATGAATGTATAATCATATAGTCAACTCATACAAACATTAACCCGAAAGTATTGTTATAACGGAACTTACCCGGAGTCTCCAACTTTACCCATAAGGGTACCTCGACTATCGAGACAGTCGTTTCGGCTTTCAGCCAACACAGTTAATAACGTGATTTAATAAACAAAGTGTGAACATTACACACCTGATAACGCGTAACAATAGGCTTTCTATGTCAATGCTTTCACTAGCAGGGACAATGACTATTTGCCTATCCCAGGCAGACATCGGCTCTTTACCACAGCCCGGCAGAAAATCCCGAACCGCCGACACAGCACGCCTCTTAAACTTAGGTGTAGGGGTTACGGATACACTCCCCTCCTTGGTTTGACTTACACTTGCATCCATGGAGTAACTTGATCGGGAGATTGGGTTAAGGCAACGAACAACGAAGAGAGAAAGTAGTCGTATAGGACTAGAGAGAAACTTCTTACCTTGATCCACGAAATTCGAACACTAGAAGGCTTGGCCTATGGAACCGAATGAGTCCCTATATAGCATCAATGTTAGAATTGATTCCCCAAAACCAAACAAAGGAAACGGCCTTTCGGCCAAACAAACGAGAAAATCCCCTTACTACCCATTCAGCCAACATCCATACTTACCAGATACTTCCCCAAACACAGGCTAAATGAAGAAGAGAAGATGAGAGTGAGTCTCTCTACATTTGGCTAAAGTCCTAAAAGCAACGAGTCAACACCTTCAGTTAATTGCAACAATAAGAGAAAAAGGAAAAGAATGAACGGGAAATCGGAGAAGAAAAATCCTTACCGAAATAAGGAGATACCAAATAGGAAAGGCTATATTCGGCTTCTGGCAAAACAATAGAAATAATGCCTTCAATAGACACAAGAAGAGGTTCAGCTTCCACCAAATATGAATAAAGAAGAGAGAAGAGAAAGTAGAGGTGAAGGATAAGATTCGGCTAAGGCACTTACAGGTTCGGCTATGAAAAAGAAGCAAATAACAAATGGTGGAAAAGAAAATGAAGGAACCAAGTTCGATTGAAGGGAAAAGATGAGAGGAGAAGGAAAGATCGAAATGGACTTGATTAGCTCAAAAAGAAAATGATGTGAAAAGGAGAAGAACACTAAGAAATTCGGCAATGCTCACAAGTGAAAGAGAATGAAAATTGGAAGAAAAGAAAGAGAGCAACCACAAGCACCTATTTGGGAAAATTTTGGCACTTCACTCTAGTTGACCGAAAATGAAAAAAAAACAAGAATGATTTGCCTCCACATCCAAAGAAAAATTTGGCCCTTACTACCCAAGCTAAACCGTCCATACACCTCACACACCTTCCCACATTCGGCCACAACTCTCCCTCTCTCCACATCCCACAATTTTCTCCCCCAAGCACTCTCCACTCCTCATTTGAAATCTTCCAACAACCTTGACTCATTCAAACCTCCCACAGCCCCTCTTGTCCATCCATTCAAAAATTTTGACTCATTCAACTCCCACCTACCAGAGTCCAAGCCGAAAGCTACCACCTCTACATGCTAGCGCCAAAAATAAAGCCCATTTGTGTGGCATGCAGGATTCGAACCTTCACCCACTCTGCTTCCCTTGAGGCGTCATCCCCCCTTGCTCCCTAGGCGTCACTTACCACTCTTCCACACCTCTTTTGTGCCATCAACTACACACAAATATACATAATACCTACTTCTACAAGCTCTCCCCCCTAAAGTGCCCTAAAAACAAAATTTTCACCAAGGCTCAAGCTTAACCCTGAGTCTTTCCAGAACCCCCAAACACACCAATTTAACACACAAAGCAAGCCAAATAGACAAAACATAGAAATGCAAAAACCCCTAATTTCCAGGATGTTACAGCCATGTTAAGTGCTATACAAATATTTGACAAATTGATGGTAAGGTCAGCATGTTAAATTTCATAAACTGTCTCATTTATGTTATTCGAAACAGTTTTTGCATTGAGAGTTATTGGAAAAGGATCATACGTTTAATGTGCCTTATTCATAGCTACCTGAAACAACCTATATATGTTAAAATTTCATCACTTGCATGAGTGCTTAATAGATCTTAATTATACTGTCTGAGCAGCCCAACATGTTAGAATTTCAACATTTATTTCAGTGATTCCTATTTTATATTTTGATATATATTGAATCATTAGATTTCTACAATTGACCTCAATGACTCAATTAAGTTGTTCGAAATAGTCAGGTACATGTAAATTATCAGCATCCATGCGAAGCAATTAAATATTTTCTTTAATGCTAAGAATTTACATCCGAAGTTGGAGGGATGATTGGAGGTGAGGTGGTTGTGGAAGTATGTTAGTAATAGGGGAATAATGGTTTCTGTAAGTTTCCTTGGAAAAGAAAATTGTGTTTACATGCTAGGTAAGTTAATAATTCTTCTAGGAGAGGAAATTTACATGATCATTTCTTTAATTTCGAGTGGAAATTGATGGTCTAATACTGTTGCCAAATGTTGGATTAACATGTTGTCTCATTTTGTTTTGAAAGGTGTCACCGATTGTAATTAAGCAAGTTGACAGCATCTTAATTGAATTAATAATGCCCAATTGATATATGTTTAAACTATTTGGTTCCTATGTTTATAACGTTGGTTTATTTGAGTTGGAATAATGTTGTCCAATTTTTGAGAGCATTGAGACGGCCTGAATTGGCTTAAAGATTTGGTTTGTTTGAACAAATTATGGCTGTCCACATGAGGTTTAATAATAATCATTGGATGTGTGTAATGTGGTATAATTGGTGATTTTATGGCTGAAAAATTAGTGAATAATGAGGTTGTTTGAATGTTGACAGAATGATGTTTGTTTTGGACTTAATAATGTTGTCCAATATGTATAATCAGGGTTGTCCATTTTGTGCATAATGGGGTGGTCTGAACAAATGTATTAAAACGTAGTTCAAAATTGCATGTGAAATTATTTGTCTAAAAATAAATATTAAATTACTGGACGAAAGTGTATGGCTAGAAGTTAACTGAAATAATGCATTTAATTGTTAATCAGATTACATGCTTAGCTGTTATCCTAATTGGTGTCTTAATGGTTTTAAATATGTATTTTTATGCTAACCAATTGATGATGTCCTAATGGCTTCAAACATTCATTATTATGTTATCTGAATGCTAACCAATTGATGATGCCTTAATGGCTTCAAATGTTCCTTTTTTTTGCTAGCCGAATTGTAACAGCCCGTTTTCAGTGAAATAGGAACAGTGGTTTTTAGACCACAAATTCGAGTCCGAAAAAAAATTATTTTAATATTATTTTATGGGCTGCATTATGATAGGAATATCGTATAAAAATTTTGTTAAGAAAATTTTACCGATTACATGATTAATTGATAAAAGGACCAAATTGCATAAAATGCAAAAGTTGAATTCTAGTAGCTAAAAGGATCAAATAGCTACGGAATTCAAAATTGGAGGTCCTTATATGGAAAATAGACCATTAAGAGGAGTTAGTAGATAAGTATGATGATTCATCCATGGAAAATTTGATAAAGAAAAGGACTAAATTGAAAAGTAAAAATAATAAAAGATGATAAGTAATTAAATAAATAAAATATCATCTTTTTCATCATCTTTGCCAAATTTTTTTATGGAAACCCTAGCTAAGAGAAGAGAACTCAAGCAAGCTTATTTGGCTTAATTGGGTAAGCATTCTTGTCCCGTTTTTAATGATTTTTATGTTTCCAAGATCGTAATAGCTTAATCTAGCTATCTCGGGAATTAATTTGTGAAGTTATCAAAGTACTAGGGTTTTGCCATGGATTAATATGTATGAATTATGAAATTTATGGTAGAAAATGAAAGGTTGTTGATAGATAAACAACTTTTGTAAAGTAAATTTTGATGAAATTGTGATTTAGGGACTAAATTGTAAAGATGTGAAATTTATGGAAAAATTCTGAATTTTATGAATTACTTGGGTTGTAAATGTTACATGTAAAAATTGGTTAGGCTTGGAATAAGGATTAAATTGCATGAATTTCATTTTCCGAGCCTAGAGACAAAATCGTCATTAATTAAAAGTATAGGGGCAAAATGGTAATTTTTCCTAGGATGTGAATTGAATTGAATTGAATATGAATTGTATTAAATTGAGCTAAATTTACTCGTATAGATCCGGACAGATCAAATATAGAGCTAGAATGAGGTAAAGAAAAAGTAACGGATTAGTAGCATACGAGTTCACGAACAATGTCGAGGTAAGTTCGTGTAACTAAATTGTGTATATTTAAATGCTTGAATTGAATGTTGTGTATGTGATTGTATTGTTACTATGAATACGAAATTAATATTATATCCGACAATGCATGACAAACATCAAGTCCCCATTGAATAAATGAAATTCGATGGATACAGGATTTCCCGTATTGGTTGTGGTCCTGCATATGTTGCGGACACACCACAGCTCGAAAGAGCGTCCCGTTAATAGCCCTCTCGAGCTTCCTGTTATATGGTTCTTGTGAGCTTCCCATTAACAACTCTTCAGAGCATCTCGGTCGGTTGTGATCCTGCATGTGTTGTGGATACACCGCAGCTCTTATGAGTGTCCCATTATATGGCTCTTTGTGAGCTTCCTGATTAATGGCTCTCCGGAGCTTCTCGATATTGGCTCGCTTGAACTTCCCGATATATGGCTATCCGAAGCTCCTTATTAATGGCTATTTGGAGCTACTCGTTATTAGCTCGCATAAGCTTCCCGATTATGGCTATTATGAGCTTCCCGTTATATGGCTCGGATAAGCTTCCCGATATACAGCTCACATGAGCTTCTTGTTATATGGCTCGAGAGAGGACTTCCCGATTATGTGTTCAAATGAGTACCCCCGAATATGAATTGACGGATTTCAGTTTCGTACACTTCATGTGTACTACCCTTGTATCCATCGATATTTTAAATGATTCAACGGGTAAAGTTCTGATGTGAGATGATATGAATTCAAGATGAATTACTATGATAAATACTTGAAATACAAAGATATGATATGTACATGTTCATGAACACTTGAAATGATAAATACATGTATGTGGAAATTGAATATTGATGAGCTCATATATATTTCTTGGTGTTTACTTGACTAACATGATTTTTGAGGATATGTGTTAGGCTTTTGGCCATGTTGTTTGGAATATGTTTTACTTGCTTACCTTTAATGTGATTAAATGGTAAGTTAAATTCCATGTTATATGAACTTACTAAGCATTAAATGCTTACCCTGTTTATTTTTTCTATTTTATAGTATTCGGAAGCTCGTAAAGGTTGGAAGCTGGTCAGAGCTACATCACATTATCCATCGGCTCACTTCGGTATAAATAATAAACAAATTTTGGTTATAATGGCATGTATAGATTATTTAGCCAAAGTTGGCATGTAAATGTTTGATTGATAATAGCCATTTGAATGGCTTATGTTTAGTATGTTTTAATGTATATATATAAGTGGATTTATCATGTTAGAAGTATTGAACTTAATCATGCATAGATGCATTTGGTTATTTAGGTTAATTTGAACATTAGGTAGACATGATAATAAATTGTCATTTGAGGTGCCTAAGAGCACATTGGTTGTGTGTGGTAATATGTCATGTTTAAGACATGATTTTGGCTTGATTTGAATGTCTTGAATTGGTTGGTGAATGTATTAAAGTGTTGATGTAGGTGGAAGACAAATTGGGTGAGAAATATGGCCTTGGAAAGGGCTATTTTCGTCCACACGGGCAGAGACACGTGCATGTGTCTCAGCTGTGTGTGACACATGGCTTGGCACATGGGCGTGTGTCTTGGCCGTGTGTCCCCTGCATCTTAAAATTTCAAAACAAAATGCTCAAGATTTTTCACACGGCCTGGCACACGGGCGTATGGCTTGGCCGTGTGACCCCTGTACCTACACACGGCCTAGCACATGGGCGTGTGACTTGGCCATGTGACCCAAGTCAGAGAGTTACACGGGCTGGGACACGGCTATGTGCCCTATTTCGAATGCCCACACGGCCTGAGGCACGGGCATGTCTCTTGGTCGTGTGAGCCACACGGCCTGACCACACGGGCGTGTGTCCCCTGTACCTTGGAAAAATTTTGAGATTTTGCGAAAAATTCTCTGAGTACCCGGTTTAGTCCCGACTTGTTTCTAATGTTTGTTTTGGGCCTCGAAGGCTCATATAAAAGACTTATTGAATAATTTCTGACATGATTGTTAAATAATCTGAAATGTTCGTATTTGATCTGTATATTCCGGTAATACTCCGTAACACTATTCCTGCGACGATTATGGGTTAAGGGTGTTACACGAATGTTGTTAAATTGTGGTGAGCTTCTAAACTCAAAACTTCCAGTTCTTCATTCAATGTGTTACAATGTTATGGAACCCGACTGTGAGGTTGGTTGGAGTTTTGTGTCCAATGAGGGACATATCAATTTCATTTTGTTGCCTAATGCCATATGATATTGTTGTTTATATTGTCCAAGTTGATTCAAATTAAATGTGAGAAAGTTCATATGTTATATTTATAATTAAATTGTTATTTATTCAAATTATGAATCATGTGTATATGAATGTTTTGTGAAATGCTTGAAGCGTGAAATGAGTATGAGTTAATATGGTGGGTAGCTCAAGGACAATAGATGGTGTTTGGAAATAGTATTGTTGACTAAAGTAGGAATAAGGTGGTTATTAGGTAAGTGAAAAGAATATATTAATAACATGCTAAAAATGTCATGAGCTGATAAAGAAATGTTTGGATATAGGGTAAATATGTTTTGGATATAAGTGAAATGTTTACGATTATAAGTATAATGATATGTTTATATAATTGGAATTGATGAAGGGAAGATTTGGTTATACATATATTATATACTTATTATACTTAAGTTATGGAATTTTCACTAAATACTTTACTCTACGTATGGTTTGTTTTCTTCATGTACAGGTTAGATTTAATTCGAGATTTTTTGAGCCTCAACCTCAGCATCCCATCCACAATCTCGGTCTCAGCAATATTGGGTCCTTCCACTCTTAATTATTGGCATGTACCTAGTAGGATAGGTTCCGCAGTATTAAATAATATTACAATCAAACTATGATCTTCATAGCCTATTATTAATATATATACATATGATTGATCGGTTGTATGTTATTAGAGGCTTATAAATGGAACTCATAAATACTCAAGTATATATATACAAAGAATGTATATTTTTTGATATAATTACATTAATTGTATAATTTAGTGGCAAATTATTCGTACTTGTTTCGGCAACGTTTGTGACACTATATCTCGGGCCCGACGATCAGGTCGAGTATAGGGTGTTACAGTTTTTATTATACTTTTTGGTTCAGTGCATGATTTTTATCTAGGGGTTATAATGTTGGGTGGAGGGGGCATTAGTTCTAGGCAGAGTTCAGTAAGTGAACTTATTGAAGTGGTCCTTCCATCTGTTGTTGTTGTTTTGTTATTATATATATAAACTTTGTAATATTTGATTATATAATTATTAAATCATCTAACTTTATATGCATTTTGTATTGTTTTATTATTTAATATCTTGTTTGTCTACGCCTTTTTTTGTTGCACTTTGTTTGTTTGTTAGTGTCGAATCTTACTATTTTCTAACTTTTGTAATATGTTTTTTTTATTGTTTAACCAGCAGATGTCTGTAGAAGAGGAATACTACATAAACTTGTATGTTGAGGGTAAATTTGTACGTAATCCCCATATTAGGTATTCAGATGGTGAGATGCTGAGGATTAAAGAAGATCCATATATAATATCATATTTTGAGTTGTGTAAAATACTTTAAAAAATGGTTAGGGTTCAATACAACATGTAACACTCCTAACCCGTATCCGTCGTCGAAACAGGGTTACGGAGCGTTACTAGAGATTTTTGGAACATTTACAAATATTTCATGTTAATCACTATTCATTTAACGAGATTATACATAACGTCCCTTAAATGGGCCCTCGAGGCCCAATATGAGCATTAGGAACGAATCGGGACAAAATCAAGATCTCAGGGAATTTTTGGTGAAATTCCAATTTTTTTCCAAATTACAGGGCTCACACGCCCGTGTGGTCGGGCCGTGTGGTCTTACACGCCCATGTCCCTAACCCCTGTAACTCTCTGACTTCTAAGGCATGAAGAAATTTAAGTCACACGGCCAATTCACACGCCTGTGTGCTAGGCCGTGTGGCGAATTTTTATTTTCGAAATTAGGTGCAGTTTTCACACGGCCGTGTAACATGCCTGTGTTCAAGGTCGTGTCAACCACACGGCTGAGACACACGCCCGTGTCTCTACCCGTGTGCTCAATTCTAAGCATTCTATTTTCTTGAATTTAAGGTGCAGGGGACACACGGCCTGGCTACACGCCCATGGGGTAGGTCGTGTGTCACACATGGCCTAGACACACGCCCGTGTGTCTACCCGTATGGACAAAATAAAGCCATTTCTTAACTTCATTTTCTCACCCAATTTTACCAACAACCTACATTAATACTTGCATGTATATACCAGCCAAATCAAGCATTAAAACCAAGCCTAAACTAACATCTATCATGGCATAATATCACATGCAATTCATGTTTATAATCATACTTTTGGTACATATACAAGATAAACATACTCTATCTATCCACACTTAACACATAAGCATTGAACATGAGATAACTTATAAACATATCAAATAAATCATTACTAGCCATTCCAATTGCTAGATTACAAAACATCACTTACAAGTCATTATTTGTCCAAATAAGCCTATACATGCCATTATACCAAAATGAGAATTCTAAGTATACCAAAAAGGAGATAGTGGATAGTGTGATTATGCTCCGACCGATCCTCCAACCTTCACTAGCTTACTAGCACTATAAAATAAGGGAAAAATAAATGGGGTAAGCATTTTCATGCTTAGTAAGTTCGTATAACGAAAAATAAACTTACTGGTCATATCTATTCAAACAAGCATACATAAACATACATTTCATCCATTATAGGTAGTTCACCTAAACATATACACTTGATCAAGCAAGTTAGTCATATAACATCATATAAATATCAAGTAAACATAAATAAGCTCATTACATACAAACTTCCATTAATTCCACCTTTCCATATTTCAAGAGTCTTTTCCGTTGAACTAATGAAATTTCAATGGACATTCGGGTGATGTACATAAGGTATACATATAAATTATCCGTCAATTCATATTCATAATTTCCCATTGGGCATAAGTTCAAAAAGCACACTCTCGAGCCACATATTTTACAACAGGATTACTAGTCCAGGCTAAATCTCGATTTTCAACCGACGTTCACAGGGGTCATTTAGGATTGCCAGTCTAAGCTAAATCCTATCAGTGAACTATGCTCTAAAGAGCTTAATTAGGGTTACCCGTCCGGGCTAAACCCAATCTATAACATATGCTCAAGAGGCTTAAAATTCAGGATTACCCGTCTGGGCTAAATCATATTTGTAACCTTTGTCTTATTATACCCGTTTCAAGAAATCACCAAAAATCCATCGAATTTCAAAATTCAACCGGGACATGATATTTTATCAATATTTCCAACTTGTAATTATTTCATTATGTATATCATCACATACATATTATCACAATCACGCAATTCATCTCAAACATATTAACATACCAAATTAAGTTACACGAACTTACCTTGACAATTGTTCGGGTTTGAATTCTAACTAATCCGAAACTTTTTGTTTCCCTCGATCTAATTTCGTAGTTGGTCTTTCATAGTCTATATAAGCAAATTTAATTATTAACTCATCACATTTTACATACATTTGCATTCTACTACATCCTAGGCAAAACTACTATTTTGCCCCTACTCTTTTCAAAAATTCCAATTTCATCTCTAGGCTCGGAAAATGAAATTCATGCAATCTAGTCCATATTCCAAGCCTAACCAAAATTTAATAACAATTTTTGAAGCACACACATTTCACAAATTTCAGAATTTTCCATGGGTTTTACCACTTTTTCATTTTAGTCCCTAAATCAAGTTTTCATCAAAAATTACTTTGTAACAGTTGTTTATTTATCAACTATCTTTCATTTTCTACCAAAAATTTCAAATTTCCAGCATTTACATCCATGGTAAAGTTTCTACACTTTGTTATCTTTTCAAATAAATCCCATAAATAGAAAGATTAGGCTATCACGATTCTAAAAATATAAAAATCATTAAAAACGGGACTTGATTTCATACCTTTTCAAGCTTGGTAAGTTCTCTTCCTCTCTCCTAGGGTTTCCATAGAAAATATTGGGGAAGAAGATGAATAGAAAAGATGATAATTTCTTTTTATTTTTCTATCATCTTTTTAATTTGTTGATTTCCAATTTAGTCCCTAGCCATTTTTAATTTTTCCATGGATGAGTCATCAAGAAAAATCTACATACATTTCTTAATGGTCTAATTATCATATAAGGACCTCTAGTTTTGAATTCCATAGCTATTTAATCCTTATAGCTACTAGATTCAACTTTCGCAATTTAAGCAATTTAGTCCTTTACCTAATTAACCACACAATCGATAAAATTTTCATATCAAAATTTTCATGTGACCTTCCTATCATAATACCAACCATAAAATAAAATAAAATAAAATTTTAATTTTGGGCTCGGATTTGTGGTCCCGAAACCACTGTTCCGATTTCACCGAAATTGGGTTGTTAAAACTCTCCCCCTTAGAAATTTTCGTCCTCGAAAATTCTTACCAGAAAAGAGGTTAGGATATTGCCTCCTCATGATATTCTCCAGCTCCCAGGTAGCTTCCTCAAAACCATGCCGTTGCCAGAGCACTTTTACCAATGCCACCTTTTTATTTCTTAGCTCTTTCGTCTCATGTGCAAGTATTTTGATCGGTTCTTCATTGTAGGTCATATCAGGCTAAATTTCCATTTTTGTTGGAGTAATAATGTGTGAAGGGTCCGATCGATATCGTCGTAACATGGATACATGGAAAACATTGTGAATCTTATCAAGCTCAGGTGGTAATGCTGACTGATATGCAACCGGCCCAATTCTTTCAATGATTTCATAAGGTCCGATGAATTGTGGACTCAATTTCCCTTTACGACCGAATCGGAGAACTTTCTTCCATGGTGATACTTTCAAGAACACTCTATCACCAACCTGAAATTCTATCTCTTTTCGTTTCAAATCGGTATAGGACTTTTGACGGTCTGAGGTTGCCTTCAAACTATCTCGGATTATCTTCACCTTTTCCTCGGTTTCACGGATGAAGTCAATCCCGTGTATCTTTTTCTAGCTTAACTCTGTCTAATACAATGGAGTTCTACATTTGCAACCATATAGAGCCTCATACGGTGCCATTTTAATACTGGACCGATAAATATTATTGTAAGCAAATTCAATCAAAGGCAGATACTTTTCCCAGTTACCTCCAAATTCAAGTACACAACACCGAAGCATATCTTTCAAAATCTGTATTACACATTCTGACTGTCCATCTGTTTGAGGGTGGAATGCAGTACTAAAACGTAACTGAGTGCCTAGAGCTTCTTGCAATTTACTCCAAAATCGGGAGGTGAACCGAGGATCTCTATCTGAAATAATGGAGGTTGGCACTCCATGCAATCTTACAATTTCAGAAACATATAATTCAGCCAGCCTATCTAAAGAAAATCCATACGTACTGGGATAAAGTGTGCTGACTTCGTTAAACGATCGACAATTACCCATACAGCATCTTTCTTTTTCGGCGACAAGGGTAATCCCGATACAAAGTCCATGGTAATCATTTCCCATTTCCATTCTGGGATCGTAATTGGCTGCAATAATCCCGAAGGCACTTGGTGTTCAGCTTTTACTTGTTGACATATCAAGCATTTAGATACAAATTCAGAAATATCTCTTTTCATTCCCGACCACCAGTACATTTTATTCAAGTCATTATACATTTTGTTGCTACCGGGATACACAGACATAATACTAATGTCCGCTTCATGTAAAATCTTTTGTACTAGTTCTAAATTCTTCGGTACACATATTTTGTCTCTGAACAACAAACAAACATCTGAATCAATCTGAAACTCTGAATCAGGATCTGACTCACTTTGCACTCGTTTGGCCTGAACTTATCATCATCTTCTGAGCCTTACAGATTTGTTGTCAAAACATTGGTCTAGCTTTTAACTCAGCTATAATTGAATCATCATCAGACAAGGACAATTGGGCGTTCAATGCCCGCAAGGCAAACAAAGATTTTCGACTCAAGGCATCTGCAACCACATTAGCTTTCCCCGGATGGTAATCAATAACGAGATCATAATCTTTCAATAATTCCAACCATCTCCGTTGTCTCAAGTTCAATTCTTTTTGTGTCATTAAATACTTTAAACTTTTATGATCGGTAAAGATATGACACTTTTCACCAAAGAGATAATGCCGCCATATCTTCAGGGCAAATATAATGGCTGCTAATTCAAGATCATGTACCTGGTAATTTCTTTCATGCGGTTTTAGTTGCCTAGATGCATAAGTCACTACTTTACCATCTTGCATCAATACACATCCCAAACTGTTTAATGAGGCATCGCTATAGACTACAAATTCTTTACCCGATTCAGGTTGGACTAATACGGGCGTTTCCGTCAATAAGGCTTTCAATCTATCAAAACTCTGCTGGCACTTATCAATCCACTCGAATCTCACATCTTTTTGTAGCAATCGAGTCATCGGAGAAGCTATCATTAAAAACCCTTTAACAAATCTCCGATAATATCTGGCTAGCCCCAGAAAACTTCAGACTTCTGAAACATTCCTCGGTGGCTTCCAACTTACAATAGCTGAAATTTTATTCGGGTCCACCTGAATACCTTCTGCAGATGCAACAAGTCCAAGGAAACTAACTTCCTTTGACTAAAATTCACATTTACTGAACTTGGCATACAATTGCTTCTCATGCAGAGTTTGCAATACAGTTCTCAAATGCTCAACATGCTCATTTTCATCCCGGGAATAAACCAAAATATCATCAATAAATACAACCACGAAGCTGTCCAGGTATGGTCTAAAAATTCTGTTCATTAAATCCATCAATACCGTTGGGGCATTCGTTAATCCGAATGGCATCACCAAAAATTCATAATGCCCATATCTGGTTCTGAAAGCTGTCTTCGGCACATCCGAATCCTTTACCCGTAGTTGATAGTAACTGGATTGTAGATCAATTTTCAAAAATACAGTGGCACCTTTTAATTAATCAAACAAGTCATCTATACGAGGCAACAGGTAATTATTCTTTATTGTGACTTTATTAAGCTATCTGTAATCGATGCATAATCTTAATGATCCATCTTTCTTCTTCACAAACAATATCGGTGCACCCCACGATGAAAAGCTGGGTCGAGCAAATCCTTTATCAATTAATTCTTGCAACTGCATTTTCAACTCCTTTAATTCGGTGGAAGCCATTCTATATGGTGCTATCGATATCGGTGCCGCCCCTGGTACAAGGTCTATAGAAAATTCCACTTCTCTAGCTGGTCGTAAATCGGGCAATTCTTCTGGAAATACCTCAGGAAACTCACTAACAACCAGCACTGACTGGATTTTCAACTTAGACACTTTGGTATCCAGAACATAAGCAAGATAAGCCTCATACCCTTTTCTAATATATCTCTGTGCTGATATTGCTGAAATCACACTAGATGACCCATCTAGTTTTTCAGATTCAACCCGAAGTAATTCACCATTTTGACACTTCAACACGATATATTTACATTTACAATTAACTACTGCATCATGTTGGGTTAACCAATCCATTCCCAAAATCACATCAAAATCATCAAAAAGTAACAACATCAAATTAGCTAGAAAACAATGACCCTCTATCACCAACGGGCAATTCTTACAAATTTTATCTACCATAACATGCTGACCCAAGGGATTTGAAACTTTGACCACAAAATTGGTGAATTCGACCAACATATTTTTAACAGTCACAAATTTCGTGCATGTATACGAATGCGTTAAACCAGGATCAATCAAAGTAATAATATCAGTATCAAGTAAAGAGAATGTACCAGTGATAACATCTGGTGCCGAGGCATTTTCCTTTACACGTATGGCATATGTCCTCGCTGGAGCCCGTGCCTCAGATTTAGTCGTTGAGTCTTTTGCAGTAGTGCGACTACCATTGACATTTCCGGGATATCGTGGTGGTCTACCCCTTACAACGGGATTACTCAACTTAGGGGTTTGTTCTATATCTTTCTCAACTCTTTCCGGGAAATCCTTAAGAAAATGGTCGAGAGAATCACATTTAAAACATGCCCCACTTCTCATCCGGCACTCTCCAAAATGTAATTTGTTACAGACATTGCATCGTGGCTTGGGGTTTCCAACACTCCCAACACTGGTTGCTAGCGGAGATGAAGACCTCGGGTTGGAGCATTTTAAACTTCTTTCCTTTCCCGAATATCCCACTGATAAGGCAATATGTTCTTGGTAACTTCTTGATTTCTTTGAGGCAGATGATTGCGTATTGCTCATAAATCTTTTACTCAGATTTCGAGCTTCTATTTCGGCTTGCTTCTTCTCTTTGCTTAATTCTTCGGCCTTGTGGGCTCTTTCAGCCAATACCGCAAATTCTCTTAATTTCAAAATCCCAATCAACAACTTAATGTCTTCATTCAACCCTTCTTCAAATCGTTTGCACATATCAGCTTCAGTCTGAACCCATTCAGTAGCATACTTACTCAGTTTAACAAACTCTCGTTCATACTCAGCTACTGTCATATTTCCCTGTTTGAGTTCTAAAAATTCCTTCTTTTTCTAATCTAAGAATCTTTGACTAATATATTTCTTTCTGAACTCGGTTTGGAAGAATTCCCACGTAATATTTTCTCACGGTACAACAAAAGATATCGTTTTCCACCAATAATAAGTTGTATCTTTCAGCAAGGATACCGCACATTTCAAACATTCAGCGAGAGCACATGACAATTCATCGAGAACTCGAATAGCTTATTTCAAGCCAAAACTCAACCCTCTCTGGATCATCGTCGGACGTAGCCCTAAATTCTTCAGCCCCATATTTTCTAATCTTATCAACCGGAGCCTTACAAATTCTAACGGGTCCAATACCCTGTGGTGTTTCATCGGGTTGTGTAGCAGGTGGGGCAGGTTACTAAACAGCAGGGCGTGTTCTCATATATTTACTAAACCATTCACCCATCATTTCAAAGAAGGCAGCTTTTGCCTCTTCTCGGCCCTTAGACATGGGCCTCCTACTACTACTGGTTGCGGCTCGTTGCACAGAAGCTTGAGCAGTGCTCTCAGCTTCCTCAGACTCATCTCGAGCTTGGTTGGAAGACATTACTATATGAAAATACATTTAAAAGTGGTCAGGAGATATCAAACTATCATGATTTATATAATGGCATGTATAGCTAAACTCGTACTTGCTACATTAGTCCGAGAATCGGCTAAACCGTAGCTCTGATACCATTAAATGTAACACCCCTAACCCATATCGGTCGCCAGAAAAGGGTTACAGAGCTTTACCAGATATTTTTGGAACATTTATAAATATTTCATGTTAATCACTATTCATTTACCGAGATTATACATAACATCCCTTAAATGGGCCCTCGACACCCAATACGAGCATTAGGAACGAATCGGGACAAAATCAAGATTCTAGGGAATTTTTCGTGAAATTCCAAAAATTTTCCAAAGTACAGCGCTCACATGCCCGTATGGTCTAGGGACACGCCCGTGTCCCTAACCCGTGTAACTCTCTGACTTCTAAGGCATGAAGAAATTTAAGTCACACGGCCAAGTCGCACACCCGTGTGCTAGGCCGTGTGGCGAATTTTTATTTTCGAAATTAGGTGCAGTTTTCACACGTCCGTGTAACACGCCCGTGTCAACCACACGGTTGAGACACACGCCCGTGTCTCTGCCCGTGTACTCAATTCTAAGCATTCTGTTTTCTCAAATTTAAGGTGCAGAGGACACACGGCCTGGCTACACGCCCATACACACGGCCTAGACACACACCCGTGTGTCTACCTGTATGGACAAAATGAAGCCATTTCTTAACTTCATTTTCTCACCCAATTTTACCAACAACCTACATTAATACTTGCATGTATATACCAGCCAAATTAAGCATTAAAACCAAGCTTAAACTAACATCTATCATGGAATAATATCACATGCAATTCATGTTTATAATCATACTTTTGGTACATATACAAGATAAAAATATTCTATCTATCCACACTTAACACATAAGCATTGAACATGAGATAACTTATAAACATACCAAATAAATCATTACTAGCCATTCCAATGGCTAGATTACAAAACATCACTTACAAGTCATTATTTGTCCAAATAAGCCTATACATGCCATTATACCAAAATGAGAATTCTAAGTATACCAAAAAGGAGATAGTGGATAGTGTGATTATACTTCGACCGATCCTCCAACCTTCGCAAGCTTACGAGCACTATAAAACAAGGGAAAAATAAATGGGGTAAGCATTTTCATGCTTAGTAAGTTCGTATAACAGAAAATAAACTTATCGATCATATATATTCAAACAAGCATACATAAACATACATTTCATCCATTATAGGTAGTTCACCTAAACATATACACTTGATCAAGCAAGTTAGTCATATAACATCATATAAATATCAAGTAAACATAAATAAGCTCATTACATACAAACTTCCATTAATTCCACCTTTCCATATTTCAAGAGTCTTTTATGTTGAACTAATGAAATTTCGATGGACATTCGGGTGATGTACATAATGTATACATATAAATTATCCGTCAATTCATATTCATAATTTCCCATTGGGCATAAGTTCAAAGAGCACTCTCTCGAGCCACATATTTTACAACAGGATTACCAGTCCAGGCTAAATCCTGATTTTCAACCGACATTCACAGGGGTCATTTAGGATTGCCAGTCCAGGCTAAATCCTATCAGTGACCTATGCTCTAAAGAGCTTAATTAGGATTACCCGTCCGGGCTAAACCCAATAAATAACATATGCTCAAGAGGCTTAAATTCAGGATTACCCATCTGGGCTAAATCCTATTTGTAACCTTTGCCTTATTATACTCGTTTCAAGAAATCACCAAAAATCCATCGAATTTCAAAATTCAACCGGGACATGATATTTTATCAATATTTCCAACTTGTAATTATTTCATTATGTATATCATCACATACATATTATCACAATCACACAATTCATCTCAAACATATTAACGTACCACATTAAGTTACTCAAACTTACCTTGACAATTGTTCGGGTTTGAATTCCAACTAATCCGAAACTTTTTATTTCCCTCGATCTAATTCCGTAGTTAGTCTTTCTGGGTCTATATAAGCAAATTTAATTATTAACTCATCACATTTTACATACATTTGCATTCTACTACATCCTAGGCAAAATTACTATTTTGCCCCTACTCTTTTCAAAAATTCCAATTTTGTCCCTAGGCTCGGAAATTAAAATTCATGCAATCTAGTCCTCATTCCAAGCCTAACCGAAATTTAATAACAATTCTTATAGCACACACATTTCACAAATTTTAGAATTTTCCATGAGTTTTACCACTTTTTCATTTTAGTCCCTAAATCAAGTTTTCATCAAAAATTGCTTTGTAATAGTTGTTTATTTATCAACTATCTTTCATTTTCTACCATAAATTTCAAATTTCCAGAATTTACATCCATGGAAAAGTTTCTACACTTTGTTATCTTTTCAAATAAATCCCATAAATAGAAAGATTAGGCTATCCCGATTCTAAAAATATAAAAATTATTAAAAACGGGACTTGATTTCATACTTTTTCAAGCTTGGTAAGTTCTCTTCCTCTCTCCTAGGGTTTCCATAGAAAATATTGGGGAAGAAGATGAATAAAAAATATGATAATTTCTTTTTATTTTTCTATCATCTTTTTAATTTGTTGATTTCCAATTTAGTCCCTAGCCATTTTTAATTTTTCCATGGATGAGTCACCAAGAAAAATTTACATACTTTTATTAATGGTCTAATTACCATATAAGGACCTCTAGTTTTGAATTCCATAGCTATTTAATCCTTATAGCTACTAGAATTCAACTTTCGTAATTTATGCAATTTAGTCCTTTACCTAATTAACCACACAATCGATAAAATTTTCGTATCAAAATTTTCATGTGACCTTCCAATCATAATACCAACCATAAAATAAAATAAAATAATTTTTTTATTTTTGGGCTAGGATTTGTGGTCCCGAAACCACTGTTTCGATTTCACTGAAATTGGGCTGTTACACCACAACTAATTTATTTCCATGTACCTGGTAGTGGAACTTTGCAGGATAACCTTAGGGTTTTATGGAATGATAATAGCACTATTGACATGTTGAACTACTGGGTTAAGCATAAGGAAATAGATATGTATGTAGATCATGAGATTGACATTATTGTTTTTGCTGATGATGATTTACCTTTTAACTACAGCATCTGTTAAAGGTTCTGGTGATGGTAATCAAGGTGGTGAGGGTGGTGATGTTGAAGCTGGTGAATGTCGTGAAGGTGTTGAGGTTGCTGGAAATAAATGTGGTGAGGGTGTTGAGGTTGCTGGCAATAAAGGTGGTGAAGTTGATGTTACAAGTCAAGGTTTAGATGGCTTAGATGTATATGTTGAAGGGTTTGAACAAAGTGTTGAAAGTTTAAATAGTGGTATTGAAGAAGCTGATGAGGAGAGTATTGGGGATAAAAGTGATAGTGATTAAGAGGATAAGAATGTTTATTTGATGAAGGTGATGTACTTTTTAGATGGTGATGGTGATGAGGAGCTTCAAGAAGATAGGCAAAAGTTGAAAGAAGTGGAGGGGAAAACCAATGGAAAAGCTAAGGAAATAGTAGTTGATGAGACTGAAAGTGAAAGTGAAAGCTCTGGAGAGCAAATTCAGGCTGAGATCCCTGAAGAAGTTGAGGGTGAAGGACTAAATGATAGAGTTTCCAGGAAAGAAGAGGGAAATGAAACTGAATATTTTGATAGTGATGATCATGGGACCGCACTTGAGTCAGTTGATGATGACAATAATGATGATTATAGAATAAGTAGGTTCCCCACTTACAATCCAAACTCAGCAAGTCCACACTTCTGTATTGGGTTATTGTTTAATGATGGTGAGCAATTCAAATATGCAATTTGTAAGTACTCAATGTGGTGTATAAGGGAACTTAAGATAATCAAGAATGAACTAAATAGGGTTAGATTTAAATGCATTGCATCTAAAAACTGTAAATAGAGAATATTTGCAAGTTACAATAGCGTGTCCAAGTGCCTACAAGTGAAAAGTTTTCATGATGAGCACAACTGTTGTGTTAGTTTTAGAAACAAAATGGTCAATGTAAAAGTAATTTCAGACATTTTGAAGTTACTATTAGGGACCACCTAAAAATGAAGTTGAGGGAGATACAAAGAAAGGTAGCTTCAGAAATGAATGTAAATGTTAATATGACAAGGTGTAAAAGGGCCAAGAAAATGGTAATGTAACACCCCAAACCTGGCCTAGATGTTATGGTCGTATCTGGCAATGTCACACGATAGTGTTTTTGAAACCTCGTTGTTACGATGAAAACATTCCATGTTATTATCTTTAGTAAACCTTTGTTAGAACTTAGGAAGTCGTCTTTATTCATTTTAAACACTTGTTTTGAAACATCCCTCGTTGCGGAAGCTTTAATAAAACAGTCTAGGTGATCATGCGTTTAGGAAATACTTTAACTTTTTGAAAACTGAATTTCCTACGACCAGCAGGTATAAATCCATAAAGTAAAATAAATAAACAAAAACCCAAATTTAAAACCAAAGTCCCAGAGGGTCCTTAAATTACAACCCAAATAATCAATAATAATCAAATCATAAACCGTAAATTGAAAACCACGGAGTGCAAAAATTATCGTGGTCACCGCTGAGTACTCCGTCGCACCGATCTGTCTAAGTCTGGGGATTACCTGTGCACATTAAACAAAAAGGGTGAGTTTACGTAAACTCAATGTGTAATCCCGTAGAAACAAACAAACAATCAGTATTCATAGTGCACAGTTGAACAGTCTTGGGCCTAAGCCCTTTTCAGTATCAGTGATAGTTTGGGCCTTAGCCCATCTCAGTACAGTGTTAAAATTACATTAGGGCCTTAGCCCATCACAAAAGATGAGCGATGCGATATGATTATGCAAAGAGCAAAATCCTACCCAACCAGCCTCTACACACCATCTCCGTCCAACCCTACACTCCACGTGGGGATATAATCAACCCACCCATCCCTACACTCCAAGTAGTACCGAATGCGGCACAAAACAGTAGTTTGCAACTGAGCTAGTAGTAAATTAGGCTTAAAGCCTTTCAGTACACTTCCTCCGAATAACAACCCCCAATCCAATGCAATGCAACATACAATGGATGACATGCTATCATGCAATTTCAGTACATATATTCAGTTCAGATATTAACATGCCCAATCATGTATATCATTCATCAATTTCACACATTTAGGGGTCTAAGTAGCGCTTACCGACCCTACAGTAGGTTCACAGTCGACTTGGGCAACCCGTGCAACCTTAAAAACATTTCGGTAAAAATAGGCCCACACGCCCATGTGACCTACCCGTGTGGCCCCACACACCCGTGTGGCCCACTCGGCCCAAATTGGCCTTGGACGTGTGATCCATTTTTAAAGTAACCCATGCTAGCTCAATACTCATATATGTTTTCACTATTTACTTATATGTTCATTCAAAGTTGTCTACTTGAGTCATTATCACTAAATTGTTTATATCTTGAGCTACAGAATTCCAAATTAAGATCCTCTTTTTGAAACTAGACTCAAATAACTTTCTACCATAAAATTTTCAGAATTCATAGTTTGTCAAATAAGTACAGTAAAATCTTTAAAGTTATCCCTATTCTGCTGTTTGACAGCTTCGACCTTTCCTTACTTAAAATTATTTATCTCTTAGTACGGAATTTAGATGATGTTTCTGCTTGTTTCTCTTGAAAACAGACTTATTAAGGATTTAAACATATAAATTTAAGCCTTTAATTATTTTTTTACAATTTCTGATGATTTTCCAAAGTCAGAACAGGAGAACCCGAAATCATTCTGACCTTGTCTCACAAAATTTATTATAACTCATGATTTACAATTCCATTGCTTACACTATTTCTTCCATGAAAGACTAGACTCAATAAAATTTAATTTCATACTTTATTCAACCTCTAAATCAATTTACACTATTTTTGATGATTTTTCAAAGTTAGACTACTGCTGCTTTGTCCATGTGTTTTAGTGCAAAATGTTGATTTCCTAGTTTTTAACACCCTTATTTCCTTTCTCTACAATTTTTCGCATCATTTTCTCTTATTTCTCTTATTTCTCGACAGCAAGCAATTTTAGCTTTTCGCTGAACCCCATTTTTTGCATTTTGGGTACACACCTGGTATCGTTTTGATGCCTAATCACTCCCGAGCACTTCAAGGCCTAAAATCAAGATACTCAACATCAATTTAACGGATTTACAAGCAAATTGACAACCAAGAACGAACAGAAACCCAAATTACCGCCAACGATAACCCTCCGTTTAAATATTGTTAAGACAAGAACACTGAATTCACCAGTCCGAGCCTCCCCCTACTCCTAAATTGCAGAGAAAAAAAATTACCACTTCAGTCGCTAAGAGATTCATGACAGAAACGAAGAGAAACACTTACCGAAACTAAGCGAGCACTAACCATGCAAGTAAAAACGAAGGAAAATAAATGGATTAGGGAAAAATCAAGAAGAAGAAAAAGAAGAGAAAGATGGAAAAACTCAAAGAATTTCGGCAAGAGGAGAGGGAGAAGAATAGACGGCAGAATTTTTTTTTTTTGGAAAAGGGAGCCAAAATTCGGTTATGGGAAAAAAAAGATAAAATCCCGATAACCCCCAAAATCCCTTAATCTTCTCCCCTAATTCCCACTTCACATCCACTACTCAAAATCCCCTTATTACACAACTCTATCCCGAAATCTGAGCAAAAATAATAATACCTTTGCCTGCGCAGGGATTCAAGCACAAGACCTCTACCATAATAATACACCACTAGACCAGCAGGCCCATTCTGATGTAATTTACCCAATATTTAAATTTAAACTGTTTGCACAAGGTTAAGGCTTTATTTATAAAAATACCAAAATTTTCCCAAGTAAGGCTTGAACTTGGGATATCTCACACACACCCAAAACATATAACCACTGACGCAGATAGACAATGTGTGTCACACATACACGAAATCAAAAATTAAAATTTTGGGGCGTTACAGGTGAAGAATAAGTTGGCAAGAAACTTTGTAGAGGAATTTGCTATGTTGTGGGATTATGCTGATGAGTTGAGACTAAAGAATCCTGGAAGTATTATAAAGATGGCAGTGAATAGAGTAACACCTGAATGTCCACCATATTTCAAGAGGTTTTATGTCTGTTTTGAAGCACTGAAAAGAGGTTGGAAAGAAGGGTGCAGGCCTATACTAGGTTTGGATGACTACTTTTTAAAAGGTTCATTCAAGAGTGAGATGTTGTCTTCTGTTGGGAGAGATGGAAACAATCAAATGTACCCAATTTCCTAGACTATTGTTGAAAGGGAATGTACTGGTTCTTGGTCATGATTTTTTAGTCTTTTGACAACAGAGTTAGGAATGGAAGATAGGTTTGGGTATACCATCATCAGTGACCAACAAAAAGCAAACAATGCTATGTTATTTTGCACCAATTTATTACTGTTGTGAACATGTTTGTTAGATTGTTTTACTTATGTTTTGTAAATTAATTTGAAGGGTCTTGAGATAGTCATTAATGACATTCTTCCTAGAGTAGAACATAGAAATTGTGCTAGGCATGTCTTAGCAAATTGGTCTAGCAGAAAGAAAGCAAAGGCATATGAATTTGCTTTTTTGGAAAACTGTAAAGTTTACAACAGAGAGGGAGTAGGAATAGAACAAAGAAGAATTGTATAAGATTGATGAAGGTGTTGCAAAGATGTTGCAAAGGAGTTATTATCTAAGAATTTGAAAGTATAGACCAAGGCCTTTCAAGGGTTGCACTCGGTGTTAGATATTATTGACAATAACCTCTATGAAACATTTAACTCCAGTATTTTAGAGTCTAGATTCAAGAGCATAATAACCATGTTGGAGGAAACCAAAGTTAAAAAGATTACCAGAATAGTGGATAAAAGGAAGCAACGCAGTTCAAGAAAATACAATTATGGTCCATTGATAAAGAAGAAGTTTGATTACAATAAGAAGAAATATGTTAATTGGAAGATGGTCTGGAATGAGGAAAATAGGTGTAAGTTAAGAAAGACAAAAAAACAGTACATAACAAATGTAGATGGTAGAACGTGCAGTTGTCGAAGTTGGCAATTATCTGGGATCCCTTGTCCCTATACCTGCTCTGCTATATGGCATCTTGAACAAGAACTTGATGACTACTTACATAGGTATTACCACAAAGAGACATATTTGAAAGCATATAAATATGTTTTACAACTCATAAATAGGTCACATGAGTGGAGAAAATCTAGTATTGAGCCCATACTTCCACTTGTTGATAAAACAATGTCTGGTAGGCCTAAGAAGAATAGAATGAAGGAAAAAAATGAATCGAAAAAATTAAGGCTTGGACAACTCAATAGGATTGGTCTGATTATGAGATGCAAGAAATGTGGTGGTAAGGGTCACAATAGAAGATCATGCAATCAAACCTAATAAAACTAGACCACATGTATATCTTAAACACTTTTTCACTGTCAAGTTTCAAAATATTTTAATGTAATTTGGGGTTATGCATTTTTTTCTCAATATGGTACAAGTACAAGAACTAGAAGCCAAAAAAGGATGACATATGAGGATTCTATCGGCACACAAGAATCCACTACAGCAAAGAAGATGAAGAAATAATTCAAGATGTTGTTCTAACTAAACCTTTTGTTTGTTTGTTGCAATAGTTGCCTAAGATATGTTTTGTTTGCCATTGCATGTAATAGTTTCCTAAGATATTTTTTGTATTTCAGGCTTCTAGGACTAACTTGAAGTTGGTATATTAATGATGGTATATGTAACAAACTGATTTGGTCTACCATTACTGCTAAAGACAACTATGTGGGTTTAAGGTCTTTTTGTTAGTTACTTTTGTTCATGGTGCCTACAATTACCCATACAAACAACTATTTTGTACATGATATACAATGTTAAATATCCAACATTTTAGTACATTTAGCATTCTCTTGTATCTCCAATTGCCCCATTTCATTATACTTCCCTCAAATTAGCTACAAACACCAATTTGAATTTGACAATTTATGTCAACAACAAAGTTTCAAGGTACTAGATATACAAAACAAAAGAACATGACACCATACTTTTTAAATTATAACATTCCTACATAATGTGAAACATAAGATAAATAATACACTGCAAATAAACATTTTATTATAAAACTCCTCTTTCTTGAGTAATTTACATTTTTGCTTCAAACTTTTAA
Organism: Gossypium sturtianum; assembly: GCA_025698515.1. Classification (NCBI taxonomy): domain Eukaryota; kingdom Viridiplantae; phylum Streptophyta; class Magnoliopsida; order Malvales; family Malvaceae; genus Gossypium; species Gossypium sturtianum. The sequence goes on from CM046950.1 coordinate 33,024,849, forward strand.
TCTTTGTCCTTAATTCAATGTGATCCACAACATCATCTTTGACTTGTTTATAATCATTCTCCTTACCCACATTTTGCACACTGTCACTCTTAGACATCTCAACATTATTGTTTTTACTACCACATAGACTCTCATACTTCATAATTTGCTTCCTAAGTCTCGTATTCTCTTTTGCAAGTATTTTTTTGCTATCACGTAATTCACGTATTATTTTATTTGCCCGGTTACATAGCTTATCATCATACCACTTAAAAAATCTACATTCACCAACCTACAATTCATATAAAAAAATTTATTATGTAAACCCTACAATTTACTCAAAAATCTAATGCTAGGACGAAATGTAGCACCAAATTAGTCCAACCGACACAAAAATCAAACAAACTAAAAAAATCCCCAATTTCACATAAACCCTAAAACAAATTTGCTAAATATATACTTACCCAAAAATCTGAGCAACCATAATACCTTCTGCTTGGGTATAAATTGTTCCACGAAGTCTCTCTTAGAACTAACTTGTTACAAAAACATGTTTTCTCTCCATCATAAATGAACTTCCCTCGTCATGAAGAAACCATCTTTGAATAAGGCAGCTTCTCTATTGATGGCTTCCAACCACTATTTTAAAAAAATATTTTTAATTCTTTTACTAACCCACTAAATTTCAAGCTTTGATTTCTACTGTAACGACTCGATAGTCAGGGGTGTCAGAAAGTATATTCTCGGGACTCCATTTTCGTAAATCGAACTCGTAAATATTTTTAATAAATATTTACAAAGGTAGTTGTGTAGTTAATTAGGTTTCGGTTAAGCAAATTTACTTGAATTAAAAGTAATTAGGTATAAGGACTAAATCGCATTTGAGTTAAAAGTTGAATTATAGATTAAAAATTAATTAAAGGGCCAATGTAGTAATTACACATATATATATATGTATAGTGGACGGCATATGTTATAAAAATATATTATAATATTAAGAAATCTTAATTATTAAGTGAAATGTATATATGTATTATATAATAATAATAATTAGTATAGTAAAGAGAAGAAAGAAAAAGAAAGAAAGAAAAGAAAGAAGAAAAGAAGGAGAACGCACGACCTTAGGGTTTCTAAGGTTCAATGTTCAATTGGTTAGTCAATTTAGTCCCTTTTTTGTAATTTTTATATTTTTGGAATCCCGGTACCTAGGGCTACTCGACCCATGTTGAAATTTTAGCAATTGTTAAGATTTTAAATGTTGTTAATGTTGGATAGTTTTAGTATTAGGGATTAAATTGATAGATTTTTAAGCTAGAAATGAAAAAGGATTAAATTGTAGAATAAATTGTAAATTTTGAGTAATAGGGAATAATTTGTGAAAAATTTAAAATTTAGGGGTTTAAGTGAAAATAGGGAGTTAAATTTGTTTTAAAGTGAAATTTGTATGAAAATATAGAATTAAATGTAAAGAATAAAAATTAGTCTTGGTTTAGGGACTAAATTGAAATTTAGGCAAAAATTGAGTAAAAATTGAAATATTCAATATGAAATTGAATTGTGTTGTATTGATGAATTTTAATTGTTTTAATTCCGTAGCTAACGTCGTACCGGAATCCTCGACTAAAAAGGGAAGGATAAAATCGACGTCGAATAGCTCAGAATCCAAGGTTTGTATTTCTATAATCCGGTTAGTTACTAATTGTTGTATTTTGATTTAATGCATATGGTAAGTGGTTGAGGTGAGTATTTGGCACTTTGATATTGAATTGAATTAAAGTTGATTGAAATGGACTGAATTGGTATATATATTATGAATGTATTGATTATTTGAATTGAAATGAATATATATGTGTAAATGTGATAATGTGCAAATATGATAATTGGATATTGGTTGTATTTGGAAAGTGAATTGGAACCCTATTAACTGTATCGGGCTGAGTCAGATATAGATGGCATGCCATAGGATAGAAAGAGTTCAGGGATTTCTTCGACTTCGAGTTGATGAGGCACTGGGTGCCAAACTGGTGTGTTGGTTGGATCTGTGTATCTGTCCGAGTCCGAGTCATGTTAATAGGGGTAAATAAATAATAAAGTTATACAATTGATATTGAAATGGCATGATATAAGAAATGGAAGTGATATAGTGAATTGAAAATGGAATGTGAAATATGTTGTAAACACATGAAATATATAAGTTATATACTCATGAATTGAATATGGAATGGATAATGCTCTTATTTAAATGAAATGTGGTTGGATATGTGAATAGCTTTTTATATAGCAATTGTGTGAATTGGGACATTGTTAATCAAATGAAATATGATAGCATGTGTAAATTGAATGTAGTATGAAATGATGTGCTAATATGTATGAATTCAAAAGGTTGGCATATGATAGTTGTGATCTTAGTCATTAATATGTGCTTATAATTAAATTGTGCATTTTGTATTCTCTTGTCTTTAAATGTTTGGAATATAGAAATATCACTGAGTTTTACTCAGCATACAATTTTGTTTTTTTCCGTGCGTAGGTTAGGTACTTCACTTTTGATCACCGATTCAGCATCCAACAACGATCCCAAACTCAAATGTGGTGATGTTTATCTTTTGCGTCGGCATGTACCTAGGATGTCTAGATGATAGTTATTTTGTGGATGGATTGTAAATGAGGTTATAAGTGTAATGTTGGTTTAGTATTTATGTAAACATGTGTTCGTGTTTGAAGCTATAGTTTGGTATGGTGAATTGAAGCAATGCTTGATATATGCATGTTAATGATGAATTATATTATGATTTTTTTAATTGTTTGAAAATGAATGATTTAGATTACGGTTACTCGGTAATACTCTAAAACCCTATTCTGACGACGGATACAGGTCAGGGGTGTTACATTTAGTGGTATCAGATTTTGCAGGTTTAGCTGATTCTCGGACTAAATCGAGCTCAGAATTGAGTCTAGAGGTATATGCCATAATTGAGTCGAATTGAGTCAGGATTTGGATGCTGATATATTTGTTTTTATTTTATAGTTGAAAATGTCGGATGATTATAATAACGATGTTGATCAAAAGATGTATACCGGAGATGATGTCTCCAATGAGTTAGATGGAATCGAATCGGTAACACCGAGTGTTAATCCAGTTAGTACTCAACAACCTAATGTTGAGTGAGGTAATATTGAGGAAAGAGGTGATTCACAGTTACTTAAAGCTATCGCTAATGCTCTTCAGCGTGTGGCGGGAACCACATCCGCTATGGAATCTGCACCTACTGTTCGTCGAGCTCCCATTAAAGAGTTGCGTAGATACAGTGCGACTAAATTCTTAGGACTGAAAGGAGTTGATCCTTCCACAGCTGAAGTTTGGATTGAATCCACTAAGCGAATGTTGCAACAACTTGAATGCAACCCGTGTGAAAACGTAATATGTGTTGTTTCTCTACTGCAAGGAGAAGCATATACCTGGTGGCAGTCAGTGACACGCCATGTATCCGCAGATCAGGCGAATTGGGAATTTTTCCAGAAGGATTTCCAAAAGAAATATGTGGGTGAAATGTATATCGAAGATAGAAAACAAGATTTCTTGATGCTAAAGCAAGGTGAAATGTCTATGGTTGATTATGAATAGGAGTTTTCGCGACTTAGTACGTTGTTGAGTTTGTGCCGACTGAAATTGATAGTTGCAAGCGATTTCTACGTAGTTTACGTAATGAGTTACGAGTTCAGTTAGCATCACACAGAATTAATAAGTTTGTGAATTTAGTTGAACGGGCGAGAATGGTAGAACAAGTTCTGGGTTTTGATAAAAAGACTAAAACTACCCGTACTATTGGAAAGCGTTCTGGAGCTGCTAGTTCAAATCCACAATGAAAGAGATCAAAAGAATTTCGTGGTAGCTGAAGGTCAAATTTTAAGCCAGATAGAGCTTATAGAAATTGTGATAGACAACCGAATGTGTCTACGGGTAGTGTGCGAGGTCCATCCAGGGATACTGATATTCCAAATTGTGAGCACTGCGAGAAAAAGCACCACAGTGAATGCTGGAAGTTAACTCGAGGTTGTTTTTACTGTGGATCTACGGAACATTTTGCTAGAGAGTGTCCGAATAATGAAAAAGCAACACATGTTACTTCTCAGAGATCTATGCCTACTCCTAGGGGTCGCAGGTCGAGTCGAGGTGGTTCATTTTCGAGAGGGGGTACTAGAAAGGGAAATGATGCTGTTACTCATCAGTCGGAGGTCAGAGTGCCAGCCCGAGCTTATGTTGTGCGGACTTGTGAGGATGGCGATGCTAATGATGTTGTGACAGGTATATTTTTATTACATTCAGCACCTGTTTATGCTTTGATAGATCCGGGATCTTCGTATTCGTATGTTAATACTGAATTGGTTGAGTCAGGAAGTTTAAAATCTGAGACGTCTAGAGTATCGATAGTGGTGTCTAGTTCATTGGGACAATCTGTGTTAGTGGATCGGGTGTGTAGGAGATTTCCGTTAGTGATACGGAATATAACCTTCCCTATTGATTTGTTGATAATGTCGTTTGGCAATTTTGATATAATTTTGGGTATGAATTGGCTTACGGAGCACGGGGTGATTCTGGATTGCTGTAAAAGGAAGTTTGTTGTTCAAAGTGAAGGCGATAGTATGATTGAGGTGAATGGTGTTCGAACGAATGGTTTAACTCGTATCATTTCAGCAATTCAAGCTGATAAATTTCTCAATCAAGGCTGTGAAGCTTTTCTAGCCTATGTTATCAATTCAAATTTTGGTGATAGCCAGTGCAGTAAAATTTGAACTGTTTGCAAATTCCCTAATGTGTTTCTCGAAGAATTATCAGGATTACCACCAGATCGAGAGGTTGAGTTCGCAATTGAAGTGTTTCCTGGTACGGCTTCGATGTCAATGTCCCCCTATTGTATGGCACCCACGAAGTTGAAAGAATTAAAAGTACAATTGCAAGACTTGTTGGATCGCGGCTTTATACGCCCTGTATATCACCTTGGGGAGCTCCAGTGCCTTTCATCAAAAAGAAAGATGGTTTGATGCGGCTTTGTATTGACTATCGGCAATTGGATAAGTTGACGATTAAGAATCGATACCCTCTACCCCGTATTGATGACTTATTAGATCAACTAAAAGGAGCTTCTATCTTTTCAAAGATCGATTTGAGATCGAGTTACTATCAGTTGAAAGTGAAAGATAGTGATGTACCGAAGACGGCATTTCGTACGCGTTATGGCCATTATGAATTCATAGTGATGCCTTTTAGATTGAAGAACGCTCCGGCAGCATTTATGGATCTCATGAATTGTATTTTCCAACTGTATTTAGATCAATTTGTGGTAGTTTTTATTGATGATAATTTAATATATTCTAAATTCGAATTCGAGCATGAGCAACACCTTAGAATTGTTTTGCAAGTGTTACGAGAGAAACGGTTATACAGAAAGCTTTGTAAGTGTGAATTCTGGTTATTAGAGGTTGTATTTTTGGGTCATGTTATCTTGGCAGATGGAATTAGAGTTGATTCGAAAAAGATAGAGGAACTTGTTCAGTGGAAAGCACCGAGGAATGTGTCAGAGGTTCATAGTTTTCTTGGACTAGCTAGTTATTATCGAAGATTTATAAATGGATTTTCGAAGATAGCTTTGTCAATGAAAAAGTTGTTGCATATGAATGTCTAATTTGTCTGGGACAATCAGTGTCAAGAAAGTTTTGAGAAATTGAAGCAGATCTTGACTGAAGTGCCAGTTTTGACTCTACCAGAATCAGGAAAGGATTTTGTAGTTTTTAGTGATGCTTCCTTGAGTGGTCTTGCTTGTGTTTTGATGCAAGATGGGAAAGTGATCGCTTATGCGTCTCGTCAACTAAAGATGTATGAACGTAAATATCTGACGCACGATTTAGAGCTAGCTATTGTGGTTTTTGCTCTAAAGATCTAGAGACACTACCTGTACAGCGATAAGTGTCATATCTATACCGATCATAAGAGTCTCAAATACCTCCTATCTCAAAAGAAGTTGAATTTGAGACAGTGTCGTTAGGTAGAGCTTTTGAAAGATTTTGATTGCATTATTGATTACCACCCTGGTAAAGCTAACGTTGTAGCTGATGCGTTGAGTAGAAAAGCAGCGGTTGAATTATGAGCAATGTTTGCTAAACTCAGTATCAATAACGATGGAAGCCTATTGGCTGAATTAAAGATCAAACCAGTGATGTTTGATCAGATCAAGTCAACGCAGTTAGATGATGACAAGTTGGCGAAGAAAAGAGAAATGGTTTAGAATGGTATATTAGAAAATTTCAGCATTGATGATTGTGGTTGCTTGAGATTTCATAATCGAATTTGCGTTTCGAATGTTTCAGAATTGAAAGAGTTGATACTTCGCGAAGCTCATGATAGTCTTTTTGCTTTGCATCCTAGAGGAACGAAAATGTATCGCGATCTGCGAGAATCTTATTGGTGGCCAGGAATGAAAAGAGACGTGGTCGAGTATGTGGCTAAATGCTTAACTTGTCAGCGAGTTAAGGCAGAACATCAGGTTCCCACCGGATTACTTCAGCCTATTTCTATTCCTGAATGGAAATGGGATCGTATCACGATAGATTTTATAACAATGTTACCTTTATCGGCAAGTAAAAAAAATATTGTATGGGTGATTGTTGATTGACTTACAAAATCGGCTCATTTCATTGCGGTCAGGACTAATTGGTCACTTCAAAAGCTTGTTGAAGTTTATATTCAAGAAATCATGAGATTGCACGGTGTCCTTATGTCAATAATCTCTGATCAAGATCCGCGGTTCACTTCGAGATTTCGGAAACAGTTGCACGAATCTCTTGTTACGCGACTTAATTTTAGCACAGCTTTTCACCCGCAGACTGACGGACAATCTGAGCGTGTTATTCAGATTTTGGAAGACATGTTTCTTACTTGTGTTATTGATTTTGAATCGGGATGGGAGCGTTACTTACCTTTGGCCGAATTTGTATACAACAATAGCTTCCAATCGAGTATTCAAATGGCTCCGTATGAAGCCTTATACGGTCGAAGGTGTCGAACACCTGTTTGCTGGATGGAAATGGGTGAAAGAAGAATGATCGGGCCGAAATTAATTCAAGAAACGGAAGACATTATTAAGAAAATTTGAGATAGATTGAAGATAGCTTTTGATAGACAAAAATCATATGCAGATTTGAAACGTTGAGATATTAAATATTCTGTTGGCGATAAAGTATTTCTTAAAGTTTCGCCTTGGAAGAAAATTTTGAGATTTGGTCGAAAAGGGAAACTGAGTCCTCGTTTTATTGGACCGTATGAGATCATGGAAAAAGTGGGACCAGTTGCGTATCGTTTAGCTTTGCCTGGGGAACTACAGAAAATGCATGACGTTTTTCATGTTTCAATGCTTAGAAGATATAGATCAGATCCATCTAACGTTATTTCGACGAAAGATATTGAGATTCAACCCGCTTATCGTACGAAGAAGAACCGATTGAGATTTTGGCTCGTGAGGTGAAAGAGTTGCGTAATAAACGAGTTTTATTAGTGAAAGTACTATGGAGTAGTCATAGTATTGAGGAAGCGACTTGGGAACCGGAAGAGACGATGAGATCTCAATACCCCCACCTCTTTTCAGGTAAATTTCGAGGACAAAATTTAATTAGGGGGAGAATTGTAACGACCCGATAGTCAAGGGTGTCGAAAAGTATATTCCCGGGACTCTGTTTCCGTAAATCAAACTCGTAAATATTTTTAATAAATATTTACAAAGTTAGTTGTGTAGTTAATTAGGTTTCGGTTAAGCAAATTTACTTGAATTAAAAGTAATTAGGTATAAGGACTAAATCGCATTTGAGTTAAAAGTTGAATTATAGATTAAAAAATAATTAAAGGGCCAATGTAGTAATTATACCTATATATATATGTACAGCGGACGGCATATGTTATAAAAATATATTATAATATTAAGAAATCTTAATTATTAAGTTAAATGTATATATGTATTATATAATAATAATAATAATTAGTATAGTAAAAAGAAGAAAGAAAAAAAGGAGAACGCACGGCCTTAGGTTTTCTAAGGTTCAAAGTTCAATTGGTTATTCAATTTAGTCCATTTTCTTGTAATTTTTATATTTTTGGAATCCCGGTACCTACGGCTACCCGACCCATGTTGAAATTTTAGCAATTATTAAGATTTTAAATGTTGATAATATTGGATAGTTTTAGTATTAGGGATTAAATTGATAGATTTTTAAGCTAAAAATGAAAAAGGATTAAATTGTAGAATAAATTGTAAATTTTGAGTAATAGGGACTAAATTGTGAAAATTTTGAAATTTAGGGGTTTAAGTGAAAATAGAGAGTTAAATTTATTTTAAAGTGAAATTTGTATGAAAATATAGAATTAAATATAAAGAATAAAAATTAGTCTCAGTTTAGGGACTAAATTGAAATTTAGGCAAATATTGAGTAAAAATTGAAGCATTCAATATGAAATTGAATTGCGTTGTATTGATGAATTTTAATTGTTTTAATTCTGTAGTTAACGTCGTACCGGAATCCTCGACTAAAAAGGGGAAGGATAAAATCGAAGTCGAATAACTCGGAATCCATGGTTTGTATTTCTATAATTCGAACCTAGTTACTAATTGTTGTATTTTGATTTAATGCATATGGTAAGTGGTTGAGGTGAGTATTTGGCACTTAGATATTGAATTTGTAACATCCCGAAATTGGGCCTAGTAGGATTGGGCCCAATGGGCCTTGATTTTAAATTTTTGAGAACGGCATTAATGCAAGTTAGACTTATTAGGTAAGTTATTTTGGAAGGTTAGAGGGCTTCTATGAAGTCCCGGGATCAAATATTAGCTTTGGGGAAATTTTGGTTTTAGGTGGAAAAAACCCCTGGAAGTTGGCAGGTAGGCCTTAAGAATAAAATGTGGGGGAAAATAACACAAGTGGAGTGTGTGGTGTAGTGGCAAAGTGACGCCACATAAGAGACAAGGGGGTGACGCCACAAGGAAGGAAGGAGGTCCAAGGTTCAAGTCTTGGCTTTTGCATTTTGGTTTTCTTTTACTTGGACCTCGGAATTTGGCTATAGATTTATATTTAGTTGCGCATGGTTTAAGACACAAGAGGAGCTTGTGGCCAAGTGGCTAGCAGCGTGGATTATGTTGCAAGGGAGCCCAGGTTCGAATCTCATGAGAAGCAAGGAGTATTTATTTTATGCGATGCTGGACGGGAAGAGTTTCAGTTGAATTTAAACTCTCATCGACGAAGGGATCCCACATCGGGAAGATACAAAGAAGGAAGGTGAAGAGCTAGCTATATAAAGAGCATTCCAGAGGAGGAGGTTGACACACCTTGGAAGGCGTTTGGGCACAGAGGAGTGGTCGGAGCGCGATTAACACTAGAGTCCTATCGGTGTGTAACTCTCTCTACTCTAGTTGTAGAGCGGCAAATGCCGGCGTGCGGTCCACGGCAATAGTAGCCACATGAGCGTGCGAGCGCGTGTGGGGCTTCGACGCGATAGTTGAGGCCATAAGTAGTATTCTTGTGGGTTGGGGCGCTGGGGCGCGATGGGGTGAAGTGGGCCCAATGGGCCATGGGCCCTTATGAGTAAATTGTGCGATTGTGTAGTATATAGTGAACTAGACTAGGTGGAACTTATATACATGGCTAGATTTGTGCTAGGTGGGCCACACGAAGCGTGTGGGCCCGAATGGGCGAAATTGGGCTTTAGGCCCAATAGTCCATTTCGACCGTAAATGGTAGTTGGGTCGCTCGGGCGACATCATGGGCCTTTGGAAAGGCCATTCCAGTACGAAATTATGAAATACCCTTGGTGGGTAAATTACCAAATATACTCAAGGGTATATTACGAAAATACCTTTAGTGGGTAAATTATCAAATACCACCAAGGGTAAATTATGAAAATGCCCTTGGTGGGTAAATTACCAATATACCCTTGGTGGGTAAATTACGAAAATGCCCTTGGTAGGTAAAATTACGATTATACCCTTAGAGGTTGATTAGGGTGATTATGTTGTTTTATGTCTATCTGATTATGATGGTAATTCATGTTATACTTATATTTGATATATGTCTAGCATACATGACATACTGCATACACGAAATTATTATGTCATATTGCATGGGTATGATGAGAGGAGGGGAAGATGATATCCGTGTCTTTGGGACACCAGTGGTTTGGCACCACCAGTGGTTTGGTACCACAGATTGATTATTGTGACTTTGGGTCACCAGAGGTTTGGCACCTCAGCGTCTCGTCCCAGTGGCTTAGCACCACAATGGGGTTGGCCCCACGCTTGATTATACGGGATTGACGCCAGGTGATTTGGTATCACACGATGGGTTGGCCCCATCATTGGATTCGTGACTTCGGTCACCAGGTGATTTGGTATCACATTCGTGTCTTTGGGATACCGTGAGGTTTGGCACCTCATAGCGCCTCGTCCCGGTGGCTTAGCACCACAAAGGGTTGGCCCCACACCGATTATACGGGATTGACGCCAAAGTGATTTGGTATCACACGATGGGTTGGCCCCATCATTGGATTATTCGTGACTTTGGGTCACCAAAGTGGTTTGGCACCACAATTATGGATATCGTGACTTTGGGTCACCAGTGGTTTGGCACCACCAAAGGTTTGGTACCACATGGGGTAGAAATGGAGTGCGGATGGCTAGGTTTGGGTGCATGATATGCATATTTTCATATGAAATTGTGTAAGGGCCTGTTGGATGGGGATTTACACACCGAGTCTCGATGACTCACCCCTTAGTTAAATTTTGCGGTAATCATTAGATCGTGGATTTGGGAGCCGAGGTGGACTCGTGGAGGCCATACATATGTTTACTCATAAATTCGCTTCTTTTATTTGGACTTATTTTTATTTGAGTTTTTGTTATGTAATAAGGCCTTGGGTATTTTATTTGCTTTCACTTTCAATTTGCTTATTGCTTATTATTAAATGATCAATATGGGATTTTCCTAAAATGATAATAAACCATTTCTTATTCAAAATTACTTAAACTCGATTTCTCACCACAACTATAAAGAATATGAGCTTTTAACGAATGCACAGCTTTTTAGACATTCCTTTCATGTGACATGCCGATTCGGCCGTAACGTTTAGGCCGGGTTTGGGGTGTTACAATTATGGTATCGAGCCTAGGTTCAAAAACTCTACTGTGGGTTTGGGTTCAAAAATGTTTTCAAAAGATGGTTTGGAAAATGGTTTAGAAAAATATATATCTGTTCTTTTTGTTGAAATATGGCACCCGAGTCTCCTGCACCAATCCGCACCGTAAGTTTCCTGATACTTTTCTTTGTTATATGTCGTATTTTGAATATCTATTCTGTGTGTTTGGGTTGGATGTGATGTTCGGATATAGAGTTGATTATGTCTTTAAATATTTGTCCGCTTTAATGGTTAGGTTTTTTTGTATGTGTAGGATTTCTAAATTCTAGTTAAAAGTATATTAGGGTTATTGAATCAGAGTGCGCAGCGTGAGCACAAACGTTGTAGGTTAGGTGGTACGAATGTTGTTCAGTAGTTGGAAATTTCGAGGACGAAATTTCTTTAAGGAGGGTAGATTTGTAACATCCCAAATTGGGCCTAGTAGGATTGGGCCCAATGGGCCTTGATTTTAAATTTTTGAGAACGGCATTAATGCAAGTTAGACTTATTAGGTAAGTTATTTTGGAAGGTTAGAGGGCTTCTATGAAGTCCCGGATCAAATATTAGCTTTGGGGAAATTTTGGTTTTAGGTGGAAAAAACCCGGAAGTTGGCGGGTAGGCCTTAAGAATAAAATGTGGGAAAAATGACACAAGTGGAGTGTGTGGTGTAGTGGTAAAGTGACGCCACATAAGAGACAAGGGGTGATGCCACAAGGAAGGAAGGAGGTCCAAGGTTCAAGTCTTGGCTTTTGCATTTTGGTTTTCTTTTACTTGGACCTCGAAATTTGGCTATAGATTTATATTTAGTTGCGCATGGTTTAAGACACAAGAGGAGCTTGTGGCCAAGTGGCTAGCAAACAGGATTATGTTGCAAGGGAGCCTGGGTTCGAATCTCATGAGAAGCAAGGGAGTGTTTATTTTGCGATGCAGGCGGGAAGAGTTTCATTTGAATTTAAACTCTCATCGACGAAGGGATCCCACATCGGGAAGATACAAAGAAGGAAGGTGAAGAGCTAGCTATATAAAGAGCATTCCAGAGAGGAGGTTGACACACCTTGGAAGGCGTTTGGGCACAGGAGTGGTCGAGCGCGGATTAACACTAGAGTCCTATCGTGTGTGTAACTCTCTCTACTCTAGTTGTAGAGCGGCAAAATGCCAAAGTGCTTGGTCCACGGCAATAGTAGCCACACGAGCGCGAAGCGCACGCGTGGGGCTTCACGCGATAGTTGAGGCCATAAGTAGTATTCTTGTGGGTTGGGGTTTTGCTTGGGCGCGATGGGTGAAGTGGGCCCAATGGGCCCGTGGGCCCCTTATGAGTAAATTGTGCGATTGTGTAGTATATAGTGAACTAGACTAGGTGGAACTTATATACATGGCTAGATTTGTGCTAGGTGGGCCACACGAGCGCAGGGGCCCGAATGGGCGAAATTGGGCTTTAGGCCCAATAGTCCATTCGACCGAGAATGGTAGTTGGGTCGCTCGGGCGACACTGGGCCTTTGGAAAGGCCATTCCAGGTACGAAATTACTGAAATACCCTTGGTGGGTAAATTACCAAAATACCCCTGAAGGGTATATTACGAAAATACCCTTAGTGGGTAAATTATCAAATACCAATCAAGGGTAAATTATGAAAATGCCCTTGGTGGGTAAATTACCAATATACCCTTGGTGGGTAAATTACGAAAATGCCCTTGGTAGGTAAAATTACTGTTATACCCTTAGAGGTTGATTAGGGTGATTATGTTGTTTTATGTCTATCCGATTATGATGGTAATTCATGTTATACTTATATTTGATATATGTCTAGCATACATGACATAACGCATACACGAATTATTATGTCATATTGCATGGGTATGATGAGAGGAGGGGGAAGATGATATCCGTGTCTTTGGGACACCAGGTGGTTTGGCACCACCAAAGGTTTGGTACCACAGATTGATTATTGTGACTTTGGGTCACCAGAGGTTTGGCACCTCGCGTCTCGTCCCCAGTTGGCTTAGCACCACAAAGGGGTTGGCCCCACAGCTTGATTATACGGGATTGACGCCAAAGGATTTGGTATCACACGATGGGTTGGCCCCATCATTGGATTCGTGACTTCGGTCACCGTGATTTGGTATCACATTCGTGTCTTTGGGACACCGAGGTTTGGCACCTCATAGCGTCTCGTCCCCAGTGGCTTAGCACCACGATGGGTTGGCCCCACACCGATTATACTGGGATTGACGCCGGTGATTTGGTATCACACGATGGGTTGGCCCCATCATTGGATTATTCGTGACTTTGGGTCACCAAAGTGGTTTGGCACCACAATTATGGATATCGTGACTTTGGGTCACCAGTGGTTTGGCACCACCAGGTGGTTTGGTACCACATGGGGTAGAAATGGAGTGCGGATGGCTAGGTTTGGGTGCATGATATGCATATTTTCATATGAAATTGTGTAAGGGCCTGTTGGATGGGGATTTACACACCGAGTCTCGATGACTCACCCTTAGTTAAATTTTGCGGTAATCATTAGATCGCGGATTTGGGAGCCGAGGTGGACTCGTGGAGGCCATACATATGTTTACTCGTAAATTCGCTTCTTTTATTTGGACTTATTTTTATTTGAGTTTTTGTTATGTAATAAGGCCTTGGGTATTTTATTTGCTTTCAGCTTTCAATTTGCTTATTGCTTATTATTAAATGATCAATATGGGATTTTCCTAAAATGATAATAAACCATTTCTTATTCAAAATTACTTAAACTCGATTTCTCACCACAACTATAAAGAATATGAGCTTTTAACGAATGCACGCTTTTAGACATTCCTTTCATGTGACATGCCGATTCTTTACCGTAACGCTTAGGCCGGGTTTGGGGTGTTACAATTATGGTATCGTGAGCCTAGGTTCAAAACTCTACTGTGGGTTTGGGTTCAAAAAATGTTTTCAAAAGATGGTTTGGAAAATGGTTTAGAAAAATATATATCTGTTCTTTTTGTTGAAATATGGCACCCGAGTCTCCGGCACCAATCCGCACTGTAAGTTTCCTGATACTTTTCTTTGTTATATGCTGTATTTTGAATATCTATTCTGTGTGTTTGGGTTGGATGTGATGTTCGGATATAGAGTTGATTATGCATCTAAATATTTGTCCGCTTTAATGGTTAGGTTTTTTTTTGTATGTGTAGGATTTCTAAATTCTAGTTAAAAGTATATTAGGGTTATTGGAATCAGAGTGCGCAGCTGCGTGAGCACAGCGTTGTAGGTTAGGTGGTGCGAATGTTCCTGTAGTTGGAAATTTCGAGGACGAAATTTCTTTAAGGAGGGTAGATTTGTAACATCCCGAAATTGGGCCTAGTAGGATTGGGCCCAATGGGCCTTGATTTTAAATTTTTGAGAACGGCATTAATGCAAGTTAGACTTATTAGGTAAGTTATTTTGAAGGTTAGAGGGCTTCTATGAAGTCCCGGGATCAAATATTAGCTTTGGGGAAATTTTGGTTTTAGGTGGAAAAAACCCGAAGTTGGCGGGTAGGCCTTAAGAATAAAATGTGGGGAAAAATGACACAAGTGGAGTGTGTGGTGTAGTGGTAAAGTGACGCCACATAAGAGACAAGGGGAGTGACGCCACAAGGAAGGAAGGAGGTCCAAGGTTCAAGTCTTGGCTTTTGCATTTTGGTTTTCTTTTTACTTGGACCTCGTAATTTGGCTATAGATTTATATTTAGTTGCGCATAGTTTAAGACACAAGAGGAGCTTGTGGCCAAGTGGCTAGCAGCGTGGATTATGTTGCAAGGGAGCCCAGGTTCGAATCTCATGAGAAGCAAGGAGTATTTATTTTGCTGATGCAGACGGGAAGAGTTTCAGCTTGAATTTAAACTCATCGACGAAGGATCCCACATCGGGAAGATACAAAGAAGGAAGGTGAAGAGCTAGCTATATAAAGAGCATTCCAGAGGAGGGTTGACACACCTTGAAGGCGTTTGGCACAGAGAGTGGTCGGAGCGCGGATTAACACTAGAGTCCTATCGTGTGTAAACTCTCTCTACTCTAGTTGTAGAGCGGCAAATGCCGGAAGTGCCGCCACGGCAATAGTAGCCCACGAGCGCGCGAGCGCACGTGTGGGGCTTCGACGCGATAGTTGAGGCCATAAGTAGTATTCTTGTGGGTTGGGGTCGCTTGGGCGCGATGGGTGAAGTGGGCCCAATGGGCCCGTGGGCCCTATGAGTAAATTGTGCGATTGTGTAGTATATAGTGAACTAGACTAGGTGGAACTTATATACATGGCTAGATTTGTGCTAGGTGGGCCACACGAGCGTGCAGGGGCCCGAATGGGCCAAAATTGGGCTTTAGGCCCAATAGTCCATTTCGACTGTGAATGGTAGTTGGGTCGCTTCGGGCGACATCAGGCCTTTGGAAAGGCCATTCCAGTACGAAATTACTGAAATACCCTTGGTGGGTAAATTACTAAAATACCCTCAAAGGGTATATTACTAAAAATACCCTTAGTGGGTAAATTATCAAATACCACCAAGGGTAAATTATGAAAATGCCCTTGGTGGGTAAATTACCAATATACCCTTGGTGGGTAAATTACTAAAATGCCCTTGGTAGGTAAAATTACTGTTATACCCTTAGAGGTTGATTAGGGTGATTATGTTGTTTTATGTCTATCCGATTATGATGGTAATTCATGTTATACTTATATTTGATATATGTCTAGCATACATGACATAACGCATACACGAATTATTATGTCATATTGCATGGGTATGATGAGAGGAGGGGGAAGATGATATCCGTGTCTTTGGGACACCAAAGGGTTTGCACCACTAGTGGTTTGGTACCACAGATTGATTATTGTGACTTTGGGTCACCAGAGGTTTGGCACCACCTCGGCGTCTCGCGTCCCGTGGCTTAGCACCACAAAGGGTTGGCCCCACGATTGATTATACGGGATTGACGCCCGATGATTTGGTATCACACGATGGGTTGGCCCCATCATTGGATTCGTGACTTCGGTCACCAAAGTGATTTGGTATCACATTCGTGTCTTTGGGACACCGAGGTTTGGCACCTCATAGCGTCTCGTCCCAGTGGCTTAGCACCACAGTGGGTTGGCCCCACAGCTGATTATACGGGATTGACGCCAGTGATTTGGTATCACACGATGGGTTGGCCCCATCATTGGATTATTCGTGACTTTGGGTCACCAGTGGTTTGGCACCACAATTATGGATATCGTGACTTTGGGTCACCAGTGGTTTGGCACCACCAGTGGTTTGGTACCACATGGGGTAGAAATGGAGTGCGGATGGCTAGGTTTGGGTGCATGATATGCATATTTTCATATGAAATTGTGTAAGGGCTCATTGGATGGGGATTTACACACTGAGTCTCGATGACTCACCCCTTAGTTAAATTTTGCAGGTAATCATTAGATCGCGGATTTGGGAGCTGAGGTGGACTCGTGGAGGCCATACATATGTTTACTCGTAAATTCGTTTCTTTTATTTGGACTTATTTTTATTTGAGTTTTTGTTATGTAATAAGGCCTTGGGTATTTTATTTGCTTTCAAATTTTCAATTTGCTTATTGCTTATTATTAAATGATCAATATGGGATTTTCCTAAAATGATAATAAACCATTTCTTATTCAAAATTACTTAAACTCGATTTCTCACCACAACTATAAAGAATATGAGCTTTTAACGAATGCACGCTTTTTAGACATTCCTTTCATGTGACATGCCGATTCGTGGCCGTAACGTTTAGGCCGGGTTTGGGGTGTTACAATTATGGTATCGAGCCTAGGTTCAAAAACTCGGTTGTGGGTTTGGGTTCAAAAATGTTTTCAAAAGATGGTTTGGAAAATGGTTTAGAAAAATATATATCTGTTCTTTTTGTTGAAATATGGCACCCGAGTCTCCGGCACCAATTTGACAAAAAAAAATAAACGTTGGGGGTTAAAGTGCTCCAAAAAAAATAAAGGGCCAAAGTAACCAAAACAGTCAAAAGTTAGGGGTTGTTTTTGGCATTATGCCATTTTTTTTCTAGGACAAACTTTCACAGTTAAAATATAAAAAACAAAATATAATAAAAAATCCACTCACATAATTATCGAAGAAAAAAAAATCCTCACTCATCCTATTATTTCTTTTATCGAAAAAAATTCCCTTACCCTTCAGTTTCTTTTTTCTTGTTAATTTTGAATTTATTGAACAATGAATTCTTTTTCATAGAGTTTATTAATGAGTATTTTGTACAGTTGATGGATATTTTATATTTGAAATTTATTTAGTATTTGATATTTGTAAACATTTTTATATTAAATATTTTAAAAAATATATCGATAAATCTGAAACGATATAATGAAATAGACCGATACAGATATGTACCGATTCCAATAGAAAAATGGTGCGTCTAATGGTGCGGTTCTAACTAGCTTAGTGTAACAGCCCA
Organism: Gossypium sturtianum; assembly: GCA_025698515.1. Classification (NCBI taxonomy): domain Eukaryota; kingdom Viridiplantae; phylum Streptophyta; class Magnoliopsida; order Malvales; family Malvaceae; genus Gossypium; species Gossypium sturtianum. Next base: position 33,042,489 of record CM046950.1, read on the forward strand.
ATTTCAATGAAATTGGAACAGTGGTTTCGGGACCACAAATTCGAGTCATAAAGAAAATTTATTTTAATATTATTGCATGGTTTGCATTATGATAGGAAAGACGTATAAAAATTTTGATAAGAAAATTTTATCGATTCCATGTTTAATTGTGGAAAGAATCAAATTGCATAAAATGCAAAAGTTGAATTCTAGTAGCTATAAGTATCAAATAGCTATGGAATTCAAAATTTGAGGTCCTTATATGGTAATTAGACCATTAAAGAAAAATTAGTAGATATTTTTGGTGAATCATCCATGGAAAATTAGAAAAAGAAAAGGACTAAATTGGAATGTGGAAAAATTAAAAGATGATAAATTAAATAAATGTTTAATATCATCATTTTATATCATATTCATCCCCAAATACATGGAAACCCTAGGAAATAGAAAGCAAGCTTTCTTGGCTTAATTGGGTAAGTAATCTTGTCCCATTTTTAGTAATTCTTATATTTTTGAGATCGGAATAACCTAATCTATCTATTTTGGGGATCAATTTGAAAAGATATTAAAGTATAAAAACTTTTCCATGGATGAATATGCTGAAAATTTGAAATTTATGGTAGAAAATGAAAGGTTGTTGATAGATAAACAACTTTTGTAAAGTGAATTTTCATGAAATTGTGATTTAGGGACTAAATTGTAAAGATGTAAAATTCATGGAAAATTTCTAATTTTTATGAAATATATGTGCTGTAAGTCTTATATGTAAAAATCGGTTAGGCTTGGAATAATGATTAAATTGCATGAATTTTATTTTTCGAGCCTAGGGACAAAATTGTCATTTATAAAAAGTATAGGGGCAAAATGATAATTTGCCTAGGAAGTGAATTGAGTTCAATTGAGTGTGAAATGGATTAAATTGATGTTAAATTCATTTATATAGATCCAGAAAGATCAAATAAGAGTTAGATCGAGGAAAAGAAAATGTGACGAATTAGTAGATTTTCATAAACGAACAAGTGACGATGTAAGTTCGTGTAACTAAATTGTGTTTATTTTTATGCTTGAATTGAGTGTGGTATGTATTTATGTGAATTATATAAATGTTATAAATGTATGAAATAATCACATGTCCGATAATGTCTAGAAAATGTTAAGTTCCGTTTGAATAATGAAATTCGATGGATACATGATTTCCCATATTGAATGCGGTCCTGCATATGTTGCGGACAGAATATAGCTCAAACGAGCAATCCTGTTATAAGCCCTCTCAAGCGTCATGTTATATAGTTCCTGCGAGCATCCTGATCGGTAGTGATCCTACATGTGTTGCGCACTACCGCAGCTCTTTGTGAGCGTCCTGTTACATGATTCGATCGGTTGTGATCCAGCATTTATTGCGGACACAAACGCAGCTCTTCGTGAGCGTCCTGATATAGGCTCTTATGAGATTTCTGACATGGCTCGCTTGAACTCCCTGTTATGCTATCCGGAGCTCCCTGTTAATAACTCTTCGGAGTTACCTGTTAAGCTTAATGAGCTTCCTGTTATAAACTCTTATGAGTTTCCTGTTTAGCCCGGATAAGCTTCCTGATACTTGGCTCACATGAGCATCCTGATATATGGCTCGAGAGTGTGCTTCCTGATTATGTGCCCTAATTGGGTACCCCTTGATATGAATTAACAGATTTCAGTTTTGTACACTTTAAGTGTACTACATGAGCGTATCTATCAATATTTCAAATAAATTCAACGGATAAAGTTCTGACATGGCTAAACTGAACTTGAAATGATTTGTTATGGAAATATACATGTAATATGGAATAATGATATGGAAAGCATATATATATATATGAAAGTCATTAAATGATGAGCTCATCCATGTTCTTGGTATTATGTGAATTACTTGACTAACATGATTAGTGAAGTTGTGTGTTTTAGGCTATTAGCCAAATTGCTTGGATGCATTTTTGTATGCTTATCCTAAATGTAAATATATGGTAAGTTAAATTCCTGTTATACGAACTTACTAAGCATTTGAAATGCTTACTCAATTTTCTTTTCTATACTTTATAGTGCTTGGAAGCTCGTAAAAGTTGGAATCGGTCGGAGCATCATCACACTATCCTTCAGCCCGTTTTGGTATAAATAGAAAACTTATTTTGGTATAATGGCATGTATAGGTTAATTTGGCCAATGTTGGCATATAGTGGTTGTTTGTAATCTAGCCATTGGAATGGCTAATGATAGTATGTTTAGTGAAAAAATATATATATGAGGTTATTATATGGTTAACATATGTTTGCTTGGTATGATTTGATTTAATTATGGAAAGCATATATGTATTACAAAAGGTAAGTTTGAATACATGTGATTATATATATTATATAATGTCAATATTGGCTTGGTTTTAATGTCTTGAAGTGGTTGGCTTATGTATGTATGTATGTATGTATTGGTGTAGGTTGAAGATAATTTGGGTGAGAAAAGTGGTCATGAAAATGGCCTATTTTCGTCCACACGGGCGTGTGTCTCAACCGTGTGTGACACACAGCCATGTGCATGGGCGTGTGGTTTGGCCGTGTGTCCCCTGCATCTGAAAATTTGAGAAACAGAATGCTCGAGACTGAGCACACAGTAGAGACACGGGCGTGTGTCTCAAATTGTGAGACACACACCTAGCACATGGGCGTGTCCCGGCCGTAACCCCACACCTAATTTTTGAAAATTAAATTGTCCACACGGTCTAGCACACGGGCGTGTGGTTGGCCGTGTGACCCAAGTCAGAGAGTTACACGGGTAAGGACACGGGCTGGAACATGGTCGTGTGCCTCACATCAAATGCCCACACGGCCTGGTACACGAGCGTGTGTCCCCTACACCTAAGAAAATTTTTGAGATTTCGCGAAAATTTTTCTGTGATTCCGGTTTAGTCCCGACTCGATTCTAATATGTATTTTGGGCCTCGAGGACCCATATGAGGGACATTATGATTGATTATGACTGATTTTCTAAAATGAATAGTAAATGACATGAATTAACTGTAATTGAACTGTAAACTCCAGTAATGCTCCATAACCCTGTTCCGGCGACGGATACGGGTTAGAGGTGTTACACTTGGTTAGTGCACTCATGATACTAACTCAATTAGGAACTTAAATAATAATTTAAATATAGATTATAAAGGTTAAAATTAACATCTATATACTTATATATAAAAGGAAGGTCTAAAAAGATCTTTCTCATGCAGACACGTGATACACCGATCATGGTTTTTTTTATATTTTATAAAAATGATTAGTTTTCAGTTTTGGCTCTTTTAATATGTTTAAATCAAAATTTAATCTTTATAATTTAATTTCTAACATAATTTGATATGTATATTTTTATACATTATTAATTAGTTCAAATAGTCAATATCGTTAACTCTTCAATTAAAATGTTATATGGTATTATATAATTCAAAAGCATATTTTTAAATAAAAAATTAGATGGATTAAATTCTTGAAAATAAAAGTAAGAGGGTTAAATTCCAAATGTATGAAGTTTAGAGACTGAGATACCAAACCGACTGGGGTATCGGTCTGGAGAAAGGCATCAGATTAGTTGACCCTTGAACTAGTATAGTCCAGTTGAACCTGGCTAAAAAACTTATTGAACTGATTTTTTTTATTTTTAAATACATTTTTTATTTTAATGACTTATTTAATTGAACTGTACGAACTAATGATTTGATCAATTTAACCACTAATTTGATTGTAAAAATTTTATTTAAAATATATTTTAATTTTTAAAATTTTACCTTATAATTTAACACAAACGAATAACTAAAGCGGTAACTAAGCGTGGATGGAGAATGTTAGTTTTAAATTAATTAAACGTCATTTTGTAAAATTCATTAAACGATCTCTGGAAGTTGTTAACTTTTGTCTGTTATAATTTTCTTAATTTCTTTTTACTTGAAAAATAAATGCACACATTAAAAGATATCCAGTCCACTAAACATGAATGGGTTAGTTTGAGCAAGGAGAAAAGACTAAATTAACTTTACATATTATATTTTCTAATGGTTAAATTTTGCTATTAGTCCTTGTATTTTGTAAAAGTTGTGGATTTAATCCTTATACTTTAATTTGATATTTTTAGTCCCTATATTTTTCAAAGTTTAATATTTCAATCCTCATCAAATGATAATTGTTAAATTCATTAAATTGAATTATGTTATTTCCAAAATATGATGAGGTAAACATATTATCATATGTATAAAACCATGTCAACTTATTATTTCCATATATTACTTACTAAAAATCCAGTTAACGGATTAACAAATATCATTCACATCTAAACTGAAATTTCAAAATTCGAAAAGTATATGAACTTAGAATGATTCAATTGAAGAATATTGACAAAATTTACAACTGTATGCATAGAATAGGACTAGTGGTTGAATTCAACAAAACGAATTTAATTGCTATTATTTGGGTTAGGACTGGAATTTCAAAACCTGGAAAGTACACAGACTAAATTTTACCAATTCGAAAACTACATGGATTAAAATTTATCAAATTAAATTATATGGACTAAATCAACAACTTTTATAAAGTACAAGGACTAATAGAGTAATTTAACCTTTTTAATAGAGTTAGAATAGGAGAATTGAGTTGATGAAGGTGTTGTCTGGTCTGATAGTTGCTCATCTCATCCCTTAACCATGTGGTTGGGGGTTCAACCCCATTATGGGAATGAAGCACATTTCATGATCAGTCGTGTATCTATTCAAAAAGCACACGCAGTGAGGGGATTAATCATTGCTACTGACTACGGATACCTTGGCTCTGACCAAAAAAAATTGACAAAGAAAAAAAAATTGACAAAGGATGTAATTTTTTTAGGGCGCTTTCATTTTGGTCACCTAAAAATAAATCCTTGTAATTTCGTCACTCAACTTTTAAGGCGCTTTCATTTTAGTCACTCAAGCGTTAAATCTCTAACAACGGTGGACTGTACCAAGTGTTAAATCTCTAACGACGGTTGACTGTATATGCTGCATCATGTTTACACTTTCATTTTGGTCACAGAAAAAAAAAAATCTTTTTTTAAGTATTGATCTGGGTAAAAGAACACTAAGAGTTAAAGTAAAAAAGCAGTAGAAACTAAAATAATGCATTAAAAATTGTCATATTATACTTGTTTACCCAATGCCGAAAGTTTTAATTTTTTTGTTTCATTATTGAAACTTTAAATTTTAAAACATCAAATAAATTAAATAAATTGTTGAAAAAAAATTTATTCCTTGATAGTGTAACTCGGTTTGTTACTATAATATTAAAATTAATTAAATATCCTTCTAAATTTTAAAATTTTATTTTATGTATCCAAATTAAAATCAAAGCAAATTAATTTAATTGATTATAATGATTTTCTTTGCTTTTAGCTTAGCATGAAAGATTCAAGATCATATAATCAAAAGAAATTTAAGTTTCGTAGACAATTATTAAATATGAGTTATATGAGTTGATTTCATCATGGATAATATGGAAACATAAAATAAAATTTTAAAATTTAAAAGGAGATTAAAGTAATTAATTTAATTAATTTCAACATTATAGTAATAAATCGGTTAGCATTATTAACGGATAAAAAAATTCAAACCGTTATGAATATCTTATTAAGTGAATGTCCATCATGATCAAGATAAAGTTTTAATGTACTTTAAATTCTAATAGTTATTAGAATTAGATCTCTACTTCTTTTATACTTCTTATGCCTATAAATAGAGACTGTGATGAAGCATTGCAATCATCCCTTTTGATCAATAAAGTACATTCTCTATTACTTTCATATTTTCTTTGTTTTTTATTCTCTCCATCTCTCTTTATTTTATGACACAAACAATTTATTTAATTGGTTTTGGTATTTTAGAATTTAAAATTACAATATAAAAAAATTAGAATTTCCGACAATGGGATAAACAAATATAAATTAACAGATTTTTAATGCATTATTTTAGTTTCTATCACTTTTTTTATTTAACCATTAATTTTTTTACTTGAATCAATACTAAAATAATATTTTTCTCGATGAATAAAATGAAAGCGATCTAGAAGTTAGATGACCAAAATAAAAGTGTAAATATGATGTGGACATGATTTATTGTGTATTTTAGTTGCCGTTTTGCTTGAGTAACTAAAATAAAAATATTCTAAAAGTTGGGTGACCAATTAGGTAGTTTATCCTTTTTTTAAAAAAAAAATTTATTGATACATCTATACGAATACATCTAGTTGTGTTTATTAAAATAATAAACTTTTAAATAATATTTATTAAAAATATTCATATTTTAAAAAGATAAATTGAAATTTTAAAATAAAATAGTTTCTTTAAATGAATAATTATTGTTTGTGATAGTTATTTATTAGTTTAGACAAAAGAAAAAAAGAATAATTTGATGCATATTTTATATAATAAAAGACATAGTTATCCTTTAATTGCATTTGATATTATATATTTAATTTGATTTTTTTTTGTATTTTTTTATTAAATTGATGTGTAGTTAATTTCTAATACTAATTCAGTGGGAGATTTAAATATAATATAAATATAAATATAAATTAATTTTTTAATTAATAATATTTATTAAAAATAATCATATTCTAAAAGGAAAACAAATAAAAATTTAAAAATAGGAAATAGGAAATAGTTTCTTTTAAATGAATGTTATTATTTGGATAATTATCTATGAGTTTAGGTAAAAGAAAAATAATAATTTAGTTGATAGTTTTTTTTTATAGTAAATGGTGTAATTATTCTTAATCGAATTTGAATCATATGTTGAATTTTTTTTTAAAATTTCTTTTAATAAATTAATGTTTGTTTACTTCATGACATCAACTAAGTGGAAGGAAATGATGAATAAAAAAATTTGGGTTAATATATATTTGGTAGCTGTGTTGGGTTTTAATGTTCAATTTGGTACCTGAATTCTTTTTACGTTTCAGTTTGGTATCTAAATTTGGCTTCAATGTTTAGTTTGGTACTTAGATTTTTTCAGTTTGATACTTGAGTTTTTCTTTATCCCATTTAAGTACCCGAGCTTGGTTTCAATTTCCAATCTGGTACTTTAGTTTCTTTTCTTATCCCAATTAAGTACCTATATTTTTTTAATAGATCACACATGTTAAATATTTATTAGATCACATGGTCTAGGTACCAAATTAAACATTGAAGCTAAACTCAAGTACCAAATTGAGACAAAAAAACTTAAATACCAGATTAAAGATTGAAATTAAATTTAGATACCAAATAAAATATTAACCCAATAGTTTTTTTTTTTTTTTAGAAAAGCCAAATGATTTTTGTAGTTATATGTTTGCATTACATTACTTAATACATGCATAAACAGCGAATTACATTGTGGATCAGTTAATACAGCAAAAATTTGCTTGCAGAAAAAAAATATTTATAAATGCTGTTACATGTGCCGATTTTTTTATCCAGTACATAGATGTACCCATTAATAACATTTACTCCCTCTTGTTTCATTTTCAGGATTTTAATTTCTATATTTTTAAAATTTTAAAATTTAAGTCTAATATATTAACAATATTTTCTTTTCAAATTCAAGTTTTTTACAAGTTATTTTTAATTACATAGCTGCTAAGTGAATTTTTATTTTATTTTAAAATATCACACCAATAATTTTAACAAAAAGATTTAAAAATGTTAATAATTAGACTTAAATTTTAAAATCTGAAAAGTATGACTAAATTCTTGAAAATAAAAATATATGAACTAATTTCTAAATTTTTGAAAAGTATAGAGAGTTATGCCATATTTTAAACTTATATAAATTACAATCAGAAACCTGTTATAAATATGTCGTCTTTCACCCAAAAAAAAACACGAGTTTAAACTTTGAAAACAATATTATTAAAAATAGTAATTACGAATTCCAAACATAAATTATAAAATGAAAATAAAAAATAATAATAAACCAATAGATCAAAATTATCATCAAATTTTATAACATGAAAAGTTATAAAATAGGATTATATCTTTATTTTAATGTTAACATGTATGATAAAAAACTTTGATAAAAACATTAAGTGTTATGTTTTGTGACGAGACACGTTGCACTCCTAATGGTAGAATATAGGTTCGAATTTTGGAGACAATATTATTAAAATGAACAATCACAAATTTTAAATATAGACCATAAAACGAACATGAATGATGAAAAAGACCTTTGATATGCTATTTGAAATTTAACAAATAAAGATAAGGTTAATTATATTTAGCAAAAAAAAATTATAGGGTCATGATTTAATCTTTTCAAAATAAATGAGATAGTTGAAAATATAAATCTTTAAAAAGTAGGGTAAACTATATAAATGATTATTTGACTATTAGAAACTTTCTTATCAGATCACCTGATTTTAAAAAATTATAAAATGATCACTTTATTTACTTTTAAGTCTAAAACCGTTAAATACTTAATTGTTGGCTGATGTGGCTGTTAATGACTTGTTTTTTTAACTTTTATTTTTTATATCCATCATTTCCATGTCATATAATAATTATGTATTTTTGAGTTTAATTTTAGGGTTTAAAAATATTTTGGGGGGGTTCTTAAATTTGATTTTTTTAAAATATTTTTTGGTAAAGGAAAGGTAAACAATGTAATTTAGTTTTGGGTTAATTTTTTTAATTATTATATAATGTGGAAATGATGTGGACTAAAAAATAATGTTAGAAAACAAGTCATTAAGTTAACAACCAGTTAATCAATTGTTAACAATTTAAGGATTTTGGACTTAAAAAAAATAAGTCGGGTGATATTTTATAACTTTTTAAATTTAAGTAACATAATAAGAAAGTTTCTAATAATTGGGTGATTATTTATGTAGTTTACCCTAAAAATAATAATTAATTTATAAAAAAAATGATTTTGACCATCTTAATATATATATATTAAAAATTAGATTTTTTTATAGGCTCTATTTTGAGATATTGATCATCTTTTGATGTGCTATTAAAAAATGAACAAATAAAGATATAGTTAATTGTTTTTAGAAAAAAATATATATAGCTCCTTTCAAAATAAATGAAACAGATGAAAAGATAAATCCTTAAAAAATAATGATTTTCGATGAATATTTTGAGTTTTGAAGAAAATAACTTTAGAATATTTTTTGTTGACTGATGATTAGTTTGAAATATTATTTTCAACAATCATTTTATAAAAAAAAAATAACAATTTTCACTATTTTTATAAAGGTTGTACTGTGAAATATTGACTATAAATAAACTAAGGGTGTTATGAAAGTACTCTCGTATAGTATTCTCTAGATTGCAAATTTGGCAATGAAATAATCATTTTCCTCGTTCAAGAAAAAATAAATAATCATTTAAGGTAGTTTCTCAAACGACTTCAATTTCGCTTTGGTCAATAAAATTCATCAACTTTTGGTACAAATAGAATGTTGGAGTATATGGCATATTTTTAAAAAAGATGATAATGATGTTAGCAGGCTGGTTAGAATAGTCTAAGATAAGAGGGACGGTCTACGTTTGTTTGAGAATTCCTCTTTAGAGAGAAATGACTTAGTTTTATGTAATTAAATTATTTCTTTTCTTTTCAAAAAAATAATACTTAAAGCCAATTTTCAAAGATCATACGATTTGTTAACAGATGCATTAAAACCAATACTCATCCTTAGAAGTTTCATTACGCTTGTTTTCTATATATTATGTTCCATCAAAATGTCAACTCATTTAGACAACTTTATAGATGAGACTCCATCCACAACTTCAACTATAACATCTGCATCTTGTACATTAATATCATACTCTTCTATTGGTAAGTCTGATATTTAGATTCTTCCCGCGATAACTTCTTTTTAACTTCTTTTTAAAAGATATCCTTATACCCCTTTATGAGCTAATTAACATATATTCACAATCTTTCGGTGGAATTTTCTCCTTTAAACTAACCTTTTACCACTACACCAAAACAGACTTTTAGCGGCGTTTTTTTTGGCTTTTAGCGGCGTTTTTAAGCGCCACTAATAGTATTTGCAAATGCTTTATAACGCCGCAAAAACGCCGATAAAGAAAGCGCATAAAAGTTAGTGGCGTTTGTTGTGAAAAACGCCGCTCATGATTACCTTTAGCGGCGCTTTTCAAACAAACGCCGCTAAAGGTAGGGCTTTTAGCGCGCTTTCCCAAAAACGCCGCTAAAGGTAGGATCTTTAGCGCGCGCTTTTAATAAAAACGCCACTATAGTTCTACCTTTAGCGCGCCAAACAAACGCCGCTAAAGGTAGGGGCTTTTAGCGGCGCTTTCCCAAAAACGCCGCTAAAGGTAGGGGCTTTTAGCGCTTTCCAAAAACGCCGCTAAAGGTAGGGGCTTTTAGCGCGCTTTCCAAAAACGCCGCTAAAGGTAGGGGCTTTTAGCGCGCTTTCAAAAAAACGCCGCTAAAGGTAGGGGCTTTTAGTGGCGCTTCTCAAACAAACGCCGCTAATTTGCACAGATCTGCTATGCTTTTTTTTTCCAATATTCTACCCTCCTCGCATTAAAAACCACCAAAAACAAAGAACAATTGCATATAATTCCAACCAAGGCAACAAATAAAACATTTAAATCTCAAGATGCAGCGATAAATCTAAATGATACTTCAAATTTAGTAAAAGATATATGATATTTATTAATAAATGAAGCATAATTCAAACAATTCTTACAATAATGTTTAACTATAACAATGTTAAAAAAAATCTTACAATAAGAAAAGAAATGTCTAAGAGGGCGGCCTCTGCGATCGCTTCTTTGGAACAATCAGCATCATAGTCCTGCAAATGTGTAGCCGGAGTTCTTCATACTACTTTACTCGCTCGCTTCGCCTCCACACTTCTTTGCCTCCGCTCTAAGTTGAGCAATATGCTCCGCCTCTCTCGCTGCTGCCTCCGCTCTAAGCTGAGAAATTTGCTCAGCTGTGCTCGCTTCCATCAGAGATATCTGGTCTTTCAGTCTCTGAACTTCAGCACGAGATTGACTCCCGGAAGGCATGTATTGTCTGGAGCCGGATCCAAAATATTGGGACGGAGTAACACCTGATCCTTGACATCGAACCCGACCATACCTTGTAAGACCCAAAACATTAGTGATAATTCTGTTATAAATATACTCAAGATTAACAAAACTATCAATCGAAGCAGTCGTACCTTTCAGGACCCAAAACATCAGTAATAATTCTGTTATCAATCTCCTCGAGATTAACAGAACTGTCAGACGAAGCAACCGCTTCATACTCCGCCTTCTTCTCCTTTAGTTTATCCTAATAAAATAATAAAAGAGTTAGAAACGAAATATATAATAAAAAGGAATGGAATATAACTTAAAATTAGAAATTTAAAACTACAAACGATAATATTTATAAAAAATCAAATTTTATTAAATAAATATACCAAAATTTCTCCAGCCTTGGATGTCATCGGAGATCCATCCTTCTTCCTATGCGTAATGTCAAAAAGTTGAAGGCGTCCAACTTTTTGACCTGACGAAACTTCCTACATTATAGCAGAAAAAATATAATTTAATAGTATAAATCATTAATATTTGAAAGAAGTAATAAATTATAATACCTCGACCTCATTTACACGAGCAAAACTTCCGGAACTGCGCGTAATAAGTGAATTGTTGTTTCAATCTGTTTGGTTGTTCCAACTCGCTCACGGTCCTACATAATGGGATTTGAATTATTTATATAGTAAATACGATAAATCGAAAAATTTCTAAGACTTTGAAAGTAATCGTAATACCTCTCCTTTCTTTGAATTCCGAATCTAACTTGATCTTCCCATTGGTACCTCAACATTCCGTGCGGGACATTTCGCAGATTTTTAATCGAGGCTTATGTCTTTCTTAAAATATTGTTTTTTTAGGCGCTTTTATTGTCTCTCCATTTTTACCCAACGTCTTCTTAACATAGTCATCGGAGACCTCTAAAGCAAATCTACCACAAATTTTTTTAAAAAAAGTTAATATAAAGGAAGGTTAAATTAAAGTATTATAAATTACATTCACATTTTATTACCTTAATATTATCGAGAGCTCGATTTTTGTTGGCATCGGGCATGTGATGCCATGATTCGTAGTTAATGGGCAACATATTCGAATTTCGTGCTATAATGCCCAAATAGCACGCCAACAATCGAGCTTCAGTCCGATAGGTCTGGCCATGATTGTTTCTCCTTACTTCAACACGCTGGGTAGGCTCTAAGTCATATAAATCACAAAGTAACGTGACGTCCCCCAGAGCTCTGCGCGTCCCACCACCCTCAATTGAAAAATGATATATTATTATATTAAAATTGAAAAATGAATCAATAATAAAATTCAACATGCATGTAAAATAAACTTAACATTACTTTGGAATTCTCCATGCTCGTCATCTATGTCCTATGGACTAGAAGATCCAACAAGCGTATCCTGTCCACTATTTACGTCTTACGGATTTGGAGTATAATTTCTAATATTTAAACCTCGTAATCGTCTTCTAGGCATTTTTCCTGCAATACACATAAAATAGTTCAAAATTTTAGTAACAAATAACAACAATAATAGGACATTTAAAATAGTTAAATTATATAACATGACCAACATGATACATTTGTTGTATTACTTATAAATAATAAATCGTTAAATCTTACTACATCATTTTTCGTAAATATCTTCGTCCACATCCCGACGTGAACCCATTGAAATTGTTGACTAGTACTAGGGATATTTTCGATTTAAGTCTTGTTCGGAAAAGGCAAAGTTTACGATCTTTCGACTATATCATCTCTACTTCCACCGCCAATGTCGAACAAGTCTCTAGGGTGTGTTTGAGTACAATGTACCAACCCTCATCGATTGGATCTTCTGAGTAAAAACTTGTTTAACTTGAGAAGAAAACACATACGGCTCGTCCATCGCTTGTTCTCGGTGTGAATCAATCGAGAGAAATTCACCATTGTAAAGCCATATTGATCGTTTTTAATTCTGCGAGCCGTATTCACATCAGCCCAACCACCTCGAAATAAGACAACTTTGCATTTGTCGTAATAATCCAACTCAATGATGTCGATAATAAGTCCGTAATACTCAGATTCCCCTCGACCGGATTCTCGTCCCTAGCACTAGCATAACTTGTAATCAAAGAATTAACAACAATTACGCAATTTTGGGTTCTCCTCAATCTCTCGCGATACCTTGTATGAAATCAGATCCGTTGATGAGGAAGCCATTATATCTTTTAACTATTCTGTTTGGACCTTGTGAAAGCCATTTAACGTCGTCATTTAATTCATTCCGACTCCAAACCTATTGATGGAAAGTAAATCGAGTAATTATGAATGTTATGAGAAAACATTATGACTTGACAATGAAAACTTAAATTGCATACCATTTGGCTTAACCATTCATGGAATGATTACGTGAACAACTTATTAATTTCTCGTTAATTTAACCTTCGGGATCGTGAGCGAGCTCTCAATATTTGTTTGTACTCACTATCCGGTAAAAAAGGTTGTACTTTGTTAGAAGACAAACAAATTATAATTGATGAGTATTTATCAAATTCTAGAACTTACGTCCAAAATGGTTCCATTGAATCGTGATGAAAAAGAATGTATCGATGTGCTTGGACCCACGATCTATCGCCTAATTCGCAATTTCGACTTTGCCTATCGGTTCTCGAAACTTTGAAATAAATAAGTTTCGGCCAAATTATGATCTCATGAGCCCCAAAGATTTCTACTTGGTCTGCTCATTCTTGTTTCGACATCTTCCAAATACCTCGAATGAAAGTCATACATTCCTCTGCCAAGTAGCCTCGGCAATTGATCCTTCCGGATAACGTTTATTGCGGCGAGCATGACTTCAATTTGGAAAGGAACCTAAACGGTATACAACATTATCAAAAGTTGCAACTAAAGGCATTGAGTTGAATGAAGGAATATTTTGCAAGTAAAGTAAGACCTTTCAATGGGATACATCTATCGATAGAAAACCGGTCCACCAAGAAGTGCTTCACGCGGAGATGAATTAACAAGTGCACCATAATAGTGAAGAAGGAAGGCGGGAAGATCTTCTCCAGATTGCATAAAGTCAATGCGGCTCGATCTTGTAGTCTCTCAAGTTCTTGAACATTCAAAACTTTACCACAAATTCCTTTCATTATATTTGTGATTCAATTACGAGGAGCCGTCACCTTTTTCGACATACAACACCGCATAGCAACTGGCGATAAGTCTTGCATCAAGATGTGATAATCATGCGATTTTAAGCCATATAGTCTTCGATCCTTAAGACTCACACATCGCGATATATTTGATGCATACGCATCCGGGACCTTTATATCCTTCAACACCGTACAAAACACTTCTTTCTCCGTCTTCGACATTGAAAAAATAGCAGGCGGCAACCGATATTTCATATTCGAAAGTTGTCGGGGATGAAGCTCACGCCGAATTCCCATGTGGACTAAATCAAGTCGACTCTGAAGATTGTCTTTCGATTTTCCATCGACATTCAAAATAGTCCCAATGATGTTTTCGCAGACATTTTTCTCTATGTGCATGACATCAAGATTATGGCGTAAAATCTGATGCTTCCAATAAGGCAACTCGAAAAAAATACTTCTTTTTTTCCACAAGTCCGCCTCATTAGGATCATCCTCTTCATCAGATTCATCATCAGATTCATCCCTAGATCTTCTATTTCTTTGCGGGTTGGCCGGTTGATTCATCTTCCCATACATAAAATTCATATCTTTCAACATTAAGAATATTTGGATCCACCGGTCGGTGAAGGAGCTGGTCTGAACTCTTCAGTACCATCAAACTGAGCACTCTGATATCTAAATGTATGATTCTCCGGTAACCACCGACGATGCCCCATGTAAGAGAACTTCCTCCCATTATATAACCATTGCGAACATGTCTGCGCAGCACAACACGGACAAGCATAACGTCCCCTGGTACCCCAACCAGATAAATTAGCATACGCCGGGAAGTCGTTAATAGTCCACATTAAAGCCGCACGTAAATTAAAGTTCTCTTTTCTCATTGCATCGTATATCCGAACACCAGCCATAGTTGTTTTAACTCGTCAACAAGTGGCGCAAATAGACGTCAATATCATTCCCGACCCTTTCTCTCCGGTATAATCATAGACAAGATAAAAGAAGATTGTTTCATGCAAACCCATGGAGGCAAATTGTAGGAACAAGCACCACAGCCAAGTCATCATGACGTTGTGCTCATGAGTTTGTAAGGGTTAAATCCATCGGATGCTAGCCCAAGCCTCACACTCAGAGGATCGCTTGCAAAGCTTGGAAATTTGGAGTCAAAAGATTTCCAAGCTAAAGAATCTGCAGGATGCCTTAACAACCCATCATCTGCTCGCCCATCACGGTGCCACGTCATTGCTTGGTATTGTCTTCGACGACATGAAAAGTCGTTGAAGCCTTGGTATTAGCGGAAAATACCGCAAAATCTTAATCGGCCGCTTCCTTGGATCGTATATCGTGTTCATCCTCGCACCGTCCTCTGTATTTCTATTAATCCAACGGGATTGGTCGCATACGTGACAAAGATTGTTGGTTTATGCGGTCGCCCCAATACAACATGCAATCATTTGGGCAATCGTGAATTTTGTTGTAGCCAAGACCCAAATCCTTTATCAATTTCTTCATGTCTTTGGAAGATTGAGGATTTTTGCAAACGGGAACATTTCTTGCGAAACTCTAACAAATTGTCAACGAGTTTCAGTCCACCCCAAACATTTCAAGTGAAAAAGCCGAATACTGAGAATGACAAGCCAAAATTTTGAACCCTCATACGATTCTTCATTCATTTCAAAGAAGCAACGTGTAGAACCTCGCCGCTTCTTCATTTGGTCTGTTCATCCCAAGCACTTCTTCCCCTTCTGAAAGTATTTCCACCAAAATTATGATCATCGGTTGCACCCAAGTCAGGTGGAAATGACCCGCAACCATCACTACGCATATTAAAAGCATCCCGCAACATGTTTTCCATGTTATCGTCTCTAACATTCTGATTGAAAGCACTATGAGGATCCGTTATATCTTCCAGTGAGATATAAGGCAACTCGTCAGGTTTCCAGCCTATATACTTTGAATCTTTTTATTTTTATCTATACAAGTATTATGTAAGTTATGTATTATGTAAGTTAGATAATTTGATGAAAGGTATGTGAGTTATGTAAGTTATTTATTATGTAAGTTAATTTAATTTTTTAAAGTCACATTTTGAAATTAATTTTTTTAATTAATAGCTATGTAATAAAAAAGTCATTATAATATGCTTGAATTTCATATAATAATTTTGATAATATTGACAATTGAACTTCTATTTTTAAATTCAAAAAATAAATGGACTAAATGTAAAAAAAAAAAAAATTATAAAAACTTAGACCATATTGATTATTTCTACATTTCAAGTTTCAGTTTACTTTACAGTTCTGCACATGAAAAACAATGATATACATTTCAACTTGTTGATTCGAGCAATATATATATATATATATATCAACTATAATTAGAATTTACCATTACTGAGTATAATTCTAACTGCAATCAAAATTCATGTAAACAGAGATGAATATAGTTCTAATCGCAATCAAAATTCAAGAATTTTCACCACATGGCCATATACCAGTAATCACACAAAACTTCTCATATATCAAACAAAATATACTTAGAAGAAGAAATATCAAACAAAATATACTTCAATATCAAACACAATATCAAACAAAGCAAAAGTAATTAACAAAATATCAAACGGCAGTGTGTAAACAAACTATACGTAGAAGAAGAAATATACTTCAATGCCTAAAAAATTCTTTAGTTTTCAAATAATTCATATACAAAAAATTCTTTATTTATTTAAAATAGATTTTTTGAAAGTAAAAGGAATAAACGAATTCAAATATTTGAATTTTTACTAAAAGAAGTAACAGAGAATATTGAATCAAAACTAAAAATTATTTGAAAACTAAAAACTAAAGAAGAAATATTTGAAAACTAAAAATTTTAGACAACACTTGAAGTATAAATCAGTGCCTAAAAAATAGTAGACTATAGTTACTAAGACCCGAGTCACTGAAACTCGGCAACCATGGCGAGCGGAGAGACTCAGTAGTATATTTACCGGCCGATTTGCGACAGAGAAGAAGCGACGGCGAAGGCGACGAGCGAGAGAGAACACCGCAATGGCGGGTTTCAGTGAGATCGCTAGGGATTTGGGGAGCACTTAGGGATTTTTGGGGATTAGGCGATGAGTTCTGCTTTTTTTGGGGGAGGGGATGAATCGGGTACAAATCGAGGAAAAGAAACGGCGCCGTTTTGTTAAATGAAATTGGCTTTTTGTGGCGTTTTTAAAACGCCACTAAACTCCCTTAAAAACGCATTGCGTTTTTAAATTAACCGGTTCCACTAAAACTATAGGAAAATGGCGCCGTTTGAATTAAAATTAATAGTTTTTGCGGATATAAAACGCCGCTAATAGTAATCTATCGTGGCGTTTTTATAGCTAACGCCGCTATCGCTTCATGAAAACGGGCGTCGTTTTCTTTTTATTAATATGCTTTTTGCGCGTTTTTGCTCAAAAACGCCGCTAATACCAATAATTTTTTAAATTTATTTATTTATTAAATTCCTTTAAAATTATTTTGTTCTCTTTCTAACACTATATTTAATTTATATAGTTTTCTAATTTAAGTTCTCATACCTAAATCATAAAATCCTAAATTATACACAAATTATACACTATAAACCCTTATTTATACACCTTAAACCCTAAACCACAACTCATACGTATATTACAAGGTGCAAAAGTAATTAAAAAAATAATCTTATTGCAAACCTTAAACCCTAAAAAGAATTTGATTTTTACCTCTTTTATCAAATTACTTGAACAATTAAATCTCTAAACACTAACACTCTAACTTTGTTGTTCGATATGGTTTAAGCACTAAACCCTAAACCCAATATATAAATCTAAAAACTAAAAATTAAACTATAAACCTGGCCTAAACCATAACCTAACCCGTACTCTTAAACCTAAAACCATAAATCTTAATTCTTAAACCCCAAACCACTGGCCTAAACCATAACCTAACCCGTACTCTTAAACCCGAAACCATAAATCTTAATTCTTAAACCCCAAACCATAAACAATAAAGCTTATAAACTATATACCCTAAATTAAACCATATTATAAATAATTTAATATATAAATTAAAATACACTAATTTAATCTAAATTCATAACCCCTATCCTCTATCCGGCCATAAACTCTAAACCCTAAACCCTAAACCCTAAGCCATAAACCCTAAAACCTAAACCCTAAAACCCTAAACCATAATCCCTAAACATTAAAATAGCCACTAAATAAACCTTACACCTTAAATTATATATGCTAAACCATAAACCCTAAACAATCATGAGAATTAATTCAACATTTTAAAATTAATATAAGAAATTATTTAATATTTTTTCATTTTTATCAAATATTTTTCTTTTAAATAATTTAAACTAGAATCAAAATTATATAAGAAATTATTTAATATATAAATTTAAAAACAATCAGTCATATGTGTCCAAAAATAAATTTAAAGATCAGACTTTTAGCGGCGTTTCTGTAAAAGCACCGCTAAAGATAAGACTTTTAGCGGCGTTTTTGTAAAAGCGCCGCTACAGATCGAACTTTTAGCGGCGTTTACGTAAAAGCGCCGCTAAAGATCGAACCTTTAGCGGCGTTTCTGTAAAAGCGCCGCTAAAGATCAGACCTTTAGCGGCGTTTTACAAATAAACGCCGCTATATATCATTTTTAGCAGCGCTTTTTAAACAAACGCCGCTATTTCTCTTTTTTTTTGCGGCGTTTTTCATCAAACGCCGCTAATGTATAATATTTGTGGCATTTTTGTTTAAAACGCCACTAAAAACGCCGCTAAAAGTCTGTAATGGTGTAGTGTACGTTGCCCTACCACTTGAATTAAATTAAAATAGATCCTCATTTTTATTACTTTCACTTAAAAAATAGAACATTAGGAGAAAAAATAACTAGCATTAGGCTCTTTTAAGCTAAATATCGATGGTTCCTTCTTAGGGAATCTTAGAGTAGCGGGAGTAAGAGCTTTAAAACGAAACTATGAGAGTATTTGGATCATAGGCTCTTATTGTCACATTCTGCTTTCGAGCAGCGTCGAAGCGAAACTTTGGGTACTTAATGCGTGTTTGGTTATGTAGAAAAAGTGGAGGGAGTGAAAAAATAGAAGGAAAATAAATTTTGAGTGTGCTTGGTTAGGAAGAAATGTGGAGGAAAAATAAATAGGAGAGATGATCATTTTGCATTCTAATGCATAAAAATCAATTCTTTCAAATTGAAAAGATGAGAGAGAGGAAATGAGAGATGTGTATGTTAGTTCAAAATTATGCACTTTTCAAATATTTTATTTTCTTTCATTCCATTTTTCAACTTTATTTTCTTTCTATTTTTCCATCACTTCTACCAAACTCACCTATGAAAAGAAAAGTTTTATTTTTCATCATTCTAATTTTCTACCTCTTCAATTTTCCATATTTTCCTTTTTTTTTTCCCTTCATACTAAGCAAAGCCTTAGGGATGATCTTATGTTAGCTAAGAGTTTGAATATTAGGCGGTTGGAAACTGAAGTTGATGCCATTCTTGATTTTCATTTATTGTCTAATATTAAGGGTGAGTTTGGATGAGCGGTAGGGTGCGATGCGGTGCGTTTAACTTACTTTTTATCTTATACTACAGTATTATTATAATATTTAATTTCATCACCATTATTATTTTTATACTAACCACAAGTAAATACACTATCTATCCAAGTCCACCATAACTCTTCTAATTCTATTTTATCTCCCTTAATCGATGAGATTTATGCGTACTTATCAAGAAGGGAGTGCTTCTGCAGATGCGCTTTCCCGCTTG
The DNA here is from genome assembly GCA_025698515.1 of Gossypium sturtianum. NCBI lineage: Eukaryota > Viridiplantae > Streptophyta > Magnoliopsida > Malvales > Malvaceae > Gossypium > Gossypium sturtianum. The sequence continues at coordinate 33,062,493 of CM046950.1, forward strand.
AGGCTATTTTAATTTTGCTGTCTAATGAAGTTCCTTTGTTGACAGAAAAAAAAAAAATTATCATATCTAATCTCATCGCTAATATTAGTCCGGCTAATACAATAATTAATATCACCCCATCTAAATAGACCTTTATTGCTACTCATTTCGTTGCTAAGTAAGGGCATTTCATTTCAGCTTTCAGGCTTGGACTTCCATGGAAAAGGGTCTAGTTTTGTTTTAGTTGATTTTCAACTAGTAATAAAGATATGTGTCGATTGAGTGCTTATCATGTCAATAGAAAAGATTAAAATTTAAATTTCAGCACAATAGAGGGACTGAAATTAGAATTAGACAACAAAGTCAAGCCGAAACGCGATCTGAGCCCTTAGCAGTTAACAACTCTGCCTCTTCAACCTGTGTGTATCAAAGCAGCCCGCTCTTCTCCTTTTGCTTCTCCATCCTTCTTTAATTGTTTTTGCTTTTTATGGTTCCTTCCAAATCTTATGCAATTAGAGCCAAAACCGCCGTGTAGACTCATTGAGTCAACTCGACTCCATTTTCAGTCCGATAATCCATCCCTACTCCTAGTGAAGAGAGGTGAAACGCAGCATAGTATTTCGTTACCCATTTCCGTAGATCCGAGACCGTGAGACTGAGAAACACGTTATATCCGACTCGGGAATGGCTTCTTCGGAAGCTGATTCCCGCTTGAGCCAAGTGGTAGCCCCGGCCCTCGAGAAGATCATCAAGAACGCTTCATGGCGGAAGCACTCCAAACTCGCTCACCAATGCAAAGCTCTTCTCGAAAGACTCACTTCTCCTTCGGATTCGCCTCTAGCTTCGCCGGATTCGGAGCCCGAAAGCTCGATCCCTGGCCCTCTCCACGACGGCGGCGCAGTGGAGTATTCGCTCGTTGAATCGGAGTTCATTCTGAGCCCTCTGATAAACGCTTGCACCACCGCTTTCAACAAGATCGTCGACCCAGCCGTCGATTGCATTCAGAAGTTAATCGCCTATGGCTACCTGCGTGGCGAAGCGGACCCCAGCGGAGGCCCTGAGGCCCAGCTCTTATCCAAATTGATTGAATCCGTCTGTAAATGTCACGATTTAAGCGACGATGCTATTGAATTACTGGTTTTGAAAACGCTTTTATCTGCGGTAACTTCCGTCTCACTGCGAATCCACGGTGACTGTTTGTTGCAAATTGTGAGAACTTGTTATGATATTTACTTAGGGAGTAAGAATGTGGTAAATCAGACAACGGCCAAAGCTTCTTTGGTTCAAATGTTGGTGATTGTTTTTAGGAGAATGGAGGCTGATTCATCAGCGGTCCCAGTGCAGCCGATAGTAGTGGCTGAGTTGATGGAACCAATTGAGAAATCCGATGCTGATGGATCAATGACTCAGTTTGTTCAAGGGTTTATAACTAAAATTATGCAGGACATTGATGGAGTGTTGAATCCAGTGACACCTAGTAGGGTATCTTTAGGTGGCCACGATGGTGCTTTTGAAACTACAGCTGTTGAAACCACAAATCCGGCTGATTTGCTGGATTCTACTGATAAGGATATGTTGGATGCAAAATATTGGGAGATTAGTATGTATAAGACAGCATTAGAAGGGAGGAAAGGGGAGCTGGCAGATGGCGAAGCGGACAGAGATGAAGATTTGGAGGTTCAGATTGGGAATAAGTTTAAGAGGGATGCATTTTTGGTGTTTAGAGCACTTTGCAAGTTGTCAATGAAGACACCTCCTAAAGAGGCCTTGGCAGATCCGCTGCTGATGAGAGGGAAGATTGTGGCGCTTGAGTTGTTGAAGATTTTGCTAGAGAATGCTGGAACTGTTTTTAGAACAAGTGAAAGGTATCTTTGTTGTTCCCTCTTTGCACATGTTTCTCTGATTTATTTTATTGTTCTTATTTGCGTTTCTTATGATTAGGGCTTTTATTTCTCATTTAGTTTACTGTTATGCTCATGGAATACATGATTTGTTATTCTCGATATGCCCTCTTAATATTAGTATAGGTTATAGCCAGAAATAACAGTAAGGTCTAGGCATTTAGGTATTGATTCTTGGAGGTTTGGACACAAACATTATAGCTTTTTATTAGATCTGGAAACATCCGAGGTGACTTCTCCCGATGAGGTGACATTAAACTGAATCTTGGTGGTATAGAATTTCTCTGGATAGTATAAATCCTTGTGTAGTAATGTTGTGGTCATGGACCCTTGAACATTTAGCAAATTGCTCTTGGTGTTTTACTGAGGTGCCCTTCGTTAAGTAATTTTGTTCCATTACCTCTGTTCACTTTGGAAAGCTATGGTGCATTTGCTTCTTGTTTTCATTAACAATTTTTTTGGCATTCATATTGAAGAACCACCTTTTCTTGATTTATCTGAGATTTTATTTTTGTATTGAGATCACTTTTTTTTTTAAAAGAAATTTTGTGCCTTAACCTGGAGGCATTATATAAAATATGATATTTTCAGTTTCCTTTATTAAAATTGACATAACCTGTTAATGCTTGTACACATTTCAGTTTTTGTTTGGTTTCAGTAACTGTTTGATATTTATCCTGAAATTGTAATTGGTTTCTCAGTGTATATGCTTGTATTGGTACAGGTTTTTAGGTGCCATAAAGCAATACTTGTGTCTATCCCTATTAAAGAACAGTGCTTCAACTCTTATGATTGTTTTCCAGCTTTCTTGCTCCATTTTCATTAGTCTGGTCTCAAGGTTTCGAGCTGGCCTGAAAGCCGAGATTGGAGTCTTTTTTCCTATGATTGTTCTCAGGGTCTTGGAAAATGTTGCTCAACCAAATTTTCAGCAAAAGATGATAGTTCTTCGTTTTCTGGACAAGCTTTGTCTTGATTCACAGACCTTGGTAGATATCTTTATCAACTATGATTGTGATGTCAATTCGTCAAACATATTTGAAAGGTATGATCCACACTCTTATAGTGGAATCAAAATTAACAAGTTTTTGTTTGTAGTTAATAGATTGTACATATTTTTATATGGTTCTTTCCAGAATGGTCAATGGACTTCTGAAAACAGCTCAAGGTGTTCCTCCTGGTGTAGCTACAACACTATTGCCACCCCAGGAAGCAACCATGAAACTTGAAGCTATGAGGTGCTTAGTGGCTATTTTAAGATCAATGGGAGACTGGATGAACAAACAGTTACGCATTCCAGATCCTTATTCTACAAAGAGATTTGAAGATGTTGAGAACAGTCCTGAACCTGGAAATGTTCCCATGGCAATTGTGAATGGGGATGAGCCTGCTGAAGGATCAGATTCTCATTCTGAAGCCTCTAATGAAGCTTCTGATGTTTTAACTATTGAGCAACGTCGAGCTTACAAGCTTGAACTTCAGGTATGAATTTAATAATATCTGGTAAACTGGTCTGACCTCACCTTTTTAGCTGATCATCATTCATGAAACCTAATTTAAAATTTCTGGCAGGAAGGTATATCTCTTTTTAATCGGAAACCTAAGAAAGGAATTGATTTTCTAATTAAAGCAAATAAGGTTGGTGATTCCCCGGAGGAGATAGCTGCTTTTCTTAAGAATGCATCTGATCTGAACAAAACATTAATTGGTGATTATCTTGGAGAAAGGGAAGATTTGTCACTGAAAGTGATGCATGCCTATGTTGACTCTTTTGACTTTCAAGGCATGGAGTTTGATGAGGCAATCCGAGCTTTTCTACAAGGTTTTAGATTGCCTGGTGAGGCACAAAAGATTGACCGAATCATGGAAAAGTTCGCTGAGCGGTACTGCAAATGTAACCCAAAGGCTTTCACCAGTGCTGATACAGCATATGTCCTTGCTTACTCTGTCATAATGCTCAATACTGATTCTCATAACCCTATGGTGAAGAACAAGGTGCATATACATTCTCTATTTCTCTATATGATACTGTTGACATTTAGGGCAATAAAATTGATCCCCCATTTCCCAAATTGAATTGTACAGATGTCAGCTGATGATTTCATAAGAAACAATCGTGGCATAGATGATGGAAAAGATTTGCCTGAGGAGTACTTAAGATCATTATTTGAAAGGATATCAAGAAATGAGATAAAAATGAAGGAAGATGATTTGTCTCTGCACCAGAAGCAGTCTGTAAACTCTAATAGAATATTAGGTTTGGACAATATCTTGAATATTGTGATACGCAAGCGTGACGAAGACCAGCATATGGAGACCAGTGATGATCTTATCAGGCACATGCAAGAACAATTTAAAGAGAAAGCTCGCAAATCCAAGTAAGAACAACTGGCTTTAAGCTTTCATATTGATGCTCTAGTGTTGACAGATTTCTGTTTACTTTGTTAAGTTGAACTCAGTCTTTATGTCTTCTCTATTTTTTCCCCTTTCATTTTTCATTGGAATGAGTGAAATTGCAATAGGTATTTTCATTCAAAATTTACAGGGTTTAAGCTTTATTCTTGTGTTGAGATTTAGTAATTATTATTTTCTATTTTAAACCCTTTCACTTTTACCTTGTGGTATTTTGAACAGGATTTCTCGCCTCACTTAGCAATACATGTTTCCTGAAAAGTGGCATTTTCCTTTTGAAGAAGATATATATTTCTTTTGATTATCCCTTGATTTCTATTCTACTGGCAATTTGTAGGTCAGTTTATTATGCAGCCACAGATATAGTGATTCTTAGATTCATGATTGAGGTATGTTGGGCTCCAATGTTGGCTGCCTTCAGTGTGCCTCTTGACCAAAGTGACGATGAAATAGTGATCGCATTGTGCCTTGAAGGCTTCCGCTATGCAATCCATGTTACTGCTGTGATGTCCATGAAGACTCATAGAGATGCATTTGTGACTTCATTAGCCAAGTTTACTTCACTGCATTCTCCTGCAGATATCAAACAAAAAAATATATATGCAATCAAGGTCCGTATTTTGTTTAGTATGTACCGAATATGTTGTTAGTAACCTTCTTTTAGTCTTCTGAGATTTTCCATTTTGTGTTCAATTTTGTGATTTCCCCCTGCATCTAACCCCTTCCAAATGCCTATAATCTGGCAAACTATGTAATGCAGTTTATTCACATCAGTGAGAACGTTTTATTTCATTTTTAGCCATTGCAGATATTCATTTTAACTTTGGTACAGGGATGGTAATGAATGGTTGACTTGCTCAACCTCACTCCAGAGGAATGTCATTAGTGCAAATTTGCCAGTTTTTAACTGAATTTGATCACCTCCAGTGTACTGTCTTTTAATATAGACTTTTCAATAAGTGGCCTTTGGGAACACACTAGTGAGATCCATTTATTTGATCTCAAATAAAAATTCCATTTTCTTGTGGATCTAACACTGAATTTTCCATTTACATTGTCAACAGGCAATAGTTACAATTGCAGATGAAGATGGAAATTATTTACGAGAAGCCTGGGAGCATATTTTGACTTGTGTATCCCGGTTTGAGCATTTGCATCTCTTGGGAGAGGGTGCTCCTCCAGATGCTACTTTTTTTGCCTTTCCACAGGATGAGTCAGAAAAATCGAAGCAAGCTAAGTCAACTAACCTTCCTGTTTTAAATAAAAAGGGACCAGGAAAAATTCAGTACGCTGCTGCTTCTGTGATGAGGGGTTCGTATGATGGTGCTGGTATTGGAGGTAATTCAGCTGGGGCAATCACATCTGAACAGGTGGACAATTTAGTCTCTAATCTCAACATGTTGGAACAAGTTGGAAGCTCTGAAATGAATCGTATATTCACACGTAGTCAAAAGTTGAACAGTGAGGCTATCATAGACTTTGTTAAGGCTCTGTGCAAGGTGTCCATGGAGGAATTGCGATCTACATCTGATCCTCGGGTTTTTAGCCTTACAAAGATTGTTGAGATTGCGTAAGATTCTTTCCACTTCTCTTACTTTGACTTATCGTTGTTCCATATATGGTAAAACATTGATAAATGAATGTTTGATGAATTAATGGTCTCAGTTAATTAATAAAATCTAGTAGCGCAAACTCAAGCCCGTGTATTAAAATAAAAACTTTGCCGAATGCATAAGATAATGAATTTATTATATGTTCTTTAGGTCCTAGCAGGGAACTTTTATAACTTTATCTTTTGATATCATACTATAAGAAAATTTTCACATAATAACTTTTATCTTTTCATTTGCTATTTCTCAAAATACTTATCTAAAGTTTGTTTTTTCTCTATACCTAAACCAACCTAATCTTACCTTTAATGTTCCGCAATGTGCAACCGCATTCAATACTTTTTTGTTGTTGTAGCAAACAGTTAATAGAGGTGACTATTGCTTGAAATGCCTCTTTTCGTTTTCCTTAGTTATTATGTATGTACATTAATATATATTATAATATTAAATTCCTATAAAGTGATAATATACATGTATAAAGATTGAAAATATAATTTTTTATAATTTAATAAATGTTAATTTACTGATAAATAAATAATTTATTCATTTATTGATAATAAAGTAACCTCATTAAAATAATTTTTTCCTTAGCCCCAACAATATTACTTTACGGGGGTTTTACTTAATTTGTTTATTTTCCTTATCTGAAAACTTTCTGATCTACTGACAGGCACTATAACATGAACCGGATCAGGCTTGTATGGTCAAGCATCTGGCATGTGCTCTCCAATTTCTTTGTGACCATTGGATGTTCTGAAAACCTGTCAATTGCAATTTTTGCAATGGATTCTTTACGGCAACTATCAATGAAATTTTTGGAGCGAGAAGAGTTGGCTAATTACAATTTTCAGAATGAATTTATGAAGCCTTTTGTTATTGTTATGCGCAAGAGCAGTGCTGTTGAAATCCGAGAATTAATCATCAGATGTGTCTCACAGATGGTATTATCTCGTGTCAATAATGTCAAATCAGGGTGGAAGAGCATGTTCATGGTAATGAATTCTTAATATCTATCATATAAATCCTAACTTTTGAATATCATAGTCTGTTAACAATTTATTACTAAATGGATAAATTCTTTCCAGGTTTTCGCTACTGCAGCTTATGACAACCACAAAAACATTGTACTGTTGGCCTTTGAAATAATGGAAAAGATCATTCGAGACTATTTCCCATACATAACCGAAACTGAAACAACAACCTTCACCGATTGTGTGAATTGCCTTGTTGCTTTCACCAATAGTAGATACAACAAAGATATCAGTCTCAATGCAATCGCTTTTCTACGTTTCTGTGCTGCGAAACTTGCAGAAGGGGATCTTGGCTCCTCATCAAAGAAAAAGGAAAAGGAAAATGGGAAGGTTTCTCCATCTTCACCTCACAAGGGAAAAGATGGAAGACAAGAAAATGGAGAGCTCATAGATAAGGATGATCATCTCTACTTCTGGTTCCCATTGTTGGCTGGTAAGGAATAATGTACTTGTTTTGATTTTACACATTTGAATTTGCTTGAGATTTCATAGTTACTCTTATCTTCAAACTTTAGAAATGCATTATGTTCTGACCTTAACTTGCCTCAAATTTTTTTTGAAGGTTTATCAGAACTTAGTTTTGACCCTAGGCCAGAAATTAGGAAGAATGCTTTAGAACTGTTGTTTGAAACTTTGCGCAACCATGGTCACCTCTTCTCATTGCCTTTGTGGGAAAGGGTGTTTGAATCTGTCCTTTTTCCGATATTTGACTATGTGCGTCATGGTATTGATCCAGCGGGTGGTGACTCAAATGAGGAGGGAATTGTTAATGACATGGATGAACTTGATCAAGATGCATGGCTCTATGAGACATGTACATTGGCACTCCAATTAGTTGTAGATCTTTTTGTGAACTTTTATAATACCGTCCATCCACTTTTGAGGAAGGTTCTCTCTTTACTCATAAGTTTTATCAAGCGTCCCCACCAAAGCCTAGCCGCTATTGGAACTGCTGCATTTGTACGTTTGATGAGCAATGCAGGAGATCTTTTTTCTGAGGAGAAGTGGCTGGAAGTAGGTTATTCATTAAAAGAAGCAGCTAATGCAACACTTCCTTATTTTTCATGCGTTGTTAGTGGGGATAATATGGCTGGAACCAATGAGAATGCTTTGAATAGTCAAGGTAATGAGGCTTCTGCTGGTTCTGACACATCTCAGGGCGGTTCAGAGAGCCTGAGAACACAGCATATTTATGCTTCTTTATCAGAAGCAAAATGCCGAGCTGCTGTTCAGCTTTTATTGATTCAGGTAGACTTCTCGTCTTAATATTGAAAAATCATTAGAAACCTTTCCTTGTATCATAGAACATGTAAAGAAATTTGAATTTTTATACAGGTTGAGAACTATACTTTTTAATCTAATCACGTTGTCAGAATTATGGAACACAGACTTGATTATTAAGACCATTTTTTAAATTGCAAATTTCTAAAAAAAAACTAGTGCTAACTGTTCATTTTTTTTCATTTCCTTTTCATTTATATTTATATTTGCACAAATATCTAACTAGATAATTGGTTTTAAATTTTTTTAAAAGTTTTAAGTGTGCTAACTTTTACTTTTGGACTGATTTTGCTGTTCTTATTCTACTGACAGGCGATGATGGAAATCTACAACATGTATCGAACTCATCTTTCAGCTAAGAACACCTTAGTCCTATATGAAGCAATACATGATGTGGCTTCCCATGCTCACAGGATCAACATCGATTCTCCGTTACAATGCAAGCTTCAAGAGTTTGGCCCCATGATCCAAATGCAAGATCCTCCCCTATTGCGTCTTGAGAATGAGGCGTATCAGTTTTGCCTTACACTCTTGCAGAATCTGATACTAGATAGGCCTCCAAGGTACGAGGAGGTTGAAGTAGAGTCCCATCTTGTTGATCTTTGCCAGGAGGTATTACTGTTTTATATAGAAACTGCACGGTCTGGGCAGACTTCTGAAACATCTCCCAAGGAGCAAAGCCAGTGGTTGATTCCTTCAGTTTCTGGGAAACGGAGAGAATTGGCTTCCCGTGCACCACTGATTGTGGCGACTCTCCAGGCCATTTGTAGTTTGGGAGACACCTTGTTCGAGAAGAACTTGGTTCAATTCTTCCCACTTATTTCCAGCTTGATAAGTTGTGAGCATGGTTCAAATGAGGTCCAGGTAGCTCTTAGCGATATGCTTAGCTCCTCTGTGGGCCCTGTTTTACTGCGATCCTGTTGACCTTGGTAAAATTGGACCGTCGTTTGGATGTGTGATATATTTGCTTTCGTTTACCTGTCATCTTACTCTAATAGTTTTCACCCTCTTTTAGTTTTATAATAATTGTTACCGGAAATATAGTTTGTGTATGAAGAGCTCTATTCATAGATATGATCTGGGGAATTTTCTGTTGTATGATAGTTATTATTATTTTCCCTTGAAATGATTTTCAGAACGTTACTTTTTTTTTTTCTGTAAGAAATCTTCTTATTAAATACGTGAGTTTGACACTTCTCAATTTCTTGATAGACAAGTGATTGAAATTCCGGTTTAGAGTCCTATTATTGTCCATTACTTGGGAACTTAAAATTTCTAGACTATGTTGAGAGCTTGAGATTGGTAAAAGAAAGGCATGCTTGGGCTTGAGGGGTTAAGTAATGGAGGAAAGCATCAACTACCATGATTTGTCGTTGTATTAAGTGTAAAGAGTTTGGGATAAGAACTCGAAAATGTTGAAACTAGTTGCTTGGCTTCCTTCCAAAGAGCTGAAGGCAAAGCTGCGGCGGCCGCGACATCTAAAAGCCAAACACGAGCATAGTTATGCCGGCCCCCATTCGGTAGCTGCTTGTTTTTTTTCAATTCCGCTGGCATCCACCAGACAAAAGAGACTTAATCAACAATACCACTACGTTAAAAAGACTTCGTCAAAATTTTGATTCTCCATTACTACCCTTCTCCCTATCCGTTTCACAAGGTTGAAAATGACGGAGAATATCCCTTCTCAATAGGGGTTATTTGGTCTTTTCCCAAAGGTATTGTCCCCATAAAAATTATTGCTACTTGACAAATTACTAAGTTTCTTGAAAAGAGCCATAACTTTCCGTTTTCAGCTTTCTACCATCGAAGATTGCAAACAGCCACCATTCCTAGCACGACAAGTACCATTCTTTTTACGAGCTTTCCTTTCATTGGATTATGCTAAGTTCTTGCAAAACCTGTTGGATCTCTCTGTTTAAGAGAGTTAAACTGTTCCTTCACGTCGACCGGTGCAAGAGAAGATCAAAGCACCGCCGGTTACCATCGAGTTGCGATGTGATAACATCGTCTTTTGCTACCATGGAACTGTCAAATCAGTTTAAACAAGTCTTCAAAGTGATGGACGCAAATGGCGATGGGAAGATATCTTCATTGGAGCTCAGACAAGTGCTTTTATGCCTCGGACATGAAAAATCCACGGCCTCCAAAGCAGCGGAAGGTATGATCAGAGAAATGGATTTCAACGGCGACGGTTTCATCGACTTGGATGAGTTCATGCACGCGGTTGTCAACACCACCAGCGACGGAGCAATTTCTAGCTGCAGCAGCGGCGACGACGATCATTTAATGGACGCTTTTCTCATCTTCGATAAAGATAAAAACGGATTCATCTCGGCCAAAGAATTGCGCAATGTTTTGATTAGCCTAGGGTTCAACAAGTGCAGCCTTAAACAGTGTCAGCGCATGATTAGAGGCGTCGATAAGGATGGAGATGGATTTGTGGACTTCAAAGAATTTCGATTAATGATGAGCGCCGCAGAACGCAACAGCTGAAACATCTTGCAGATAAAGTCAAATAAAACGCGTAATCGTTGAATATTCTCATTTCTCAGGTACTCATAATAATTCTTTTTTATTTTTCCCATATTCTGTCTGTCTAGAACCTTTTATCATTTGAAACTCAGTCTAAATCTCTAATTTAATCATATCCCTTTGACCTAATCCATTTGTTTCTTCGTAACCTTAATATTATTTTCTATCAAATATTATAAAATTCTAAACCTCATACTATTTCATACCATGCCTAAATTCGTAATCATATCACTCCAATTTTTAAGTTACACTTGTTTCCCACCAAGTTTTATTTTTTAGAACGCCTAGTACCATTATAGGAAAGCTGTAGAAAGGTGATGGTCCGATATTTCTCACAAATGCCGCAAATTTTACTGAAATAGAGGCCCATACCTCATTAATCAACGGTGCTCCTTGTTTCCCTTCCTTTTCTTCTATTCCAGGAAGCTTAATCAAGACAAGTATTTGCGGCAATGGGTCCTACCATCATTTGTCCCGTGCCATATTACTTTCTCATTTAATTTCCTCCTTCACTTTTCAAATTTTAAAATTTTAATTTACATCAAATCATAATTGTTAAATTTATTAAGTTAAAATTTGATGTTGCAAATATCTTATCATATGTGTAATATCATATCAATTTGTTATTTTCACATATTACTTAGTAAAAATACAGTTAATGGATTAACGATTATAATTTGTGTCAAGATTGAAATTTTAAAATTTGAAAAGTATAGGGACTTAAAATGAGAAAATTGAACATATGAACTAAATCTACAACTGTATGCTTAGTATAGGACTAGTAATTGAATTTAACCAAATGAATTTAACTGCTATTATTTGGGTCAAGAGTAAAATTTCAAATTTCAAATTTCAAAAAGTACAAGGACTGAAATTTACCAAGTCAAAAAGTAAAGGAACTATATCAAATTAAAGTATAGAGACTAAATCCACATATTTCGTAAAGTACAGGTGTAACACCCCTAATTCGTATCCGCCGCCGGAACAAGGTCACGGAGTATTACCGGGGTTTACAGAACATTCTCATGCAATTTGTATTAAACATACTATTCATACTCCAAATTTTTCTTATTGTCCCTTGAATGGGCCCTCAAGACCCAAAACGAGTATTAGAATCGAATCGGGACTTAATCGAAACCTCTAAGAATTTTTCGCAAAATTACAAAATTTTTCTAAGGTAAAGGGCTCACACGCCCGTGTGGTCCAAGGGACACGCCCGTGTGACCCTAGGACACGCCCGTGCTACAGGCCGTGTCCTATTTAGGGTGCTCTTTGACTTGCGCCACACGGCCCTGCCACACGCCCGTGTGCTAGGCCGTGTGGATAATTAATTTAATTCGAATTAGGTTCAGGTTTCATACGGCCAAGACACATGCCCGTGTTCTAGGCCGTGTCTCCCATACGGCTAAGACACACGCCCGTGTCTCTGCCCGTGTGCTCAATTCTAAGCATTCTATTTTCTCGAATTTAAGGTGCACGGGACACACGGCCTGGCTACACGCCCATGTACTCGGCTGTGTGTCACACACGACCTAGACACACGCCCGTGTGTCTACCCGTGTGGACAAATTGAAGCCATTTATTAGCTTCATTTTCTCGCCCAATTTTGCCCACAACCTACACCAATACTTGCATGTATATACCAGCCAAATCAAGCATTAAAACCAAGCCTAAATTAACATCTATCATGGCATAATATCACATGCAATTCATTTTTATAATCATACTTTTAATGCATATACAATATAAACATACTCCATTCATCCACATTTTACACATAAGCATTGAACATGAGATAACTTATAACATACCAAATTAAATCATTATTAGCCATTTCGATGGCTAGATTACAAAACATCAGTTACAAGTCAACATTTGGCCAAATAAGTTTATACATGCCATTATACCAAAATGAGATTTCTAAGTATACCAAAAAGGAGATAGTGGATAGTGTGATTATGCTCCGACCGATCCTCCAACCTTCGCGAGCTTACGAGCACTATAAAACAAGGGAAAATTAAATGAGGTAAGCATTTTCATGCTTAGTAAGTTCGTATAATGGAAAATAAACTTACCAGTTATATTTATTCAAACTAGCATACATAAACATACATTTCATCCATTATAGGTAGTTCACCTAAACATATACACTTAATCCAACAAGTTACTCACATAACATCATTTAAATATCAAGTAAACATAAATGAGCTCATTATATACAAACTTCCATTAATTCCACCTTTCCATATTTCGAGAGTCTTTTCCGTCGAACTAATGAAATATCGATGGACATTCGGGTGATGTACATAAGGTATACATATGAATTACCCGTCAATTCGTATTCATTATTACCCATTGGGCATAAGTCCAAAGAGCACACTCTCGAGCCACATATTTTACAACAGGAATACCAGTCCAGGCTAAATCCTGATTTTCAACTGACGTTCACAAGAGTCATTTAGGATTGCCAGTCCAGGCTAAATCCTATTAGTGACCTGTGCTCTAAAGAGCTTAATTAGGGATACCCGTCCGGGCTAAATCCTATTTGTAACCTTTGCCATATTATACCGTTAAAGAAATCACCATAATCCATCGAATTTCAATATTCAACCGGGATATGATATTTTATCAATGTTTCCAACTTGTAATTATTTCATTATGTATATCATCACATACATATTATCACAATCACACAATTCAATTCAAACATATTAACGTACCAAATTAAGTTACACGAACTTACCTTGACAGTTGTTCGGGTTTGAATTCCAACTAATCCGAAACTTTTTGTTTCCCTTGATCTAATTCCGTAGTTAGTCTTTCCGGGTCTATATGAGCAAATTTAATTATTAACTCATTACATTTTACATACATTTGCATCCTACTACATCTTAGGCAAAATTATTATTTTGCCCCTACTTTTTTCAAAAATTCTAATTTCGTCCCTAGGCTCGAAAAATAAAATTCATGCAATCTAGTCCTCTTTCCAAGCCTAACCAAAATTTAATAACAATTTTTATAACACACACATTTCACAAATTTTAGAATTTTCCATGGGTCTTACCACTTTTTCATTTTAGTCCCTAAATTAAGTTTCCATGAAAAATTGTTTTGTAAAAGTTGTTTATCTATCAACTATCTTTCATTTTCTACTACAAATTTCAAATTTCCAGCATTTACATCCATGACAAAGTTTCTACACTTTGTTATCTTTTCAAATAAATCTCATAAATAGAAAGATTAGGCTATCCCGATTCTAAAAATATAAAAATCATTAAAAACGGGACTTGATTTCATACCTTTCTAAGCTTGAAAAGTTCTCTTCCTCTCTCCTAGGGTTTCTATAAAAAAATTGGGGAAGAAGATGAATAGAAAATATGATAATTTATTTTTATTTTTCTATCATCTTTTAATTTTGTTGATTTCCAATTTAGTCCCTAGTCATTTCTAATTTTTCCATGGATGGGTCACCAAGAAAAATCTACATACTTTTCTTAATGGTTTAATTACCATATAATGACCTCTAGTTTTGAATTTCATAGCTATTTAATCCTTATAGCTACTAGAATTCAACTTTCGCATTTTATGCAATTTAGTCCTTTACCTAATTAACCACACAATCGATAAAATTTTTGTATCAAAATTTTCACGTGATATTCCTATCATAATACCAACCATAAAATAAAATAAAATAAATTTTTATTTTTGGGCTCGGATTTGTGGTCACGAAACCACTGTTCCAATCTCACCGAAAATGGGCTGTTACAACTCTCCCTCCTTAGAAATTTTTGTCCTCGAAAATTCTTACCAGAAAAGAGGCTAGGGTACTACTCTCTCATAGTATCCTCCGGCTCCCAGGTAGCTTCCTCTAAACCATGCCGTTGCTAGAGCACTTTTATCAGTGCCACCTTTTTATTTCTTAGCTTTTTCGTCTCATGTGTAAGTATTTTGATCGGTTCTTCATTGTAGGTCATATCGGGCTGAATCTCAACTTCTGTTGGAGTAATAACGTGTGAAGAGTCTGATCTATATCGTCGTAACATGGATACATGGAAAACATTTTGAATTTTATCAAGCTCAGGTGGTAATGCTAATCGATATGCAACCGGTCCGATTCTTTCAATGATTTCATAAGGTCCGATGAACCGTGGACTCAATTTCCCTTTACGGCTGAATCGAAGAACTTTAGTCCATTGTGACACTTTCAAGAACACTCTATCACCAACCTAAAATTCTATCTCTTTTCTTTTCAAATCGGCATAGGACTTTTGAAGGTCTGTGGCTGCCTTCAAACTGTCTCGGATTATCTTTACTTTTTTCTCGGTTTCACGGATTAAGTCAACTTCGTGTATCTTTTTCTCGCTTAACTCTGTCCAATACAATGGAGTTCTACATTTGCGACCATATAGAGCCTCATACGGTGCCATTTTAATACTGGACTGATAACTATTATTGTAAGCAAATTCAATCATAGGTAGATACCTTTCCGAGTTACCTCCAAATTCAAGTACACAACACCGAAGCATGTCCTCTAAAATCTGTATCACACGTTCAGATTGTCTATCTGTTTGAGGATGGAATGCAGTACTAAAGTGTAAACGAGTGCCAAGAGCTTCTTGCAACTTACTCCAAAATCGGGATGTAAGGGGATCTCTATCAGAAATAATGGAGATTGGCACTCCATGTAGTCTTACAATCTTAGAAACATATAGTTCAGCTAATCTATCCAATGAAACGTCCATACGTACCGGGATAAAGTGTGCTAACTTCGTCAGGTGGTCAACAACTACCCAAACAACATATTTCTTTTTCCGTGACAAGGGTAATCCTGATACAAAGTCCATGGTAATCCTTTCCCATTTCCATTCCGGTATTGTAATTGGCTGTAATAATCCCGAAAGTACTTAGTGTTCAGCCTTTACTTTTTGACATATCAAGCATCTAAATACAAATTCAGAGATATCTCTTTTCATTCCTGGCCACCAGTACATTTTCTTTAAGTCATTATACATTTTGTTGCTACCGGGATACATAGACATAACACTATTATGCGCTTCATGCAAAATCTTCTGTACTAGTTTTGAATTCTTCAGTACACATATTCTGTCTCTGAACAACAAACAACCATCCGAATCAATCTGAAACTCTGAATTAGGATCAGACTCACTTTGCACTCGTTTGGCCTGTAACTTATCATCATCCTTCTGAGCCTCACAGATTTGTTGCCGAAATGTTGGTCTAGCTCTTAACTCAGCTATAATTGAATCATCATCAGACAAGGACAATTGGGTGTTCAATGCTTGCAAGGCAAACAAAGATTTTTGACTCAATGCATCTGCCACTACATTAGCTTTCCCCGGATGGTAATCGATAACGAGATCATAATCTTTTAATAATTCCAACCATCTCTGTTGTCTCAAGTTCAATTCTTTCCGTGTCATTAAATACTTTAGACTTTTATAATCTGTAAAAATATGGCACTTTTCACCAAAGAGATAATGCCGCCATATCTTCAGTGCAAACACAATGGCTGCTAACTCAAGGTCGTGTACCGGGTAATTTCTTTCATGCGACTTCAACTGTCTGGATGCATAAGTTACAATTTTACCATCTTGCATCAATACACATCCCAAACCGTTCAATGAGGCATCACTGTAAACTACAAATTCTTTACCCGATTCAGGTTGGACTAGTACGGGCGCTTCCGTCAATAAGGCTTTCAATCTATCAAAACTCTGTTGGCACTTATCGTTCCACTCAAATCTCACATCTTTTTGCAGCAATCAAGTCATCAGAGAAGCTATCATTGAAAACCCTTTAACAAATCTCTGATAATATCCGGCTAGCCCCAGAAAACTTCAGACTTCAGAAACATTCCTTGGTGGCTTCCAACTTACAATAGCTGAAATTTTATTCGGATCCACCTGGATACCTTCTGTAGATGCAACATGTCCAAGGAAACTAACTTCCTTTAACCAGAATTCACATTTACTGAACTTGGCATACAATTGTTTCTCACGCAGAGTTTGCAAGACAGTTCTCAAATGTTCAGCATGCTCATTTTCATCCTGGGAATAAACCAAAATATCATCAATAAAAAAACCACGAACCTGTCCAGGTATGGTCTGAAAATTCTGTTCATTAAATCCATAAATACCACTGGGGCATTTGTTAATTCGAATGGCATCACTAAAAATTCATAATGCCCATATCTACTTCTGAAAGCTGTCTTCGGCACATCCGAATCCTTTACTCATAGTTGATAGTAACCAGATCGTAGATCAATTTTTGAAAATACAGTGTCACCTTTTAATTAATCAAACAAGTCATCTATATGAGGCAACGGGTACTTATTCTTTATTGTGACTTATTAAGCTGTCTGTAATCGATGCATAATCTCAATGATCCATTTTTCTTCTTTACAAATAATACCGGTGTACCCCACGGTGAAAATCTGGGTCGAGCAAATCCTTTATCAATTAATTCTTGCAGCTGCGCTTTCAACTCTTTTAATTCAGTAGGAGCCATTTTATATAGTGCTATCGATATCGGTGCCATCCCTGGTACAAGGTCTATAGAAAATTCTACCTCTCTAGCTGGTGGTAAACCCGGTAATTCTTCTGGAAATACCTCAGGAAATTCACAAACAACTGGCATTGACTGGATTTTCAACTCAGACACTTTGGTATCCAGTACATAAGCAAGATAAGCCTCATACCCTTTTCTAATATATCTCTGGGCTGATATTGCTGAAATCACATTAGATAACCCATCCAGTTTCTCAGATTCAACCCGAAGTAACTCACCATTTTGACACTTCAATTCAATGTATTTATACTTACAATTTACCACTGCATCATGTTGTGTTAACCAATCCATTCCCAATATTACATCAAATTCATCAAAGGGTAATAACATCAAATTAGCCGGAAAACAATAACCATCTATTATCAACGGACAATTCTTACAGATTTTATCCATCATAACATGCTGACCCAAGGGGTTTGAAACTTTAACCACAAATTCGGTGAATTCAACAATCATATTTTTAACAGTCACAAGTTTCGTGCATATATATAAATGCGTTGAACTAGGATCAATCAAAGCAATAATATCAGTATCAAGTAAAGAAAATGTATCAGTGATAACATCTGGTACCGAGGCATCTTCCCTTGCACGTATGGCGTATGTCCTCACCGGAGCCTGTGCCTCAGATTTAGCCATTGGGTCCTTTGCAGCACTATGACTATTATCGGTATTTCTTGGATACCGTGGTGGTCTACCCCTCGAGCCAGGATTACTCGGCTTCGGGGTCTGTTCAACATCTTTCTCAACTCTTTTCGGCCAATCCTTGAGAAAGTGGTCGAGAGACCCACACTTAAAACATGCCCCACTTCTCATCTGGCATTCTCTAAAATGCGATTTGTTACAGACATTACATTGTGGCTTGGGGTTTCCAACACTCCCAACACTAGTTGCTAGCGGAGATGAAGACCTCGGGTTGGAGTGTTTTGAACTTTTTTCCTTTCCCTAATACCCCGCTGATGAGACAAAACGTTCTTGGTAACTTCTTGATTTCTTTGAGGCAGATGATTGCGTCTTGCTCATAATTTTTTTACTCGGTACCCGAGCTTCTCTTTTGGCTTGTTTCTTCTCTTTGCTTAATTCCTCGACCTTGTGGGCTTTTTCAGCCAACACCGCAAATTCCCTTAATTCCAGAATCCCAATCAACAACTTAATGTCTTCATTCAGCCTTTCTTCAAATCGTTTGCACATATCGACTTCATGCAACCCATTCATGCATACTTGCTCAGTCTAACAAACTCTCGTTCATACTCGGCTACTGTCATATTTCCCTATTTGAGCTCTAAAAATTCATTCTTTTTCTAATCTAGGAACCTCTGACTAATATATTTCTTTCTGAACTCGGTTTGAAAGAACTCCCACGTAACATTTTCTCGCGGTACAACAGAAGATATTATTTTCCACCAGTGGTAAGCTGTATCTTTCAGCAAAGGATACCGCATATTTCAAACACTCGGCGGGAGTATAAGACAATTCATCGAAAACCCAAATAGTATTTTTCAGCCAGAACTCATCCCTCTCTGGATCATCGTCAGCCGTAGCCCTAAATTCTTCAGCCCCATATTTTCTAATCTTATCAATCGGAGCCTTACCAATTCTGACGGGTCCAGTACCTTGTGGCGTTTAATCGGGTTGTAAAACAGGTGGGGGAGGTTGTTGAACAACAAGACGTGTTCTCATGTATTCACTAAACCATTCATCCATCATTTTAAAGAAGGCAGTTTTTGCCTCTTCACGGCCCTCAAACATGGGCCTCCTACTACTACTAGTTGTGGCTCGTTGCACAGAAGCTTGAGCAGTGCTCTCATCTTCCTCAGACTTATCTCGAGCTTGGTTGGAAGACATTACTATATGAAAATACATTAAAAAGTCAGGAGATATTACACTATCATGATTTATATAATGACATGTATAGCTAGACTCGTACTTGCTACATTAGTCAGAGAATCGGCTAAACTGTAACTCTGATACCACTAAATGTAACACCCTTAACCCGTATCCGCTGCCGGAACAAGGTCACAGAGTATTATCGGAGTTTACAGAACATTCTCATGCAATTTGTATTAAACATACTATTCATACTCCAATTTTTTTTATTGTCCATTGAATAGGCCCTCAAGGCCCAAAACTAGTATTAGAATCGAATCGAGACTTAATCGGAACCTCTAAGAATTTTTCGCAAAATTAAAAAAAAATTTTAAGGTACAGGGCTCACACGCCTGTGTGGTCCAAGGGACACGCCCGTGTGACCTTGGGACACGCCTGTGCTACAGGCCGTGTTCGATTTAGGGTGCTCTCTGACTTCTGCCACACGGTCATGCCACACGCCCGTGTGCTAGGCCGTGTGGATAATTAATTTAATTCGAATTAGGTGTAGGTTTCACATGGGTAGACACACGGGTGTGTGTCTAGGCCGTGTCTCCCACACGGCTGAGACACACGCTCGTATCTCTGCCCGTATGTCCAATTCTGAGCATTCTGTGTAACACCCCTTACCTGTATTCTACGCCGAACCGGCACGGCTGCTACGTTACATTTAACTCACATGGTCAAACAACTTTAGGTTATCAAATTTCATTCCAAATTAAAACTTTTCCATTCACATATCTAACATCCTTATAATGGGCCTACGAGGCCTTAAACATACTTTCGGAAGGTTTCTAAATCAATCCGGGAACTTTTACTCACTTAGAAAAATTTTGCCTGAACAGGGGTCACACGCCTGTCTTTGCTTCAAGGGACACGCCCGTGTACCCCTAAGACATGCCCGTGTTCTCCACCCGTGGTCGACACTGACTTATTCCACACGGTCGGACACACGCTCGTTTTCTTAGCCCGTGTCTCTCACACGGCCTCGACACGCCCGTGTCTTAGCCCGTGTGCCAAAACCTTGGCATTCTGTTTATGACGTCATCATCTCACTATGGTCACACGGCCAAGGCACACGTCCGTGTCCTTAGACCATGTGTGAATTAAATTCCAACTTCAAGGTGCAGACTTCACACGGCTTGAGCACACGCCCATGTCCGTGGCCGTGCCTCCCACACGACTGAGACACACGGTCGTGTCTCTGCCCGTGTGTTTATTACTGAGCTTACTAACTTGCAATTCTAACATGCAAGGGGACACATGGCCTAATCACACACCCATGCAATTGACCGTGTGTTACACACGGCCTAGACACACGCCCGTGTGCCTACCCGTGTGGACAAGAACAAGGCTATTTGCCAAGCTCTTTTTATCACCCTAACTCACACAACATAGTCCCATTCAACAAATCACTAGATAACCCAAATTTGCAACATACACTTCT
This sequence comes from Gossypium sturtianum, assembly GCA_025698515.1. Lineage (NCBI taxonomy): Eukaryota > Viridiplantae > Streptophyta > Magnoliopsida > Malvales > Malvaceae > Gossypium > Gossypium sturtianum. The sequence goes on from CM046950.1 coordinate 33,083,134, forward strand.
ATGAATAACTTTTTCTTTTCATAAATTAGTAATAATGATCCATCAACTATGGCAATATACAAAAGAGTTCATCTTTAAAGGAGCCAATACATACTTGGCCAAAACAACAAAACAATTCACCTAGTCTAGCCCCTATACATGCCATACTCAATATACTAAATCTAGATATACTGAGATTGAGCTGATAGTATGGATGATCTTCCAATTATCTTCGTATCCCGACCCGGCTCTTTGACACTATAAGACAAGGGAAAAGAAAGGGGGTAAGCTTTAAGCTTAGTAAGTTTACATGTAAACAATAAACATCATAATATGTGCTAATCAATAAATAACATTTCACAATAAGTAAGAACAATCCACATTCCAAGATCATGCTTACTCATTTCATCTCTTACCACATCCCAACCATATCACAAGCCAAATGCTCAAATTATTTAACATACATCCCTGCACTTATCACCTTATGATCACATAAAACAACACGTCACAATTCCACAATGAACCATTCATAGTAATACCAAATACTCAGTGGTTTCGCACTTAGCCCACCATTTATCTTTATCAGGGTGGTATCGCACATAGCCCACAAACAAGAATATTTACGATGGTATCGCACATAGCCCACCAAATAGTAATATAAACGATGGTATCGCACACAGCCCATCGTGAATAAGTAATAAGGTGGTATTGCACATAGCCCACCAACAAAAATAATTAAGGTTGTATTGCACACAGCCCACCATTATTTTCTACGAATAATATTCCACACCTACATTTCTATTTCAACATTTATACGGAAATTTATTCATTTTCTACCAAATCCAATCCAATTAAATCATAAGTGTTCTCAATCATACAATACACCAATAAGCAACAAAATGTGTATTTAAGATGCATCATTTACACATAAACTTACCTCGGTGCAAAATATGTTAATCAACGGTTTATTCCGTAACCTTACCTTTTCCTCGATCAAGGTTGATTCCATGCTCTTCTTGATCTATAATAGTGAAATTCACTCATTTAATCACTTTATAAATCATAATACATCATAATCTCTACTTAGGTAAAAATGACCATTTTGCCCTTGTACTATGGCAAAATTATAATTTTGCCCCTAGGCTCGTAAATCATTTTTCGTCACATATTATCATTAAACAAGCCTAGATGAACATTTATTACTCTTAAAAATACTCAAAATTCCAACTATTTCATGCATTTATTACACAATTTCAACTTTTACAACTTAGTCCCATTTAGGTGTTTTCATGACAACATCTTTCACAAAAGTTGTTTCTCACCTCCCAAACATTCATTTTCTTCCATAAAAACTCAGTAAGCAACATAAACTCTCTCATGGAAAGTCCCTATACTTTCAACCATATTGCAAATTAGTCCCCTCATTAGCTAGCTTAAGCTTTGGGGGTTCCAAAAGTACAAAAATTATCAAATAAAATCACCAAAATCACTTACTTGCAAGAGATTTGTGTTGCTGAAAATTTTGAACTCCAAGAACCCTTATTTCCTCTAAAATTTCGGTGGTAGAAGAAGAAGAAATAGTAAAAGATGATATCTCATCTTTTTATCTTATTTTATTCATTATTTTACCACCTAATTCCACAAAACTTGACCAAAATTTAATATCATTGTCTCCCTAGTCTCTATGGCCGGCCAACACACCTCTAATGGCCTAATTTCACTTTAAGGACCTCTAATTTGATATTATTTGGCTATTAGACACCTCCACCTTGCATAATAGAACTTTTGCACTTTATGCGATTTAGTCCTTTTTCACTATTAAGCATTCAATCGTAAAAATTAAAGCAAAAATTTTTTCATGTAGCCATATATTAATGCTACAACACATAAAATAATACTAAAATAATTTTCCTCAACCTCGGATTAGTGATCCCGAGACCACTATTCTGACTAGCCCCAAAATCGGGCTGTTACATTCTGTTTTCTCGAATTTAAGGTGCAGGGGACACACGGCCTAGCTACACGCCCATGTACTCGGCCGTGTGTCACACACGGCATAGACACACGCCCGTGTGGACAAAATGAAGCCATTTCTTAGCTTCATTTTCTCACCCAATTTTTCCCACAACCTATACCAATACTTGTATGTATATACCAGCCAAATCAAGCATTAAAACCAAGCCTAAATTAACATCTATCATGGCATAATATCACATGCAATTCATTTTTATAATCATACTTTTAATGCATATACAATATAAACATACTCCATTCATCCATACTTTACACATAAGCATTGAACATGAGATAACTTATAACATACCAAATTAAATCATTACTAGCCATTCCAATGGCTAGATTACAAAGCATCACTTATAAGTCAACATTTGGTCAAATAAGTCTATACATGCCATTATACCAAAATAAGATTTCTAAGTATACTAAAAAGGAGATAGTGGATAGTGTGATTATGCTCCGACCGATCCTCCAACCTTCGCGAGCTTACGAGCACTATAAAACAAGGGAAAATTAAACGGGGTAAGCATTTTCATACTTAGTAAGTTCGTATAACGGAAAATAAACTTACCAATTATATTTATTCAAACTAGCATACATAAACATACATTTCATCCATTATAGGTAGTTCACCTAAACATATACACTTAATCAAACAAGTTACTCACATAACATCATTTAAATATCAAGTAAACATAAATGAGCTCATTATATACAAACTTCCATTAATTCCACCTTTCCATATTTCGAGAGTCTTTTTCGTCGATCTAATGAAATTTCGATGGACATTTGGGTGATGTACATAAGGTATACATATGAATTATCTGTCAATTCGTATTCATTATTACCCATTGGGCATAAGTCCAAAGAGCACACTCTCGAGCCACATATTTTACAACAGGAATGCCAGTCCAGGCTAAATCCCGATTTTCAACTGACGTTCACAAGAGTCATTTAGGATTGCCAGTCCAGGCTAAATCCTATTAGTGACCTGTGCTCTAAAGAGCTTAATTAGGGTTACCCGTCAGGGCTAAACCCAATCTATAACATATGCTCGAGAGGCTTAAATTTAAGATTACCCGTCCGGGCTAAATCCTATTTGTAACATTTGCCATATTATACCCTTTTAAAGAAATCACCATAATCCATCGAATTTCAATATTCAATCGGGATATGATATTTTATCAATGTTTCCAACTTGTAATTATTTCATTATGTATATCATCACATACATATTATCACAACCACACAATTCAATTCAAACATATTAACGTACCAAATTAAGTTACACGAACTTACCTTGATAGTTGTTCGGGTTTGAATTCCAACTAATCCGAAACTTTTTGTTTCCCTCGATCTAATTCCGTAGTTGGTCTTTTCGGGTCTATATAAGCAAATTTAATTATGAACTCATCACATTTTACATATATTTGCATCCTACTACATCCTAGGCAAAATTACTATTTTACCCCTACTCTTTTCATAAATTCCAATTTTGTCCTTAGGCTCGGAAAATGAAATTCATGCAATCTAGTCCTCTTTCCAAGCCTAACCAAAATTTAATAACAATTTTTACAGCACACACATTTCAAAATTTTCAGAATTTTCCATGGGTCTTACCACTTTTTCATTTTAGTCCCTAAATCAAGTTTCCATGAAAATTTGCTTTGTAAAAGTTGTTTATCTATCAACTATCTTTCATTTTCTACCATAAATTTCAAATTTCCAGCATTTACATCTATGGCAAAGTTTCTACACTTTGTTAATAAATCCCATAAATAGAAAGATTAGGCTATCCCGATTCTAAAAATATAAAAATTATTAAAAACGGGACTTGATTTCATACCTTTGTAAGCTTGAAAAGTTCTCTTCCTCTCTCCTAGTGTTTCCATAAAAAAAATTGGGGAAGAAGATGAATAGAAAAGATGATAATTCCTTTTTATTTTTCTATCATCTTTTAATTTTGTTGATTTCCAATTTAGTCCCTAGTCATTTCTAATTTTTTCCATGGATGAATCACAAAGAAAAATCCACATACTTTTCTTAATAGTTTAATTACCATATAATGATCTCTAGTTTTGAATTCCATAGCTATTTAATCTTTATAGCTACTAGAATTCAACTTTCACATTTTATGCAATTTAGTCCTTTGCCTTATTAACCATACAATCGATAAAATTTTCGTATAAAAATTTTCACGTGACCTTCCTATCATAATACCAACCATAAAATAACATAAAATAAATTTTTATTTTTGGGCTCGGATTTGTGGTCACGAAACCACTGTTTTACAACAAGGACTAATAGTAGAATTTAACCTATTAGTTAACACCCTAAACTTTCTCTAGGATTCAAGTGTATAAGTTTGAGTCTTACCGTGTATAATTCATGCGTGAGTTTTCCTTGAAATTTATTCCAATTGATTATTAATTACGTGCTTATATTGAAATTGTTGATATATTGTCAAATTATTTCTATAACAACATTTTATTATAACGGTCAAATTTGTTGTAAATCGATTTTTTATGTTTTATTTTTACTTTCTATAATATCTTTTCATCTTTAACAACAATAATAAAGTATGTAGTATACTCTTTACTAAATTAGTTCTCTATAAATCTTCTTGTATCAAACGTTTAGTAAAATTAGTTTTATTCCAGAGTGAAATAAAAATAATAAATTTTAGTTAAAATATTTAAATTTTATATAAAAATACATTAAAAATATTTTATTAAATAAAAATAATCTTTAAGAATTGGTTTTGCATTTGTAAATTTGTTTAAATATGTTTTTATTCATTAATTAATAATATTATTAATCTATACTATATATAATGAAGCTTTTAATTGAGTCGGCGTCACTTTCAATTGGGTCCCAACTCAATTGTGAATTTATTAAAAGTCCATTTATTTTACATAGCAACAACTATCATTTTGAGGATATTTATGTCTTTTTATATTTTTAATAGATCTAGAAAAGTATATGCATGTGATGGAGGTTTGAACTAGAGGTGCTCATGAGCTGGGCCAGGCCGGGTTGGGCCAATGCAAGGTATCTAGATCAATTTTTTAAGTTTGGGCCCGACCCGGTTCGGAAAATGAGCTTACATTTTTTCCAAGCTTAGCCCAATTTAAGAAAGATAAACTCGGGCCTGACCCGACCCATGAGCAGGTCTGGTTTGAACCCAAAAAACTTTTAATGTTTGCTCTCAACATTACCATTTCAACCAAAGTTATATTTAATTTTTTTATTAATTTTTAATAAATTTATTGTATAATTATTTTCACTCACATAGCGTATATCATAATATAGTATATTATAGTTTTTTTTAATTTAAAAATTAACAAAATAATCAAATATGATTTGAATCTTAAATATTTTTATAAGTGCTTTAGATGTCATTATGAGTTAAAAAAAAAATTGACAGACAAAAGGATCTTTTACATATATGGTTGACTGTAATTATAAAGTTAAAAAAAGAGCTTAATATATGATCTGGTATTCGAGTTTAACACTTTTTTTTCTTATGTGGTACATGTGTTATTTTTTTTGTCCAATTTAACACTTGTATTTGACAGAAGTATATTTTAGAACCAAAGATGCGGTGTTAATCTTTTTAGGGTTTAGTTCACGTTTTAGAGTTTATTTGTTAGAAGTTTATTGTTAATATTAGTAGGTTTGAAATTTTCATGATTTTGTTAATAGAATAAATTTAGAGTTAATTGTGAATTTGTTTAATTTTGCATTTAGTTAATGTTTTAGGGTTGATTTGATTAAAGTTAATTGCTAATATTATTAGATAATTATGATTTTTCATACAAAGGCGTCTAACAGTCACACAACAGGGCTTATATTATTATTCAAAGTTTCTAGCCCAAAACTAACTAGATCTGGCCCTTAAAGGTCTAAATCACAACTTCAGCCCAAACGGCAACGTTTGGAGATAAATATATTTATTTGTTGATTTAGCAATAATAAGTTATGGTTTTCAAACTTCAATTATTAATTTATATAGCCTTTTAAAAAAACTCAAAAAGACAGCCGAAAAAGTAAGTTGTGAAAGTTATAATTTATTTTGTCCAAAGCACCCACATATCACACATCAATGCATTTCGTTAACCTTATTTTTCTTATATTATTATTACATTTTTCCAAGTTCCCATCTACCAAACCAAAAAAAAAATAAATTATCATTACAGAACCTTCCCAACAATATAATCAGCACTCCCATATATGTGGGAGCAAAATTTTATAAGCACCCACACCCCTTTTTAAAAAATTTTCCTATATATTTATATATGGCTACTAGGGCAATGTTATTTAATTGCCTTACAAAAGGGTTTGTTTGTAGATGGATCATGTTTTCATACATATAATTGATTGCATAATATTTTTATGGTATATAGCTAAGTCCACCATTGCCATCTTTGTGGAGGTGGAGATAAATTTTGGTAAAACTTCCCAAAAAAATGAAAATTCAGTTCGAGATGGCCTAATTGATGCATATAATATTAATAAAAAAGAAAAAAAGCGTGGATTAAGATTTAAGAAGGCAAGTTGGGAAGAAACCGTTGACATTATGCTATACCATTTGCAATGGTAGTGATTGAATTAAATGAATCCAAAACAATCACTATCAATTCACATGGAAACCCCTCAGTTTGGTCGGCTGTTTAAATCAGTCCCTTAATTTATAAAAGAAATAATAATATTCCCAGTGCTCGATGTGGATTCCATTAATTTAATTAACTATAAAAATGAAAGCTTTTAATTGGACTTTCCCATGGAGAAGACAAAGAAAAATGGGTGCAACCATCTCAAGCCACTTAGGCTAACCCTAATATTTTATTTAAGAAGAAGAAGAAGAAGCAGTTTTCTGTGAGAACATGCGAACACAATCCTAGATTGGAACCAATAAGCAGCCCTTCACATGATGAAAGCACATTTTCATTTTGAGGTGGTCCACTCTCTTGATGGATTAATTGTTAATTTGGACAAAGATAAATGGGTTTTGATTAAATTATTGTTTAAAAGGGAGATTAAAGTGTTTTTGTTTTGTCCCATTTCTTGTTTCTAAAGGGAAGACTATGTCTTTAATTTCTTGAAAACATAACCCTCTTTTCTTCACAAGATTCAACTCACGGCTTATTATTATTATTATTTTTAAAACAACTCCTCGTTTTGTTGGACTTGGTAAATGGGTCTTGTGAACTCAAAGGGAAATTAGCTTCGGGACCAATTTGATAAATTTTAAAACTAAACAAACCTAAAATTAATTGTGAAATTTGTTTAAAAAAATCAAATTGAATTGAAAGTTTGTATTTAATTGAATTGACTACAACAATTAAAAAAAAAATGTTTCAATCGAGTAAACGACTGAAGTGAGCTTTTGCTAAATAATAAGCCAAAATTTAAAAAAAAAATTCATAAAAAGTCAAATGGATGACATTTTTATTAGAAAAAAAACTTATTAAATATATTAACTATCTTAAATGTAAAGATAAAATTATGGATTTTTATTTATTCACTTATTATCTATAATTTTGTGAATAATATAATGAAACATCATAAAAAAAATTAAAATTATTTTATTTCTATGATAATAACATTATTTGATTACTGATAATATATAAAAGTGTTAACCTTAAAAGCTAAAAACATTATTTGATTAAAAGAGCTTTTAAAAAATTATTCCAAAATTATTATAAAGACAAAGGATATAGAGAAGCTTTACTTAAGAGTTAAGATGGTGGGGAGCTTGGAATGTATGTTCATAACCGAGACCATTAGGTCATTTTCTATGATATTGATAAGGGAGACGACAAAGAGCATGAGATGAGATTATGAGATTCATTTAGGACGGATATTATTAAATTCATAATTATTAATATGTTTAATTTTTCGTTACGCTTATCACTTCAATACATGTTAGATATATTTATAAATGTTGTTTCGTCATGTCCCATCTTCATTCTATTTCAACCTATAATGATTTATGAATATCATATTTTAAGATTTATTGTATAATATATTATTAGATTTTTTATCTTTGAACAAATAAAGGGAAAATAATGATTTCAAAATGTGAGTATATGGGAGCAAATACCAAAATTACTCGAACCCACCTATCAATGGTGTATATATATATATTAAGTTTGTTCCCATTGAATAAATAGACTCATGTTAAAATTCTCATAGGACCTCATCAACATGCTAGGCCTAGGGGGTGTTTCTAATTAATTTCCAAAGCTGGGTGAGTGTTGCGGGAGTCAGTTTTTGTTGGTGTTGGTGGCACTGCCACTGCCATTTCTGGTACCGCCCATGTCATTGCCACCCACGCTTGCTTAATTTTGTTTCCATCTCTTCCCTTTCTTCTCATTCACGCCCACACGCCCTGCTTTCTCATTCATCTTTTATATATCATACAACAAATGTAGCACTAGGGACGATGCAGTGTCCGCTTTCAGAATGCTGCCCGCTCTCTAGTGAAGGCTGGGTTATAGTTATAGAGGTGGCAACTAGCTATCCATCTAACGTGAAAGCCTCGCAACTTGGTCGAGAAAAGCCAAGGGTTCCTCGTTCCCTCTCATTATTTCACATTTCTTTCTATATACTGTGCACTTCAACTCCACTTATGATGGACTATTTTTTACTTTAAAATACATACATTTAAATTAAAATTGAACAATCTGGTGGTGTATACATAGGTTAGATTTAGGTGGTGAAGGCTAGTATATATAAAGACATATATGGGACATGAAATGGCATTTGTATAAGTAGACAAAGGCAAAATAGATAATGGATGGATGGATTTGATTCCTAGAAAGGCGAGTCCCACTTACGACACGCCCTGACTGACCCATTTTTTGCTCAACTCCAATTTCCCATGTCCCACATGCACCTTCCCCTTTTTGCTTATTATTTTCCTTCCACCAAAACTACCCCCCATTCCCCTCACTTCTCTTTTTTCTCATTCTTAACGTGAGATTTTCTAGAATAAAGTGAGATTTAGATATAATATTTTTATGCTTTAAACATTTTAATTTTCTAAGGTTTAAATAGTTTTCACAATTTAGATTTTGTGGAATGATTTTTATAGCAATCTCAAAATAATGTATCACATGCATCTTGAGTTCATATTATTCTTACAAATTATATCTTTTCATCTCTTTAATTTTTAAAAAAATTAAATTTATTTAATTCCAATGCACTTCATACATAGAATGTAATATGCACCCATGATTAATTTGTATTTTTAAACTTGTTTCAACTTCTTTCCTTACACAAACTAAATAAATAATTTTTGTTTACAACAATCACAATTTAATAAAATGGGTGTTTTGATAATCTTATGCTACAATAATTCCATTATTCAATGTAATTATATATTACCCCAATTTAAAGTTTGAACATTAAAAAGATGAATAAATATATATATATATATATTTTAGCAACAATGTAAATTAATTTTAAAATATAATATCACATGATTACTCTACCTATTTAATACGAAGAATAAATATGAAATTGAATAGAGTTAAATGAAAGATATGTTGAATATATTAATTCATGCCACATTATTTAATTAAACCATCTTTTCAAATTCATAATTTCTTTCAACTATTACCATAATCAACATTTTATTTACTCGTATACTTTTTTTTAAAATATATAAATTAGTCGATTAAGTCTTGTTGTTAATGCAGGAAGACATAGGTTCGATTGTACTAAAGCGCATTATCCTCCTATTTATGGGAGGGAGAGATGTCATGGGTAAATATATGTATTGTGTAAAAAAAGAACAAATATTATCAGAATTGTTCAATATATATAAATTAATTAAAAAATCTTAGGTGGAAAGGGATTGTAATTTTTTCTTCAAAACTATATTATTGAGAGGATAATTATCAACCCAAAAATATTAGTGTAAAATCGACATTATAAAATATTGAAATTTAAGATAAAAATATGGTGTGACATAAAATTATTAAAAAAGTTGGCCTTATCTATCATACGAAAAAGAGAGATTAAAATGGATTAGAAGGAACTATAAAAATGCAGTAACTTCAAGTCACTCCTCTTGAACATCATGCAAAGCAAAACAACATTTTGTAACGCTAGCTTGCTCACCTTCTTTCAGTTTCCAATAATAAATAATACCAGTTTTCAAACCCATATTCTCTCTTTTCTCAAGAGTTTTACTGTATTATTTAAACCATACACTAGCTCTCAATCCTACATAAACTATTTATGAAACAGCTTTGAAACTTGTCCTAAAACCGGTTCTATTTACACCATCCTTTTGAGAACTGCATGCTGATGTTTTTAAACAGTTAGGTTTGAACTTTGGACGATGAAACAAAGAGTGTCCCATGAAAGAGACCCTTAATGATGGAAAACAACAACATTCCCTACTTTTTTTCTTTTTTTTACTTCCGTTTTCAGTACTTGAAACCTAGTATAAAAGGCAACGGTTGAGGATGATGGTCTTGTCATCATCATCGAACTTGTTTCATGTAGTAGAAAAGTACAGAACTTTTTGGGCGACCCCTGAAGATAGAATTTTTCAGAATTGGTAGCGGTTAAAGAAAGGGAAAGAAGATAGAGAGAGTAAATGAAGGAACTGTGTGTGTTGCAGGCTTTTAAATCTCGAGAACATTTAGTAAAAAAAATAAAGGGTGTGAAAAGAGAACGTGGGGTGTTGGGGTCCCTATGGTGGGGACTGATGGGGGAGAGAGACAAAAGAGAGAGAGAGAAAAAGGGAGGGCCCACACACCGCCCATGCGCATGTTGTCTTACCAAAACTAAACCCATCATCATCATCATCGATGCAATGCCTGCCTTGACCTAACCCTAACCCAACAAACCCACACACCATAGCTACAAAGCACAATCGAGACCCAAACCCATAAACCACCTTTCTCTTCCATTTTTTGGCTGTTTTCTTAACCCCCAATCACTGTTCATCTTCGTTTCCTCCCAAAACCTTAACCAATTCAACTTAGATCTTCATACCAGAAAGGGAAGATGCGGTTGATGAAACAGCTGATAAGTTGCTGCCAGGTGATGCTTCTTCAAACCCTTTTTTGGTGAAACCTGCAGTTACTCAATCAGTCAAAATTACCCAGAAAAAGAGGAAAAGAAGATATCAACCTTATTAGAATTTCAGTGGGTTTCTTTCTTGCATTTGTGTTAGCTGATTGTTTGATTAGGTTTGAGCTTTGAAGGGAAGAAACAAAAGAGAACAAATGGACCCAGTAACAGCTCATGGCCGCCCGCTTCCTCCTTTCCTCACAAGAGATCTTCATCTAAACCCGCAACATCAATTTCAACATCACCACAACCAACAACAACAACAACAGCAAAGCTCCGAGGACGAACAAAGCCGTGGCCAGAAACGAGATCGAGAAGAAACAGCCACCACCATGGGCGGCGGTGCCACAGACACGAGTGAAGGCAAAGAACTGGCTGTAGTCCCTGGGGCCGAAGGTGAAATCACGAGAAGACCACGAGGGAGGCCCGCGGGTTCCAAGAACAAGCCTAAGCCACCCATCATCATAACCCGTGATAGTGCCAATGCCCTCCGATCCCATGTCATGGAAATCGCAGACGGCTGTGATATTATGGAGAGCGTTTCGACTTTCGCCAGGCGAAGACAAAGAGGGGTTAGCATTTTGAGTGGGAGCGGAACCGTAACGAATGTGACCTTAAGGCAACCAGGAGCACCCGGTGCAGTCGTGACTTTACATGGAAGATTCGAAATTTTATCACTTTCTGGCTCGTTTTTACCTCCTCCAGCACCGCCGGCTGCATCGGGGTTGACCATATATTTAGCCGGCGGTCAAGGTCAGGTAGTTGGAGGAGCGGTGGTGGGTCCACTCGTTGCTTCAGGTCCAGTGGTGATGATGGCAGCTTCTTTTGGTAATGCGGCATATGAAAGGCTTCCATTGGAGGAAGAGGAACAACCAGCCGCCGGACCGGTTCCAGGAAGTGGACCCTTAGGCTCACCAGGAAGCATGGTTGGTCAACAACAGCCGCCTCCTCCGCAGCAGCAGCAACAACTATTACAAGATCCAAACGGATCTTTTGCTCAAGGATTGCCACCAAATCTTCTAAACTCAGTCCAATTGCCAGCTGAAGCCTACTGGGGCACAGGTCGTCCCTCTTATTAACCAAAAGACAAAGTTTCAGTGTTTTTCTTTCTTCTTTTTTTCCTCCTTAATTATCCTCATTTCACCTCTCTTGTTTGTTTGACCTTTTGATCATCACCTTCATTCTTCTTCTTTTTATAAGATAGTTGGTGTTTTGCTATAAATCCCAAGAATGTTCATCATCATGGGATTCATCTGGGTTTAATTTGAAGAAGGATGTACAAATTTCATGGATTTCTCTTTGATGGGCTCTTTCTTTTCTCTTTTTTTTTTCTTCTCAATAGAATAGCTAGCCTTTTTTGAATTGTCAGTGTTACTCATTATAGTAGCTTAACCATGAAGAAGCACACCAAAATAAAAAGAAAAAAAAAATGCCACCTTTTTGTTAGGGTTCCTTTATTTCTGCATAATACTTTTTTAAGTCTCAGATTCTGTTAATGATCCAATCCTTCAAATTTAAAAGCGTCAAAATTTTCTAGTTTTATTAGTTTGTAGTTCACAGACATAATAAAACAGTAGGGTTTTTTTTTTCTTGTTTACCTTCTTCCACCCTAAACACAAACTAAACTACTACTACCACTATATTTTTATTGAGGGTCTTTAAATATGAACATAAATTAGTATATTTTATGAATATATGTATGGTTCATCTAATCTGGTGACTGTTTGAAGGTTGGTCGACGGAAAAGATGTCAAATCATGATACGAAGAAAGCAAGGTGATTGGGAGGTTATGGGCTTAGGGTTTGCTGCCATTCCATTCCACTAAGATTTATTTATTTTTCCCTAACTTGCTAGGGTTCATTATAGAATCTAAGATAAACATCGGATACTGGGCTATAAGTGCACAGCTCTTAATAATACAAAAAAATAAAATAAAACTCATTTTCGAGGCAACCATCACCATAGACAAACTGATCTCAAGCGTTAAAGTTTTTTATTTTTATTTTTTGCCTTATCTCTCTCTCTCTCTTCTTCTCTGAAAAATAACTGTCATTCACTGCCCTCCATGTACAAGTAAAAAGAGTTTTGTGTGTGATGTGAACCAGTGAGAACGGAAGGTAAGTTAAAGTTATCAACCAATATTATACATAAACAATATTTAATAAGGGGTTTGTGTTAAATATTATTAAATCTATTTTCACAGTAAAAATGGTATCGTCTACTCTCGCGCTGATCCACGTATAATTTTAAAAATTATTATTATTTTTATAAATAGGAGATACATTTATTATCACCTCACCACATCCTGCTTCAATTTAAAATTTACTATTTATCTCAACTAAATATTTAAATATAATTCTTCAAATAAAATATTTAACATACAATATATGATATTTTGTTATTACATTTTTACTTTTTTAATAATTTATATAGACAAAGATAAAATGGTAATTTCGTATTATAACTTCTCCATACCCACTATTTAAAAGAAAAAATTCACTCAACCAGCTTACATCTACTTTTTTTTTAAGAAAAAAAATCACTTCATTCAAAGTGGATCAATTCAGAATCTATCCAACAGTTCGAATTTTGTGATCCCAATTCCCCTATTTGTAATATATATGCATATATTTTTAGTTCCCATTTCTTCTAATTAATGATCACATTTTTTCTTCGTAGGCCATCTTCAGTTACATGTATATTTGATTTATATTATTAGCTTTTCTTAATATTAATTCCTTTCCTTTTTTTTTTTAGATTTTTAATTCCTTTCCTCTTCCTTAACAGTCCTTGTATGTGCATATTTTGTACTTTTTTGCTTAACTATAATATTAGCCTCTAAACTATACTTTTTTTTCATTTAAATAGATATTTTTTTTTCATTAAAGTGATATTTAAATTATCAATTTTGTCTCATTTAACTCAAAAAATGTACGATGTCCAATAAGAATGTGATTGATATCATGTTTGTGATAAATTGAGACAAAACTGATAGTTTAGATACTACTTTTGACCCGAAAATACTTTTAAGTACCTAAGTGAAAAAAAATGATATAATTTGAAAGTCAATTTTACATTTTAACTTTTTTTCGATTTGTGATTAATATACCACTCTCTCTCAATGCAAATTTTTTTAGTTTTATTTTTTAATGAAAATAAAATCACAACTTAGAAATAGGGGAAGACATTGAATCCAAAATCTGTTTAAATAGTATCTCTAGTGTGATTATAAGGACCAATTACTAACATTATTTTATGGTTTTTATTTAATAGTACTTTTGTTTAATTTGGTAAGCGGAATTAAAAAAAAATGGTTAGTGTAACTTTTTAAAATATATATATATATATTTATCTCTTTATATTTTATTATATTTTTATAAAATATTTGTCAACACTCTGATCATACTTGTAGAATTTAAAAACTCCACTGAAAAAAAGCGTATTGACAAGATTATTGTATCGTAGATAAACAAATGTTGTGCTTAATTTTATAGTAACATAAGATATCTTTTCTTGGACTTAATTTGTTAGTGTCATAAACCCGCATAACATGAATTTTGGATCCGGGGTGAGAATTTTATTAGAAAAATTGGAGTGGGTACAAGGTGTAATATAAGCTTTCGAACAAGCTGGGGGTGGACCATATCTATGTCTAATGTGTTTGAGACAGTGCCATTCTGCTTTGCTTCTTCATCATTAACATCCATATTAACTACAGTTCAATCATTATATATTTCATGAAAATGAAACCACTTATTATCTAACTTCATTTCTTGTGTATTTAAATCAAGGTATTAAATATTAATAAATAAAAAAAAGTTAATAGATTGGATTATAAAACATTTAATTTCTTATTCATTTTAACACCTTGGTAGAATAAATTACAATTGAAAATGAATCTCATATTATTAATTTTTTTAAGATCTAATATAATTTATTTTATTTTTTTCCTTTTAAAAGAATACTTGGAAAAATGGGACTCATCCTTTAGGTAGGGATTTTGGAGGCGGCCCATTTTGTTTTGGATGATTAGTTGAGTTTTATTACCCACATAGGATTTTTTTGGTACAATGGAAAAACAAATAGAATGACGGAAAATTGAAGACATTGGAAAATCTTTTTCCTCAGTTAAGTTAAATTTACTATCTTATCCTTTATTCATTTTTAATAATAGTTTCTATACAAATTTTATTTTAATATTTTAAAAAATAACTATAACATATAAAAATAAATAATATTTTCATTCAATTCCATCTAACAAATCAAATTAAAATTGATTTTTTTTAAAGAAATATTTTAGCTGAGAAAATAACCTAAATAAAACACATAAAAAAAAAAAAACTAATGACAACAATATAATTTTTCCAAGTTAAAATGCCATCAATATTTTTCCATGTCTATGCATATAAATAAATAGATAAATTAAATTAAGCTTGATTCATAAAAATTGAAAATGTATCCAAATAACTTCTTTTATCAATAAAAAATTTGTAATTCTCACCATGCAAACATAATTGAAACAGTAGTATAAAAATAAGTCAAATTCATATAATAAAGTCACCCTCTTTCTGAAACATAAATTTGCCACATTTGGTAGTAATATTGTTTTTTATAGTGACTCCTAACCTCGCATCTTCATCACCTAGCACTAGTCTCATAAATTTGTTCAGTTCCTGTATCATCAACTCTTTCAATTAACTCAAAATCAGGATCAACGCCCATTAAATAATTATACAATACCGATTGTCATTCCTATATTATGATAAAATGTTTCTTTTAGTACTTTAAATATTCTTTCAACCACACTTCTTAATGAAGAGTGAAGATGGTTGAATAGTTCTTCAACATTTTCAGGACCACTTCTTAACATAAAACTTACATCCACTTCAAATATCTTCCTATCCAAAACAAAATTAACTTAATAATAAATTTAAATAATTTATTTGAAATTAATTTTACCGATAAGTTTATCTTCCCTAATTAAAGCGTCTTTAATGACTATTGAATTTGATGTTGTTCCATCCCATCCAGCTAAAACATATGTGAATTTCATGTCAAATCCACATGCAGTTAATACATTAATTTTGTGTTGGATATTCTTTTCTCCCTCAATACCTTGGAGCATCTTTTGAAGGAATATGTTTACCACCAACACAATCCTGAAATTATAGAGTCATAAATGAATTTTATTTATAGTGAGTGCTTACTTATAATTTACCTTAAATATGAGTAAAATTTGTTGCTATTCAGTATTCCATGTGCGATTTCAGAACCATTTGCTTGTTTCAAGAAATTATTTTCTAAGCTAACAATAGCTCTTAACACAACATGAAATTGTCGGCTTATGGTCTCATGAGATCTATGAAACCATAAATTAATTGGACAAGTTTGTTCATTGTGTCCTACCATATAGAGAAATTTGACAACTTGTCACACCTTATATTCAATTTAATTATAGGATGCGAATATAAAATGTCACATTCAAATGTTAAAATAAACTATTTTACTATTTCATTTTATTAAAATGGTAGTGTAGTGGTAAAATTATTTTTAAATTTTTTTTTTGGCAACATTTCTTATTTTACGTAAAAAAAACCCCTACAAAATTTAGATTTCACAATATTTATCCGTATTCAAATCATCTCCCAAATCAAATCCTAACACTTCAATATTTCGAAACATACCGCAAACTAAGCATATCACATTAAAACCATTTAATTAACTAATAATATTATAATTATAACAACCAAAAGTTAAATTTTTTTATGTCACAAATACATATCTATAGTCAAATAACTTTACTAAAAACCAAGTACATGCCAACTTGAAACAAAACAAAATATACGAACTTTGTTGAGTTTAGGATTTGCCGGTTGGATGCTGACGACTTTGAGTACAAAATCTCAAAATAAACCTAGCCTACATATGAAAACAAGAACATTCGGTGAGTGTTAATTTCAAATGGTATTACTATAAATTACGCAATATAGCGTGAAATTTAAATAATTGGACTCAGATGATTTGTTTATTCCTTAGACCAATTCAAGTATGTTTCATATCAAAGTTTATCCAATACATTAATATACACATGTATCCCAAACAAACCATGTAACAGCCCGTTTTCAATAATGTCGAAAACACTGGTTTCGGGACCATAATTCCAACGAGTGAGTCATTATTTTATTATTATTTTAATGTCTTCGGGATTATATTAAGGTCGTATTAAAATTTCGTTAAGAAATTTTGATGTTTAAATGGTTAATTAGGTGAAAAGGACTAAATCATAAAAAAAGTGTAAAAGTTGAGTTCTATTAGTTAAAGGTGCCCAATGGCTATGAAATCTTAAACTAAGGGACTTCAAAGGTAAATATACCATTTAAAGCGTTAGTGGATGTGCATGGGTAAGGTTTTATTGAAATTTTGATAGTTTTTAAAGGTTAAAATAGTAATTTGGTAAATAAAGCTATAATAACTAAAGGAATTATGCTCATCTTCTTCCTCATTTCATTTTACCACCGAAAATAACCATTGATATAGGGTTTGAGCATTCGGCTAGGCTTCCATCTTGCATATCAAGATAAACCACAATCGAACTTAAATCGAGGAAAAACTAAAGCTTCGGATTAGTTCGACTTTACTTCTACGCCCCTGATTATTGAGGTAAGTTCGTATGAACTGTAATCATTTTAATGTTATCTAAATTGAATGTTATCATGTTGATTTAATATAAATGAACTTATATATAAATGTATTTATACTATGATGGATTGACAGATATCGAGCCCCGGTTGAACCTTAAGAATTCTTAGGATACAAATGACATGTCATTAGGGATTTCATGTTTCGGGTGCTAGTCTTGAATGTCCTACCGATGGTTGAGGTCCTGCATTTGTTGCAGATTCTCCATAGCTCGTGTGAGCAGCATTGTGTAGCTTACATTCCGACCTACAGCTCATGTGAGCAGACCCATTTTACAGCTTGTGTGAGCATTGATGAAAATGAAAGGTTACGGTTATATGTAAAGGCACACTATGTGTGAGCTTTCATGAGTATCCGATGTAATTCTAGATGGTTCAACGGGTAAGGAAAGGAAATGAAATGGTAAGTATGCAAATGGAATAAATCATGAAATTATGGAAAAGTTGAGGAGTTAAATGTATGCACATACATGGAAATCTACTTATTTATGGTTGAATTCATTTGTTTATGGACAAGTATACTAACTTGTGAATTGATGATGTTTGTATAGGCTTATGCCAAGCTTATGGTTTTGGTTGATATTATGTTTATGCTATAAATTATGCAAATGAAGTGGTTAGTTGTGTTTAAGTTTATACGAGCTTACTAAGCATTCGTTGCTTACATAGTTATTTTCCTTTGCCTTATAGATTATCGAAAGCTTGATCGGTTGGAAGCTCGTCAGAGACCTATCACACTATCCAGCAATCTTTTCGGTAGTTTTTGTATATTTTGGCCAAGGTTAATAATGGCATGTATAGGATCTATGTATTGTATCTTTTGGTATGTTTAAGCTTTTGAGGTTATGTTGGTTTAGTGAATTTCAATGCTTACCAAGATGTTTCACTTTGTTCACTTTCATGTGCTTGTGTATAAGGCTCCTTTTTGGTATGTTTATGAAGGCTTGAAAATGGTCAATTGAGATATGTTTTAGTACTTATGGGAACTAGGTATTTATGCATGAAATGAGGTAATGTTAACTTGTTTTGATAAATGATGTTTTGATGCAATTGTGGTGCCTTTAAATGGCATATTGGTTAGATGATTTAAGATGTTTGAAATGGCATGTTTATGTGTATTTGAATGGTGTTTAAGTCCCTTGAAAGTGTGCACAAATGAATAGGTTAGTTATGCTTGAATTGGTTATGAAATGGCTTGGTTTTAGGTAAACTTTGGGTTCATATGGCCTGGGACACGGGCTGTCACATGGTCGTGTGTCATTTGAGATTTCTTAGTATACCAAGTTAGTGAGTTACACGACCTAGCACATCGCCTGGCATACGGGCGTGTGTGGAAACTCAGAGAGTTACACGGCCTAGCGGCACACGGGCGTGTGTGGCAACTCAGTGAATTACATGGGTGAGGACACGGGCTGGGACACGACCGTGTGTCCCTTGTTTGAATGTTACACGGCCTAAGGCTATGTCACATGGCCTGGCCACACGGTCGTGTGACCCCTATTTTTCAAATTTTGCAACTTTTTCTTAAACCTTCTGTTTTGTTTCAAATTAGTCCTGAATTGCCTCAAAGCTACTTTTAGGGCCTCGAAGACTCGATTTACGGACGAAATGCTTATGCTTGATATGTTATTGAATATAATTTATTTATTTAATGCTATATTGATAAATGTTTCTCGATTGTATGGTAATGCTCCGTAACCCTAATTCGGCGACGGAGACGGATTAGGAGTGTTACAAACCAAATGTGATATTGTAACTGACCAATCTATTGTAACGAACTTATTAACACTTTATGCTAATGATGTATGCAACCTTATTCGATTTTGTCTCATTTTTTCATATTGCATTACATTACCAATTTGAATCAAACCATTCTTCCTGTTCAATATTGATGTTCGCTAATACATAGCTCGGATTTGAACTAATTTACGGAAACTATTAATACTAAAATTCAACACCCAATGCCTCAACGATACGTCCCGAACTAAACAAATTACTCCCAACGCTCATCGGTTAATCCAAAGCAATAATCGTGCCCAACACTCGTCGGTACATCTGATGGTTAGTGTGCCCAACGCTCATCAACCTATAGTGGAAGTAATTTTATATCGGTACATTCGACGTAAACAATTCGCGCCTAGCAATTACTACAACAATCCATAGTCTAATTTCATTCTTAGTTCAGTTTCCATTCTATTGATCTCAATAACAAATCTTTCGTTGAATGTCATTTCATATAAAACATGGCATGATTCGTCTCATGTTCAAGCTAAATGCCCAACTTTACTAAAT
The DNA here is from genome assembly GCA_025698515.1 of Gossypium sturtianum. Lineage (NCBI taxonomy): Eukaryota > Viridiplantae > Streptophyta > Magnoliopsida > Malvales > Malvaceae > Gossypium > Gossypium sturtianum. The sequence continues at coordinate 33,103,213 of CM046950.1, forward strand.
TATACTATTTCAAATTTTTATAGAATTAACTCTCTATCACAATAATCAATCTCAATATTGTATTTCTAGTCAGCCACTCATGCGTAACTTCCTTCATTTTACAAACTTACCTAACAATGAAATTAAAAGGAAAAATAAATAATAAGTTGAGTTATGGTGATACTTACAAGGAATTTTGAACTATTCATCGGTGACTTTAGCTTTTTCCTTTACTTTTGAAGAAACCGGATCGTCAGTTGCTACGAATTAACATAAACAGATAACACCATCAATAATTTACCCAATTCATAGTCAATTATTAACTCAAATAAACTTTATATTTCATTCAATTTAAATTCTTAAAACCGAAACAAGCATAACTCTCCATTCTACGCGTCAATTTATAATCCGACTTCATTTCCTTTTATTTTAGACCCTCTATTATCGATTTCTAACAAAATCTCATAACAACTTTACTTGATATGCACTTTATTTTCTCAGGTGAAAAATCTAATATCTAACTTCAAAATGTAGTCCTTTTTTATGTATACATTAAAAATCTATCAAATTAACATAAAAAAATAAAAAAATCATTAATGGTAACTTTCTAAAACCTTAACAATTTTATAAATTGATACACAAATCAGTTAAATTATGATTCCCCAATCTAAAAAACATAAAATTTATAAGAAAAGTAATAAATTACACTCACCAACTTGTGGGTTAAAGCTTGAAAACCCTAAGCAAATTTCCTCTATTTCTTTTCTCTCTTTTTTGTCGTGCATGGAAGGATAGAGAAGACATCTTCTCTCTCCTTCCACTTAAATCATTTCACTTTATTATTTTTTTATAATAAATAATAATAGCATAATAACCCTTTTTTTAGCCACAAATTTGGCATGTTTTATTGCCATGTTAAATTTTTGGTTTATTAACAATTTTAGTCCCTTTAACTATTTTTAAATTAAAATTTATAGTGATCTAACTTTATAATTTTATTCTTGGACTAGATTAAATACTCAAATCAACTAAATTACTTATCCTCGGTTCAATTCATTTATAACATAACTCCGTAAATATTTTTATTAATTATTTACAGACTCGATTCATTAAAATGAAACCCGAAATCGTACTTTTTGACACCATTGTATCGGGTTGTTACAAAATTTGTTTCTCAGTCGAGGAATTTCTAGTGTCTTTGAGACGCTTAGATACTCGAAGCATGTGACATAAGCTAAAAAATGCACTTGGTCCTATATATACAACATTTCTATAATGTTAGATCATTAGTTAGCTTGTGCATTAGATCATGGCGAACTTGGTCTCTTTCCCCAATATCTTTGATAGTTACATTGTTGGCATGGCCTAAATGATAATACATCTTCATTAAACACACAATTTGAATGATATGACAAAGAAGATTAATAGTTGCAATGCGTTGTCTTTGTGTCCAAATATGTAATTCTATCAAAGCATATTCTTCAAGAAGTTGTTCAAAATTATCTTCGTTAGTTTTATCCACCGATTCAAAATCATTATCCATATTCATTCTTGAACTTCCATCCCAATTGATTTCTCTATTCATCTCCTAAAAACAATAATTAATCGTAAAAAAATCATATTCATTCATGTATTTAAAAGTAAATAACCTCATGAAAGACACATTAGAGACCTACTATATGGATAATAGAACAGAAACAGACGAAAGAAACTCAAGCTATTCATAACTTCAAAGAGTAAATCCACCAACCACTATCATCTTTGAAAAGTCAAGACTTATATTATACTTGAGCTTTAAAAAAAAGGAATTAAACAAGCTCAATATCCCCCAATAGTGACGTGTATTTTATAAAGATCAAGATCACACTACAACAAAACAACCCTACCGCGACACTTTTTTTGACCTAAGACGACGCAAAAAAGGTTAGCATAGGTTTCGCGACGCTTCGTCCGACGCTTCCAAAATGGTCGTCTATAGTGCAGTTGGCATATGCATGGCGACACTTTTTCAAAAGCGTCGCCATAAGTCAACATAAGCCGACCCTTATTGAAGGGTTGTGAAAAGCTTGGTCAATGCCGACCTTTAAAAAAGGTTGGGAAAGACCTAGTCAAGGCCAACCTTTGAAAAAGGTTGTTATAGACATGTTTAAGGCAACCTTAAAAAGGTTGGTATAGTTCTTGTCTAAGGCAACTTTTAAAAACGGTTGGGATAGAGCCGTCTAAGGCAACCTTAAAAAAGTTGGGATAGACCTTGTCTAAGGCAACTTTTAAAAACGGTTGGGATAAAGCCGTCTAAGGCAACCTTAAAAAGGTTAGGATAGACCTTGTCTAAGACAACCTATAAAAAAGGTTGGGATAGACCTATCTAAGGCAACCTTAAACAAGTTGGGATAGACCATGTCTAAGGCAACCTTTAAAAAAGATTAGGATAGACCCGTCTAAGGCAACCTTAAAAAGGTTAGGATAGACCTTGTCTAAGGCAACCTTTAAAAAAGGTTGGGATAGACCCGATTTAAGCAACCTTAAAAAGGTTGAGATAAATCTTGTCTAAGGCAACCTTTAAAAAAAGTTAGAATAAACCCGTCTAAAGTAACCTTAAAAGATTAGGATAGACACGTATAATGTAATTTTTTTATTAATTCAATATTAATATATTTTTATAAATATTTACAGTGAATAATAATAGGAATTGTGCTTTAAATACAACTAAAAAATATAAAATTAAAATTAAAATAAATATTGAATATTCACTACAAAAATCGATCCAACAATTAAAACACACTAACATTTAGCTGAAATGTATACTACTAACATTCAACTCAATGTACAAAAGTAAACAAATAAAAAACTACCTAAGATGATGGACATTGATATTGATGTTGTACTACATAAAAGCTAATACATTTTGAAACTGCAACTTCAATTCCAAGAAACTCTTGATCTCTTATTTCTACGAAGGTAGCCCCAAGAAACTTCAATTCCTTTCATTAAGTTTTTCCTTCTCATAATCCTGTCCTGCAGCCTGCATTAAAGTAATAATAAGTTAGACATTGTAAGCCTGCAAGAAAGCATGGTATGAAGATAAATGAATATAATTATATGAAGACAAATGAACGAACCTTGACACCTTTAAAGATAAATCAAAGTTCAGAACTTCAAATGCAGACCATTTGCAGATATCAAAAAACATTCAATAATGTTAACCAAGACCTCCAAATAAGAGTGCAACAGCAAGTCATTCAAAACTTGGCTAACCATTATAAAATAAATAGAGCAACATAGTAAGGTTCAAGGTGGTAATGGTTACTTTTCTAATCCTACAAGGAGTAATAATTAGAACAAACATGACAAGATCTATATTTTGTAGCCTGTAACAGAATTTTTTTTAAAAAATTTCTTGAAGATGGGTAACAAGCATGTGATTAGCAAGCTTGAGATACAGCTTTCTTGTATTATTTTGTGTTGAAAGTGGTTTTTGACTGTAAATAGATTTTGGAAAGTGAATGGATTACTTCAGCTGAATTTATTGATGGGGAAAATTTTCAATATCTTGTGTATGGAGTCGGTTCCCTTCTATTAACTTGCTTAAATAGTTGGTATTGATTTCATGGATAGAACTTGTAGCTAGGAGTAAAGGCTTGTACGGATAAGGAGAAAACTTAACCAATCCCTCTCTAGATGATCTGTAAATCCACTAGCACATGGCGATTCATCTTAGTTTCTTAAAGATGCATGACATCATAGACCAAGATTTCATTTGGCATGCCAAAAAGAATATAAATTGCAAAAAGGTTTTACAAAGTTTAAATTTTTAACAAAATAAAAAGAAAAGGAAAAAGTTCTGAAAACAACCCTAAAATATTACCTTGATGTGACAATTATTTATATGATGATGATAGTTATGGCAAATGATAGATATGCTTCCCAAAAGAAATGTGCTACATGCATTAACAGAAAAAATTAAGAAAACACAATTGAACTAACATTGGTGAATACTTACCCTCTTGAGCACTGAAGATAAAATAGGGTATTAAATGATATGCAGCTTGAACAATTCTGGGAAGATCCCAAGCCTGCATTCAAACACAGAAGATATAGTAAAATAAGTTTAACATTGTCAATGACAGAAACATAAAGACTGTGAATTATGTGATAAGGATGATTAATCAGAAAATAAGAACTCACAGCTGAGTGAGATATGACGAGAAACGAAATATTGTTTGTAATAAATGAAGGCACATGCATCAAATAATTTAGATTACCTTAGCAAACAAAATTTTCAAAAAGAAATAAATAAAATAGTTACCATCTATGTAAGGACTTTTCATAAATTTTTCAAAAAGAAATAAATTTTTTAAATACACAGTGTGGAAGAAGTGAGAAATAAAATGCCAAGTGATGCCCCTCCGTTTTTTGAATGAGTTAAATATACTTCTTTTCAGATTACTATGGATAGAAAAGCATCCACTTATAGTACTGCAAAACTAAATTAGTTCTACACAATTTGATATCATTTTATAGGATTAAAATACGATTTCACAAACCAATAGTTGGATTTACAAATATAATTGGACTTATCATGCAAGTAAAATTTCAAATCTATCCTACATCTCTATCATATCAATCCAGAATACGATTTTTCATTATTAAACCTTTTTGCATCCAACCAATTATACATCCTAAAATCATTCAAAACTAACATAAAATAAAATAGCCTATTAAACAAATATAAATCGTACATGCAAAACTAATTTAGTCTTACACTAGTATATGTGATAGCCTATTATCCATAGGCAGGATCTTGTAGTATCCAACATCTATGCACCTTAAACGTTTAATGAAATGGCAGAATTGAATTACGCAACTAATTATAAAGCATTGAACATGAAACATAGCACACCAATATTATAATTATATATAGGTGGTACCTGCAGCAAGTGGAAATAAAGAGAAGATGAGGAGAAGGATCAAAGAGTTGAAGAATAGGATGGAACTTCTTTTTGGATTGGGAAAGCTATATGATGACAAAAATCTTCCCCAAAATTAGAATGATAACTCATTTTGAACTTGAACATAGAATACATGCATAAAAATAAACAATATATATATTAAAAGAACTTACTTCCTTAAAGCAGCACACCTCTTCTATATTTCCCTCAAACTAATTTGAAAAGTGACCTGGAGATAGGATCAATACCAAAAATTTATTGGGAAAAGGAAGAAGAAATAACACTACCACTGACATTAACTGTAGGGATACTAGTTACCAAAGGGTAATACAAGAAAAGAAAGGAAGAATCATAGGACTAGCTTGACCATTACAGATTTCAAGATTGTTTTTTTTCAAAGCTTTTTCAAAGAAATGGAGATGTTTAGAGGGGGTTTTAATATAATTCTAGATCATTGAAAAAGAACAAGTTCGTCCAAAAAAGGGAACAACAAAATTAAACTGGACATTCCTTGTATATGAGATCAATGAGATAAACACGAGAAAATTCAAAAGAAAAGCAGAATAAAAAAAAAAAAAACATCATCACTTTGAGAAGGAAAGAAGATGTTCTTAACAGACTATATTGCTTGGACTCTACATTTTTCTTGAAGCACACCTGTTTGACACACACATCTTGTCATATACATATGAGTTTATGACTCCAAAGATCCTCCAAATATAGGAAAAATTTAGAAAATCTAACCATATCTCGATACTCACACTCAACACCAAGTAATATAGGTTAACACTAAGGAATAGAAGAAAATCTCATGAAGTGGCTTGGGTCTTTTTCGATCATGATAAAATGAAAAGAATCAATAACAACACTTTTGATTTTTTCCCTTTTAACCTACACTCGACAAATAGACAACAAATAGAATAAAATATCAATTACACAGTAAATCACTCACTCCCGAAAGCAACCAAGACAAAGAATATACAAAGAAAAGATTGATTAGTCATTAAAAAAAAGTAAAGAAAAAAAAGGTTTTAAATAAGAGATGACTAAGACTGCAAGGATTACCATTAACAGATTTTAAAGAAAGAAAATCAATAAACAAAAACGATATGTCAAATTACCAAAAAATAAAAAAACGAATTTGAGGGGAAAAAAGTGAAGAATAAAACTACATCAATGCAATGACATTACACCTATGCATAAAAATAACTCTCAAAATAAGAGCACGATCTGGCAGGAGCATTGGGAAACAAAAGATCTATTTTATTTGGAATAGAAGTCAGTCTTATTTAGGACTTAATTTTTTAAACAAGTTAATGAGAAATTATCGTTTATTTGAAGAGGTAGAATGAACCATACAAGGTTAAAGCATGTGTGAATCCTTCATGACATTAGAACCCAGAAGTGAAGCCTGAGGAAATTGAACTGTGAAAACAAATTCTTTGTTACAATTCTTCACTTCCTGCACTATTTCAGCCTAAATTAAATCCCTCTAAACCTTACCTTAAACCAAGTAAAAAACCATCAAATTTCAAGTCGATTGTGTACAGTAGAATATAATAAATTAATAAAACCAAGAGAAAAGAAGCGGCGGGGAGAGAATAAAAGGAGCTCGACTGTACAGCAGTAGAATATAATGCGTTATGGCTTCATCCAAATGGCTCGTCGGAAAGATATTAGGAGCTCCTGTATCACCAGAGAACAAAAATAAGAAACCAAATTCAAATAAACTACAGATTGAAATCTATGAAATGGATCAAGTAAATAATTAAAAGCACGGAGGGAAATTGGGGCAAATTGTGGCGAGAATGATGAAGGCAGCAAATGCGTGAATAGATGGGGAGTTTTAAAAGAAATGAGTTTAGGGCTAGGGTTTTATCCCTGTTTTAATATACAATACAAAGTGGGAAATTGGGGGGAAAATAAAAGAAGAAGAGATTTCAGGTGGGATTTCTGGGGTGAGGGGGAAATTAATTTTGGGAAAAATAAGGGAAAGAAAGATGAGATTTTATTTGAAAAAAAACTACACCGTTTTGCAAAAAAACATAATCTTTATACTTTTTAAACCAATTAAATAAATCTAACATTTGTAATATAAAAAATATTTTTTTTCAATTCCAATTCAATTAAAAAAAACAAAAATTTCATTTACAAAACTATAAAAAATATTATTTTAAACAGTAAATGTTAACTTTATTTCATTTTAATTTATTTAATAACACAATGAATAAATAGATCAATTTAATAATACAAAGACTAAAATAGAAATTTGTTAGACTTTCACCTTATTTGATAAGGTAATTCTTTTTTTATTGAGCGAGTATAAGTATAAAAATAAACATTAAAAACATGACTCAATCATGACTTTCCTAGACCATAATAACATTGGACAAAACCGACATATTGAAAGATCTAAGCTAAATATAAATCTCAATATTTATACAAAATGAGAGGCTTAAAGTTGAGCACTCTGTCCCCGACATCAATTTTTATCAAGAATGCTTAGTGATATGTATTTTAATTTGGACGTGATTGTGTGGTTGATTTTTAGGTTTTTTTTAATTTCTAAATCGAATAACTAAACAAACCAACACTAATATTTTTTTAAACCGAACCAGTTCAGCCACCAATTCACCAATCCGACCGGTTCGATTAAAAAATCGTTAAAAATTAAAAAATAAAAACCCCAATTCAACTGTCAATTTAATCTGTCCATGCCAGTTACTGATCTAACAGAATCAAAGCCATTCTTCAGACTAGTAACCCCGGCTAGCTCCCAATCCGACCAGCCAATATTGTCCGGTTCAAACATCATTGACCAACACTTAAATAGTAAATTGATTTCTAGAATGGTATCATTATCCAGCTTAACAATGAATGAGAAACCAAAAAACCTGGTCAAACCGAACTGATTAATTCTAATTAGATTAGTTCGATTTCTAACACGAGCACGAACATATGACATTCTAAGAACCCTACAAATAAGGGTGAAAAAGGCTTGATTAAAAATAGCTCAGTTCCGATTGACATCGGTTAACTGATTTACAGACCAAACCGTTTTTAGTAGCATTGGCCTCTCCTTCACTCACGTTTTCATTTGATCTACCCTAAACTCTAAACCTTATAATTCTAAACCCCAAATTCTAAAACACTCACTCTGAACCATAAACCATAACCCTTAAATATTGGAACCCTAAACTCAAAATCATATCCCATAAACTACAAACCCTTAAACCCTTAACTTCAAACCTTAAACCCTAAATTAATTAGATAAAATTTTAATATTTGTAACACCCCAAACCCGGCCCAAACGCTACAACCGGATCTGGTATGTCACTTAAGAGATTTTACATAACATGTCGCATTTTGGAAAACAATTACTAGGTTTACACCTTTATTTCGAAAGCTTAATAATTCATTAAAGTATAAAATATTAAGTAACCAATTATCTTGGTAGATTTTATATAAAAACTGAAATTTCATGCAGGTCTTAACTTAATTGAAAACGTAAAACTTAAAACCCAGTAATAAAAGCCCAACAAAATCCCAAAACATAAATGGTAGTCTAGTGGCCCATGGCCTTATTACAAAGAAATTTGAACCCATTAATTAAATGAAAATCAAATATTAGACTAAGTCTTTTTGCTGAATTCTCAAAGCTCAGTCGCATGACCACCTTGCTCTCCTCTCCAGCCCGGTCCGATGCCCTAAGTGTCACCTGAGATGGTTAAAATTAAAGGGTGAGTCGCGAGACTCAGTGTGAAACCCTCATGCACCATTAGATTTAGGCTTTAGCCCCATAAAACAGAATAATCAAAATATAAATAACAAAAATAATATGCAAAGCCCAACCCATATCCTAGGTGTCCATCCGCTACACGCCCCCGTACCAGCCATTCACACCATTGGGGATTTCTACAATCAACCCACACCGCTACATGCCTTGATGGCAGTCGTGCTGCTCATCATCAGATCATGGCCGTAGCCACTACAACAGATCACGGCAGAAGCCGCTACAATAGATCACGGTAAGGAACCGCTACAATAGATCACGGTAAAAACCGCTACAACATATAACTTCCTCCTTTCATCAAACCCAACCCATGCAATCACATAAAATCAGTATACTTATAACATTTAATCAGATCATTTACTAACCTAGTGATTTGCTTTACCCTCTTTGGGTTCCCGTCAATATGTCGGGGTTTCGGCATTTAACAAAACATGCAATACTTATTTTCATATATTAATCAAACAGATCTAGATGGTGTGGAGAATTACACACCTGATATTGCGAAATCCAATATTCTTAGTCGATGTCCTTGCTATCTGGATCTATTATCCGGAACAATTGCGAAAATAGGCCTCTCCTATATTCGGCCATGGTTAGTATTCTACCCGATTTTATATATATAAATAAACAAATCCTCTTACCTTGAAATCCCAAAATTGGAGACTTATGATTTTCGGCTTTTAGATCTAGTCGACTAAGCTTCCTTCAAATCCCGAATTGCCGCCCATCATAAAACCATTAAACTATTAGCTTTTGGCTTTTGCCTTTCAAAACCGGAATAGATCATGAGAACTAATCAAAAATCAACACTTACCTTAGCACAGAGATTCGGCTAGCACTAGAGAGAGGATTTGGCAATGCCCATGGAAGATTTAAATGCCTGAAGTATAGAACTAATTCTCAAATAGGATGAATAGAATAAAAGACTATGGATGCTTGACTTCCTAGAGAAATCGGCACAAGAAGGAAAAAGTGAAGAAGAGTTTCGGCTTTTAAAGAAATTGGAGAGGAGAGGCTAGGGAATTTCGGCACAATGGGAGAGAAATTTAGGGTTTTCAGTGTCGAGAATCAAGGAGCTAGCCCCTATTTATAGATATTTTGGCACCTCTTTGCTAAAAACCGCAACGCCTTAAAATTTAAGCTAAAAGAGAGGAGAAATTCGGCACCCTCCTTGCCATGCAAGAGCCGAATTTTACACTCCTCTAGGTGGTGGATTTTCGGCCAACACTTCCCTTGAAGATAAGCTCCTAACTTTTCTCCTTTTTATCTATGATATTATCACTTAAAAATCCACATAAAATCTCCTATTTTATAGCCTTGTAGCCGCCCACCTCTACTAATCCCTAATGCCAAATTTAACTCACTTAAATTAAAAGATTTGGGCCTCATTAAACTTAATACTTGGGCCCCTAATTCCTTGTGTGTGGCGTCACCCTCTCTTCATTTAAAGTGTCGAATTTGGCCTAAAACATGGGCTCATTCATGACCCAAAACTTGTTCCTTTTAATCTGTTAATGATGCCACTTTAATCTGGGCCTTTTGCCTAATTCTAAGCCCAAATTTAGACCCCTATCAATTAAATTAACATAGTAAACCTATCCCTACACTAAATGTATAGGCCCGTAAATTTAGGATGTTACAGTTCTACCCCCTTAAAGAAATTTCATCCTCGAAATTTCCAACTAACTATTAATCGTACTACCCAAGTCTCACCACTATGCTTTCGCTATGCACTCGATTCTAAAGCCAAAAGAAACACTTAGTATACTATGGTAGAGTGCGCACTGATGTTAGCATCTAGAGCGTCCTCGTCCCCCTTATACTCATTTTAACGATTCGCGTTTATCTGTTTAGAAATTTTATGAATTATTAGTTTTCTTCCGCTGATTAACCACGAACAGTTTTATGAACAATAGTTTTAAGAGTGGTTCTTTCGAATTCGCATTCACAATACAGTCTCAAGTTTGTAACCTCTAACTAAAATAAAACACATACATCATACAAAAATCATCCAAGCACTTACATTCTTCACGTAAAGGTGTTTTCGTTGATTCACTACCCAGGGGTATTTTCGTAATTTCATCCTACAGGGGTATTTTTGTAATTTTTCATAATAAAGTTCCTTGTTGATTTCGTGAAGTGAGGGTATTTTGGTAATTTTACAATTCGGGGGTATTTTGGTAATTTTGAAATCCGGGGGTATTTCAGTAATTTTAAAATCCAAGGGTATTTCAGTAATTTTGAAATCTGAGGGTATTTCAGTAATTTTGCAATCAGGGGCAATTTAGTAATTTTGCAAATCAGGGGTAATTTGGTAATTGTACAAACCAGGGGTATTTTGGTCATTTGACAAAACGAGGGTAGGTTGGTAATTTTTTCTAACCAGGGATATTTCGATGTTGTTGTTGTTGTTGTTTTTTTTTTCAAACAGGGTACTTTGGGGAAAAATCTAATTTCATGGTCCGGGTTACTCTTATAAACATGAGATTTTCGGGTAAATTTTCAAAACATAGGTATTTTACAAATTCATGGCTGGTTGGTAGTTTTCACAAATCAAACGTATTTTGAAAATTTTGCAAAACTTGAGAAATTTTCTTTCTTTTTTTTTTCAAACTAGGGTGGCTGGTCCCTTTCGGGTTTTAGTTATAAGGTTTAGCCCATCAACAAGTCCTCGTAACTAGGGTGAATAGTCACCACGCACTGTAGGATTCTAGTGAAGAGGAGGTGAGTCGCTAGGATTTGCTTAAGTACCAAGCTCTCCTGAATCCACTCCTGAGACATGCGTATGCCCATTGCCACACCCTAACTTGGCTAAGGTGAACAGTCACTACGCACGCACTGTAGGATTCCAGCGAAGAGGAGGTGAGTCACTAGGGATCGCTTAAATACCGTGCTCTTCCGGATCCAATCCTAGACATGCGTATGCTGTTACCACACCCTAGTCTTGTGGCTCGTTCACGGGTTTGTTTAGTGAAGTTAAGTCTTATGAGATTTTAAGAGTTGTTTCAGCTAGGCCTAAAGTCCATCAAGTTCTAATCTAACTAATCTACGTCCCATAAAGCCCATCAAGCCCACATATATTATATCACACAATGGTTCGAGAATACTTACAGCGGACTTGGGTAGGAGACGCAGTGCCATCTTTGAGCTAACAGACTGATATCACTTAAAAACATCCATATTTCAAAAGCCTATCTTTAGAAAACATTTTGAGCCCAAAAACCCCCAGAGCCGAGTTTTGAACCGGGCTCTGATACCAATTTGTAACACCCCAAACTCGGCCCAAACGCTACAACCGGATCTGGTATGTCACTTAAGAGATTTTACATAACATGTCGCATTTTGGAAAACAATTACTAGGTTTACACCTTTATTTCGAAAGCTTAATAATTCATTAAAGTATAAAATATTAAGTAACTAATTATCTTGGTAGATTTTATATAAAACCGAAATTTCATGCAGTCTTAACTTAATTGAAAACGTAAAACTTAAAACCCAGTAATAAAAGCCCAACAAAATCCCAAAACATAAATGGTAGTCTAGTGGCCCATGGCCTTATTACAAAGAAATTTGAACCTATTAATTAAATGAAAATCAAATATTAGACTAAGTCTTTTTGCTTTGAATTCTCAAAGCTCATCGCATGGCCACCTTGCTCTCCTCTCCCGCCCCTGGTCCGATGCCCTAAGTGTCACCCGAGATGGTTAAAATTAAAGGGTGAGTCATGAGACTCAATGTGCAACCCTCATGCACCATTAGATTTGGGCTTTAGCCCCATAAAATGAATAATCAAAATATAAATAACAAAAATAATATGCAAAGCCCAACCCATATCCTAGGTGTCCATCCGCTACACGCCCGTACGACCCATTCACACCATTGGGGATTTCTACAATCAACCCACACCGCTACACGCCTTGATGGCGATCGTGCTTTGCTCATCATCGAGATCATGGCCGTAGCCACTACAATGAATCACGCGGCGGCTTGCTACAATGCATCACGGTAAAGAACCGCTACAGAAATGATCACGGTAAAAACCGCTACAACATATAACTTCCTCCTTTCATCAAACCCAACCCATGCAATCACATAAAATCAGTATACTTATAACATTTAATCAGATCATTTACTAACCTGGTGATTTGCTTTACCCTTTTTTGGTTTTACACAATATGCCTGGTTTCGGCATTTAACAAAACATGTAATACTTATTTTCATATATTAATCAAACAGATCTAGATGGTGTGGAGAATTACACACCTGATATTGCGAAATCCAATATTCTTAGTCGATGTCCTTGCTATCTGGATCTATTATCCTCAATCTATAGCCTTGCTTAAAAGCCGGAACAATTGCGAAAATAGGCCTCTCCTATATTCGGCCATGGTTAGTATTCTACCCGATTTTATATATATAAATAAACAAATCCTCTTACCTTGAAATCCCAAAATTGGAGACTTATGATTTTCGGCTTTTAGATCTAGTCGACTAAGCTTCCTTCAAATCCCGAATTGCCGCCCATCATAAAACCATTAAACTATTAGCTTTTGGCTTTTGCCTTTCAAAAACCGGGAATAGATCATGAAAACTAATCAAAAATCAACACTTACCTTAGCATAGGAGATTCGGCTAGCACTAGAGAGAGGATACTGGCAATGCCCATGGAAGATTTAAATGCCTAAGGAAGTATAGAACTAATCCTCAAATAGGATGAATAGAAGAAAAGACTATGGATGCTTCTTGGCTTCCTAGAGAAATCGGCACAAAAGGAAAAAGTGGAGAAGAGTTTCGGCTTTTAAAGAAATTGGAGAGGGAGAGGCTAGGGAATTTCGGCACAATGGGAGAGAAATTTAGGGTTTTCAGTGTCAGAATCAAGGAGCTAGCCCCCCCCATTTATAGATATTTTGGCACCTACTGCTAAAAACCGAAAACGCCTTAAAATTCAAGCTAAAGAGAGGAGAAATTCGCACCCCTCCTTGCCATGCAGTAGCCGAATTTTATACTCCTCTAGGTGGTGGATTTTCGGCCAACACTTCCCTTGAAGATAAGCTCCTAACTTTTCTCCTTTTTATCTATGATATTATCACTTAAAAATCCACATAAAATCTCCTATTTTATAGCCTTGTAGCCGTCCACCTCTACTAATCCCTAATGCCAAATTTAACTCACTTAAATTAAAATATTTGGGCCTCATTAAACTTAATACTTGGGCCCCTAATTCCTTGTGTGTGGCGTCACCCTCTCTTCATTTAAAGTACCGAATTTGGCCTAAAACATGGGCTCCTTGCGACCCAAAACTTGTTCTTTTTTAACTGTTAATGATGCCACTTTAATCTGGGCCTTTTTACCTAATTCTAAGCCCAAATTTAGACCCCTATCAATTAAATTAACATAGTAAACCTATCCCTACACTAAATGTATAGGTCCGTAAATTTAGGATGTTACAATATTATATATTCTTTCAATATTTTAGGAAATTTAAATTAACATTTTCAATTTACTAATTAATTTTGTTTCTCTAGAGATGCATGGGTTACCAATTTTTTAATTTTAATTTTGTTTCCCTAAATTAATTTTGTTTCAAATTATGTTATATCAATAATTGTGTTAATAATTTACAAGAACTGGATCAAATTAAAGCTCATATATTCAATTGCACATTAAACCATTGTTCATGTATGCTTTTGGGATTTATTCCATTTTGATATTTTATTATTTGAAAAATAATAATTTATATTTATCTTATTTATGATTAAAATTTTTAAATATATATAACATAAACTTTGAAACATTTATATTAAAAAAACCCTAAAATCCTAAACTCCAAACCCATAATCACGAAATCCTAAAATCATAAACCCCAAATCGATAAACACAAAACCCTAAAACCTTAAACAATAAAATATAATCCCTAAACCATAAACTCTAAACACTAAACCTTAAACCCTAAACTAAATTGATTTTTTGCGGCATTTTTATTAAAAACCTTATTCACACTCGAAGCTATTAAGTTATTTTTAATTTGAATATATATAATTATTCACAAACTGATGATGTAAAGTTTTAAGAATATTCATATTTTAAATCCAATTTTTTGGTGCTACACATTTAAAAAAAAGCCGGAATTAAGGAAATTTGGGACGTTACACCTTTATACAAAGAGTTAGCCAGAGCGTATGTTGACAAGTCTATCCCAACACTTAGGAAAGTGTCGCCCCAAAACTGTCGTCTTAGGATAGACAAAAGCCAACTCTTATTCAAGTGTTGCCTTAGGCATATATATCCCAACCCTTATACAAAGAGTTGGCTAAAGCGTAGTCTATTGCAACACTTAGGAAAGTGTCGCCACAAAAGTGTCGTCTTAGGACTACACAAAAGCCAACTCTTATCAAGCGTTGCCTTAGGCATACATATCCCAACCCTTATACAAAGAGTTGGCCAAAGCGTAGTCTATCCCAACACTTAGGAAAGTGTCGCCACAAAAGTGTCATTTTAGGACTACACAAAAGCAAACTTTTATTCAAGCGTTGCCTTAGGCATACATATCCCAACTCTTATACAAAGAGTTGGCCAAAGCATAGTCTATCCCAACACTTAGGAAAGTGTCGCCACGAAAGTGTCGCCACAAAGTGTCGTCTTAGGACTACACAAAAGCCAACTCTTATTCAAGCGTCGCCTTAGGCATACATATCCCAACCCTTATACAAAGAGTTGCCCAAAGCGTATGTTCGCAACTCTATCCCAACACTTAGGAAAGTGTCGTCACAAAAGTGTCGTCTTAGGACTATACAAAAGACAACTCTTATTCAAGCGTCACCTTAGGCATACATATCCCAACCCTTATACAAAGAGTTGCCCAAATCGTATGTTCGCAACTCTATCCCAACACTTAGGAAAGTGTCGCCCCAAAAGTGTCGTCTTAGGACTAAACAAAGCCAACTCTTATTTAAGCATTGCCTTAGGCATGCATATCCCAACCCTTATAAAAGAGTTGGCTAAATCATATGTTGGCCAGTCTATCCCAACACTTAGGATAGTGTCGCCCCATAAATGTCGTCTTAGCACTGTTTTGTTGTAGTGTCAATAGATAGAATTATGAACTTTGAAGAGAGAAAATAGATAGAATGAAAGAAGCCATGAACTTGAATTCCAAACCAGATGAGATTGGAGAGTAAAATTAGGGATTTATTTTTTCCTTCTTGAATTCTTGATCGAATGAGATTGAAGAGTCAATTAGGGATACGACTAGAGAGTAAAATTAGGGAATCAAACTTCTAGGTCGAATGATATTGCAGAGTAAAATTAGGGATTCAATTTTTGTTTCTTTTTTATTTAGGATGAGGTGTTTAACTAAAGACATAATGGATTTTTGTAAGGAATGAAAATTTGAAATTTTATTAAGGGTACTTTTGTACTTCTACCTTTAAATTCATATTAGTAGCACATTTCTCTTTTGCTTTCCGCCCAATTTGGACAGTGTTAAAGAAAACCTTTTTCCCTTCATGTTTCTTTCCTTTTCCGTTTTTTGTTGTTGTACCAACCACTCACTAAATCTAATTTCCTTCCACTTTTTCTCTTCCTTCACTCTGTCTTTCCAGTTTTGTGTTGAACCAAGCAGAGCCTAAGGTCCTAGCATTGATAGTTTTCAAATTGTAATCTCTAAGTTAAAATACACGAGTTATGAATTGAGCTCATGTATAATATCAATATTAATGCATTTGATCAAGTTTGAAATATGAATTTTAAAATTTGTCTAAATCTATCTATATTTATAAATGATTGGTCTAAACTTGTTTCGTCAATCCATATTTTTCTGACCTTTTTAAAACATACATTATTCTTATTTAATGTTTAGTAATTATATGTTTCTTTTATTATCATTATATTTTAAATTTCTAAATATAAAAAACTTAATGCATTTTTTATATTTATATTACAATATAATATTTTTATATTTCATATGATATAAAATGATATAAAAATATAATATATTATAAACTTGAAAAAGGGTTAGCCTATTTTTGGAATTTGAATATTAGAGCTAAACAAGCTCTATGTTTCTTTTGTCAAAGCCAATTTTTCAAGTCTAATATTTTTGTCAATCCTCTTATCTATCAAACTTGAATTTTGGTCCAGTTAAAAACATGGGTATCCTTAATGAAAGCACCGATATAAAAATTTCAATTCCCCATGGAGGCATTGCACTTTCCAATTATTAGAAGAGGGGTAAAAATTAGAGTAATTATGCGGGTAATTAGAAATAATTACATTCAAATTTAATTACCTTATGGCTTTACAAGCATGAATGTACATGATTTAAGTTTAAAATATTATTTTTATATAATAGTATTGTTTTATTTTTATTTTTAAATATAATTATATTTTATTTTATTAATATGGTTTAAATAATTTAATATCATAAAACTAAAAGAAGAATACAAAGATTAAGAGAGAAAGAAAGATAAAGAAACGAAAGGATGATTCAACTTTCACTTGGAATACCATAAGCTTGTACATGCCCTCTATTTATAGGGCTTCAAGTACCATAAGTTACAAAGCATTAAGTACCAACACTAAGGTACCCTATAAATGATTTGGGGGTTACAAGATAATGAATTTAAGGGTTATGAACATTCATTCTTTAGGGGTTACAATAAGATAAATTTGAGGGGGTTTTGGACATCCATTTATCAATGGATTTACAACATTTAAAAGTTTATTGACGAAAGACACTTTCCTATTAAATAGTTAATTAAATTACATAGTATTTACTATAAATTATTTATACTAAATGTAACTAGATTACATAGTGCTTATTATTAATTATATATTTATACTTGATCATGAACCTAACAAGGATTATATTTTTAATGTTAGAGAGACTAACCCAACAACTATGGAATACTAAAGTAATTAAATAAAATTGCATACAACACTTATTTTTCTTGTTAATTTTATTAGTAATCGTATTATCAAATACTTGTTTGGACCAACATATTATATATAATGATTTGAATTTAAGTTTTATTATTTATTTAGAGAATTTTTTTCTTATGCATTATTGATAATACTTTATAATATTTAATACTTTTTAGAATTTAAAATTATATTGTTTAGTTACAGTTTATACTACCAAACATGAAATAGACAATTATGATATAAGTACATTTTATTGGCCAATTTACCAGAAAATACCAATTTTTAACAAAATTTACGGAAAAGTACCTAAAAATAATTATTTACCGGAAAGGGCCATTTCCCCAAAAGCGTCCCACGTCGTGGCGTTTCGGGGATGAACCAGAAAGCGCGTCCCACGAGGGAGTGTTTTGTGCCACATCAGCAAAAAAACGCGTCCTTGAGGGCGCGCTTTGCTGATATGGCAAAAGCGTTCCCTCGTGGACGCGCTTTTGCCCTTGCCCCCCGATGGGTTTTTCAGTTGTTCTTAGTGTTAGAGTATGAGTTTTTAGGGTTTTAGGGCTACGGTTTAGGGTTTTTTAGGGTCTTAGGGTTTAGGGTTTTTAGGGGAAAATTAATGAACTAGATTTTAGGGTTAATTAATTAAAATAATTTTAGGTTTAAGGTTTTGGGAAAAATATATCAGCAAAAAAAAATTATTTGAATTTTTTTTACAGTAGTATCTGGCAAAATAATTTTGAGAAGACGTTTCTGAACAAATAGTGACCAAAATGCTTCAAGCAGGATGCATTGTCAGCAAGAGTACCGAAAAAAGCTCCAACGTGGAATCTCTTTTGCTACAGTAGTCTCTGGCAAAATAATTTTGAGAAGACGTTTCTGAACAAATAGTGACCAAAACGCTTCAAGCAGGATGCACTCACCGGCAAAGTCTTGAAAAAAGCTCCCACGTGGGCGCTCTTTTTGCTCACAAAGTCTCTGGTAATCCTTAGACTATAAATGAGCCAAATTTCATTCTCAGGTTGCATAATAGAAATTGAGGCAAAAGTAAAATAGAAACTGAAGATGAGTGAACGTATTAGTGATGTTATTTACTATGATGGTGAGGTTTGTGACATCGAAAATGGTGTTGTTTTTTTATCGGAGAACACAGCGCGACTGATTTTTAACCGAAACATAGATTTGACAGAACTTCGTAAAAGAATTAGGTGTAAAACCTTCGGAACAACGCCAATGAAAGTTCAGTCTATTAAGTATAGATTTTGTGCTTCGGTTGATCCCGTGAGATATGACTCATTCGACATCAAAGGTCCTCGGAGCTTGGAGGCAATGGTGGAGACTCATCTTGCCAGTGGATCATCCTATCTTGAGGTATATGTACAATTTTCATCGCCAAGTGATCTTCCTTCGACTTCAACATCTACTGCTGTTCGAGGGGAATACACGACCCTAAGCCGACACTCTGTTAGTGGGAGGCAGACTACGGAAGCGCCCGTGTTTGCTGGTAGTATGGAAAACACAACCCCTGCACGACATTCGGTTGGTGGATAAGACATGCATATCCTTCCTTCGACGTTCGATGCTAGAAATACGTATTGGGAACGTCATCAACTTCTAGTGGTTGGCAATCCACATATGATTGGAAACGTTACGAAAGTTGTTTAAGAAGGGATAATGTACTCCCCACGACATCCACCGGCGAGGGGCCCTCATTTGTTACAGATGATGGTGGGTCGGATGATGAGTCCGATGTGGATCCACCTCGAGAGCCCGGCTCGATGGTGCAGAAGTTGCATTATTTTCTGAACCGGAGCCTGTTCCAACCATACCTGAAGATGTTGAAGGCGGTTCAGATGAAGAAGAAGAAGATCCGCACTTCGTATGCATTTCGCCTCCAAACCAAATGCATAATGTCGATCTATCTCAAGACGATGCATTGGAGTTTCTGAACTACCACACGTAAGCGTGACCGCATAAGTTCGTCATTTGGATTCGGGCGAATTAGAAGTTGGTAAAGAGTTTTCCAACAAGGATACTTTTCTTGGTGCATTGAAACAATATAGCATCAAGAACGGGGTTAACTACAACGTGGTTAAATTTAAACTCGATAAGTACGAGGCCAAGTGTGCAGTGCAAGACGGTACATGTTCATGGAAAATCATGGTCTCGTTGAGGAAAAGGACAGGCTTGTGAGATATTAAAAAGTACAAAGGTCCACACACATGTCTTGCCGGTACAGTATCACTAGGTGTTCAAGGTTTTTGAATAATACTGATATTACGTAATGTTGCATTATTTAACGTACTTCATTGACAGGTGTTTCACATGATCACCCGAAGATGGATTCAGAGATGTTGGCTGACTTAATAATACCAACGGTGAAGGCGGATCCAAAGACTACAGTGCCGGCCTTAATTGGCAATATTTGTAGCCAATTGGGGTATACGCCCTCTTACCGGAAGACTTGGATAGCTAAGCAGAAGGCGTTAGAAAAGTTGCATAGTCGGTGGGACGCTTCATATAATGAAGTGTGGCAGTGGTGTCAGGTGCTGGAGAGATATGTCCCAGGCAGCATAACAGACCTTGAAACGGAACTGGCGTACTACAACGATCGATTGCTCCGTGGATGCCAAGTGTTCAAGCGTCTGTTCTGGACATTTAAGCAATGCCGAGACGCATTTCTATACTGCAAGCCATTGGTATAAATTGACGGTACCTTTATGTATGGTAGATATACGCATCGACTATTGCTAGCTGTGTCACAGGATGGCAGTGAGAGAATCCTTCTAATTGCGTTTGCAATAACACCGGGGGAGTCAGCTGATGACTAGGATTTCTTTCTATCTAGGTTAAGGAGGCATGTCTGCCCCAACCTGATATATGCGTTATATCGGATCGGGGCCCTGGAATACTAGCCGCAATAGAGCGACAGGGAAGCCCGTGGCATCGCACACACCATCGATATTGCCTAAGGCATGTTGCGTCCAACTACCACGGGCAACATCGATCTACAAGTGAACGACGGCAAGTGACCAACATGAGTATGTAATATCTATTAATATAATTTCGTTTGTAATATTTAATTTATTCTTAATTGAAGAGTGGTATGTAATATTCGCTATCAACTTATATTGGCAGGGTACGAGACCAATAAGGACCGTTTTCATGAGATGTTGGTGAGTTTGCACTCAGTTAACGAAGAAGGCGCAAACTACCTATGCAACATACCTTTCGAACAGTGGACACAAGCATACGACGGCGGCCTACGATATGGTCATATGACCTCAAACCCAGCCAATGCATAAATTCGTTCTAAAAGGAACGCGTCATTTGCCGATAACATCGGTTGTGCGAGAGACATATTTTCATTTAGCGGCACTATTTCTGAAGCGAGCAGCGAGTTATAAAGGCCAAATGCAAGGAGGCCATGTATGGTGCGCGAAGGTATTGCGAGAAATTAACAAAGGAAGGCACAGCACCAACACCATGCACACAAGGTGTGTCACGATCGCGACAACCTACGGTTTCGTGTGGCGAGCTTGACAGATCGAACCAAGGTATTGTTGGCGGCACTATCGTGTACACTTGAGAAATAGGACTCGCGATCGTGGATATTTGATGCACTTCGTTATCCATGCGCTCATGTAATTGCGGCTTGTCGAATCTCCGTCGGATCCCATGAGCTATGTCGACGAAGTGTATAAAATAGAAAACATGTACAACGTGTGGAGACACGTATTCCCACCAGTCCGGATGAACGTAAGTGGCGTCAGACGCTTGCTCGTATAAGCCGTTACCGATAGAGAATCGCGTCGCAAACCAAAGGGTCGACCTTGCTCGACTAGAATATGCAACAATATGGATATCCGAGAAACAACCAACCAACGGAAGTTATGGGATGGTGTAGGAACCCAGGCCATACATCTTGCTCGTGTCCAAATCGGAATAGTTGATAGTCTCCTTATCATTTTATTGTAATTAACCCGTAATACTTTTCACTTATTCAATTTAGTCCTAATTCATCCATTTCTTATTAATTTCTATATATAAAAATAAAAATAAATTACAATAAAAAATAAATTACAACTTTTATTTTATTTAGGATATTAAAAAAATGAAATTACAATAAAAAAATAAACAACTTTTATTTTATTAAAGATATAAAAATTAAATTACAAAAAAACAACTTTTATTTTATTAAAGATATAAAAATTAAATTACAATAAAAATAAAAAACAACTTTTATTTTATTAAAGATATAAAAATAAATTACAATAAAAAAACAACTTTTATTTTATTAAAGATATAAAAATTAAATTACAAAAAAAATAAACAACTTTTATTTTATTAAAGATATAAAAATTAAATTACAAAAAAAAAACAATTTTTATTTTATTAAAGATATAAAAATTAAATTACAATAAAAATTAAAAAACAACTTTTATTTTATTAAAGATATAAAAATTAAATTACAAAAAAATAAACAACTTTTATTTTATTAAAGATATAAAAATTAAATTACAAAAAAAAACTTTTATTTTATTAAAGATATAAAAATTAAATTACAATAAAAAAATAAAAAAACAACTTTTATTTTATTAAAGATATAAAAATTAAATTACAATAAAAAATAAAAAATAACTTTTATTTTATTAAAGATATAAAAATTAAATTACAATAAAAAAGTAAAAAATAACTTTTATTTTATTTAAGATATAAAAATTAAATTAAATTACAATAAAAAAAATAAAATAATGACGGTCGGAATCTATGTTGGTGCTTATTTGAATCAGTGTGCCACATGGGGGTGGTCGACTGTTACGCTACCGGATTCCTCCTTCTTCTAGCTTCCATGGGTTTGTGGAACCTCAAAGTGGATCTCGGTTCCTCCGCAGGGGTCCAGTTGTGGGTGTTGGGAGGATGACCCACATTGATAAAATATTGACCGGGAGGTGTTTGCATCGCCCATGGCGAGGTGTCTCAATCCCATAAGGCGAAGGAGATTGGTAAAAGAAGAGCTCCCGATGGCGCCTCGTCACGATCCTCATGCGATAAGCGGCATACGATCGATCGCCACCGAGTAGTCGAAACGGACTCGAACCGGCCATGCATTCCAACTCGCCATGGGACCGGGAAAAGGAAACATATAAGGGTTAGGATACATATAAGGGCTAGGGTACGCACCTGGCATAATCTGAAAAGGCTGTGATGTGGGTGTCGTCGGCTGAAGTGTTGGACTCGATGACTGTGTGGGCGCTATTGATGGGCCCGGTGGTTGTGTCGGCCCTGTTGATGGTCCCGTCTCATCACCCCTTCTCTTTGGATTTAAAGGGCCCCGTCGTTCCCTTTGTTCACGAAGTTGCCGTCGCCTCTTCTCTTCCGACAATAAATACGGCTTACCATGGATCCTAAACCATGGCATGTATTCCGGCACGCACTTTAACTCAGGAACGATGATCGATTCCCGAGTAGGTATATAATCATACCAGTTTTCCCACATTTCGATATACGCTGACCAAAATCTTGGCCAATCCGTATGCAACATCCGTAAGTCGACTTTGTGCTCATCATCGAACACCTCAGGTGCCATGGGAATCGGTTGTCGGAATCCAAATTGACGCAGAACCCGATCTGACTGGTGCATCTCCACGGTGGCATAGTTGACCAATGGCACCTTCACATGCCAAATGTTTGGATTTTGAAAGAACTCTTCCGGAATTACTGCCCGAATTGACGGGTCCTCGTATGGTGTCCATTTAAACTATATTAACATGATAAAAATATTAGTTATATACTAAATACTAAATACGAAACGACTATTTTATTACGAAAATATATTTTATTTAATACTTACTTGTGCATCCGACCGTTGCTCTAATAGAAGCTGTATATCTTCAAGCGATGTAGGTATTCCAACATAACTCACCGAATGGTTCCACCTAATTAAATAATTTTTTAGCATACAATTATATTTTAAATCAACGTAATAATTATAAAATCTAATATTAAATTTACCTCGTTATGAGTGGGAATGTATATGAGTGGTCGACTCGAGGACGTAAAAATGGAAATCGAAACCGTGCCCATGATTGCAGTAGTGATAGGCAACTTCCGATTTTCGCTTTATTCGGCCGCGTCGCCCCGCACATCTCCCGATACAATTTTGCTAGCACGGCAGGCCCCCAACTCAATTTACCGGCTGCTCTAAAATCAACGAGTTTCAGCAGCCATCTCAGATGTACGAGGTTTCGTGACAAGTCCGGCATCAGATAGCCTCCAATCATCTCAAGAATGTTTGCCCGAGCATACCGTATTCTTTCTATTTCTGTCGAATCATTATCCGGCTCCGGGAATGTGTCTCGTAACCAGCCCATCTCGATCCGACCTCCATAAATGTTATCCAGAATAGCACCCAAAAGCTCGTAGCATACGGCTCCCCAATCGCCAGAAGTTGCGGACCCGGTGACTACGTATCCATCCACCGGCAATCCCTAATTGCAAATGCACGTCTTCTAGAGTGATAGTACACTCTCCGCATGGAAGATGGAAAGTGTGTGTCTCGGGTCTCCACCTCTCTATCAACGCACTGATTAACTTCGGGTCCAACTTGCACCCTCGGCCTATCGTGGCCACGTGCCAAAAACCCGCTCCCCGCAGGTAATTCTCGATCAACGGCGATGGCGGATCAGTCATATTGCGAATATAGCATTGCAACACCCGATCTACAGACTGTTTAAAAAATTATAAAATAAAAATTAATTAAAATTGCATAAACCTAAAAAATATTAAATAGTATTGAAAAATTAAAATTAAAACTTACAATTGTCATTTGATCGACGGAGATGTGTTTATTGTCGAGACGAATTAATTCTCCGGCCATTGCTAATACAATCGAATATTTTTAAATTTATCAAAAAAAATATTTCAAAAAAATTTAAAAAAGGGCTTTTTTGTAAATATTAAAGGACTATTGTGAAATTTGAGAGGAACTTTAAAGGAATTTGAGAGAAATTTGAGAGAAATTTGAGAGGAATTTGAGAGAAAGTTGAGAGAAAAATGAGTAAGGACTTTTGTGTGAAAAAAATAAAAGGGTGGGGGATTTTATAGTTTTTTTTTTTTTTTTTACCGTTGGAGGCCCAACAAGAAAAAAAATTGACCGTTGGAAGCGGGCAAGTGTCCCACGAGGAGCGCTTTTGCACATCAGCAAAGCGTGCCCTCAAGGACGCGTTTTTTGCTGATGTGGCACAAAGCGCTCCCTCGTGGACGCGCTTTCCTGGTTCATCCCCTGAAAACGCGCTGACGTGGACGCGTTTTCGGGAGAAATGACCCTTTCCGGTAAATAATTATTTTTTAGGTACTTTTTCGTAAATTTTGTTAAAAATTGGTATTTTCTGGTAAATTGGCCCAATTTATTAATCAAACACGTATAAGAAATTAAAATTCATTGTAATTACAAGATGGTGTAATTACTAGGAGTAATTACACACTGTGACGTCCAAACACACCTGTAATTAGATCCAAAATAGATGCTTGAGAGCTATTAATTTTTTTAGGATTCATAGTTCTCCCGCCTAATAATAAAAAAATATATGTACCTTATCATTGTATATAATATTTATCGAATTAATCGAGAAGGATATGTGTGTTCAAACCTATTTGAAGAATAAGCTCCCTTTGGATGAACGGTGAGATTATCTCCAGTGAAGTTAAAAATCACGATGGCAGTGAAATTGAATGCTGTAGTGGTGAGATTAAAATCTATAATGAGATATGTGTTTTGATTTAATTGCAGCGATGGCAGTGAAATGAATTATAATAAAAATAGAAAATGACCATTAATAACTTTATCTAGAAGACATAAATATAAAAGTAAAAACAATGCAAATATTTAAAAGTATTGTATTTTATTTGATATTTATGAAATTAATAAATAGATTAATTTTATTAAAATTATATGTACCAAAAAAATATTAAAATTATATCTATATCAAATAATATTTTTTAATATTAAATAATTTAAAAATAATACATCAAAAATATTTTATTGTAAATATAGTAAATAATTAATTTTTATTGAGAGTAATTTTACTTGAAATAATATTATCTATAAATAAATAAATAATTATTATACATCAAATAATTTTATTATTTAGTTATAGGATTTATTTATTGTATTAATTTTCTAAATAAAATAATAAAATAATAAAAATATTAATGAAAGAGAGAGAGAGAGAAACGCTCGATAAAAAATAAGCAAAAAAATTCAACAAATATTAGAATAATAAAAAAGTGTATATATGGGTAACAGTACTAGAGTTGCAAAATTTTTGGTGGACCAAAAGACTCCAGTAAAGGTGAGTAAAATTTGATTTGATTCAAAGTAAAAATAAAAGTTAAATTTTGAGTTAATCAAATTAAGTTATTCGAGTCAAATTGAATAAGTAAGTCGAGTTTCGAGTTGAGTTGAATTTTATAATTCGAATAATAGATTAGTGTAAATACCCTTTTGGTCCCTATTAATTTTGAAAATGAGCAAATTGGTCTCTCTATCAACAAAAATTACAAAAAAAATATTTATAAAAATTTCAAATTTTATATTTTTAGAAAATTTTAAAATTTTAAAAAAAAATTCTAAAAATATATAAAGAAAATTAAAATTTTAAAAATTTTCTAAAATAATAATTTTGGGGACCAAAATAAGTTAATTAATGATTCAAATTTATCATATTAAAGTATCTTATTTTTTTAATTATTTTGCTTTGAAAAAGTTTTCAAATTTATGTGCTTTAACGTTAAATTAGTTAGGAGTGAGCAAAACTTGATTCGATTCAAAAAAATTGAAAAAAAAAACTGAATTTCAAGTTAATCGAATCGAG
This sequence comes from Gossypium sturtianum, assembly GCA_025698515.1. Taxonomy (NCBI): domain Eukaryota; kingdom Viridiplantae; phylum Streptophyta; class Magnoliopsida; order Malvales; family Malvaceae; genus Gossypium; species Gossypium sturtianum. The sequence goes on from CM046950.1 coordinate 33,129,726, forward strand.
TTATTTGAGTTAACTTGAATAAGTAATTCAAGTTTTGAGTTCGAGTCAAGTTTAATTTTATAATTTGAATAACGGATTGGTGTAAATACTCTTTTGGTCCCTACCAATTTTGAAAATGGGCAAATTGGTCTCTCTCAACAAAAATTATAAAAAAAAATCAAAATAATTTTCAAAAATTTAAAATAATTTTTAAAATTCAAAATATTTATAAAAATTCCAAAATTTATATTTTTAGAAAAATTTTAAAATTTTAAAAAAAGTCTAAAAAATATATAAAGAAAGTTAAATTTTTAAATTTTTTCTAAAATAATAATTTTGGAGACCTAAATAAATTAATGATTCAAGTTTATTATAGTAAAATATCTATTTTTTTTTAATTATTTAGCTTAGAAAAAATTTTCAAATATATATGGTTTCAAGTTTATGTGCTCTAACATGAAATTAGTTATACTGTAACAAGATTTTAATTTGACATGTTCAATTTTTTAATTTAACTCGAATAAGTTCACTTTATTCGATTTGACTCAACTCGAATTTCATTTCATTCGACACGATTCGAAAAAAAATTAAATTGAATTAAAATGATAAAATAGGAATCGTCAATTTGATTAACTCAAAATTTTTTCATTCAATTCGATCGAACAGTCTTCCCTAAACTCGATTATAATTATAAGCCTCCAATGAAGTGAAATCTGATCCAAACACACAGCTCTGCGTTACCAGCGTTACAGTTGCAATTTTTTTAGCCTAAAAATGTCAACACGCTGGAGCCCCACCGCATCCAAAGGGAGCTTTAATTTCAATCATCCAGTGCTCAAATTGGGCTCGTAGATCCATTTTCCCCTTCTTTTCACTGGTTCGTTCTTCTACAAGTGGGGCCCGTTTCAGACCACTTTGGACAAGCATCCATCCATCGCCCCAAAAATGTTGTTTCATAGTCTCGGCTGTCCATGCCCACTACTTGATCTTTGATTAGCCCATTATATACACTTGTCCCAACTTCACTCTTTTCTACTACTTAATTCATTATTTAACCTTTAAAGTATATCCGCTCCCTCTTTTTGATACTATAACCTTTTTATTATCTAATTTGGTACATAAAAATACACTCATTTCTCAATTTGATATTTAAAATATATCTCCATTATATTTTTTAGTTATTTTTCTAACAAACGTTATATCCAATCACAAAGCGTCATGTATAATTTTTTTACGAAATGTATATACACATTAAAATATATATATAAATTCATAAAAATATATAATCTAAAAAAACATATAAATTATATTTTTTTATAAAAAATAAAGTTTACAAAAAAATACAATAATTGAAAAGAAATTAGTTGAAATTAATATTATTACAAAAAATGTAAAAAAAATAGTAAAAATTATTTTTGAAAAACTATAAATAATTTTTAAAATATTTTTTATAAAATTTAAAATATATAATTATAAAATTCTAAAAATGTATTTAAATTTCAAGTTTTTTTTGTTTAAATACTTTTTAAATTTTTACAATATTTTTAAATTTTTATATATTATTTTGACTTCTTAAAATTTATAAATATATATTTTATAATTTTATAAAAAAATGTTTTTTTAATTTTTTTAAAATATTTTTATGTATTATATATTACTGTTTACATTTTAATAAATATAATATATATATAATATTAAAAAAAGGACATGTGACATATTTTAATAGTACCACATGCCCGGTCAATGACCGGTCAACTTCCGTCAACGATCGGCCAAAATTAAAAGTGTTTTTTAATATTTAAATATTTAAAATTATAATTTCCTTTTTTTAAAATTTAAATTTAATGTTTTTATTTTAAATAAACCTAATTGCCATGTGTTTTTTCATTGGCTAAAACATGTCATGGGGCATTTTTCTATTAGTCAAAGTTGCCTAACATATTTTTTTTAACATCAATTACAAAAATTGACCAAAAATAGAGGAAATTGTTATTTTAGGTACTAAATTGGGACAAAAAAAAATTTAGGTATCAAAGTGGAAAAAATGGTATACTTCAAGGGCTAGATCGTGAATTAAGCCTTCTTTTAACAGCCCTCAAGAGCTGAGTTAAAAGCTTGGGTAAACTATAAAAACAGTCACCCAACTATTAAAGTGTTTCTGGTTTGGTCATTCAAGTTTAATTTTTTTTTTATTTTAGTCACTAATGTACATACAAATTTCAAATCAAAAGTTTATTTTAAAATTTAGAGTCAATTCTATTGATAACTTTGAAAGAAAAGTTAGAATCTTTAGAAATTTCTCGAATACAAAGAAAATTTCCTTTGATTCTTTTATCCGATTTGAGCTTCGATCCAAAAGTCGTCTGACTTGATCTTGGATGGATGTGGATTGCTTCAAGTGTTGTGTTGACTTGCTCTTGAAATGGGTTTGAACCTTCTTTCTTGAGTTGATTTGGATTGAAAGGTGGCTTTATTCATAAACAACTTTTAACTTCTTCTCCATGGTTGAATTGAATTGGAAGGTTGCTTTTCTTCAGATTAATGCGTTATTCTTTAGAATTATTTCAAGTTCTTCTGATTCTTCAAATATTTTTGTAGAGATTTTGTGCGCTTTTTGAACTTGTGTATTTTTGTAGAATGGCTAGGGGTGACCTAATACCAATTACTTAAATAAAAAAATTTCCAGTAGAATTTAATTGGTTCATTTGATTTTTCTACAATAATACTCTTTTATTTTTTATTTATCTCTTATTAATTTAATTAATTAGAGATAAAATAATAATTTAATATTATCACTTAATTATTTTATTTTTTAATTAGTGATAATATAAAATTTAATATTTATATTTAGTTAAATTAAATTAATTAGAGAAAATAATTATGACATATGAACCTCCGCCCCACATGACCAACATTGACCTCTATGCCGAGGGTGATTTAGAATTTCGACAGCTTCTGCATAGAACACCTGGCCATGGAAGCTCATCGTCAGATGTCCGGGTATTGGAAGTTAGCATGGAGTACCCTAGTAAAGATGCTTTTCTTGCTACATGGAAGTGGTACAGCTTCAAGAACGTCGTGAACTATCATGTCACAAAATCTCGTTCGGAGAAATTTGAGGGAAAGTGCACAATTCGTGAAACGAGGTGCAAATGAAAAATCATGACATATTTTTAGAAGAAAACAGGCTTGTGGACGATAAAGAAGTATTTTGGTCCACATACTTGTGTTGCAACAGGTGCGCGATGCGATCACCTAATTTTCTAACATAATGTGACCTAACCGAGCTCTTCATTTTTTCCAATAGCGTAACTTTAACTCGTAATTTGAAGGTGTAAGTCAAGATCATCTGAGGCTAGACTTCGACATGATATCTGACATAATTCTACCTATGGTGAAAGCAAGTCCCAGGATTTTCGTCCCTATGTTGATTGCCAACACCCGTAGCCAATACGATTACACGCTATCGTACTACAAGGCATGGGTTGCAAAACAAAAGGCTATGAATAAGTTGCATCACGTCTAGAATAGGTCGTACAATGTTTTGTGGCAATGGTGTCAGGTACTTGATCGGTACTTACTTGGTTCTGTAACCGATCTAAAAATGCACCCAGCGTACTTCGGCAATCATCTGGTCCCTAAGATAAGAGTTTCCATCGATTCTGCCATCGCGTCTGTAATAACCCCCTCTAAAAAGGCAGATGATTAAGTTTTCTTCCTTAGCCGATTATGCCGTCACGTTTGCTCGCAGCTCGACATATGTGTCTTATCCGAAAGGGGAACCAGAATCTTGTTGCTATTGAGCGACATGGTAATTTTTGGGATCGCAACCACCATAGGTACTGTATAAGGCATGTCAGCTCTAACTACCACTCAAAATGGCCTTTAGAAAGTGAGTAAGATCAATGCATTGACATAGGTACGTAGTTTCCACTATTTTCGTAATCATGCTAAACTGTATATGGAGTATATTATTTGCATTCATGGGTATACTTTTCTCAACAGGGTATGAGCTCATCCAACATCGTTTCCATGAGATGTTGGATAACTTGTGTGCCATCAACAGCGTCGGTGCGGATTACCTCACCAACATACCCTTCGAATAGTAGATACAATCGTATGACAGAGTTCTACGGTACAGGCACATGACAACGAACCTAGCCAAATGCATCAATTCAGAAATGAAGGGAACACATCATTTGTCGATAACCTCGGTTGTCAAAGAAACATACTTTCGCTTGGCTGCCTTGTTTTCAAAGTGGGCAACAACATATACTGGGTAGATAGTGGGCGATCACGTTTGGTGTGAAGATGTCATAAAAGAAATTAGACGAAATGTAAAGTGAGCGAACACTATGTATGTAGTGTACCAATTGCGTCCAAACCTGAGATTTCGGGTCACAGAGTACGCTAGGCTCGACAAAGACATGTCAAGGGCATCATACTATATTGACCTACCAAAAGGGATATGCGATTGTGGGATATTCTAGGCACTTCGATTCCTATATGCACATGTAATTATTGCATGTGCTATTGTACTAATTGATTATACGCCTTATATTAACGATATGTATAGACTGGAACGCATGCTCAATGTATGGAGATCTAAATTCTCATCCGTCCCAGATGAGAGTATGTGGCCGCCAGTGTCAAGTGCCCCGTTCGAGTTGGCCCCGAACATGAACATGTGTCGCGTCTTGAAAGGTTTTCCCACTTCCACTCAGATATACACCAATATGGATGTTTGGGAGAGGGACAATCAATAGAGGTTATGCAGGTACTGTAGAAACCTAGGGCATACAAAGGCAACATGTTTCGTATTGAGGGATTCACTAAGGCCTCAATGTTGCTAGCATTCATTTTTTTGCGATATAAAATTGATTACAATGCTTCTTTTTTTGTACAAAATTTGTTCTTTCTTTTTTTATTGCTTTTCATTTGTATTTGTCACCGACTACTAACATTCATATAGTGGGAAAATTGCTACTTTAAGTGCTACTTCAAGTACCAAATACAATTTCTTTGGCGATTAAACTTTTACCATTTTTTATAATATAATAATTCACTAATTCAATAAAGGTACATATCCAAAGTTACATATTTCATATCAAATATTATATATGGAAAATTATGTATAATTTACATTTGAATTTAACAAATAAAAATATTAGTTGCAACAGAAATATAAAAAAATTGATCTTTTTTTTTTATTAATGTCATTTATATTTACATCACAAAAAGTAAATGAAAAATACATCATCAGCATCATCAGGCCGAATGTGTGCCATAGGGCGGTGGCTGACAGTTGCGCATAGGATTTCTGTGTATAAGTAGTGGTGTTGGCTCCTCTTCTTCATCGTAATCATCGTCCTCATCTTCTTCGTCTTTACCTCGACCCTCATACTCATCTTCATCTCCATTGCTGTCTTCATCTTCATCTCCACCCTCAGCTTCATCTTCGTCTCCATTGCCTTTCTTTGTGCTTGAGTGCGGTGCTATCCTAGCCTCCCATTGTGTGTCCTCCACTCCACGAGAAGATGGTTGTGCCGATGACCTACCTTGATAAAATAACGATGCGGTGGGTGTTTGTGACACTATCGCCGAATAACCGTACGATATCGTGAAACCAAAATATATCAGCATTGATGTGGGCATCGATACTGCATTGATGATGGCATCGGTGTCGCCATCGATGTCGGTATGAGGGCATAGAATGCTGAGGATAGAGATGCCCTAAAAAACATACATGCGAGAGGTGTAGATGCAAAGTGCTGCGGTGGTGCACAGTGTGGTGCTTGTGAAAAAACACAGGGTTAGTGAAATGAACAGGAATAAGTGGAGTGGACTGGCCGAGATGTGGTGTAGACATCAGTAGCGCTTGTTGGGTTAAAGCTGGAGACGAACCCGTCACGACACCTCCTTCAGACCTACTCTATTGGGTAGTTTTTGTGGCCTCTTCTAACAAAGTTGTCTACTCCTCACCTCCACCGATAGCAGATATGGCTTACTGCTGACTCTGAACCAAGGCATGTACTCCAAACAGACTGTTGTGCCCAATGAGAAAAAAGATTTATGGATAGGCAAGAATTTCATCCTACAATCTCAAATGTCGATGTATTCATTGTGGTAATCTCGCCAATTTTTTTTTGATATTCCCCCGTAGATCAAGCTTGTGTAGTGCTTCCATGTCTCGGGGTGGCAGCGGAATTTTTTGCCTCCACTCGAACTGTCGCATCAGTCAGTCTGATTCGTGCATCTCCATTGCCACGTACACTATCAATGGCACCTTCGCGTCCCATATACTCCGAATGGCCAAAAATTCTGGTGGGACGTATTCTATGATATCTGGATCGGCGTATAGCATCTATTCAAACTGCAGTGCACAATTGTAAATTCTGTTATGTACGAAATTTTAAATTACAAATCATTGCGTAATTATTATATGTTTGAAAAAAATTAGTAACTAACCTCGGCTTTCAAGCGTTGATCTAATAGTAGTCGAATATCTTTGAGCTGCTTCAGTGGTCCCACATAACTCGACCCATGGTTCCACCTATTTAAGTGACATGTTAATTCAAACATATAATAACTAAACAACATTTACTGTATTAAATACATATCATTAACAAATGATTTTTACCTTGTCACCAATGGGAATGTATAAAGGTCGTTCACTCGGGAATGTAGAAATGGTAGTCGCCACTACGCCCATGACTGCAACAGGAGCAGGCAACCACCGATTGACATCTTGTCCAGTTTTGTCGCCCGACACAACTTCTAGTACAATGTGGCCAACACAGCTGATCCCCCACTCAATCGTCCGCATTCTTTGAAGTCGACTAGGTGTAGTAGCCACTTTATGTATACCAAATTTCGAGATTTATCAGGCATTAGAATGCCCCTGATTAACCTCAGGATAGATGTTCAGGCGTATTGTTCTTTGACGACGTCGAGTGCGTTCGAAGGAAGTTACTTGAAATTAGTTTCCAACCACTTAATATCTATCCAACCACTTTAAAACTTGTTCGACACCTTCCCCAAAAATGTCTTGCAAAGGTTCTCTTTACTAAGAACGACCGTTGATCCCGTAACGACTGACTTATCCTCCGGTAAACCAATTTGTAAAGATATGTCATTAAGTGTGATTGTACACTCGCCGCATGGAAGATGGAATGTGTGTGTCTCGGGTCTCCATCTTTCCACCAATGCGTTGATAAGTGTATGATCCAATTTGCAGCCTCTGAGTATACAAGACACATGTAAGAATCCTGCATCTTGCAGGTAACCACGAATTTCGGTGTCTAGGCTCTTTGACAAATTATGTATGAACCCCTCCAAAACATGATCATCCGCCTATTTATATCGAAAAAATAAAATATTTTAAAATATTTTAAAAATTTAAAACTTCAAATTTAACTTAATTGAAAATAACGAAATTTAAATTTTTTTCTTATCATTATCGCTTAAGCGGCGGAAATGTGCTCGTCATCAAAACAAATCAAAGAACTTGTCATTCGTGAAATTTAATCGAAATGAATATACGAAATAATTAAATAAAACTGTAGTATTTTTGAATAAAGTGTATAGGAAAATTTTGGACAAAAGTTGAGAAATTTGAAAGAGTTGAGAGAATTGAGAGTTCAGAGAGAATAGAGAGAGTTGGATTTGAGTGAAAAGAATGAAAAACGGTCAGGCATTTATAGGAAAAAAAATTATCATTGGCTCTTTTAAAAAATTTTACCATTGCCAATGTTTAAAAAGTTGTTGGGAAAATAACCTTTGGAGGAAAGCACACACAACTGGATTCGCTTTCACACACTCTCTATAAAAATGACCTATTTCCTTAATTTAAAAAAAAAAAGACATATTTTTCTAGTTTAGCCGATAAACTATTCATTTTAATTTTTTTGATAAGATTTTATTCATCCGAAAAAATAAGCAAAATTTGCTACAAAGATTTACAAAATGCAACAAAAAAATAGGATATAATCAAACCCCAAATTTTATACGTTAAACCAATATTATTAATAGCAATCTTAGCTCTGAATAATCTATCTTGAACAATATTCTTTAGTTGTGAATATAAAACTTGTATTGATATTGACGAGCCACCACAAAGTCTGTAATTTCTTTCTTGCCAAATGAAAGAACTCTATGCAAGTCTGATAATGGTGGAATGCTGAATTTTATGTGTTTCCACTTGCTGAATCCATCAAGCTCTTAATGTCAAGAACTGACACCTAATGCAACTCACATGCCTGCAAAATCCCCCTTCCCGAACTCTTTTGAATAGGAGCAACTCAAAGTTATGCTCCCTAGATTCTATTTCCTCATCATTACACAACACATAAAAAGAGTTAACAATCAAACCTCAAAAAACCGTTCTACTTTTATTTGTTAATCTATTTTGAATAGCTAATTTGGGAATAGGAGTGTAATTAGGGGGCTGGCAGGGTTCAGCCTCTCTAAAATGGAAGATTTTTTATTTAGGTCTTTTAAAATTTTTAAAATTTTAAATTAGTAAAGGTAAAATTGCACTTTGCCCCCTAAAAATATAAAATTTTGATTTAATCCTTTAAAAATTATAAAGATTTAAGCTATTAAAATGGTGAAATTACATTTTTACTATTGTAAAAATTACAATATAATTTCAGTCCCCTAAATTTTTTTTCTGATTTTGCTACTGTCTACGAATGCCTACGAATAATAAGATTACCCCAAACAATGTTATACCAGGGAGCTTTGCTTTATTATATCTTAAAAGTTCCCAACACTTGTTTACTTTAAAAACATCATGAAACCCCCAATCAAAGAAACGAGACTTGGAAGCTTGAGTAAATTTTTTCATGCTCAACTATGGACTTGGTAACACACTACGACCCTTAAGAATGTAAAAATGAACCCAAGTAACTCAAAGGGATCGAGCTTTCATCCACACACACTAGATTTTGCTCCAAAGAACCAAAATTTTAATTTCAAGCCTATCTTTAGTCATGGGAAGTTTTATTTAAAAATAAAATAATTTTGTCAATTAATCATTATTATAATGATTTTTGTTGTTTAAACTTTTGTTGAAAGTTTGAGTTTAAATCCAAACAACACTTTTCTCTTAATACTCCTTATCCCTTGATAAATAATATAATTAATAATTTTGTTATCATATAATAATTCATTATACAAATATATTTTGTTATCATGATCAATATTTTTCTAAAAATATTAATAACAATATTTTTGGCTAAACTATATAGAAAGTCATTTAACTATTAGCGTGTTTCTGTTTTGGTTATCCAAGTTTATAAATTTCTAATTCAGCCACAACGTTATTAAAATTTAATATATTGATCACTCTTCCGTTAAATTACTAACGAAGTACTAACGTAGCTCTTTTTCCATTGGTATATTAAAAAATATTTAGCTCTCTAATTTTTAAAAATTCTATCGGTTTGGTCCTAATTCTAAAAATTCAACAAATTTATCCCTCAACTTTACACATTGTGTCAAATTATTATTTATTTAAAAAATTCAAAATGAAATAAATTTAAAAATAAAAATATTTAAAAGCTTCATTTTTCAATAAAAATACATAAGAATTTATAAATAAAATGTATACAAAATTATAAATAAATGAATGCCCATTTTTCTCTTTTTCGAACATAAAATTTATTTATTAAAATAATAATTTTTAAAATCTCACAAATAAGACTTAAACCAGATTCAAAATTTTCCTTATTTATAGTTTTATTATAGAAATAATAATTTATTTATTATATGTCTAGCTTTGTTCATTAGTCCTCACTAAATTTGTCGAGTACTGGGCACCGCATTCACCCACAAACATCGACACCAATAACCCTTACTCCGAACTCCTCAATTCCCAAATCCTCCATCATGTCATCGAACTGAGAATCGATTGTGGAGTTGTCGGCATGGCCTTCTGCCAACTGGGTACCAAGATCTTATCATCACCTATCTATCTCCAATCATGTCCGCCCTCAAGCACAACCTAAAGACATCATTCTTACCCTTTTCGATCTCAAGCTTTAATTTTTTATCCAACCTGAACATGGTGGTCAGCAATATTGAAAAAAAGGGAAAAGTTGAATTTGCTTAAGTCTTCTTCATTATTTTCCCCCCTTAAATTGTTTTATTTATAAAATTATTATTTTAATAAATAATGTCATGTTAGAAAATGAGAAAAATATATATTCATTTATTTATAAATACTTTTATAATTTTGTATATATTTTTATCGAAAAATAACCATTTAAATATTTTTTAAAAAAGTTTTTAATTTTAATTTTTTAATTTTTAATAATCAAGACTAAATTGACATAATGTGTAAATTTAAGGGTTAAATTTGTTTTTTTAGAAATAAGACTAGATTGACAGAATCTGCAAATATTGGAGGGTTAAATTTGTTATTAAGCCAATGAAAAAAGGATCACGCCAACACTTCGTTAGTGATTTAATGGATGTGTGACAAAATATTAAATTTTGATAGTGCTAGTGTCTAAACTAAAATTTTTTAAACTTGTGTGATTAAAATAAAAATATGTTAATAATTGGATAAATATTTATATAATTTATTTTTAAAAAATTAAAAACTGTTATAAAATAAAAAGACAGAAAGTAAAGAACAAAGAGAATGGGAGAGTAAAGAGAGAGTATTTTTATTGATCAATCGAGATATTTACAAAGCTTCTCCAAAGTTTCTATTTATAGGCATAAGAAGTATAAATGAAGTAGAGATATACTTCTAATGACTATTAGAATTTAAAGTACATAAAAACTTATCTTGATCTTGATGGACATCCACTTAATAAGATATTCATAACACCCCCCTTGGATGTCCATTGGTAGATAATGTGCCTCGTTAAAACCTTACTAGGATAAAAACTCTATGGGGAAAAAAATTCCTAGTGAAGGAAAAAGAGTACACATATCTATAATACGCATAATATGTTGCCTCATTAAAAATCTTACCAGGAAAACCCAATGGGACAAAACCTCGGTTAAGGGAAAAAGAGTAAAACGCGTATTTACTCCCCCTCATGAAAACATCACATACTTTCTCATATTCTATGTATTTAATCTTGAATACTAGTCTTTCAAATGACTATTTGAATGTATTTGCTAAACATTTATATCACCATTCTTTTGAAAGTCATGAGTAAGGGAAATTTTGGGGAAATATATTTTGATCTCTTCAAGAGTTTCAATAATAATCATAGCAAACTTTAATCATGATTATTCTATAAAAACGCAAATATGTATTTTGGATCATTTTATTATCCTCCTTCAACTACTATTCACCCAGACAAATTTACCACACATGTTCAAATTATTCCAATTCATATAAATGAACAATTTCCCGAGAATTTCAATATGCTTCTTGCATTCTTAATCCTTCAAGGATTTTAATATAAACTTTACTATATAGTGATTCATAAAAGGTTGTAACAACAACCATTAGACACAAGTTAAATCTTTTATGAACTGTCAGTTTAATAATATATCTAAAGGTTATTGTATCCACCACAAAAAATATTATATCTTTTTATAACCAATGCCAGGACTTAGCAAAAGCTTTATATTTTTATTTCGTTTTGCAAAACTACTTCATTTGTACCTTCACTGGCTTTATACATTTAGATATTTGGACTACTGGTCCAAAAACTCCACGAATTTGAGTTGCGTCTTTCTATTTTGACCAATCTATTCCATATCTATATTTCTTAATAGATTTCTCAATAATATTGCATGCAAAACCATTGATGACCACTTTTATTATTCGGTTTCACATTTTCTTGAATTGACATAACTTATCGAGATCTCTTATTTTCATTATTTTAATCTTCAGTTTCTGGTGCTTGAATATCTTCTGAAGTTTTACTTTTTAGTTATGTCTTGGGTCTCTTCTGGAGCACTCACCTTCACTACATGGCCATCTAGATTTATTATTTTCTTTTATGAGAATTTTCATATTTGGAACTTGTAATGAGTTATCCTTATTGAACTTCTAATTCAAATTACTCTTCCCCTAACTCATTACAAGTTATTATTCCTCTCCCCTAATGTCGGGAAAACTACCGAATCAAAATATTAATCACAAATCATGTCATAATTGAATCTCCAAAACATTTAAAACATATAATAATACAAGGACACTCATAATTAATATATATTCCCAACTTTCTTTAAGGATTCACTCATCTTTGTGCGTTGTGGTGGATCAATTGGAATATATACGCACATGCAAAAGTTCAAAAATGAGAAATATTTAGCTCTTTACCAAAAACCAATTGCAATAGGGAATATTTATAACTTATTAGCTTGATGCGTACAACACATAAATCAACATAATCTCATGTTGAAATAGGAAGTTTAATTGTCATAAGTAATGGTTTTGTAACACCCTAAACCCGGCCTAGACGCTATGGCCGAATCCAGATATGTCACAAGGTAGGGTTTTGAAAACTGAGTTGTTTCGATAAACCTTTCAGTTTTAATAACTCGTATTCTTTCATAGTTATTACTGAAAACGCCGTTTAATTAGTTCATTTGCCAAAACAAAATTTACAGCGGAAGTCTTAAAATCATAATGTTTTAAAACTGCAGTTCGTGTTTTTAGAAAACCTTTGTTTTCGTAAAACCGTGATTTCAGACAAGCATTTTATCGAAGCATGCAAATTATCAAACATACCAAAAATCAACAGTTAAAAGAAACCATACAGTCCAGAGAGTCCCAAAAATTACAAACTCTCAAATGAATCCAGAATTTTAAATAAACCATAAACTACTAAGTTTAAATAGTTTACGGTCGAGTGGTCACTGATGAGTCTCTGCCGCACCGATCTGTCTAAGTCTGTGGATTACGTGAATAGAACAGACAAACAGATGTGAGTTTTCGTAAACTCAGTGTGTAACCCAACAGAAATAGACGTACAATTTATACAGAAATCACATATACATTCAGAATCAGATTGGACCTAAGTCCTTTACAGAAACAGATAACAAAATCAGTTATGCAAAATCCTACCCCCATCCTCTACACACAATCTCCGACCATCCCAACACACCATTTGGGGTTAAAACATCCACTCATCCCTACACACCATATTGTGTCATTACGACACGTATCAGATAATATGCAGTCCAGCTGCCAGAATATAGGCGAGGGTCGCCTTTCAGAACACTTCCTCCATATATACAATCTCACTCCAAAAACAGATACATAATATAGATTTAGATACAGATATAACATGCTTATCATGCGTGTGTACAAATATCAGATATTCATATAGCAGAATAGTCAGTCATACATAAAAGTGTCCTACTCAAAGCATACTATCAGAATATCAAATCACATAATCTAAGGTTTAGTTAGCCCTTACCGACCCTACGGTAGGCCCACAATCGATCGGAACGACTCATGCGACCCTAGGGAAAATTTCAGAATTATGGGCCCACATGCTCGTGTGGGCCCACACGCTCAAATTGGCCATGCCCGTGTGGCCCACACGGCTTGGCCCAATACCCACACGCTCGTGTGGCATGCCCGTGTGGGCCCACACACCCAACTTGGCCTAGCTCGTGTGGCCTGCACGGCCACACCCACATCACCATACGATCGTGTCTTGAGTACGACCATGCCTTCGTCGACCACACGGCTGTGTCTTCGCATACGGCCAACCACAAGGGCGACCATACGCTCGTGTGGCATTGACAGTTTACACTTTCGACTTTTACCGAAACTCAATTTTCAGCGTAAGAGGTACGCACATAGTACCAATTCGATGCAAAAATAATCCCGAGCCTTCAAAAAAACCTAGAAACAGAAAACCCAACACCAATTTAGATGGTTGAGTAACGAATTCAACATAAGACACGGAACCGACTTACCACCAATGACAAACCACCTCTAACGCATATTAAACCGTTGAAGTGCAATTCCCTGCTCCACAATCTGCTCCTAAACACGAATTACCACTAATCAATCACTACAAAATGTTATTGCCAAAATCCCAAACCAAAAGTTAACGACAACAGAGTTCTACTTACCAAACCAAAAGGAGAACCCAACAATTCCAACAGGACGATCGAACAACGGATTCACGAGCTGAATCAAAAGAGAGATAAAATAGAGGGTTGCCAAAAAAAGATAAAGAAATGTCAGGAAAGGGGAAAAACAAAAAAAATTAGACGTTAGATTTTCTTTAGAGGAGGGAGAAATTATTAGCAAAAAGAAATAAAAATATAAGATAATATGACAAATCCCCCATATCTCTCCCACTAACCCACTACTCACAACTACCTCAAAGTTTGGCTCCACCGAAACTCTATCAGACAACCTAGCAAAAAAATATAACATTGACGCTCGCGTAAGAATTCGAACAGGACCTCTAACACACTAACCCCCTTACCACTCGAACCAGCAGGCTCATTTTGATATGGATTAACAGATAATTTTCTATAAGCCACTCAACAAGGGTAAGGCTTGGATAAAAAATAACAAAAATTGCCAAAGTGGGAATTGAACCCAAGACCTCTCAGACGCACCCAGGACACTTAACCACTGAAGCAGTTACACACTTATGTCAAATATTTACAGAATCAAAAATAAATTATTTAGGGCGTTACAACTTTACCCCCTAAAAGAAATTTCGACCTCGAAATTTACCTTACCAGAACAGATGAAGATACTGCTTATGCATCGAGTCCTCAGGTTCCCACGTGGTTTCCTCAATGCCGTGATTCTGCCACAGAACCTTTACTAATGAAATGGACTTCCTCCTCAGAACCTTAATATCACGATCCAAAATCTGAACTAGCTTCTCCTCAAAGTCAAATCCAGTCTAATCTCAATCTCCTCATCAGAAATAATGTGAGATGGATCAGATCGGTACCGCTTCAACATCAAGACGTGAAACACATCGTGGATACAGTCCAACTCTGGAGGTAACTCTAACTGATAAGCGACCGGTCCCACACGCTTCAAAATCTGATACGGCCCAATAATCCTAGGGCTCAACTTGCCCTTACGACCGAACCTCAGAACCTTCTTCCACAGAGAAACCTTAAGAAACACGAAATCACCCACAGAGCACAGGATATCTCTCCTCTTCAAATCTGCATAAGACTTCTGTCTATCAAAAGCCACCTTCAGACGATCCCGAATCAGTCTAACTTTATCTTCGGTCTTAGAAACCAACTCAGGACCAAAAATCTGACATTCACCCAACTCAGTCCAAAACAGCGGAGTACGAAACTTACGACCATACAAAGCCTCGTAAGGTGCCATCTGGATGCTAGACTGGAAACTATTATTGTAGGCGAACTCAGCTAGCGGCAGATAATCCTCCTAACAACCTCAAAATTCAATTACACAACTCTGAAGCATATCCTCTAGTATCTGAATCACCCTCTCAGATTGGCCATCGGTCCGAGGATGGAACGCAGTACTAAAGTCTAATCTCGAACCTAAAGCCTCGTGCAATTTCTTTCAGAACCGAGAAGTGAAGCGAGGATCTTTATCAGAAATTATCGAAACAGTAACACCATGCAGTCTTACAATCTCAGAGATATAGAGCTTCGCTAGCTTTTGCAGAGAGTAGTCCGTCTGAACTGGAATAAAATGAGCAGACTTGGTCAATCGATCCACGATGACCCAAACAAAATACTTCTTAGTGGGTGTCAAGGGCAACCCACTAACGAAGTCCATCGTTACTCGTTCCCACTCTTATAAAGGAATCTTAACGAGTTGTAACAAACCCGAAGGCAACTGGTGCTCAGCCTTAACTTGCTGGCACGTCAGACATCGAGTAACAAAATCTGTAACCTCACGCTTCAAACCCGGCCACCAGTACAACTCACGAAGATCGCGATACATCTTATTACCACCAGGATGCATAGCATAAGGGCTACTATGCGCCTCCCTCAGAATCGACTGCCTCAAATTAGAATCATTCGACACACAGATCCGACCTCGAAAACACAGAATTCCATCTTTATTCAGCCCAAAATCTGAAGTACTCTCAATCTGACAGAATCGAAAACCCAAAGACTCATCCCCTAACTACTTATCCCGAATCTTATCAATCCAAGTCGGCTTAACTTGTAACTTGGCTAACAGACTCCCATCATCAAACAGAGTAAGGCGAGCGAACATCGCTCTCAAATCAGTCATCGCTCTACGACTGAGAGCATTGTGCAATCATAATCCTTGAGCAACTCAATCCAGCGACGCTGCCTAAGATTCAACTCTTTCTGAGTAAGGAGGTACTTGAGGCTCTTGTGATCAGTGTAAATAATACACCTCTCACCATACAGATAGTGCCTCCAGATTTTCAACGTAAAAACCACAGCAGAAAGCACAAGATTATGCGTCGGATAATTCCCTTCATGTGTCTTAAGCTGACGGGACGCATAAGCCACAACCTTACCATCTTGCATCAGAACACAACCCAAACCAACATGCGACGCATCACTGTATACCATAAATTCTTTCCTAGATTCAGGCTGTATAAAAATAGGAGCCTGAGTTAGAACACACTTGAGCTTCTCGAAGCTCGACTGCTACGCATCAGTCCAGACAAAAGGAACACCCTTGTACAAAATCTTAGTCAAAGGAGCTGCAATCAGAGAGAACCCCTCGACAAACCGCCGATAATAACCCACAAGACCCAAAAAACTGTGGATTTCAGATACGTTCTTGGGCTGTTTCCAATCAAGCACAACCTCGATCTTTCTTGGATCAACTCGAATCCCTTCAGCAGAAACTACGTACCCCAGAAAAGTCACCTCACGCAACCATAACTCACACTTGCTCAACTTAGCCTAGAGCTGTTTCTCACGGCGTATCTAAAGTACTACTCTAAAATGTTCATCATGCTCATCCTCATTCTTAGAGTAAACCAGAATATTGTCGATGAAGACTACGACGAACTGATCTAGATATGGCTGAAAGACTCGGTTCATCAGATCTATGAATGCAGCCAGAGCATTCGTCAGACTAAAAGGCATAACTAAGAACTCGTAATTCCTATAACGAGTCCCAAAAGTAGTCTTATGAACATCAACCTCCTAACTCTAAGCTGATAACGGAGATCAATTTTCGAAAACAATAAAGCCCCTCGGAACTGATCAAACAAATCACGATCTTCGGAAGTGGGTACTTGTTCTTTACAGTCAGTTTATTCAACTGCCAATAATCGATACACATCCTCATGGTTCCATCTTTTTTCTTAACAAACAAAACTGGTGCCCCCACGGAGGCACACTAGGACGGATGAAACCACGATCCAGAAGCTCTTGAAGTTGAGCCTTAAGCTCTGTAAGCTCCTTCGGTGTCATACGGTATGGAGCGATAGACACCGGAGCTATACCCAGTAGAAGCTCAATGCCAAACTCAACCTCCTGATTTGAAGGTAAACCCGGTAACTCCTCAGGAAAGACATCTGAAAAATCTCTCATTGTTCTGATATCCCCTGTATGACCCAAAATTCACGGGCATCGGAAAAGTACATTATCGGGCCTCCGTCTTAGTAAACCGAACTCATAAATAATTATTAAAAATATTTATGACTCTAATGGTGTGTCTAATTAGGTTTCAATTAAGTGAATTTAGCTTAGTTAAGAGTAATTAGGAAAAAAGACTAAATTGAACAAAGGGTGAAAGTTGAATTGTAGATTAAAAGAAAGTAAAAAGGACCAAAATGGAAAATATGCCATTTAGCATAAATGAGGCGGCAACTTAGAAAAAAATCTAATATTTTCTTAGATTTATTATGTTAAATAATTATTATTATTAATTATTATTATATTATGAAATAAATTAAAATAAAGACAAATATATGGTGAATGAATTATACTTGTGTAATATATATTTATACACTTGTAAAATTAATAAATAATTACTTATAATTTAAGTATAAAAATATTAATTAATTAAATAATAATAATTATTATATTATTATAAAACTAACATAATTAAAATAAAGTAAATAAAAGAATAAAGAAAAGAAAAAGAAAGAAAGAACAGAGAAGTTGAAAACAAAACAGAGGAAGGAAAGAAGGAAAAAGAAAGAAAAGAAAAAGGGAAAACTAGGGTTTTGAAGCTTTAAGCTTTAATTGGTAAGTCAATTAAGTCATTTTCTTTTAATTTTGATGTTTTAGAAGCTTTAGAACAAAGTTTTGTTGAAATTGAGTTGAAATTTTGAAAGTTCTTAGATTTTTGAACATGATTCATGTTGGACAAATTGTTGAATTAGGGGTTTGATTGATAGAATTTATAGTTAGAATTGATAAAAGGATTAAATTGTAAAGTAAGCTATAAGTTTTGTGTTAGAGGGATTAAATTGAAAGAAATTTAAAATTAGGGTTTTATCATGAACATTAGATAGTTAAGTTGAATTTGGTAGGAAATTGAGTAGAAATAAAGTATGAATTGAGTTAGAAAAGTAAATAAGTTTAATTAGGACCAAATTGAAATTAAGGTAGAAATTTAATTATTTAATATAAATTAGTGCTGTATTAATAGTGTAAATTATTTTAATTTTAATTTTCGTAGCTAACAAAGAACCAGAGGCGTCGAGCAAGAAGGGGAAAGAGAAAGTAGACGAGAAGTAACACGAGAAAATCACGGTTTGTATTACGATAATTCGAACTACTATTTATTAATGTTATTTTTAAATTTATATGTATGGTAAGTAAATTATAAGGTAAGTATCAATATTGAAATGAATGAAATTAAGATAAAGTATGATTATGTATGAATAATTGATGGTATATTGATTGGAAAGTGGAAAAAAATGTATTGAATTGAATTGTGATTAATATGAGAAAGTGATTGAATTGAAATATGAAAATTGAATACCCTATTAACTAGTCGGGCTAAGTCGGATATAGTTGGCATGCCATAGGATTGAAAGGATTTGGGGATTTTTCGACTTAGCTGAGGAGACACTGAAGTCACTATATTTCTTTGGACTATTCGAAGAGGCACTTAGTGCCGTTTTGGTGTGTTTGGGTGGATCATACTGGTGTGTTTGGGTGGATTATTCTGGTGTGTTTGGTTGGATTATTCTGGTGTGTTTGGTTGGATCCGTGTATCCGCCAAGGTCCGAGTCTTGTTAATAGGGGTAAATAAATGAAATGAGAAAATTGAATGAGTTTGATCGATTGATCTACTAAAAGTATGAGAAAGTGGAATTATGAATTGAAATGTGAATTGAAATTGAGATATGAGATTTGTAAGCATGAACCTAAGGTTCATAAATTGATCGAAGATTCGAATTGTTGATATATGATATCAGTTGATGAATTATTATAAATGAAGTATTAATTTGAAAGTAAATTAATTCTTATGATTTACATTGTTACATATTTGATGCTTATAGAACATTAATGTTAATTAGTTTGATTTATGGTAATACCACTGAGTATAGGCATACTCAGCCTACGGTTATTTCCTTGCGCAGATTAGTAGAAGTCAAAGGTCCCGGTTTAGCATCCAGATCGATCCCGACCTCAGCACAACCTTGGTGATGTAAATTTTCCTTTTTGGGTAAAAGTGGCATGTACTAGGTGTTGTATATGTCACATGTAGAGGTGTACATGGCCCGGCCCGAAGGCCCGCCCGAAATGTGGGAGGGTTTGGGCAAAAATATACGCCCGAAAAATGGGCTTGGACAAAAAAATAAGGCCCGTTTAAAAAATGGGCCGGGCTCGGGTAAGGCATTTTTGGCCCGGCCCGGCCCGAATTCACTAAAGGAAAAAAAACTATTTTTTTAATATTATTTTCTTATTATTTTTCTCCTTATTTTGCTACCATTTTACTATTATGTTTCTATTATTTTGTTGTTATTGTTTAGATATTATATAAAACTTATTTTATTGTTAATTTTGTTATTATTTTAAAGACATTTGTTAATTTTGTTATTATTTTAGAGGCATTTGCTTGTTAAGTTGCATCTATTTTAGTGTTATTTAAGTCTACATATTTTTTAAAATTTATTTTCAATTTGTTGAAAAATATTTATTTTGATTTTTTTAGTATTTTTGATGTATTATATATATTTAAAAATTATATAAAATAATATAAAAATTAATACTGACGATATGGTAGGGCCGGCAGTCCGGTTTTAGCATTTTTATATGGGCCGGGCTTGGGCAAAATTTTAGGCCCATTTTTTGGGCCCGGCCCGGCCCATGTACACCTCTAGTCACATGTATATGTCTTGTAATTTTTGGTTGTAAAGAATGGTTTATAAGTTGAGTTGGGATTTAATGAGGAAGCATGAAAGCTTTATGACACACTTAACATATTTGTTATAAGTAAAAAGTGGAAATGAATGATGAATATGAATTAATCTTAAATGATATTATGAATGTTATTGGTCATATTATTAAGTCAATGTTTTAGGCATGATTTAGGTATATTAAGTGTGCAAATGTATTGGTTGAAATATTGGTATTGGATTGGTTTCGGTTTGAATTTGCAGGGTTGGCTATGTTAGTATAAAAAGCTCATATAGAGTTCACACGGCCTGGCACATGGGTGTGTGACCAGACCGAGTGAGACACACGGCTAGCACATGGGCGTGTGACCTGGCCATGTGTCCCCTGCAACTTAAGTTTTGGAAACAGAATACCCATGTTTTAGCATACGAGCAGAGACACGGGCGTGTTCTCAGCCGTGTGAAAACTGTACTAGATTCGAATTAGAAATAAATCCACACGGGCTAAGCACACGGGCGCGTGGCTTGGCCGTGTGAAATCAATTTGTTCATGATCAATAAGTCAGAGAGTTACACGGGTAAAGGACACGGGCGTGCCCTGGCCGTGTAAGCCACACGGTATGTCAACACGGGTGTGTCATTGAGACACACGGGCGAGTCCCTGACCCACACGGGCGTGTGAGCCTTGCACCTAGGAAAAACTTTTTGAAATTCACGAAAAATTTTCGGAGTACTCAAACAAGTCCTGTTCCACTTCTAATACGTATTTTGGCCCTCGAGAGTCCATTATAGGAATTTAATGATTAAATTATACTATGTATGTTAATTATTTATGAATTATTCGTAAATTGTTTGATATGTCCGGTAATGCTCTGTAACCCTGTTCTGGTGATGGTTTAGGGTTAGGGGTGTTACAGTTGTTGGTATCAGAGCTATTCAAGTTTAGTCGATTCTCGGGCTAAATCAAGCTCGGAAGTGAGTTTAGAGGTACATGCCACTGTTGAGTCGAAACTGAGTCGGGATTTGGATGCTGACCTATTTATTTGTTTCTGATTTATAGATTAAAGATGACAGATGAACAAATAAATGATACTAACCAAGAAATGTACACTGGAGATGAAGAATCATACGGATTAGATGAAACTGAATCAGTAACACCTAGTGTAAATCCGATGAAAAATCAACCCCTTAGAGTAGATAGGGGAAATGTCAAAGATAGGGATGATTCTGATTTATTAAGAGTTATTGCTGATGCCTTACAAAGGGTAGCGGGAACTGCTCCTGCTACGACATCTACATCTACTCACAGATAGGCCCTAATAAAAGAATTAAGAAAATACGGTGCCACTGAATTCTTGGGTTTGAAAGGAGTCGATCCATCCATAGCAGAGAATTGGATGGAATCAACTAAAAGAGTTCTGCAATAATCGGAATGTACCCCCCGAGAATGTCTGATCTGTGCTGTTTCTCTACTCCAAGGTGAAGCTTATTTGTGGTGGGAATCTGTAATTCGACATTTACCAACAGAACATGTAACATGGGATTTTTTTCAGAAAGAATTCCAGAAGAAATATGTCGGGGAATTATATATTGAAGACAAAAAGCAAGAATTCTTGATGTTGAAACAAGGTGATCTATCAGTGGTAGACTATGAACAGGAATTTTCTAGACTCAGCCAATATGCTTCAGAGTTTATACTGACAGAGGCTGATAGTTGTAAGCGGTTCCTACGGGGTTTGAGAGATGAAATTAGGATACAACTGGTATCCCATCGAATTACAGAGTTTGTAGACTTGGTCGAGAGAGCAAAGATGGTAGAGCAAGTTTTGGGCTTGGATAAAAACCTAAAATTGCTAGATCAACCGGGAAACGAGTTGGAACTACTAGTTCAAATCCTCTACCAAAAAGATCCAAAAAATTCCGAAGTGGTTGGAGGCCGAGTTTTAGATTAGACCGATGTGATAAAAATTGGGGAAAGTAGACTACAGTTTCTACTGGCAGTGTAAGAGACCCTTCTCGAGACATTGATATGCCGAGCTGTGAACATTGTGGGAAAAAGAATAAATGTGAATGTTGGAGAATAACCAGACGATGCTTCTGATATGGGTCTACAGATCATTTTATCAGAGATTGCCCGAAAAGTGAAAGCACCACACCTGCAGCATCACCGAGATCAGTGTCTACTGCTCGAGGCAGAGGCTCGGGTAGAGGCGATTCTATTTCTAGAGGTGGAGGTGTAAGAAAGGGGCAGTGATATAGTTACACAACAGTCGAAGGCTAGAGCACCGGCCAGGGCATACGTAGTTCGGACTAGGGAGGAAGGTGATGCACATGACGTCGTGACATGTATATTTTTATTGTATTCTGAACCTGTTTATGCATTAATTGATCCGAGTTCTTCACATTCATACATTAATTCAAAACTGGTTGAGTCGGGAAAATTAAAATATGAGATGTCTAGAGTTTTAATAGAGGTGTCTAGCCCTTTGGGACAAACTGTGTCTGTAGACCGAGTGTGCCGTAGATGCCCGTTGATAATACATGATAAAATGTTTCCCGTTGATTTGTTTATTATGCCTTTCGGTGATTTTGATGTAATCTTGGGCATGGATTGGTTGTCTAAACATGGAGTAGTATTAGATTGTTATAAAAAGAGGTTCAGTATTCAGACAAAAGACGGAGACAGAATTGAAGTGAATGGTATCCGTACTAGTGGACCAACACGCATAATTTCGGCAATAAAGGCTAATAAATTACTTCAGCAGGGTTGTACATCATATCTAGCTTATGCTATTAATTCTGATTCGGTTGAGAGTTAATGTAGTAAAATCAGAACTGTATGCGAGTTTCTTGATGTATTCCCTGAAGAACTACCGGGTTTACCACCTGACAGAGAAGTTGAATTTGCTATTGAGGTGTATCTGGGTATAGCACCAATCTCTATACCTCCGTACCGAATGTCGCCCACCGAATTGAAAGATTTGAAGATACAGTTACAGGATTTGTTAGATCATGGATTTATTAGACCGAGCATTTCACATTGGGGAGCCCCGGTATTGTTTGTTAAAAAGAAAGATGGTTCAATACGACTTTGTATTGATTACCGGTAGTTGAACAAAGTGACAATCAAGAACCGATATCCATTGCCCTGTATAGCTGATTTGTTTGACCAGTTAAAGGGAGCTTCAGTATTTTCAAAAATTGACCTCAAATCCGGGTATTATCAGCTGAAAGTAAAAGAAAGTGATGTGCTGAAGACTGCATTTCGTACTCGGTATAGCCATTATGAATTTTTGGTGATGCCATTCGGGTTGACTAATGCCCCAGCTGCTTTCATGGACCTGATGAACCGTATTTACCAGACGTGTTTAGATTAGTTTGTGGTGGTCTTCATTGATGATATATTGGTTTATTCGAAGACAGAGTCAGAAAATGATCAACATCTCAGAATTTTGCTACAGATTCTACGGGAAAAACAATTGTACAGGAAGTTGAGTAAATGTGAATTCTGGTTATCTGAGGTAGTGTTTTTGGGACATGTGGTATCTGCTGAAAGGATTAGAGTTGTTCCGAAGAAGATTGAGACGATTGTTCAATGGAAGGCACCAAGGAATGTATCTGAGGTACGTAGTTTCCTTGGATTAGCTGGATACTACAAGAGATTTGTTAACGGATTTTCCAAGATAGCATTGCCGATGACAAAGCTTCTACAAAAAAATGCTCCTTTTATTTGGGATGATCAGTGCCAGAAGAGTTTTGAGATATTGAAGCAAATGTTGACCGAGGCACCTGTTCTGACTTTACCAGAGTCGGGAAAGGACTTTGTTGTATACAGTTATGCTTCTCTAAATGGTTTGGGCTGTGTATTGATGCAAGACGGAAAAGTAATAGCTTATACATCTCGACAGTTGAAGCTACATGAGCGCAACTACCCGACACACGATTTGGAGTAAGATGTAGTAATCTTTGCATTGAAGATTTGGAGGCATTACTTGTATGGTGAGAAATGTTACATTTACACTGATCATAAGAGTCTTAAATATCTTTTGTCGCAAATGGATTTGAATCTGAGACAAAGACGGTCGATTGAGCTTCTGAAAGATTACAATTGTGTTATAGATTACCATCCGGGAAAGGAAAATGCAGTAGCAGATGCATTGAGCAGAAAATCAGCAATTGAATTACGGGCAATGTTCGCTCGACTTAGTATTAATGATGATGGAAGCTTGTTAGCGGAATTAAGAGTTAAGCCGGTAATGTTTGATTAAATTAGAGTAGCCTAACTAGAAGATGAAAAGTTGATGAAGAGAAAAGAGATGGTGCGGAATGGTATGGTAGAAAATTTTAGTATTGATGAACATGATTGTTTGAGGTTCCAAAACCGGCTTTGTATTCCAACTGCTTCTGAGTTAAAAGGGTTGATTCTCCGAGAAGCACACGATGGTACTTTTGCTTTACATCCTAGTGGAACAAAGATGTATCAGAATTTACGAGAGTTATACTGTTGGCCAGGAATGAAGAAAGATATAGTCGAGTATGTTTGTAAATGTTTGACTTGTCAGCAGGTAAAAGAAGAACATCAGGTACCTACAGGTTTGCTTCAGCCTATTAGTATTCCCGAGTGGAAATGGGATTGCAATACTATGGATTTTGTTACGGGATTGCCACTATCAGTGAGTAAAAAAAATGCCATCAGGGTAATTGTGGATCGACTCACAAAGTCAGCTCATTTTATAGCAGTTAGAACTGATTGGTCTTTGCAGAAGCTTGCTGAGGTTTATATTCGGGATGCCGAAACCATTTTTATTAGGTTTGAAAAAAACGGGGATCGACTTTAAAATGAAAAATGGAAATGGAGTCGCCACTGATCTTTTATTCGAGGTGTGATCGGGTCACCTTGAGATGGATTATTTTAATAAAACATTTTGATTTATTAAAAAAATAATTTTGGTCTACGAAATCTAAGAGAAACGAGTTCGAGTCGGTTACGTCACGAGGAAGGATTAGCACCTCATAACGCCCAAAATTGGTACCAAATTGATTAATTAATGTCCTAACGTCGAGAATTTGAAAGATTTTAAAATTACAACCCTCTTTGACCCATGTGAAGATACTCGAGTTTGAATATTAAGATTCTCTGGTTCCGAAGGAATAAAATATCATATCCAGCACATTAGGATGCAACAATTTAAGTCTTCGAATTCTAGATCATCCCAAAATTCTCAAAACTCATGTATTGAGATTTTGAAAGGGTATTTCGTTATTTGGGATCAACCGGAAAATCGAAACCCAGCACGTTAGGGCACGATTTCTCGAATTTCCAAATACAAAATATTGCCTCATTTTTAATGATAAGAAATATGGATGAAATTTTGAAAGGATATTCAGTTATTTGGTCAAACGAAAAATCGAAACCCAGCACGTTAGGGCACGATCTCTCGAACTTCCAAACACGAAACATTGCCTTATTTTATAACTAAGAAAACACGAATGAAATCTTGAAAGGATATTTGGTTATTTGGTCAAACAAAAAACTGAAACCCAGCATGTTAGGGCACGATCTCTCGGATTTCCAAACACGAAACATTGCCTTATTTTAAAAACCTTTGGATGGAATGATTTTAAAACTCGAATGGTATTAAAACATGGTTTCTTTTTTGACAAATAAAATCGCAATGGAATGATAGTATACAAAGCAAAGTAGCAATACGTACACAAAACATTACATTAATGAATCACAAATAATCAATAAACACAAATTAAGAGAGGTAATACACATTATGGCATGAAAGGGTTTTAAATAATGAAAATAAGCATGAAATATATACATAATAGATTCAAAAGAAGAGAAAATATATATAAAAAAACAATATGAAATCAATAGTATATACATAAGAATAATTTAATAACAAAGAAATAGAAATTAATAGTAAATTAATAAATGAATAAAATACTATAGACAATAGTTTGAAAATAGTGAAGCAACAATAATAATAATGATAACAAAAAATACAATGATATAATGAAAATATATTATCAAAATAATAACAACAATAAAAATAATACTAATGATACTAAAATTAATTAGTAGTAATAATAACAATAATAGTAAAAATAATATTCATAATAATATTAAAAATGACAATAGTAATATCAATAATAATAATATTTAAATAATGAAAATATAGCAAAAATAATTAAAGAAAATAAACAATAGAAAAAAGGACTAAATTAAAATACGCATAAATAGTTAGGGATTAATCTAGCAAATATTTCAGTCTTGAAAACGTTGCGTTTAAGCGGGGACCAAAATGAAAACGGAATGTGTGTTAAAGGGGAAATTAAGAATAAAATAAAACTTGATTGAAAAGAAACAATAATGCGGAAGGACTAAAAGAATAAATATCCCAATTCCCTAAAACGCGCGGATCCTTCCCCGGGTCGTGTCACTCGCGCGGGTATGGCCTCTGAACGACGCCGTTTTGGGCATTGAATTGCCACTCCAAAACGACGTCGTATGGTTTACCCTTAAATACTAAAAATCAGTTTTAAAAAAACATTTTAACACTGTCTTTAAAAAAAAACAAAGAAAATTCTCTAAAAAACTCTCTAGGGCTTTGACCTAGCCCCGTCACCGAGCCGCCGTACTCCGCCACCGTTTGCCGCCGTGCGCGGTGGTCGGAGACCCCAAAAGTAGGCCATTTCAGACCTTTCAAGCACCCCCAAGTCAGATCTAAACTCAAAATACCAGAAACCCTCACCAAAATCGAAAAAAACAACTAGAAACCTTTCGAATTCGGGTTCTCCGATCAACACAAAAATGGGTAAAAGTTTCTATCTTTCTTTATCTATATATATGTACAGTATATTAAAAGCAAAAATGAGATGAAAAAATTGATGGGCAATATACCTCTGTTCTCTATTTTTTGTATTAAAAAAATGTCCCATACAATGTTTTTCCGACTTTCTTTTATATCCGAAAAAGAAAGAACAGAAAAGAAAATAAAAATACAATCTTTTTCATTCAGTATTTGCTGTCGTTTTTGCTATTGCTGTTGTTCTTGTTATTGTTCGCAGGTACGACGGTGATGTGGTGCTGGTACGGAGGCCGTGCGCGCGGACGTGGTTGGCTGAATGCACGCGCGCATGGGGTGCACGGTGGCTGGAAGCTTGCGGCGCTAAGGGGAAACCCTAGGGTTTCCTAATTCTGGCTTAAGTTTTGGGGCCTTTCGGGCTGGTTTTAGAATTGGACTTGGGTAGTGTTTAGGCCTGCTGTTTTATTTTAATTGGGCTATTGTAAACGGACTGTTTTAACAGACTTGGTTTATTATTGTTTTTTTTTGTTTTTTTTGGTTAATATTTGGTTAATATGGGCCCGGGCATAAATGGTTTCTTACAGCTGCCCCTCTTTGCTCATTGTCGTGTAACGAGAATGGAGCAAAGACTTCAAAAAGTACCATTTTTGCCCGATCTTCAAATCTTTTACTTCTTTCGATGTTTCTTTGAGTAGCCTCATTCCATCCCACTGCATCTCCAAGGGCCTAGGAACTAGCGCTTCGATCCAATTCAATGTAATTCCAGAGAGAAGAGATTTGTAGTTTCGATCTTCTTCTTCGGAACTTCTGGAAATATAGTTTGATCCTCAATAACCTCGGGGAGAAGGGATTTGTAGCCTCCATCTACTCCACTTTGGGACTTCTGGGGTGATAGGAATTCAGAGAGAAGAGATTTGTAACTTCGATCTTCTTACTGAAACTTCTCGAAAATATAGTTCGATCCTTAATAACCTCAGGGAGAAGGGATTTGTAGCCTCCATCTACTCCACTGGGACTTCGGGGTGATAGAAATTCAGAAAGAAGAGATTTGTAACTTCGATCTTCTTCTGAAACTTCTCGGAAATATAGTTTGTTCCTCAATAACCTCAGGGAGAAGGGATTTGTAGCCTCCATCTACTCCACTGGGACTTCGAGGTGATAAGATTTGTATCTTCGATCCGCTTCGTTCAGGAAGGCAAGATCTGCTATCCTCAATTTGCTCCACTGCAAACTCAAGGATGCCAAACTGGTAGCTTAAATCTGTTCCACTACTGCTCAGGGAGACAAGATTTGTCGTTCGATCTTGGTCCACTACTGCTTAGGGCGGCAAGATCTACAATTTTTGACCTATTCCACTGCTGGTCAGGGAGATAGGGCTGGTGGCTTAAATCGGTTCCATTACTGCTTAGGGAGACCAGATTTGCCGTTCAATCTTGGTTCCCTACTGCTTAGGGTGACAAGATCTACAATCTTCGACCTATTCCACTCGCTTTGGTCGTGGGAGATAGGATCGTGGCTTAAATCGTTCCACTACCGCTTAGGGGGACCAGATTTTCCGTTCGATCTTGGTTCCCTACTGCTTAGGGTGACAAGATCTACAATCTTCGACCTATTCCGCTACTGGTCAGGGAGATAGGGCTGGTGGCTTAAATCGGTTCTACTACTGCTTAGGGAGACCAGATTTGTCGTTCGATCTTGGTTCCCTACTGCTTAGGGTGACAAGATCTACAATTTTTGACCTATTCCACTGCTGGTCAGGGAGATAGGACTGATGTCTCCGATCTGCTCCTGTAACTTCATGATTGCTAGATCTGCTATCTTCGATCCACTTCGCTCAGAAAGGCAAGATCTTCGAATTCACCGATGTTGCAACAACGTCCTCTAGGAGACCTATTCTGTAAAATCAGTTTTGTGTTTATGCCTATGCAAAATGGTTAGGATGCAATGATTAGAATAAATCTAATGCTCCTAACGAAATGTATTATGGACGACATTTGTATGAATGCAGAATGTCATGAGAATGGTCAAAGATTAGGATGCAATGATCGGAATGAATCAAATGCCCCTTAATAGATGTGTCTTATGGATGACATTTGTATGAATACAGAATGTCATGAGAATGATTTCTTACAATTATTAGGATGCAATGATCAGAATGAATCAAATGCTCCTAACTAAATGTGTTTTGCATGAATGTAGAATTTCATGAGAATGATCCCTTTTTAAAAGTTTAAGGTGTCATCGTTCATTGTTTATTAAGGCTTTATCACTGATGTATTATGCTGCCATCTTATTCGGCCGGTATTCTCAATGTAAAACCCGAAAAACAAATATCTTGCCCAATGATTTGCCCCATCAGTAACTTCGTGGTTCATCTCATTATGACTTAGCGGTATAGGATCTCGAATCTCTTCCCATCTATCCCATTGCGACCTCGAAATGTAGGATTTGTTTCTTCTTCAATCCATCACATTGCTATTCAAAGGTATAAGATCTCAGATTATCTTCCATCTATCCCACTATAACTCGGGGTATAGGGCCTGTAGCTTGTTCCATCAATCGATCGCCTCTTGGGTGACCCAACCAGATGTGTATGCATGATGCTCGCGTGAATGCGAATATCAATTTTTCTCCGAAGAATGATTCCCATTTTACACTTGGGTTAATGATGCCCATTTTTCGTCAGGATTGTATTAATGACGCAATATCTTGTCATTTGTTCAACCACCATTTTGGCAAAAAAAAATCGGAGAGATAGTCTCAGTTTGGACTCTTCCTCCACCAATATTTCCATCACTCACACTTGGTGAGTTTTAAACAATAGTGCTGTTTCAGTTTCTTGTATTATTCAGAAGTTTCCAGAGTAATATGCGAAAATCATTTTGTGAAAATTATATTAGTCCACTAATCGTTATTCCAATGTGATCGCTGTAAATCAGAGTTTTAAAAATAAAAGAATGATCGAACCTGGAAACTAACTCTGACAACGATTAAAGGCAAGTGCACCTATCGAACAGTAGTATAGTTTAGGCAAGACCAGATTATCGAACCCAAAGGAACTAAAAGTACTAATACTAACTTTTTTTTATTATTTAGCCTAAAATAAGTGAAGTTGTTTATTAAACTAAATTAATTAACTACTAAACTAAAGACTCTAAGACAAAGAAGAATGAATTTGGAAAATAACTTGGGAAAAACTCAGTTGATTAAAACGATACCCTAGGAAGAATCCACCTAGACTTCACTTGTTATCTAACACTGAACCATACGATTTATTCACTTAGTTTGATCCGTAAGACTCCCTAACGTATATTAAACCCTATCTCGAGGCGAATAACGTCTAACCCTAGGTTAATTAGTGGAACTCTCATTCTCTTATAATAACCCCCTAGAATAGCAGTAAATCGATCTATGGATTCCCATATTAGGTTTCACCCTAATCCGGCAAAATCTCGTCACCCTATCTCTAGGCGTGCGATCAACTCCGCTTAATTATGTTGGATCTACTCTTAGGCAGGGTCTATTCCTCCTCCACCTAAGCACATTAAATTTGGATTAAGTTCACATAATTAAGAACAAACTAAGTATTTATCCTATAATTCAGAAAACAATAACAAGATTCATCATAGGTTTCATCTCTTCTGTATCCGAAGGGTTTAGTTCATAACAATAAAGGAAAACATCTCAAGAGAAAAGATAAAACAAAACATAAGAAATCCCTAAAACCCTGAAGGAATTGAAGAGGAGATCCTCCGTCTTGAGTATAACTCGCTTCTTCTTGAGATGGATCAACTGCTATCCTCGGCGAATCCCCACAAATCGCCTTCTCTGGCCTAGCACGACGCCCGACAAAGCCCCCGCGTAAGGCTTCTGCCGAACTCCTCATTAAGTTGCCCCTAGGGTGTTTATATAGGCTTTGAGATGTGTTACTTGGCCTCCAAGTATCCTAATTTGAGTGCAATTCCTAATTGGGGGTTTAATTAGACTTTGGAGTGTGTTTCTTTGCCTCTAAGCATCCAAATCCGAGTGAAATTGCTCTTTCCAGCGACAGGGACACGGCCATGGCACACGCCCGTGTGAATCGTGGTCAGGCCGTGTGGACTTCGTTGATGAGGCACGGCCGTGTAAATCATGGTTTAGGCCGTGTCGATTTCATGCTTTAGCCCATTTGTCCCGTTTTAAGCCCATTTCTCGTTCTTTTTATCCTCTGGTGCTTTCCTGAGTATATAACATGAAAAGAAAGGATTAAGAGCACCTTTTTACATAAATCAAGGGATAATTCATCCAAAAGCATACTAAATGTGGGATTAAAATATGTTTCTATTTCAGTTTATCACAATGCAAAATGCCTGAAAAAGATCATAACCATGGACAAAAAGGAAATTAATTAGGAACATAGCTCGAAACAAATAAGTTAAGCAAACATAGCAATCACAATTTATTGTGAACATATTTTGAAAAGAATAGTATAATCACAAATAACAAATTTAAAATGGGTAAAATGGAAACTAGGTGCCCCAGATATCGCAGCCTGAACTTCTCTGTTCAAACTTCTTGAGGACCATTTTAAGCTCAATATGTGTTTAGGGGATCCGGTGTACTTTGTCGATGCCCCAAAAATAGCATACTTCTTCACTGTTAATTCAGGCATAGCAAGATTGTTGAATGCCCCCCTTTGATCAAAATTTGAGTCTCCCTTTTCGGGTTTTCAACTCAAGTCCCCTTTGGTCTCGAAGCGCCCTTTGCGGGTTTTCGCCTTGGCCTCTCCTTTTTCTTTCTTCTTTTTTGCTGAAAATTTCTATTTTTTTTACGGATATTTCTTGACTGAATTCACCGGATTGGGCATATCCCTGCCACCTATTTGGTCAATGTTTCCAGAACAGACTTTTTCACTTCATAAAGTCTTTTCTAGTTTGGCCTCCATTCTCTCTGAAATCCTTTTGTATATGAAGGATCTTCTTCTATATCAGGTCCCCCTTTGGGAATTTTCTAGGATGAACCTCTTTGTCGCAAACCCGCATCATCTGACTGTAACAGATAGCTATTAACTTTTCCTCACAAATTTGATTGATCATATCGGGATTGGATCCATTTTGCCTCATCCAATTTCAGTTCTGATAAAACTCGGAAAAAGGAATTTCGACTTCAATGGGTGAAACTAATGAGAAATGTGTTGCCCCGATGACAGTCCTGGCCAACGTTTAATAAGCATAGAGGGTAAATAGTAACTTCTGTATGCCAATCTTTACAAGTTTTGCTCTTTTTATGATCTTTTGTTTTTCTTTTTGGTTGCTTTTGCTGCACTGATATGTAGCACCTAATCTTTGAACAGACTGCAGGCTTTTGGCATTTTGCGGTTAAATGTGATCTTTTTGACTTTTTTTTTGTCAGTATTCTTTCTTTCTTTTTTTCTCCTTTTCTCTCTTTTTTTTTTATTTTTTGGTCTAATGACTATCGACTTTGTAATATTGACATATGAAGCGACCTTCACCCTCTTAATGAAGAAATTGATGCCCACGGAGATGAATTGGTGTCGGCTAAATGCTCTTGACGAGATCGGCCTCATAACTTCTACGTCCCACATGTAGACAAAATGGAGGAGGCACATAAGTCCTGTCTTCCTCAATTTGGCATTTGATGCAATTTCCCCTTTCTGGGTAGACCAGTAGCCTAAACCTCATGATTAGCCCAACTATTGCAGAACCATTAACATTGGTTCTTTAAACACCAATCTTAACAGCATACCTACGTTTCAGTAGCTTAGCGTGCCTTGATATGATCGTGCGAAAACATCTTGAATTCTTGAAAATAGCTCAATGGTGTCTCGCCTTGTGGTGAATTAGGCTTCGATATTTGCCCCTTCTAAATCTCGCAACGTCTACTGACCTTTTGCAAGGTAGAGTCTATTTTCATCTTGTTTTACCACCATTAACAAATCAGAAGATAGACTGCAATCTCGACATCTTCAAAGTCCTTAGATCCCTTAGATCCATATCTCATTCAAAAGGGAGTTAGTAATAGCGTCGCTCATGTCATTGATATCTGGGTACCTATTGCAGTACGAAGGCAAATTCAAAGAATAAATGATTCTAAGGATGATTATTTATGGTATGGTCATGAATAAAGAATTAAAGAATATTCTAAATCACCAAAGAATGTACAAAGATAAGATGTAAAGAAAAAAATATTTACTTAAAATGATGCATTTTATTGAAATAAAAATTCGGACATAAGCCTATTTCACAAAAGGATTCTCATTGCCTCTAGGCTTAAAGCAACAAGCATGTTTCAATATTACTCTAGATCATTTCTAAAATACAGGGATCCCTTCCACAGTCGCATTGTTTAAAGTCTTCCCAAGTACGTAAAGGCCGAAGCTTGGAAAAGTCTATTCATTGGTTCCCTCTTTGAATATGTCATTAATGTTTATATTCCCCTAACGTTCCCACCGGGACTTTGATCAGGTCTTGCGCTAGGGCCCTGAGCTCGATGCATTCTTGGATCTCCTGCCCCTATCCATCATGGAACTTACAAAGTTTACCCCTTTAACAGAAAGATTGGGTAACGGATTTTCTGCACCAGAGGGATCATCGAATTTTACAATACCCATTCTGATGAACTTTTCGACTAACTTCTTGAAAGCGGTGCAGTTTTCCATCGAATACCCCGTAATTCCTGCATGGTATTCGCATTGGGCATTCACATCGTACCATTTAGGGTATGGGGGCTGTATTGGTTCCACGTAAAAAGGAGATACAACATCTGCTTTAAATAAAATTTGGTACAACTCCCTATACGAGATTGGAATGGGTGCGAACTAGGGTTTTTCTGAGTTTGGTCTTGGATCGGGTTCTTGCCTTGGGGAAACCTGACGGCTGGTAATTACAGTCCTTGGCTGGCCCACTGTGATCAGCTTCAGGTGACTCTTGTTATACCTACTCGTACTATTCACTTCCCTTTCCTTCTTCTTCGGAGCCTTTGAAGTCCGCTCTCCTTTTTCTTTTGTTCCTGCCAGAACAACCGATTTGGCTCGATCATCTTCCGGGTTAAAACCTGAATCCATCGGGAAGTTTAACAATGCCGAGGTATCAATCAGACATTATGGTTTGATAATAACAGGTGCCCCCTGCGAATGCGTGTCTGGTTGAGTTGGGATGCTTATTGGGGAATAAACGATGTCTTCATCATCATCCACACTGTCGACCACTGGGCCACTCCTTTTTTCAAGCCCTCCGACTAGTAATTGGGTTAATTGTCGCATCATATGTATTTGATCTCGCATATCCTGTTGAATTTTGGCCAACTGCTCTTGCATCAGTATTTGCCTTTGCTCTAATCTTTCCAACCTTCGTTCCATGCTTTCTAGGTTAACTGAAATAATTTTACCTAATCAGGGTCTTCTCATGAAATCTAATGCATGTGATGTAATGCTATGTGAATGCATGAAATGAATGTAAAGAGATGTCGATTCTGACTCAATTTCCTTTAGAAAACTTTACTAGAGGGCAAAATTCTTTACATGAAACGGACTACAAATATACGGACAGCCGTATTGTCTTCCGTTTTATCAAGAAATTTGTT
This sequence comes from Gossypium sturtianum, assembly GCA_025698515.1. Taxonomy (NCBI): domain Eukaryota; kingdom Viridiplantae; phylum Streptophyta; class Magnoliopsida; order Malvales; family Malvaceae; genus Gossypium; species Gossypium sturtianum. Next base: position 33,164,341 of record CM046950.1, read on the forward strand.
CTCCATGCTGAGCTTCCTAATTTAGCAATCGAACCCGAATCGACACCTCTCTCTAATATGAAAATGCATGCAAAGTAACAAAGATAAAACAAAAAGTCAGTACAAAAGAAACAAAATTCAAAGCATGTAAAAAAACATTCAAGCGCCTATCTGGGTTACCACTAGGGTTTATCACAGCTCTACCTAGGGTGGGCTCCTAGGGCTCTCTATATGCAGTTTGGTTCTAGAGTTGAGGTACCTGAACCAATAGATTCCTCGATCCTCACCCATTATAGGCTCATACGGATCGAGTTCGATTCAGGGGAATATATTTCCCTATGGCTGCACGGAGATGAAAATCTCACGAAGACATAGGTACGGATGTATCCCGAAAGCGATTCACTATCCTGCACGGAGGTGAAAACCTCACGAAGGAGTAGCTTCTCACTCCCACTTACAAGGGTGTGACCCATCGGTCATGCAGTATGATGCCTAAGTATTCTACAAGATTCGAACCATAGCATTCAAGCGAAATGATGCAAGAGAATGCAATAAAAGGATCGTAATTTTCAAATCAAATTTTCAATTTTCAACAAAAAGACAAAAATTAATCAATTTATGGCCTGACTCTCAACCAGTCCCCAGTGGAGTCGCCAAGCTGCCGAAACTATTTTTTTTTATGTTTTGGAAAAACGGGAATCGACTTTAAAATGACAAATGGAAATGGAGTCGCCACCGATCTTTTATTCGAGGTGTGATCGGGTCACCTTGAGATGGATTATTTTAATAAAACATTTTGATTTATTAAAAAAATAATTTTGGTCTACGAAATCTAAGAGAACGAGGTTCGGAGTCGATTTACGTCTTTAGGAAGGATTAGCACCCTCGCAACGCCCAAAATTGGTACCAAATTGATTAATTAATGTCCTAACGTCGAGAATTTGAAAGATTTTAAAATTACAACCCTCTTTGACCCATGTGAAGATACTCGAGTTTGAATATTAAGATTCTGCAGTTACGAAGGAATAAAATATCACATCCAAAGACGTTAGGATGCAACAAATTAAGTCTTCGAATTCTAGATCATCCCAAAATTCTCAAAACTCATGTATTGAGATTTTGAAAGGGTATTTCGTTATTTGGGATCAACCAAAAAATCGAAACCCAAAGACGTTAGGGCACGATTTCTCAATTTCCAAATACAAAATATTGCCTCGTTTTTAATGATAAGAAATATGGATGAAATTTTGAAAGGATATTCAGTTATTTGGTCAAACGAAAAATCGAAACCCAGCACGTTAGGGCACAATCTCTCGAACTTCCAAACACGAAACATTGCCTTATTTTAGAACTAAGAAAACACGAATGAAATCTTGAAAGGATATTTGGTTATTTGGTCAAACGAAAACCGAAACCCAAAGACGTTAGGGCACGATCTCTGATTTCCAAACACGAAACATTGCCTTATTTTAAAAACCTTTGGATGGAATGATTTTAAAACTCGAATGATATTAAAACATGGTTTCTTTTTTGACAAATAAAATCGCAATGGAATGATAGTATACAAAGCAAAGTAGCAATACGTACACAAAACATTACATTAATGAATCACATATAATCAATAAACACAAATTAAGAGAGGTAATACACATTATGGCATGAAAGGGTTTTAAATAATGAAAATAAGCATGAAATATATACATAATAGATTCAAAAGAAGAGAAAATATATATAAAAAAACAATATGAAATCAATAGTATATACATAAGAATAATTTAATAACAAAGAAATAGAAATTAATAGTAAATTAATAAATGAATAAAATACTATAGACAATAGTTTGAAAATAGTGAAGCAACAATAATAATAATGATAACAAAAAATACAATGATATAATGAAAATATATTATCAAAATAATAACAACAATAAAAATAATACTAATGATACTAAAATTAATTAGTAGTAATAATAACAATAATAGTAAAAATAATATTCATAATAATATTAAAAATGACAATAGTAATATCAATAATAATAATAATATTTAAATAATGAAAATATAGCAAAAATAATTAAAGAAAATAAACAATAGAAAAAAGGACTAAATTAAAATACGCATAAATAGTTAGGGATTAATCTAGCAAATATTTCAGTCTTGAAAACGTTGCGTTTAAGCGGGGACCAAAATGAAAACGGAATGTGCGTTAAAGGGGAAATTAAGAATAAAATAAAACTTGATTAAAAAGAAACAATAATGCGGAAGGAACTAAAGAATAAATATCCCAATTCCCTAAAACGCGCGGATCCTTCCCCGGGTCGGGTCACTCGCGTGGGTATGGCCTCTGAACAACGCCGTTTTGGGCATTGAATTGCCACTCCAAAACGGCGTCGTATGGTTTACCCTTAAATACTAAAAATCAGTTTTAAAAAAACATTTTAACACTGTCTTTAAAAAAAAACAAAGAAAATTCTCTGAAAAGCTCTCTAGGGCTCTGACCTAGCCCCGCACATCGAAGTCATCCGTACTCATACCGTTCGCGTTTGCGCGGTGGTCGGAGACCCCAAAAGTAGGCCATTTCAGACCTTTCAAGCACCGCAAGTCAGATCTAAACTCAAAATACCAGAAACCCTCACCAAAATCGAAAAAAAACAACCAGAAACCTTTCGAATTCGGGTTCTCCGATCAACACAAAAATGGGTAAAAGTTTCTATCTTTCTTTATCTATATATATGTACAGTATATTAAAAGCGAAAATGAGATGAAAAAATTGATGGGCAATATACCGCTGTTCTCTATTTTTTATATTCAAAAAAAGTCCCATACAATGTTTTTCCGGCTTTCTTTTATATCCGAAAAAGAAAGAACATAAAAGAAAATAAAAATACAATCTTTTTCATTCTGTATTTGCTGTTGTTTCTGCTATTGCTGTTGTTCTTGTCATTGTTCGCAGGTACGACGGTGACGTGGCGCTGGTACGGAGGCTGTGCGCGTGGACGTGGTTGGCTGAATGCACGCGTGCGTGGGGTGCACGGCGGCTGGAAGCTTGCGGTGCTAAGGGGAAACCCTAGGGTTTCCTAATTCTGGCTTAAGTTTTTGGGCCTTTCAGGCTGGTTTTAGAATTGGGCTTGGGTAGTGTTTAGGCCTGCTGTTTTATTTTAATTAGGCTATTGTAAACGGACTGTTTTAACAGACTTGGTTTATTATTGTTTTATTTGGTTTTTTTGGTTAATATTTGGTTAATATGGGCCCGGGCATAAATGGGTTCTTACACGGGACATTGTGAGATTACATGGTATTCCTGTATCTATTATTTCAGACTGGGTTCCGTGGTTTACATCGAGATTTTGGAGGCAATTGCATGACTCTTTGGGTACTAAACTTAATTTCAGTACTGCATTTCATCCGCAAAGCGACGGACAATCTGAACGGGTGATTCAAATTTTGGAGGATATGTTACGGGCTTATATTACTGACTTTGAAACAGGTTGGGAACATTTATTTGCCATTAGCAGAATTTGTTTATAATAATAGTTTCCAATCTAGTATTCAAATGGCTCCGTATGAGGCTTTATATGGTTGAAGGTGTAGATCGCCTGTATGTTGGACGGAACTGAATGAAAGAAAAATAGTTGGGCCGGAGTTGATTCAAGAGACAGAGGAAACAGTTAAAAAGATTAAAGATAGACTGAATGCCGTCTTCGACAAACAGAAATCTTACGCAGATTTGAAACGACGGGACATTGAATACTCTATTGGGGATAAGGTATTCCTTAAAGTATCGCCTTGAAATAAAGTTTTGAGATTTGGCCGGAAAGGGAAATTGAGTCCTCGTTATATCGGGCCGTATGAAATAGTAGAAAGAATCGGACCGGTTTCTTATCGACTAGCTTTGCCTCCAGAATTACAGAAGATTCACGATGTTTTTCATGTTTCTATGCTTCGGAGATATAAATCAGATCCTTCTCATGTTATTCCCACTGAAGATATCGAAATTCGACCAGATCTGTTTTATGAAGAAGAGTCGGTTCAGATATTAGCTAGAGAAGTAAATGAGTTGAGAAACAAACGGGTTCCTTTAGTGAAAGTGTTATGGAGAAGTCACAATATTGAGGAAGCAACTTGGGAACCGGAAGATACAATGAGAGAGCAATATCCTCATCTCTTCTCAGGTAAATTTCGAGGACGAAATTTAGTAAGGGGGGAGAAATGTAATGACCCAAAATTCACGGGCATCAGAAAAGTACATTATCGGGCCTCCGTCATAGTAAACCGAACTCATAAATAATTATTAAAAATATTTATGAGTCTAGTGGTGTGTCTAATTAGGTTTCAATTAATTGAATTTAGCTTAATTAAGAGTAATTAGGAAAAAGGACTAAATTGAATAAAGGGTGAAAGTTGAATTGTAGATTAAAAGAAAGTAAAAAGGACCAAAATGGCAAATATGCCATTTAGCATAAATGAGGCGAAAACTTAGAAAAAAATCTAAAATTTTCTTAGATTTATTATGTTAAATAATTATTATTAATTATTATTATATTATGAAATAAATTAAAATAAAGACAAATGTATGGTGAATGACTTATACATGTGTAATGTATATTTTTATACAATTGTAAAATTAATAAATAATTACTTATAATTTAAGTATAAATATATTTATTAATTAAATAATAATTATTATATTATTATAAAACTAATATAATTAAAATAAAGTAAATAAAAGAATAAAGAAAAGAAAAAGAAAGAAAGAAGAGAGAAGTTGAAAACGAAACAGGGGAAGGAAAGAAGGAAAAAGAAAGAAAAGAAAAAGGGAAAACTAGGGTTTTGAAGCTTTAAGCTTTAATTGGTAAGTCAATTAAGTCATTTTCTTTTAATTTTGATGTTTTAGAAGCTTTAGAACAAAGTTTTGTTGAAATTGAGTTGAAATTTTGAAAGTTCTTAGATTTTTTAACATGAATCATGTTGGACAAATTGTTGAATTAGGGGTTTCATTGATAGAATTTCTAGTTAGAATTGATAAAAGAATTAAATTGTAAAGTAAGCTATAAGTTTTGTTTTAGAGGGATTAAATTAAAATAAATTTGAAATTAGGGTTTTATCATGAACATTAGATAGTTAAGTTGAATTTGGTAGGAAATTGAGTAGAAATAAAGTATGAATTGAGTTAGAAAAGTAAATGAGTTTAATTAGGACCAAATTGAAATTAAGGTAGAAAGTCAATTATTTAATATAAATTAGTGCTGTATTAATAGTGTAAATTATTTTAATTTTAATTTTCGTAGCTAACAAAGAACCAGAGGCGTCGAGCAAAAAGGGAAAGAGAAAGTAGACAAGGAGTAACACGAGAAAATCACGGTTTGTATTACTATAATTCGAACTACTATTTATTAATGTTATTTTTAAATTTATATGTATGGTAAGTAAATTATAAGGTAAGTATCAATATTGAAATGAATGAAATTAAGATAAAGTATGATTATGTATGAATAATTGATGGTATATTGATTGGAAAGTGGAAAAAAATGTATTGAATTGAATTGTGATTAATATGAGAAAGTGATTGAATTGAAATATGAAAACTGAATACCCTATTAACTAGTCGGGCTGAGTCGGATATAGTTGGCATGCCATTGGATTGAAAGGATTTGGGGATTTTTCGGCTTAGCCGAGGAGACACTGAAGTCACTATATTTCTTCAGACTATTCGAAGAGGCACTTAGTGCCGTTCTGGTGTGTTTGGTTGGATCCGTGCATCTGCCAAGGACCGAGTCTTGTTAATAGGGGTAAATAAATGAAATGAGAAAATTGAATGAGTTTGATCGATTGATCTACTGAAAGTATGAGAAAGTGGAATTATGAATTGAAATGTGAATTGAAATTGAGGTATGAGATTTGTAAGCATGATACTAAGATTCATGAATTGATCGAAGATTCGAATTGTTGATATATGATATCAGTTGATGAATTATTATAAATGAAGTATTAATTTGAAAGTAAATTAATTCTTATGATTTACATTGTTACATATTTGATGCTTATAGAACATTAATGTTAATTAGTTTGATTTATGGTAATACCACTGAGTATAGGCATACTCAGCGTACGGTTGTTTCCGTACGCAGATTAGTAGAAGTCCAAGGTCCTGGTTTAGCATCCAGATCGATCCCGACCTCAGGACAACCTTGGTGATGTAAATTTTCCTTTTTGGGTAAAAGTGGCATGTACTAGGTGTTGTATAGGTCACATGTATATGTCTTGTAATTTTTGGTTGTAAAGAATAGTTTATAATGTTTGAGTTGGGATTTAATGAGGAAGCATGAAAGCTTTATGATACACTTAACATATTTGTTATAAGTAAAAAGTGGAAATGAATGATGAATATGAATTAATCTTAAATGATATTATGAATGTTATTGGTTATATTATTAAGTCAGTGTTTTAGGCATGATTTAGGTATATTAAGTGTGCAAATGTATTGGTTGAAATATTGGTATTGGATTTGTTTCGGTTTGAATTTGCAGGGTTGGCTAGGTTAGTATAAAAAGCTCATATAGAGTTCACACGGCCTGGCACACGGGCGTGTGACCAGACCGTGTGAGACACACGGCTAGCACATGGGCATGTGATCTGGCCGTGTGTCCCCTGCAACTTAAGTTTTGGAAACAGAATACCCAGGTTTTAGTACACGGGCAGAGACACAGACGTGTGTCTCAGCCGTGTGAAGGATACGGTCTTGAACACAGGCGTGTGTCATGGCCGTGTGAAAACTGCACTAGATTCGAATTGAAAATAAATCCACAAGGGCTAAGCACACGGGCGTGTGGCTTGGCCGTGTGAAATCAATTTGTTCATGATCAATAAGTCAGAGAGTTACACGGGTAAAGGACACAGGCCTGTCCTGGCCGTGTAAGCCACACGGTATGTCAACACGGGCGTGTCATGGAGATACACGGACGTGTCCCTGACCCACACGGGCGTGTGAGCCCTGCACCTAGGAATTTTTTTTTGAAATTCACGAAAAATTTTCGGAGTACTCAAACAAGTCCCGTTCCACTTCTAATACATGTTTTGGGCCTCGAGAGTCCATTATAGGAATTTAATGATTAAATTATACTATGTATGTTAATTATTTATAAATTATTCGTAAATTGTCTGATATGTCCGGTAATGCTTTGTAACCCTATTCCGGTGACGGTTTAGGGTTATGGGGTGTTACATCCCTAATAGAAAAGTCCTCAGAAACAGAAACACTAACGTAAGCCAAATACGCCTCACACCCTTTTCGAACCAGTTTCACAGCTACAAGAGCGGAGATCACATTGGACGGATAATCTCGATGCTCACCGATCACAACCACCTCCTTATCATCCTTAGTCCTTAGAACGACCCTCTTAGATGCACAATCCAAACTGACTCGATGCTCAACCAACCAATCCATACTCAGAATCAAATCGAACTCCCCAAACGGTAACTCCATCAGATTTACCGGAAATACATCCCCTTGCACCTCTAACGGAACATCCCTATAGAGTTTACTAACCCGAATAGACTGCCCCAATGGGCTCAGTACAGTGATCTCACTAGAAGTTCTCTCAATAGAAATCCCCAGGTTTCCAGAAATAGAACTAGCTACATAGGAGTGTGTAGAACCTATGTCTATCAGAGCAGTATTAGGTACATAAAAAATAAAGAACGTACCCATGATAACATCAGGAGTGTCGCTATCTTCTCGACGTCAAGCAGCATAAACCAACGCAGGCTATCTCGCCTCAGTCTGACTAGCACCTCTGCCCGGTGCTCTCTGTCCATGACACATACCATTACCACCCCTAGCCGATCCACGGCCCATATGTGGTTGCTGAACTGCCCTCTGAGGCTGTACAGAACCCGGTCCCGAAGCTTGCATCTGATCTGCCCCCTGTGGACACTCTCTAATATGGTGCTCCAAAGACACACACCACAGACACGCCCCTATCCTCCTCCAACACTCGCCCCGATGTCGCCTACCACAATCTCCATATGGCTAAATCCCAGTAGGAGCAACTGGAACCCCCACTCTAACTGGCCCATCAGGTCTGCCTTTTTTCTTAGGCCTCTGAACAGAGCTAGAGGGCTCCGACTCCGTTTTATTCTTGCCTCTCTCACGGTCCCTATTTTGGCGCTCAACGTGCTTAACCTCTTCAGCGATCTTCGCCTTATCCACCAGAACCGCGAACTCTCACTCCCTATGTGGAGCAATCAGTACCCTTAAATTATCCCTTAGACCGTCGTCAAAGCGGACGCACTTCTCATACTCAGACGCCACTATGCCCTGAGCGTAGCGACTCAACCCAGAAACTCGGCCTCATACTCGGCCACAGATCTATCACCTTGCGTGAGATTTATGAACTCACGCCTACAAGCATCTACATAGCTCGCGCCCACATATTTTCCCTGAAAGGCAGTTTTGAAGAAATCTCAGTTCAGACGATCAGACTGAATACCCTCATCAACCGATAACCACCACTTATATGCCTTGTCGCGAAGCAAAGAGACTGACCCTTAAGTTTCTGCTCGGGAGTACAATTTATATTATTCATGATCCTCTCGGTGGCCTCTAACCAATACTCGGCCACAGTAAGGGCGACTCCAGTGACACCCCTAAACAGCTCAGCACTATTGGACCAGAGTCACTCAGTTACCGACCCACGGCCCCCAGATCTAGAATGGGGTCAAGCGACCCTCTCCAATATTCTCAACATGGCTTGGGACAGTGCGTCGTCCCCAACCGAACGGCTTTGAGACCGAGTCTCGATAGCAGGCAAAATTGGTGTCTCACTCGTATCTAAGTTTGGCATACTGCCCAGAGAGGAAGACTCAGCTCGAGCCCCCCTACGACCTCTACCACTGCCACGGATACCACGTTCTCGAGTTCCATAAGTGCTCATTATAAATTTCAAATTTTATCTACATTATAAAATTTTATGCGTCAGTTCCAGTATTTATTAATAGATATTTTATGCATAAATTATCAGAAGTTCAGAAATGTTTTTAGAGGTTTCAGTCTCTAACTAACTCAGTACAGTTTCAGAAGTACTAACTACAGTATTTTCAAAAAATTCTATCTAAATTTAGAAATACTTACAGGGTTGGCGCCAGAGACTCGGTGTACCACATACTTTCTCAATTTATCCAAATTATTTGAAAATCAGTTCTTTTTGAAACAAAATTTTGAAACCCAAAATTCACAAATCGAGTTTTAAAACCTGGCTCTGATACCACTATATGTAAAACTCCAAACCCGGCCTAAACGCTATGACCGAATCCAGAGATGCCACAAGGTAGGGTTTTGAAAGCTGAGTTGTTTCGATAAACCTTTTAGTTTTTATAACTCGTATTCTTTCATAGTTATTACTGAAAACGTCGTTTAATTAGTTCATTTGCCAAACCAAAATTTATAGCAGAAGTCTTAAAATCGTTATCTTTTAAAAATGCAGTTCATGTTTTTAGAAAACCTTTGTTTTCGTAAAACCGTGATTTCAAACAAGTATTTTATCGAAGCATGCAAATTATCAAACATACCAAAAATCAACAGTTAAAAAAAAAACCATACAGTCCAGAGAGTCCTAGAAATTACAAACTCTCAAATGAATCCAGAATTTTAAATAAACCATAAACTACTAAGTTTAACCAGTTTACGGTCGAGTGGTTACCGATGAGTCTCTGCCACATCGATCCGTTTAAGTATGTGGATTACCTGAACAGAACAGACAAACAGATGTGAGTTTTCGTAAACTCAATGTGTAACCCAACAGAAATAGACGTACAATTTATACAGAAATCACATATACATTCAGAATCAGATCGGACCTAAGTCCTTTACAGAAACAAATAAAAGAATAAGTTATGTAGAATCCTACCCCCATCCTCTACACACCATTACCGACCATCCCAACACACCATGTGGGGTTAAAACACCCACCCATCTCTACACACCATATTGTGTCATTACGACACGTATCAGATAATATGCAGCCCAGCTGCCAGAATATAGGTGAGGGTCACCTTTCAGAACACTTCCTCCATATATACAATCCCACCCCAAAAATAGATACAAAATACAAATTTAGATACAGATATAACATGCTTATCATACGTGTGTACTAACATCAGATATTCATATAGCAGAATAGTAAGTCATACGTAAAAGTGTCCTACTCAAAGCATACTATCAGAATATCAAATCACATAATCTAGGGTTTGGTTAGCCCTTACTGACCCTACGGTAGACCCACAGTCGATTGGAACGACCCGTCCGACCCTAGGGAAAATTTCAGAATTATGGGCCCAAATGCCCGTGTGGCTTACTCGTGTGGGCCCACACACCCAACTTAGCCTAGCCCGTGTGGCCCACACGGCCGCACCCACATCACCACATCATCGTGTCTTGCACACGGCCATCCCTTCGTCGACCACACGGCTGAGTCTTCGCACACGGCCAACCACACAAGCGACCACATGCCCGTGCGGCGTCGACAGTTTGTACTTTCGGCTTTCGCTGAAACTCAATTTTCAGCGTAAGGGGTACGCCCCTGGTACCGATTCGATGTAAAAACCATCCTGGTCCTTCAAAAAAACCTAGAAACAGAAAACCCAACACCAATTTATATGGTTGAGTAATGAATTCGACATAAGAATCAACACGGAACCGACTTACCACCGATGACAAACCACCTCTAACGCGTATTAAACCGTTAAAGTGCAATTCCCTGCTCCACAATCTGCTCCTAAACACGAATTACCACTAATAAATCACTACAAAATGTTATTGCCAAAATCCCAAACCAAAAGTTAACGACAACAGAGTTCTACTTACCAAACCAAAAGGAGAACCCCACAATTCCAACAGGACGATCGAACAACGGATTCACGAGCCGAATCGAAATAGAGATAAAACAGAGGGTTGCTGAAAAAAGAGAAAGAAATGTCAGGAAGGGGAAAAACAAAAAAAATTAGACGTTAGATTTTATTTGGAGGAGAGAAATTTTTAACAAAAAGAAATAAAAATAAAAGATAATATCACAAATCCCCTATATCTCTCCCACTAACCCACTACTCACAACTACCTCAAAAGTTTGGCTCCACCGAAACTCTATCAGACAACCACGCAGAAATATAACATCAACGCTCGCGCAAGGATTCGAACACAAGACCTCTAACAAACTAACCCCCTTACCACTCGTACCAGTAGGCTCATTCTGATATGGATTAACAGATAATTTTCTATAAGCCCACTCAACAAGGGTAAGGCTTGGATAAAAAATAATAAAAATTGCCAAAGTGGGAATTGAACCCAAAACCTCCCAGATGCACCCAGAACACTTAACCATTAAAGCAAATACACACTTGTGTCAAATATTTACAGAATTAAAAATAAATTATTCAGGGCGTTACATGTTTAGACATTAATCAGTTGCGTTTAATCAATAATTTCTCTAAACCATTTTGTGCATAAATAAAAAACTTTAAATTTTTTTCAAACTCAATCAATAAAAAACTGAGATATAAACTCATCAGTATTAGCAAGATGAATTGTCTTAATTGCATGATCTGAAATTAATTATTTAAACAAGCAATCTTGCAAACGATAGGTTGCAAGTTGGTAACACATATGTGATTATTTTGTAGATGCATCTACCAAAATCATATAATATCAAAACCATCCACATGGTGGATGAATGGACCCATATTCATTTCAGAAATGCAAGACATTTAATCTCAACTTTAGCTAGTGAGTGTCTAACAATCAATTTTCATTGAGAACAAGCAACAGATGTGAATTCTTTAAATTAAAGAATTTTCTGGTTCTTTAATGAATGTCCATATGAATTCTAAATTAATTTTCGCATCATATATGACCTAAGATGGTCTAACTGGTCATGCCAAGTAGTAAATGTATTTGTATCAGTAAACTTCTGGTTTACTTTAACATGCATTTCAATTGTACTAATAATGTCAATATAAATTATGACAAATTGATAATTTACTGTCATTCGTTTTACTTTGTATCCATATATAAGTACTATTGTGACATTTACTACTGGAAATGTCTAAATCAGTGTGAAGTCTAAATCACTATTTTCCATGTGTACAACAAGTACATAACCAATAACTTTTCATACATAAGTTTTCTCTCTTGCAAGTTCTCATCAGTAATATTTTTTCATGTAATTTTAATTGAGAACTTATTATGAATACTGTAGAGTTATACTCATAGTTTAAAAAAAAAATTGCAACTTCAGGTGCATCCAACCATAACGAACTTTAGATAGAATTACCATATTCTATTGCTCATAAGTAAATCTTTCACAGTAAAATATTTTGCTTTTAATCCCTTAATGGGGATGATGACAAAAGAAGATCACAAAGATAGTTACAATCAATTCAATTTATAACAAGAGTAATAAATATAAATCAATAACTCAATCCTCTTTTGATTCATATGAAATATAATATTTTCCTCATTCACAATCTCAATATGAGATCCATTATGAATATCTTTAAAACAAATGGATTAATCATCACAAGATATTAATATATTAACTCTTCTGGAGCTTTCGACTAATTTTGTACTACCAACTATTGGAATAATATTGATTTTTATTTTCTTTTATGCTTGCGTTCACTTCGGGGAATGCAATAGATTTGCTAGAACGAACTTATAAACGTCCCAATAGATTTTTTATTTCATAATCACCATCGTAAAGATACATGGATTTCAAATCAAAATCTATCTATTCATGTTGCCATGATTAGTCTCCAATTATAATAAACATGATATAATAAATCATAGTAAAATATACCTGAAAATATTTAACATCATCATCATCACCCTGGCTATTATCACGAGTACTATTACAAGTAGTAAAACAACTTTTTTTTCGTAATAACATTTATAATCTAATAATAAAAATCATTTAATAAACAATCAAAATTTTCGTGTACGATGCTTTAAAGTTGTTTGATACACATTGTACCAAATTTCAATACCACATATATGTTATAAAATCTTATGAGGCTTCTAATCCAATATTTATAAATTCAATTTAAAAGATATAATACAATAATTTCAAACATATTTAATAACAATAATTAAATCATAAAAAATTTTAATCATCCAAATACCATACATACTATAATTTAATAAAAGAATCTTAGTTTAAAAGAAACCTTAAAGTAATAATATTTTTCATAGAATAATTTTACCAAAAATCAATCAACAAATGAGAAAAACATATCACGTAATGATTATATAAATTTCTTTGCATAATGATTACCCATAATACGTAGGCCTCAATTGAAGACTGAAATAACAGTAGCTCTAGAAGGCAATCCACAGCAACTTGAGTAGGAAATTTGAGTGACCGGCTATTGCATTGGTTGTTGCTTGAAAGAGGTAAGGCTTGGTGAAAGGGAAAAAAATTGTGACTTATGGAGAAAAACAATTAAAAGAGAATCGTGTTGATAACGTGTTATAAAATAAATAGACAGAGAGTAAAGAACAAAGAAAATGTGAGAGCAAAAGAGAGCGTATTTTATTGATCAATCGGGATATTTACAAAGCTTCTCCAAAGTTTCTATTTATAGGCATAAGAAGTATAAATGAAGTAGAGATCTACTTCGAATGACTATTAGAATTTAAAGTACATCAAAACTTATCTTGATCTTGATGAACATCTATTTAATAAGATATTCATAACAAAAACATGATTTGAGAATACTGTTTTTAGCACAATTATTTTTAATTTTGCAGAGTGAATATCAGGGTAAACTACACCAAATGCCACTGAACTTTGGTTAATTTTTATTTTTTGCTACTGAACTTTTAAAACTTACAAAGATGCTATTAGCATTTTTGCGTTATTACAAAGATGTCATTCCATTGTTTAGTGTCGTTACTTGAGTAATGGCGTTTGATGTGGCATGTTAAATGTGTCACATGTTTGAAAAAAAATATTTTCTTTTTTTAATATTAAATTATTTGTTTTCTTTTTTATTCCTTTATTTTTTCCTCTTTTCTTCTACTTCTTATTCCTCATTTCACTTATTTTGATTTCTTGGGGAGGAATCCCACATTTCAATACACAGAAAGGGATTAAGGTTTTAGCGGCGTTTTTAGTGGCATTTGGACCAAAAATGCCGCAAATATATACCATTAGTGGCGCTAACCAAAAAACACTGCCATAAGTCGTTATATAGTGGCTTTTGTGGAAATAGAGCCACAAATACTACATGTTTAGTGGCGTTTTATGCTACGCGCCGCAAAGGTACACTGAATGGGAGCAGCGTTAGCGGCGTTTTTCCCATAAACGCCGCGAATTTATTTAATTTTTATTGAAACAACGCTGTTTTCACAAAGAAATCAAAGATCCTTTTTCTTCTTCGATATCATCTCCCACAATTTACCTACTTTTCTTTCTCGGCCTGAATATACAAAAATCTAATCCCTTTTCTTTCTCATATTTTTTCTTTGCTTAACTAAAACATACAAAAAAAAAAAAACCAAACTTCCTGGACTGCTGACGCCTCTCAATTCTGTTCTACAAATATATACAAGAAAAAAAGAAGGTATTTTATTCTTTGATCTCAATGGAACTCTATTAATTTTTTTTCTTTTTTCCATTCTACGCTTTTGTTATTTCCGTTTGTTTCTCGAGAAAAATTTAAAAAAAAGTCGAGCGTTTTCGTATGTTCTTTGCTTTTTTATTGTATATATAAGATTGCAGATTTGTTTACTTGACTGATAGAATTGAAATCAACTAGAAAATCAAGTGGATAAATATTCGGATTCTTGTTTTGTTTCAGGTTTTTGGTGAAAATCGACTATGCAATATCAAATTTTGATTACAAAACCAGGGAGTGTTATAGGTGAGAAATTGAACGATTATTTAATTTATTTTTATCTACAAATTTTATGTTATGAACTAAATAGTTTTATGAATTTGCATTTTAGGGTTTCGAGCACTATTTTTACTCTCTTTAGGAAGGCTTTCTCGCTGAGTTTCTCACTTATTTTATCTTATTTTATTTCATTTCCATATGATCTAGTAACAAGCTAGTAATGAATTTTAGTTATCTTCATTATCTGATTTTGATGGGAAAAAAGAATGATAAGCAGGTTTTATGTGTGTTATACTCTTCATTTTTCTTGAGGTATCCACATCAGATACATTTCTAGATAATGATACAAGGATATAATTCTTCAAATATATAAAGATTTAGAATAATTTAACGTATCCATCTTGGACACTCTCAGTCACTTCTGAGTTTGAGTAACTTAAGATGTTGGAGTTTTGGAACAATATTAATTAGTCTTATGGAGTATTGGAAGACTAATTCTATATTACTTAGAAATAGACTTGAGATGAGTTTTGTCATAAGTGCAAACAACCTTGTATGTTCATATGCTTTGCTCAATAACTATAGAATTTGAGAATATGAGATGGGTTGATTCTTTGTCTAAATCAGAAGTTTTAACCAGTTTGTACAATTTTGCAATTAACAAGGTTCATGTAAGAAATAAACAGTCAATCTGGATCAATACATAAGTTTGGATATTGACTAGTTTCAAGCTTTTTGGCTCTAATGTAACATTATTTACTTTCATCCGGAATTAGCATCGCCTCTGTTATTGCCCTTTTGGTTCTTTCAATAAAGACCGTGGCTTTGTACATTGGGATTTCTCATAAAAGTATATTGCTAACATATTTGATGCCGTTGGCATAGCGATTGTTATGTAAATTAAAGTCTTTTATTAGCATATGGAAATTGTTGGGATTTCGTTTCAGATATTTATCTTTCTATGCACTTTGTAAGTGTTGCAATGAAAATTTTGTTTCATTATGTTGTACAATTATTTCATTTAACAATACTTGGGAAACCAGCTTCATTTCTCATCTCGTTTGTTCTTGCATTTAGAAGTCCTATATTTTCTAATTTTGTCTCTTTTCGAAACCATTTTTAAGTTTTGAAAAAACGGGGATCGACTTTTAAAATGACAGATAGAGTCGCCACCGACCCCTTTTTTGAGGTGTGATCGGATCACCTTGAAATTGAAAACTTTAATAAAACTTTGATTTATTAAAACAAATCTTGGTCTACGGAACTCGAGAAAATGGGTTCGGGAGTCAGTTACGTACGAGGAAGGGTTAACACCCTCGTAGCGCCCAAAATTAGTACCTAATTGATTATTTAATGTCTTAATGCCGAAAATTTGAAAAGATTCTAGGTTACGATCCAAAAGAAAAAAAAACTTGAATAAACTAAAGGGATGCTGAGACCCGCTCATTTTGAAGGAGTCAAATATCATACCCAGTGAGTTAGGATACAACATTTCAAATCCTCGAAATTAAACTTGTCTTTTAACCTTTAAGACTTATGTCTTTAAAATCTAAGAAGGATATTCGGTTATTCGATTCGAGTGAAAGATCGGAACCCAGTAAGTTAGGGCACAATTTCTCAAAATTCCCGAATTTGGAATATTGCCTTTGTTTTTTTTTTAATTCTTATCCCGAGATGATAAAACGTCACATCCAGTGAGTTAGGATGCAACATCTCAAATTCTCGAGGATAAATTTTTTTAAAAATGTTTTGATTAAAAAAGAGGACTCGGTTACTAGGATTTAACGAGAAAAATCGGAACCCAGTGAGTTAGGATACAACATTTCGACACTTTCAAACACGAGTAATGCTTTATTTTAAAAAAACTTTTGAGTAAAATGATTTTAAAACTTGACATTTTTAAACGAATAAAATGCGATGGAATGATAGTATACAAAGCAAAATGGCAATACATACACCAAATGTTATTTTAATGGATCACAAATAACCAATAAGTACAAATTAAGAACTACGAATCACGCGATGATGACAATAATTATGGAAAACACAATTTTTCACTCAACCAATCTAAGAAATAAATAGACAAACTAGGAACTAAAACGAAACAAATAAAAGTTTAAAATGATTATTGTAAGACAAATGGTAATGAATAATATATATAAAAACCGATCTAAAATAAATATTATAAATTGCAATAATAATGAAGTAATTTGAAATAATTAATATAAAATTATAAAATGGTTTAAAACATCTAATTTATAAAACAAAATAAAAAAAACTAGATAAAATATAAAAAGGGAATTTAACTTGAATAATATACATAAAATGGGAAATAAATAATGCTAATAAAATAAAAATAAGTAAATAAATAAATTAAAACAGGTTAGGGACGAAATTAAAATGAAAACAAAATTAAAGTCTAAAAGCTAAACATTAAAACAACAAGGGACCTATATGGAATGCGCGCGCAAAGAACAGGGGTTGAATGGGCAATTAACCCAACCCTTAAAACACATTGTTTCGGCGCTGACCAAAATGAAACAGAAACAAATATTCTGGGGCAAAAATAAAAAAGGAACGCAGGACCACATTTTAATACGGCACAAAAGCGGAAGGGCTTGTTGCGCAAATAATCCTTCACCGCAAAAAAACACGCGGATCCTGAGGGTTCAAGTCGGGTCAACCCGATCCAACTCAAAACGACGATGTTTTGAAGCTATTGCTATTAGCCTTAAACGACGTCGTATCTCTTGCCTATAAAAGGTAAAAATTTGTTAAAAAAAATCATTTGATGCCTGATTTTAAAAAAAAAAAAAAAGGGGGAAGAGGGTTGATTTTCTCTCTGGCTCCCCGATTTCGGGCCATCGGGCCTCCGTGGCGGCCGTCGGTCGCCGTTATCGGTGCCGCCGTCCACGGTGGTCAGAGGAGACCGAAAGAAGCCCGTTTCGACTGTTTTACTCCCCCAAACCCAGATCTAACCCTCAAACACTCAAAACCCCTCAAAAAAATCGAAAGAAGTAAGAAACGCTTGGTTTCGCTCAAAACGCCTTGATTTCGGTTCCGATCGTCACAAAAGGTAAAAAAAATCTATCTTTTTCTTAATCTATATATGTAAAATATATTAAAACCGAAAATGAGATGAAAAAATGATGGGCAATATACCTCTGTTCTCTATTTCTGTATTCGAAAAAACGTTAAGAAAAAAAACAAATGTTTGCTTCCGCTTTTATAACCGGATTCAAAAAAGAAAATCAAAAATAAGAAAAATACAATCATTTTCTTTTGATTTGCTGTTGCCTATCCTTTCTGTGCAGGTACGGGCGTGCGTGGCACTATACAGAGGCGGGCCGACATGGAGGAGCGAGCGTGTGGTGTCCGCGTGGCGGCGCGCGTGGTGACGTGCGTGGGGGTACGCGCGTGGCGCAAAACTTCCCCTGAAACCCTAGGGTTTCTGTTTGCTGAAAATATTTGGGCCCTTCGGGCCGTGTAATTGGGTTTTTTGATTGGGTTTAATTCAGGTTTTGGGCTAGGTTTAGTTATTGGACCTGTTTATTATTTCTTTGTAATGGACAGACTATTATTTTTGGACATTTATTTTTTGTTTTAATTGGTATGGGCCCGGGCAATAAGGGGTTCTTACAGCTGCCCCTCTTTGCTCGTTGTCGTTTAACGAGAACGGATCAAAGGCCTCAAAAAGGACCATTTTTGCCCGGTCTTCAAATCTTGGACTTCTTTCAGTGCTTTTCTTCTTTGAGTAGCTTCATTCCATCCCACTACATCTTCAGGGGCATGAGAACTAGCGCTTCGATCCAATTCAAGGAATTTAGACTTGTAGCTTCAATCTGCTCCGCAGCAACTTCTGGGAGATAAGATTTGCTATTTTCAGTCTGCTCCACTGCAACTTCAGGGAGATAAGGCTTGTATGGTAAATTCAATCCGACCTTCTGCAACTTCAGAGATATAGGATTCGTCGTTTTAATCCGCTCCACTGCAACTTCGGGGAGATAGGATTAATCGTCTTCGATCCGCTCCCATCGCAACTTCGGGAGATAAGGCTTGTTTTGATCTGCTCTACTGCAACTTCAGAGAGATAAGATCTGTAATTTACAGCTTCCATCTGTTCCACTGCAACTTCAGGGAAATATGATTTGCTATCTTTAGTCTACTCCACTGCAACTTCAGGGAGATAAGACTTGTATGGTAAATTCAATCCGACCTACTGCAACTTCAGAGGTATAGGATTCGTCGTTTTAATCTGTTCCACTGCAACTTCAGGGAAATAGGACTAACTGTCTTCAGTCTGCTCCACTGCAACTTCAGAGAGATAAGACTTGTGGATTTCAACCTGCTCTACTGCAACTTAAGGGAGATAAGGTTTTTTTGATCTGCTCTACTGCAACTTCAGAGAGATAAGATCTGTAATTTATAGCTTCCATCTATTTCACTGCAACTTCAGGGAAATAAGATTCACCGTGGTGGATTTGATCCGACCTACTGCAACTTCAGAGGTATAGGACCTATGGATTCATCGATCTATGTTACACCGTCTTTTGGGGAACATGACCTGTGGAATCGATTTATGGATTTATGCTTATGCATAATGGTTAGGATGCCATGATTGGAATGAATCAAATGCTCCTAGCTAAATGATATTATGGATGACATTTGTATGCGTGCAGAACGTCATGAGGACGATCCCTTGTAGAATGAATCGAATGCTCCTAACTAAATGTTTTTTGCATGAATGCAGAACTTCATGAGAATGATCCTTTTTTAAATGCTTAGGGTTGACATTGCTCATTGTTTTTCCAGGTTGTATCACTGATGTAACATCCTGTCTTCTTGTTCAACCGAAATTTCTGACAGAAAGTCTGAAGAAACGATCATTGTTTAGAGTTTCCTTCTCAAATATTTCCAACCCTTAGGCTTGGTGAGTTCTAAATAAAAGTCATGTTTCAGGTTCTCGTATTATTTAGAAGTTTCCAGAGTAATATGCAAAACTCCTTTTTTGAAAGTATTATCAGTCCATTAATCATTACTTTTGTAACACCCCAAACCCTGGTCTATGCGTTAAGACCAGATTTGGTATGTCACACAAAACGAACATACATCTAGTCATTTATTGATTTAAATAAAACAGATCATCAAAACTATTTTGGAATTGAAGTTTATTAAAAACCGAGGTTAATTTAAAATCTATGATTTAAGACATAAGAGTTATAAATTAAAACTTAGAAATTAATTGGTAAAAATTTTACGAGAAATTTAGAAGAGTTCAAAAGGAAATTTGAAAACAAGATTCTTAAAGAATTTTACAGAAAAATTTACGAGAATAAAATATCTAAGAAAAACCCCTTTTTGTACGAGAATTTAAGAAAACATTTATTAAAAATAGCTCAGTCCCATTTTAGTATTTAAACATAATTAAAATCCATCCACAAGTAAAAATCCATAAAAATAATACCAGAGGCCTTATTACATCATAGCTGAAATAGTAATTAAATAAAAATACTTAAGAGTAGTTCAAAGTTCAAAAAAACCATCATTCGAAGTATGGCCTCCACGAAGTCATCCCCCGGCCCAAGCCTCCATTAATGATCGTTACCTGAGATGGGTAAAGGAAACGGGGTGAGTTACTTAGAACTCAGTGTGTAACCCACTTACCAAGTCCATCACCAAAACCATTTAAGCATTTAATTGGGCTTGAGCCCATTTACAAATGTTCAATATAACAAGTATAAAATGCATGCGATATGCAATTCCCAACCAAGCCTAAATTTCCAACCGCTACACACCATCCGTACCAACCAGCACACCTGTGGGGAGCTTTAGTCACCCACCCCACCAACACACCAACTGGGCATTAAGCCATATATTAAATCGGGCATGAAGCCATCAATCGGGCACGAAGCCATTAATCGGGCACGGCCATTAATCGGGCACGGCCATTATCCGGGCACGGCCATTAATCGGCACGCAAGCCATCTTCTCTTCGTCAATTATCCCATCCTATGCAAATCATGTATATAATGCATAGCCATTCACAACAATTTATTCAGATATTTATTACAAAATTATGGCCCATTACAGTAATTAATCAAAAGGCCCATTAAGCAAAATATCGATTTGGCCCATTTAGCAAAATATCATATTGGCCCATATAGCAAAATATCGATCGCCCATTTATCAAAATATCGAGTTGGCCCATTTATCAAAATATCGATTGGCCCATTTATCAAAATATCGAACGCCCATTTATCAAAATATCAGATTGGCCCATTTATCAAAATATCGAACGCCCATTTATCAAAATATCAGATCGGCCCATTTATCAAAATATCAGATTGGCCCATTTATCAAAATATCACATATGGCCCATATAGCAAAATATCATATCGGCCCATAAAACAATTTCGTAATTCGGCCCTTTAGGGGCATTTTCATAATTTTGACCCATAGGGGAATTTTCGTAATTTCGATAATTTACCCACTAAGGGTAATTAGGTAATTTCGCAACCTAAGGGTATTTTGAAAATTTCGCAACCTAGACTTAACTACTAATGTGGAGCATAAAAATCGAAACTGTCCATCTGCGTCGTACTAACTAAATTGACTATAACTTGAGCTAGGAATCTCGAAATCTAACTCCGTAAATTTTCTTTGAGACTAGACTCATATTTCTTCTTACTATAATTTTTCCAGAATTTTTGACTTAGCCATTTAGTACAGTTTATTCCTTAAAGATTCCCTTATTTCACTGTCCAACATTTCTGAACTCTCTTACCCAAAATTCAAATATCTCACTGTACAGTTTTCATATGCTGCTCCCACTTGTTCCTATTGAAAATAGACTCACCAAGAAATCCATACATATAAACTATAACTCATAATTCTCTTTGTACAATTTTATAAGATTTTTCCAAGACAGATCAGTGAACCACGAATTCATTCAGAACCAGTCTCACTAAAATTAAGATATATCAGAATATAGAATTCATTTTCCTTCTCCGTTTCTTCCATATCAAAATAGACACAGTAATCTTTAATCTGATATCTTATTCACTTTGTAATTCTTTTTCTCCTATTTTTCGTGATTTTTCAAATACACATCACTATTTCTGACCGAAATTGTTTTATTACGAAATACGATTACCATTACGATCATATGCACGCCCGAGTGATCACGGATGCCGGTTTTCGGTTTTCTTCGGTATTTTGACCAAATCACAGAACATATCATACAAACTTTCAGAGAGATATGAGATTACACACCATATCAAACATGTATTCGGAAGGTACGGGATTACACACCTGATTTTGATTTCCTAAAGAACCACTCGTCGATGACCTAGAACAATACCAACCAAAAGTTAGCCTCGGATTTCCAAAAGATTTCGTATCACTTACACTTGAATCACTTACCACTATGTCCGAAGGTAGAATATATCGGGTGATTTGTCCCTAAAACATATAGTCGATTAGTCACAACCACTATTCCGTTTAACAAACTAACCGGCCAACAAAAAGAAGATCGAAGTAAACCATAACGAATCCCTTACCTTAGTGGTTATAAAACCGATTCCCAATGATTACTTATGGCCACGGATGATTCAAGGGTAGTAGATTCGGCTTCCTTCTATAACTCTACACTAGATAAAGAACATAATATATATATATATAAGAGAGTAGGAGAGGTATATCTTGAAAAAGAAACAAAGTGAAATACCGATTAGTGATGGCCATACATAATCGGCTGGATTGAAAAAGAAAATAAAACGAAAAGAGTGAGAAAGGTAGTTCCTTACCAAACCGATCAATAGGTGCCCAACGCAAAAGAAAAGAGTTCAAAGAAGAAGAGTTTAGATGTTGATAGTTTCGGCTAGTGAAGAGAAAAGTGAACAAAAATAAGATATGAAAAGTGTTAGAGAGTTTCGATTGACACAAACATAAAATTGTTCGAAATGGTCAAAAGGATCAATATGAAAATGGGTGTTTTGGAAACAAGGGAGGAATGAGTGTAGATGGGTTGATAGTTTCGGCACAAGAAGGAACAAAATGAACAAAATGCAAAATGAGGATTTTTTGGCCACTACCAAAAGAAGAGAGTTGAGAAGAGAGAAAGCACTAATTTGCTAAAAGAAAATAAGCTTCACATGTGCAAAGTTTGCCAAAAGGACAAGTGAAGAATTCAGCTTTCCCCCCCTAACACTCAAAATCGTCCACATATATGACCATAATGGTCAAGAATTATCCACCCACACTTTCCATAACATTTCCCTTGAAAATGGCCACTTGTTCCCCTTACTTTCCCCTTTTTCTTGATTTCTTTCCTCACCTTCATTCTTTCCTTAACTCTTTAGCCATCTTGCCATAAAAATGAAAGTCCAACTTACCATAATAACATGCTTGGCCGACACTTGATGGATGAGTGCAAAAATAAAAGTCCAAATTTGTACACAAAGGGATTCGAACCTCTTCTCTCAAGGTACTACATGTGGCGCCTTAACCTCTTTGCCATATGCTCATTTTATGCTAGCAATTTGCACACTTATTTCCATATGCTTTAAGGTCACTTACTCCATCTCCTTAAAGTACTAAAACACAAAATTTTACTAAGGCCCCACTTGAACCCGAAACTTTATAGAAACCTCGTAACTTTCCAAAATTACCTTTTTTAATAAGTCCAACTTGAAATAATGTCGCTCTCTTGTTCTCAAAAATTTTAAAATGCTTCTACACTCAAGGCCCATTGGGCCCAATTCTACTAGGCCCAATTTCGGGATGTTACAATTCTACCCTCCTTAAAGAAATTTTGTCCTCGAAATTTCCATCCAACTACTAAACGCATCGCTCAAATCACACCACTAAGCTTTCGCTGCGCACTCTGATCTTAATAACACTAATGTACCTTTAACATAATCTTGAATCCTCTTTCACACAACCAAACCTCTAACCATAGATGCAAACAGTTATCTACCATTTATACTTAGAATTTTCTACATTCAATCATCACGTCCAACCAAAACATACCTAATTTGATGGTGATGAAACAATCCCGAGCCTTATGCTCCTTAGACCCGCATCTCAAGCATGCTCCTGACCTCCTCCAACATTCTCCCGGATGACGCCTCTTGCAAAAATCACAAGCCGGGAAGTTTGGTCGTGCCTTGACATGCTTCACGGAACGAGACTGTGACCCAAAAGAACCGCAATCTCTTTTCTTCTTACGGTCCACGGACCTAACTCGGCGTGCTTCGATCTCCTTAACCTCCTTCAATACCTTCTTAACTATCTCGAGTCACCATTAACCCCTTGATCATGAGATCCCGTCTCGCCCATCGGCGATGCTAACGCCTCCCTTTCGGGCACACGCCCGATCTTTGAAGATCTAGTCCTAGCACCTCGGCCTCTAGCACGTCCACATCTATCGCTGCGCCCACATCTTCTAGCGTTCATGTTCACTAAGTCGATTTAATCTTGATTACGAGTTTTATGAATCAGTATACTATTTGATGTTTATTAAACGATATTTTATGGAGTATGAGTAGAAAAGTTGTTTTCGAGTGTCAAATCCGCATCCTAGAGTCTCAATCTCTATAGTTTCAACTCCTAAAGCTAACAGTTCTAGAGTATTCTATTTCAGTAGAATTTTCGTACCACAAGAATAACACAATAATCATAAAATGAAAACAAATACTTACTTGATTTGGTGCCGGATACTGTGGTGCCATACTTCCTTCGTAATATATATTTATAAATCAAAATTCTAAACACTTTTGGAAAATGTTTTGAACCCAAACCACGGCCGAGTTTTGCAACTGGGCTCTGATACCATAAAATGTAACACCCCAAACCCTGGTCTATACGTTAAGACCAGATTTGGTATGTCACACAAAACGAACATACATCTAGTCATTTATTGATTTAAATAAAATGATCATCAAAACTATTTTGGAATTGAAGTTTATTAAAAAGCGAGGTTAATTTAAAATCTATGATTTAAGACATAAGAGTTATAAATTAAAGCTTAGAAATTAATTGGTAAAAATTTTACGAGAAATTTAGAAGAGTTCAAAAGGAAATTTGAAAACAAGATTCTTAAAGAATTTTACAGAAAAATTTACGAGAATAAAATATCTAAGAAAAACCCTTTTTGTACGAGAATTTAAGAAAACATTTATTAAAAATAGCTCAGTCCCATTTTAGTATTTAAACATAATTAAAATCCATCCACAAGTAAAAATCCATAAAAATAATACCAGAGGCCTTATTACATCATAGCTGAAATAGTAATTAAATAAAAATACTTAAGAGTAGTTCAAAGTTCACAAAACCATCATTCAAGTATGGCCTCCACGAAGTCATCCCCGCCCCAAGCCTCCATTAATGATCGTTACCGAGATGGGTAAAGGAAACGGGGTGAGTTACTTAGAACTCAGGTGTGTAACCCACTTACCAAGTCCATCACAAAACCATTTAAGCATTTAATTGGGCTTGAGCCCATTTACAAATGTTCAATATAACAAGTATAAAATGCATGCGATATGCAATTCCCAACCAAGCCTAAATTTCCAACCGCTACACACCACCCGTACCAACCAGCACACCTGTGGGGAGCTTTAGTCACCCACCACGCCAACACACCAACTGGGCATTAAGCCATATATTAAATCGGGCATGAAGCCATCAATCGCACGGCCATTAATCGACACGGCCATTAATCGGCACGAAGCCATCTTCTCTTCGTCAATTATCCCATCCCATGCAAATCATGTATATAATGCATAGCCATTCACAACAATTTATTCAGATATTTATTACAAAATTATGGCCCATTACAGCAATTAATCAAAAGGCCCATTAAGCAAAATATCAGATTTGGCCCATTTAGCAAAATATCAGATTGGCCCATATAGCAAAATATCAGATCGACCCATTTATCAAAATATCAGATTGGCCCATTTATCAAAATATCAGAACGGCCCATTTATCAAAATATCAGATCGGCCCATTTATCAAAATATCAGATTGGCCCATTTATCAAAATATCAGAACGGCCCATTTATCAAAATATCAGATTGGCCCATTTATCAAAATATTACATATGGCCCAGATAGCAAAATATCAGATCGGCCCATAAAACAATTTCGTAATTCGGCCCTTTAGGGGCATTTTTGTAATTTCGACCCATAGGGGCATTTTCGTAATTTTGATAATTTACCCACTAAGGGTAATTCGGTAACTTCGCAACCTAAGGGTATTTTGGAAATTTCGCAACCTAGACTTAACTACTAATGTGGAGCATAAAAATCGAAATTGTCCATCTGCGTCGTACTAATTAAATTGACTATAACTTGAGTTAGGAATCTCGAAATCTAACTCCGTAAATTTTCCTTGAGACTAGACTCATATGTCTTCTTACTATAATTTTTCCAGAATTTTTGACTTAGCCATTTAGTAAAGTTTATTCCTTAAAGATTCCCTTATTTTACTGTCCAACATTTCTGACCTCTCTTACCCAAAATTAAAATATCTCATTGTACAGTTTTCATATGCTGCTCCCACTTGTTCCTAATGAAAATAGACTCACCAAGAAATCTGTACATATAAACTATAACTCATAATTCTCTTTTTACAATTTTATACGATTTTTCCAAAACAGATCAGTGAACCACGAATTCATTCAGAACCAGTCTCACTAAAATTAAGATATCTCAGAATATAGAATTCCTTTTCCTTCTATATTTCTTCCATATCAAAATAGACACAGTAAGCTTTAATCTGATATCTTATTAACTTTGTAATTCTTTTTTTCCTATTTTTCGTGATTTTTCAAATACACATCACTGTTTCTGACCGAAACTGTTTTATTATGAAATACGATTACCATTACGATCATATGCACGCCCGAATGATCACGGATGCCGGTTTTCGGTTTTCTTCGGTATTTTGACCAAATCACAGAACATATCATACAAACTTTCAGAGAGATGTGAGATTACACCCCATATCAAACATGTATTCGGAAGGTACGGGATTACACACCTGATTTTGATTTCCTAAGGAACCACTCGTCGATGACCTAGAACAATACCAACCAAAAGTTAGCCTCGGATTTCCAAAAGATTTCGTATCACTTACACTTGAATCACTTACCACTATGTCCGAAGGTAGAATATATCGGGTGATTTGTCCCTAAAACATATAGTCGGTTAGTCACAACCACTATTCCGTTTAACAAACTAACCGGCCAACAAAAAGAAGATCGAAGTAAACCATAACGAATCCCTTACCTTAGTGGTTATAAAACCGATTCCCAATGATTACTTATGGCCACGGATGATTCAAGGGTAGTAGATTCGACTTCCTTCTATAACTCTACACTAGATGAAGAACATAATATATATATATATAAGAGTAGGAGAGGTATATCTTGAAAAAGAAACAAAGTGAAATACCGATTAGTGATGGCCATACATAATCGACTGGATTGAAAAAGAAAATAAAACGAAAAGAGTGAGAAAGGTAGTTCCTTACCAAACCGATCAATAGGTGCCCAACGCAAAAGAAAAGAGTTCAAAGAAGAAGAGTTTAGACATTGATAGTTTCGGCTAGTGAAGAGAAAAGAGAACAAAAATAAGATATGAAAAGTGTTAGAGAGTTTCGATTGACACAAACATAAAATTGTTTGAAATGGTCAAAAGGATCAATATGAAAATGGGTGTTTTGGCAACAAGGGAGGAATGAGTGTAGATGGGTTGATAGTTTCGGCACAAGAAGGAACAAAATGAACAAAATGCAAAATGAGGATTTTTTGGCCACTACCAAAAGAAGAGAGTTGAGAAGAGAGAAAGCACTAATTTGCTAAAAGAAAATAAGCTTCACATGTGCAAAGTTTGCCAAAAGGACAAGTGAAGAATTCAGCTTCCCCCCCCCCCAACACTCAAAACCGTCCACATACATGACCATAATGGTCAAGAATTATCCACCCACACTTTCCATAACATTTCCCTTGAAAATGGCCACTTGTTCCCCTTACTTTCCCCTTTTTTCTTGATTTCTTTCCTCACCTTCATTCTTTCCTTAACTCTTTAGCCATCTTGCCATAAAAATGAAAGTCCAACTTACCATAATAACATGCTTGGCCGACACTTGATGGATGAGTGCAAAAATATTTGAACCTCTTCCCTCAAGGTACTACATGTGGCGCCTTAACCTCTTTGCCATATGCTCATTTTATGCTAGCAATTTGCACACTTATTTCCATATACTTTAAGGTCACTTACTCCATCTCCTTAAAGTACTAAAACACAAAATTTTACTAAGGCCCAACTTGAACCTGAAACTTTATAGAAACCTCGTAACTTTCCAAAATTACCTTTCTTAATAAGTCCAACTTGAAATAATGTCGCTCTCTTATTCTCAAAAATTTTAAAATGCTTCTACGCTCAAGGCCCATTGGGCCCAATTCTACTAGGCCCAATTTCGGGATGTTACAACTTTAATGCAAAATGCTCGAAAGTGATCAAAATAACGAAGTCTAACAAGAATAGGTTAATTAAAGAAAGCAAACATTGCTAGAATACAAAATGATTAGGGGACAAGATAGGTGCCCCGGCTATCGCTGCTTGAGCTTTTCTGTACGGACTTTCTGAAGACCATTTTAAGCTCAATATGTGTTTAGGATATCGAGAGTACTCCGTTGACGGCCCAAGACGTAACATCTCTCCTTCTTCTTAATTCAGGTATAGCAAGATTACCACATGCCCCATCGTTGATTGCAATTTGAGCCGCCCTTTTCGGGTTTTCGACTCAAAACCCCTTTAGTCTCAAGGCGCCATTTGCGGGTTTTCACCTTGGCCTCTCCGTTTTTCAATTTCATAAAAAAAAATTATTATTATTATTATTTTTGGAAAGGTCTCAAAGCGCCCTTTGCGGGTTTTCACTTTGGCCTCTTTTCCTCTTCAAGTATAGTATTTCTTGACTGAATCCGAGTTTATAGGATTGGGTAAATTTTTCCCATCCATTTTGGCCAAAATCAATGCTCCTCCGGAGAAAGCCTTTTTCACCACATAAGGTCCTTCCCAATTTGGCATCCATTTTCCTCTGAAATCCTTTTGTATGGGGAGGATCTTTTTCAAAACTAAGTCCCCCTCGTGAAATTCTCTTGGGCGGACCTTTTTGTCATAAGCTCGCATCATTCGCTTTTGGTACATCTGACCATGACGAATAGCCCTTAGCCTTTTTTCCTCAATCAAGTTCAACTGATCGTATCGAGACTGGATCCATTCAGCTTCATCTAATTTTAGCTCTGACAAGACTCGAAGGGAAGAAATTTCAACTTCGATGGGTAACACTGCCTCCATTCCATAAACCAATGAGAAAGGAGTTGCCCCGGTGGAGGTCCTGACTGATGTTCAATAAGCATAGAGAGCAAATGGTAACTTCTCGTGCCAATCTTTATAGGTTTCAGCCATTTCCCCACAATTTTCTTAATGTTTTTGTTGGCTGCTTCCACTGTACCATTCATTTTTGGATGATACAGTGACGAGTTGTGGTGTTTGATCTTGAATTGACTGCAGACTTCTGCGATCGTGCTGTTGTTCAAATTTAACGCATTGTCGGATATGATCCTCTCAGGCATTCTGTATCGACATATAATTTCTTTCTTTAAGAATTTGCTAACTGCCGATTTAGTGACACTGGCGTATGAAGCAGCCTCTACCCACTTGGTGAAATAATCAATGATTACAAATATGAAACGATGCCCATTGGAAGCTTTTGGAGAGATCGGCCCGATAACATCCATGCCCCACATAGAGAAAGGCCATGGGGAAGTCATAACATGCAAAGGCGAAGGAGGTACATGACTTTTGTCTCCATAGATCTGGCATTTGTGACACGGTTTAGCATAATTGATGCAGTCCCCTTCCATGGTAGACCACTAGTATCCTAGTCTCATGATTTGTCTAGCCATTGTGAAACCATTGGCATGCGTTCCACAAACACCTTCGTGGACTTCTTCCAGAATTTTCTTAGCTTCAAAGCGTCCACACATCTCAATAGTACCTGATCTTTTCTTCTTTTATACAAGACCTCCACATCTAAGACATAGTTACAGGCTAGTCTTCTCAACGTCCTCTTATCATTCTCGGTCGCTTGTTCAGGATATTCACGATTTCTCACGTATCGCAATATATCTTGGTACCAGGGGTGATCATCCATTTCTTCTTCCTCCACATTGTAACAATGAGCTGGGGCCTCGTAAATACTCATTTGAATAGGTCTTACATCCTCTTATTTACTCACTTTGATCATGGAAACCAAGGTAGCCAAAGCATCTGCCATTTGGTTTTCGTCTCGTGGGAGATAATTGAAAGTAATGTCATCAAACTCCTCAATTAACCCCAAAACTATCCTTCGATAATTGATCAATTTGGGGTCTCTTGTCTCCCATTCACCCTTCAATTGGTAAATCACCAGTGCAGAATCTCCGTATACTTCCAGCACTCTAATTTTGCATTCTACGGCAGCACGGAGTCTCATGATACATGCTTCGTATTCTACCATGTTATTCGTACAATCAAAATCCAACTTGCATGTGAACGGATAATGATCTCCATTTGGGGATACCAAGACTGCCCCAATTCCATTGCCTACAGCATTTGATGCTCCATCAAAGTTTAATTTCCAAAGGTGATCCTTTGTAGCGTCTTCTTCAGTAGCTGCCACATACATTAAATCTTCATTGGGGAAGTCAAAGTCTAGAGGCTCATAATCTTCTAGATCTCTTCTAGCTAGAAAGTCTGCTATTGTGCTCCCTTTCACAGCTTTTTGACTCACATAGACGATGTCGAATTCAGAAAGCAGGATTTGCCATCTGGCCATCCTTTCATTTAAAGCTGTTGACTCCATCATGTACTTTAGGGGGTCTAATTTTGAGATTAACCAGGTCGTGTGGTATAGCATGTATTGCCTCAATCTTCAAGTCGTCCAAATCAAGGCACAACATAATTTCTCAATTGGCGAATATCTTATCTCACACTCAGTGAATTTCTTGCTGAGATAGTATATCGCCTTCTCCTTTCTTCCCGAATCATCATGTTGACCCAGCACACATCCCATAGAGTGATCAAACACTGTCAGATATAGGATTAATGGCCTATCCCAAGAAACATCAAACTTCTTTTTGAGTGCGTGGTGGAGGCAATTCTTGTATAGCTCGGACCTTGTCTGAGTCAATCTCGATTCCCTTCCTGCTGACTATGAAGTCCAGCAATTTGCCAGATTTAGCTCCAAAAGTACATTTCGTTGGATTGAGCTTCAGTTGGAATTTTCTCAACCTCAGGAACAGTTTCCTCAAAACTCGAATGTGTTCCTCTTCTGTTCTAGACTTTGCAATCATGTCGTCCACATAAACTTCGATTTCTTTATGCATCAAGTCATGGAACAAAGTCACCATAGCCCTTTGGTATGTAGCTCCCGCATTTTTCAACCCAAACGACATCACTTTATAACAGAACGTACCCCACAATGTTATGAATGTAGTCTTTCTCATATCTTCAGGATGCATTTTTATCTGATTGTACCCCGAGAATCCATCCATGAACGAAAACAACGAGTAGCCTGTCGTGTTATCCACCAGAGTATCAATATGAGGCAAGGGAAAATTATCCTTTGGGCTAGCCTTATTTAGGTCTCTATAATCTACGCACATTCGCACTTTCCCATCTTTTTTAAGGACAGGCACGATGTTGGCTACCCATTCCGAATATTTCATCTCCTGCAGGAATCCGGCATCAAACTGTTTTTTGACTTCCTCCTTTATTTTTAGTACAATATTCGGCCTCATCCTTCGGAGCTTCTGCTGAACTGGCTTGCAATCCTCTTTTATTGGAAGGCGATGTACTACAATGTCAGTGCTTAACCCCGGCATATCTTGGTATGACCACGCAAAGACATCCTTGAATTCTTAAAGTAAATCTACAAGGTCTCGCTTCGTTTTTTCGGTTATGCACGTTCCAATTTTCACTGCCTTTCCCTCTTCCAAGGTCACAACCTCCACTGTATCTTTATGAGGTAGAATTTGTTTTTCCTCTTGTTCTACCATTCTTAACAAGTCTGGAGATAAGCCACAGTCTATATCACCTTCAAAGTCCTGGGATCCCTCTAAACACATGTCTTGCGCAAAAGAGGATTCTGACCCAGTAACAGCATCACTCATGTCATTAATATCCGGGAATATGTTGTCGGTACAAAGGAATATATATAAAAAATGAATAAATTTAAGAATAATTATTCGTATGGTACGATCATAAATGAAGAATAAAAGAATATTTGGAATAAAGAATGATTATGACTATGGATGAATTGGAAAGAATAAAGAATATTTGCTCAAAAAGAATTCAGAAGCATTTTCATTGAATTAAAGATTTAGGCCATAAGCCTATTTCACAAATGATGCTTATCACTCCTAGGCCTAGAGCAATAAGTGTTCTGAGACATTACACTAAAATAGTTCTAAACACTATAGGGATCTCTTCTGCAGTCCAATTATTTAGAACGCTCCCAGGTTCATAAGGGTGGATATCTGACAAGCCCCCCCTTCAATCGCCTCCTCGGATATGGCATTAATGTAGACATTGCCCAACATTTCTATAATGTCTTCTTCTATTTGCGCCTTCTGCTCAGTATGAATGACCCCTCCTGACACAAAGGTTTTGGATATGTGTGGAATCATCATTGGCTCCCACTTGATTTCCTCTCCGCTCAACCGTGCTCTTCTCCTCTCTTACTTCTTTTCGAGTTGCTTCTTTCTCTGTCTCGCGTCTGGCTTAAACCCTAAGCCGAAGCAGTCTCGTTTTTCCTTTAGCAACGGTACCTCAACCTTTCCTTGGAGGTATTTTCCTAGCCCTTTTCCTGGCAAAGATCCTTTTCCTACAGTTATCTGCAATCCCATTCTTGTGGTTTTAGAGATTTTTGGTACCGAAATTCTGTTTCCTTCCGTAATAAAAGCAGCATTTATGAATTCCAAGGATCGAAAAGAGCACTCAGTTGCCTCGTCATTCGTCTCCAGGTATGGTGCATCGCTGGTTACAGCTGCGATAATATCCTCTTTGGCCTTTATTGTCACTAACCGGCCCTCTGATACTAACTTCAGTTTCTGATGCAATGATGAAGGTAATGCTCCCGCTGAGTGGATCCACGGTCTTCCTAGTAAGTAGTTGTAGGAAGGCTTGATATCCATGACCAAGAAATCCACCTCATAAGTAGTCGGGCCAATTAATAAGGGTACCTCGATTCTCCCCATGACTCTTCTTTGCGTGCCATCAAACGCCTTCACTATGTTCTGGCACTCTTTCATGTGTGAACCATCCAAGGGTAATCTGTTTAATGTGGATAAGGGTAATACGTTTAATGCCAACCCGTTGTCTATCAAGACCCCTGGTAGTGTGTACCCTTTGCATCTAGTTGTAATATGCAAAGCCTTAGTGGATCCCTTGCCGCCTGGCGGAATTTTATCATCATTGAAATAGATGAAATTGTCAGCACTTATGTTACCAATCAATCTATCCAGTTTATTAATCGAGATATCATTGGCCACATAGGTCTCATTCAAAACCTTCATCAATGCGTTCTGATGCACGTCTGAACTCAAGAGCAAAGCCAATACAGATATGCATGCTGGCTGTTTATGCAACTGCTTCACCATGTTGTATTCGCTGTACTTTAAAAATTTTAGAAACTACTTAGCTTCTTCTTCTTTCACCGGCTCATTGACAGGCGACTCGGGCTCGCCTGATTTTTTTCTTTCTTGTTCTACCATTGGAGTTTTCCCTTTTATTGGTTTTGGTCGGGTATTTACCAAATCGTAGCGTCTCCCACTACGAGTATGAGAACCTATATCTGGATCTTCCTTTGCTAATTTCTCTTTTCCTTGGATCATCACATTACAATCATAGTTCCAAGGGACTCTCTTGCTATCCTTATACGAAAAAACTGTTGGCTTTTGGATTATGACTCGCGGTGCTACTTGTGTTCTGAATTCATTGAATCTTGGCTTTGAGATGATCACTACTGGGTGGCTGCCCTTTTGGACTCGTTCCACTGATCCCTCGTCTGAGGCATAAACCTCTCGTCCTTCTGATCCTTCAATCTCCTCGTAAAATTCCATCTCTTTATTATCCATCAGATTTTGCACTATGGCTTTGAACTCAGTGCATTCCTGGATTCCATGCCCTTCTCTATTATGGAACTCGCAACGGTTCCTCTTACTTTCGGACCTCTCTTCTGAATCCGATATGATCAGTCCTCTCTCCACCATCTCCTTCCAAACCTGTCTGAATGGGATTTTGACTTCTGCAACCTCATATTTGACTTTCCTCCCATTATCATTTATTCCATTTACTCCTTGCTCTGTATGATTAGGTAAGGGGTTTTCTGCTACATTTGGTGCGGGTGAGTCGTCAAACTTTACAATCCCCATTTTTATTAGCTTTTCAACTACCTTCTTGAACGTGGTGCAATTTTTAATTGAATGCCTCGCGATCCCAGCATGATATTCGCAATGGGCATTTACATCATACCACTTGGGAAACGGGGGTTGCAGCGGTGTTAAGTAGAAAGGGGACACTACATGTACGTCAAAGAGGTTCTGGTACAGCTCTTTATATGTCATGGGTATAGGTGTGAACTGTATCCTTTCGGAGCTCACCCTTATGGTGGATTCTTGTTTCGGGGGACCCTGATGATTAGTAGTTGTTGTTTTTGGCTGGCTCACCATGATCGCTCTCGGATGGCCCTTGTTATATGCGCTCGTGTTATTCACCTCATTCTCCCTCCTTCTCAGGGCTGATCTATTGGTGCCTTCCCCTGCTTCAATTTTCCCACATCTTATCACATTTTCTATCATCTCCCCAGACATCACGATAACAAAAAAGCTTTTAGTAGCGCTCCCCAACATGTGGTTGATAAAGGGGGCCTTCAAAGTACTGATGAAGAGCATGGTCGTCTCTTTCTCTGAGAGTGGGGGTTGGACTTGTGTCGCTACCTCCCTCTATCGTTGGGCATACTGCCTAAAGCTCTCGTTTGTCTTCTTCTCCATGTTTTGGAGTGTAATCCTGTCAGGTGCTATGTCTGTCACGTGGTTGTACTTTTTCATGAAAGCTTGAGCCAAGTCTTTCCATGAGCCAATTTGGGAACGGGTTAACTGATTGTACCACTTGGCGGCAGACCCGGTCAGACTTTCTTGAAAGCAGTGGATTAATAAATGGTCGTTGTTGACATATCCTGTCATTCTCTGACAGAACATCATTATGTGAGCTTCGGGACAGCTAGTCCCATTGTACTTCTCGAACTCTGGCACTTTAAACTTCAGTGGGAGCACCAGATCTGGGATTAAGCTTAAATCTTTCGCATCGATCCCGCAACGGAAATCAGTAGTTTCCATTGCTTTAAACTTCTCTTCCAGCCACTTACACCTCTCTTCTAATTACCTTTGGGATTCTGTCGTTACTCTTTCCTCTTCTATCACTTCATCCAAATCAGGAACAATTGGATTGTTTGAATTATGGCCAAGGTTAGAGCCTGAGCCAGCCTGGAAATTCATCGGTACCGAGGCTCCGGCCTGAATCTGTTGTGGCCTGATAGAGACAGATGGCCTTTGTGTATTCATCTCTGGTGGTGCATGTACATGCGTTGGAGTAAAACTAGGAGGATATTGAGGATCACTTTCCATGATATTATCCATAGGGCCTTTCCCTTTGTCTATTCCTCCCGCCAGTAATTGAGTCAATTGAGACATCATATTTTTTTGTAATTCCATCATCCGATCTATCATATCCTGTTGGATCTTAGCCAGCTGCTCCTGCATTTACAACTGAAGTTTATCTTGCATCTCCCTTTAGAGCTGTTCGAGTTTTTCTAATCTCTGATCCATATCTTTCGTCTTGGTTCGGGTACCGTAGGGATGTTTGGTTTTTCTGGTGTCCAGGTTAATGCTAAAATAATTTTTATTCAATTAGAATCTTTTAATAACCTTTAATGCATATGAAATGAAAACGAATGCAAATGCATGAATACAAAGAAGGTGTCGGTTCTGATTCAATTCCATTTAGAAAACTTTATTAGAAAATAAAGCTCTTTACACAAAACGAATTACAAATACGGCTTTGCCCTAATACTCAGAGTTTTAACTTTCCTAAGCAACGAAGCTAGCTCCTGACCCCTGTCTGATTCCAATTCGTACTTCACACTTAGCGTGTCGACCTGAACTGCCAAGGTTTGCAGATGGTCAGCTACCTCCCGAATCTGAGCAACGGCTTCGCCCATAATGTAATGTCGGTCCCTAACTTGACTCTGAGAGTGATGAAGTTGTTCCTTCCAACGCTCCTCATTTGCTTCAAGTAGTTCTACCCGAAGCTCACAACTTTGCAAAGAGACTCTAGCTCTTCTATTCTTCCTTTCATTTCTTTAATTTTGTTCAAACTGGCTCTTAGCTCAGCCGCGGAATTACGATTTCTATACTGGTAGAGTGCTTTTTCAAGCTCTGCCATTCTGGCCTTTAATTCCCCTTTGTCGTTCTGGGCTTCTGATAGACTCTTTTCTAACGTCTCTATCTGAGTTTGAGCCTCTTGGAACCTTTTCTTCCACTGATCATCCTTGGTCTTTTCTGTTTGAATTTCCTCTCGCCACTGCTCTGAAGTTTTCCTTAATCCAGCAGTCCTCATCGATAGATGCATCTTCTTATAGGCCGTCTTTAAACTATCCAAATCCTCTTCAACCCGGCTTTTCCCTTTTCTTAACTTCTCAGCCTCTGCCTTTTGCACATCTACATCTAATCTCAAGTGCATTCTTTCTTCCTCTAACTGCTCAATCTTTTTCCCGAATTCAGAACTCTTCTTTTCAAAGTCTTGTCGTATAATCTCTAGTTCCGACGGGACAGCCTGTAGGTATTCTTCCATTAGTCGAGCACCTTCTAAACATGGCTCAAGAATATTATCATTAGTCCTTTTTCTAAACCATTCACTATATTTAGGCGTCGTCATAGAACCAACAGACAACCTCTTCATCCGGCGAGTTTGGTTCCAAGTAGTAGAGATTTCCTTGACCCTCTTCTTGTAATTATCTCCTTTATATGAAAACTCGCATTACGCTAGACCGTGCGTTATCGGTATAAACTGCCTTGATCCGTACTGTCTGAGTACAAGTAAAGGAGCATAACCAATGGCTCCCCAAATTCCGAGCAAAGGGACCCAATCGAAAATCCCACATCAGAACAGGATCTCATTGGGCACCAACCATGGAGCTCTCTATTTAATATCCTCTTCCCGAAGATTTTCTAGAAGTGCTATCCAATTCTCTTCTGACACATCATCTCTTTTCGGTGTTGCTGCTATCTCTTTCAGTGGGGAATAATTATCGCTGAAGACCCGATAAGAAATCTTTTCCACCTTCCAGAAGTGGCTGTGAAACCAAACCAACAACAACTGAGCGCATCCTACAATTCTGCCATCTCCGGATCTTCTACATGCATTCAGTGACCTAAAAGTTTCGGCCAAGATTGAAGGAACTGGCGTGATCCCTTTACTGAGTCGGTCGAAGAGATCTGTGACTGCTTCATCTATATACCCTAAGGCCCTAAGGAATAACATCAACCCGTAGATGCTCAATGCGAAGACATCAACTCTCCTCTTCATATCAAGGTGAGCTAGAATCAAATCCCTCAAATTCCTCCACGGGATGTACTTGTACTCCCCTTTTTTCTTAATCCTGGTGATAATCCACTGCTCACTCATTCCGGTAATGCTCATCAATTTCTTCCAAAAGGCTGGGACGTAAGCAGCTCTCGAATAGACTTTATCATTTTGAATCCTCGGACAATGCAGTAGAGCTGTGTATTCTTCCACGGTGGGTACCAAATCCACTCTCCCGAAGGTAAAACAACTATATGCGGGATTCCAGTACTGAGCGAGGGCTCGAAATAACTACTCGTCTACTTTGATGTCAAGTAAGTACGGTAAATCCCCGTAATTAAGGTAGAACAGCATCTTGGTCTCATCGTCCCACTGACCCCATATCACTTTTAACTCTTGAAGGTTATTCTGCGTAACACTAACGCGGGTGTAGTCCCATAACTCTGACACATGTCCCGCAGCTAGACTATCCCCCTTCTCTAATTGTGTTGTTTCTGACCAAGTTCGGACAGTCGCGTTATCTTTCACTTTATCAAGAAAGTCGTTTTCCATGCCAAGCTCTCTAATTTAGCAACTGAACCCAAATCAACACCTATCTCTAATATGAAAATGCATGCAAAGTAACAAAAATAAAACACAAAAAGTCGGTACAATATATAGAAATAAAAATTCAAAGTATGTAAAAAAAACATTCAAGCGCCTATCTGGGTGACCACTAAGGTTTATCATAGCTCTACCTAGGGTGGGCTCTTAGGGCTTTCTATATGCAGTTTGGTTCTAAAGTTGAGGTACCTGAACCAGCAGATTCCTCGATCCTCACCCATTATAGGCTCATATAGACCGAGTTCGGTTCAGAGGGACACATTTCCCTATGGCTGCACGGAGATGAAAATCTCACGAAGACATAGGTACGGATGCATCCCGAAAGTGATTCACTATCCTGCATAGAGGTGAAAACCTCACGAATGAGTAGCGTCTCACTCCCACTTAAAAGGGTGTGAACCGACGGTCATGTAATATGATGCCAAAGTATTCTATAAGACTCGAACCACAGCAATGAGATGACGCAAGCAAATGTAATAAAAAGGATTGTAATTGTTCAAATCAAATTTTCAATTTTCGACAAAAGGACAGAAATTAGTCAATTTTACGGCTTGACTCTCTCTAATGTGTCCCCAGCGGAGTCGCCAAGCTGTCGAAACCATTTTTAAGTTTTGAAAAAACGGGGATCGACTTTTAAAATGACAGATAGAGTCGCCACCGACCCCTTTTTTGAGGTGTGATCAGATCACCTTGAAATTGAAAAATTTAATAAAACTTTGATTTATTAAAATAAATCTTGGTCTACGGAACTCGAAAAAATGGGTTCAGGAGTCAGTTATGTACGAGGAAGGGTTAGCACCCTCGTAGCGCCCAAAATTGGTACCTAATTGATTTTTAATGTCTTAATGCCGAAAATTTGAAAAGATTCTAGATTACGATCCGAAAGAAAAAAAAACTTGAATAAACTAAAGGGATGCTGAGACCCGCTCATTTCGAATGAGTCAAATATCATACCCAGTGAGTTAGGATACAACATTTCAAATCCTCGAAATTAAACTTGTCTTTTAACCTTTAAGACTTATGTCTTTAAAATCTAAGAAGAATATTCGGTTATTCGATTCGAGTGAAAGATCGAAACCCAGTAAGTTAGGGCACAATTTCTCAAAATTCCCGAATTTGGAATATTGCCTTTGTTTTTTTAAAATTCTTATCCCGAGATGATAAAACGTCACATCCAGTGAGTTAGGACGCAACATCTCAAATTCTCGAGGATAAATTTTTTTAAAAATGTTTTGATTAAAAAAGAGGACTCGGTTACTAGGATTTAACGAGAAAAATCGAAACCCAGTGCGTTAGGATACAACATTTCGACACTTCCAAACACGAGTAATGCTTTATTTTAAAAAAACTTTTGAGTAAAATGATTTTAAAACTTGACTTTTTTAAACGAATAAAATGCGATGGAATGATAGTATACAAAGCAAAATGGAAATACATACACCAAATGTTATTTTAATGGATCACAAATAACCAATAAGCACAAATTAAGAACTACGAATCACGCGATGATGGCAATAATTATGGAAAACACAATTTTTCACTCAACCAATCTAAGAAATAAATAGACAAACTAGGAACTAAAACGAAACAAATAAAAGTTTAAAATGATTATTGTAAGACAAATGATAATGAATAATATATATAAAAACCGATCTAAAATAAATATTATAAATTGCAATAATAATGAAGTAATTTAAAATAATTAATATAAAATTATAAAATGGTTTAAAACATCTAATTTATAAAACAAAATAAAAAAACTAGATAAAATATAAAAAGGGAATTTAACTTGAATAATATACATAAAATGGGAAATAAATAATGCTAATAAAATAAAAATAAGTAAATAAATAAATTAAAACAGGTTAGGGACGAAATTAAAATGAAAACAAAATTAAAGTCTTAAAGCTAAACATTAAAACAACAAGGGACCTAAATGGAATGCGAGCGCAAAGAACAGGGGTTGAATGGGCAATTAACCCAACCCTTAAAACGCATTGTTTCGGCGCTGACCAAAATGAAACAGAAATAAATATTCTGGGGCAAAAATAAAAAAGGAACGCAGGACCACATTGTAATACGCCACAAAAGCGGAAGGGCTTGTTGCACCAATAACCCTTCACCGTAAAAAACACGCAGATCCTGAGGGTTCAAGTCAAGTCAACCTGGTCCAACTCAAAATAACGCCGTTTTGAAGCTATTGCTATTAGCCTTAAACGACGTCGTATCTCTCGCCTATAAAAGGCAAAAATTTGTTAAAAAAAATCATTTGATGCCTGATTTTAAAAAAAAAAAACAAGGGGGAAGAGGGTTGATTTTCTCTCTGGCTCCCCGATTCTGGGCCATCGGGCCTCCGTGGCGTTCGTCGGTCGCCGTTATCGGTGCCGCCGTCCATGGTGGTCGGAGGAGACCGGAAGAAGCCCGTTTCGATCGTTTTACTCCCCTAAACCCAGATCTAACCCTCAAACACTCAAAACCCCTCAAAAAAATCGAAAAAAAGTAAGAAACGTTTCGGTTTCGGCTCAAAAACGCTTCAGTTTCGGGTTCCGATCGTCACAAAAGGTAAAAAAAATCTATCTTTTTCTTAATCTATATATGTACAATATATTAAAACCGAAAATGAGATGAAAAAATGATGGGCAATATACCTCTGTTCTCTATTTCTGTATTCGAAAAAACGTGAAGAAAAAAAACAAATGTTTGCTTCCGCTTTTATAACCGGATTCAAAAAAGAAAATCAAAAATAAGAAAAATACAATCGTTTTCTTTTGATTTGCTTTTGTTGTCTATCCTTTCGTGCGCAGTGCGGGCATGCGTGGCGCTGTGCGGAGGCGGGCCGACGTGGAGGAGCGCGCGTGGCGTCTTGGCGTGGCGGCGCGGCGTGGCGGCGTGGTGGGGCATGCGCGCGCGCAAAAGCGCCCAAAACCCTAGGGTTTCGTTTGCTTTGAAAATATTTGGGCCCTTCAGGCCGTGTAATTGGGTTTTTTGATTGGGTTTAATTCGGGTTTTGGGCTAGGTTTAGTTATTGGACCTGTTTATTATTTCTTTGTAATGGACAGACTATTATTTTTGAACATTTATTTTTTGTTTTAATTGGTATGGGCCCGGGCAATAAGGGGTTCTTACATCTCTATTAGCTATTTTGTTTCATTCAATGCCACTACCATGTAAATAATATGTAAATAATACTACAGTGATTTTGTCTCTACTTCATTTAATCTTTGTGCTTTATTCATTAATTTGGGTAGTATGAAAGCACTGTTTTCTTCTTGATCTAGTCCATGGGATGAAACCTCAGTGATTTCAGTTTAACTTGGTGAAGTAGGTTGAGGAGGAGGACAAAACACAGAGCTGTCTTCCACTGTAAAATCAATACAACTAGGCATGTTCATTGCACTACTAGTCTCATTTTTGTAAGAAACCACTTCATGTTTTTTTACCTCTTCTGCTTCTCTTCCTTTGAAACACTCGGAAAACTAACCAATCTGGTCCACACATTTCACTCCTAGATATCTGCAAACATGGAAAACCCATTGCTAAGATTATGGTTCTAATCAATATTTAGGGTTACTTGCAACTTATATTAATTACCTGAGTTGAATCAAGAGTTGGCACTGGATCAACTCCCTTGTATAGGAATTCTTGTTGCTTGGGATTCAATAAATTTAAATAACATGAATTAATATATATTAATGTCAATTTATCTTATCATTTATTTAGTATGTTTTTTATTGAAATAGTGAATTGAATCCATACAAAAGAAGTATTCGATAGGCTCATTTGAATTGCCTAATCAAACAACTCCATTTTAAGCTCTCCTGAATTGCATTTGTAAGTACCTCTTATTACTTACACGTTTTAATTTAATACAACATTATTTTTGAGATAAATCCTTGTTAGTGATTTGAATTAAGGCATAATATCTTACATATTTCTTTGTGATATTACTATTTTAGGTTAAATGTGTTCATTTAATTATATAAGTAACATGTTTCTTATTTTTTTTTAAATATAAATAAACAAACATAAATAGTAATAAACAGATTTTAAAAAAAAAAATAAAAATGAAAAGAAATGGAGAGAGCAAAAAGAAGAAGAGAGAAAAACAATGGACAACCAAAGTATAGTATTACTTAAATTAATTACTTAATCTTGATTTCGGGTCTTCGACTCTTAATTAAAGACTTAGTGACTACCCATTATTCAATAGCACAATCAGATGGTGATATGATAATCACTACAAATTGACTTAATCCCCCATTAATTGCTTTGTTTTTATTTTTGGCGCTCAGGGAGCTGTGAGCTTGAGTTATTTCCGTCTAACAAGCTCAATTTCACACGCTCTTTAACTCTTTAAATACCTAATGTCCATTGGAGAAACTTGTATTTAATTATGCTTCCAATCCTTTACTTTTTAAATTTTTGAATTTTAAGCTTTATTTATTATTGGGGTTGGAAAACATTTTTCAATTAAATCTTGATTCCAAACCAATTTTTTTTTTTAAATAAGTCAGATTTTAGTCCAAAGTCAAAAAGTTAAAAAACTTTTGAAAAAAATATTTTTTAATGAAATTATTTATTTTTATCCCCTCGTTAAACCTTCCAACTTATAACTATAAGTTTAAAATTGTCATTTTATCTTCACAAAAGTATTTTTTAACCTCAATGGTAAACTTGTACTTATCAATTGAAGTTTTAAATTACACAATTTAAGAAACTAAATTGTTAAAAATAAAAATTAAAATTAAAATTTTGAAGAAGATAGAACTAGAGTTACTCTATAGTAATATGAAGAATAAATAGACATGTTGTCTGTTTAAAACATTTATTTACAATTTGGGTAAATTACTCTTTTAATCCTTATTTTTTTATTTTACTTAATTGGATTAACTTTTAATATTATCATATTAAAATTAACAATTTTAAATTGCTAAGCTTAAAATATAGTTTTTAAAAATACGCATACTACTAACATTTATCAAATTAAATTTTTATTTTTCAAATATAATAAAAGTTAATTATATTTATTAATTAAAGTAGTGAAAATATAAATATAAAATCACAAAAAATTGAATATTATCAATTTTAAAATTAAAACAAATTGATTTAACAATATATAAAATAAATAATCTGTGAGGAATTATTAATAATATTATTTAAACTATAATATATTAATATTGATATAATTTATTAAAATTTATTTAGAACACTTAAGTAACTGTAATTCATTGTCAACTTTAGACTTCAAGAACTACGAAATGGATAAGAGTTGGATGGATTTTTCAAGGGTAAGCAACGATTATCGAAATGGAGTACAAACTTTTCTAAATTTTGCATTTCGAAATGCAAGCTAAGAGAATATGATTCTTTGCCCGTGTAAGAAGTGTGGCAACATCAATTGGCATATTCGTGTATGGAAGGTATGTCCATGGAGAGTGTACATCTTGTACAACCTCTTCAACGATTAATCCGGCTTGTCCTCATAATGCTCACCATCAGTCTGTTAGAGAAGATGACATGGAAGGTATGTTGCAGGATGCATTTAATATGCATAGTCATGGTTTGCAATCAGTTCCACCTAAAATTATTGCATCCGATGATTGTGATATTAGTGGAAATGCTTTTTACCG
This sequence comes from Gossypium sturtianum, assembly GCA_025698515.1. Taxonomy (NCBI): domain Eukaryota; kingdom Viridiplantae; phylum Streptophyta; class Magnoliopsida; order Malvales; family Malvaceae; genus Gossypium; species Gossypium sturtianum. The sequence continues at coordinate 33,208,132 of CM046950.1, forward strand.
AAACGAGAAGAAGTGCACCTGATGAAGAGCCAAATGGAGAAGCGGCGAAGTTCTACAAGTTAATTAATGAAATGAATAAAGAACTTTATGAGGGATCGAAATTTTCAAAACTGTCATTCTACATTCGTCTTTTTCACTTAAAATGTTTGGGAGGGTGGACCGGAAACTCTTTTACGCTGCTGTTGGAGTTTTTGAGAAATATGTTTCTGTTTGCAAAAAAATCTCTCATTCATGCAAAGATATGAAGAAACTGATAAAGGATTTAGGCCTTGGGTACGACAAAATTCATAGTTGCCCAAATGACTGCATGTTGTATTGGGGTGATTGGAAAAACCAACAGTCTTGTCATGTTGACGGTAAATCTCGTTGGATGAATAGGAATGCAGAAGATGTGAATGAGGATGAAGGTAAGGCACAGTCAAGAGAGAAGCCAGTAAAGATTTTGCGATATTTTCCACTAATACCAAGACTTCAAAGGCTTTTCATGTCGTCAAAGACAGCCGATTCTATGAGGTGGCATCATGATCAACGAACCGATGATGGATTATTAAGGCATCCTGCGGATTCTTTAGCTTGGAAATTATTTGAAAGTAAATTTCCAAGCTTTGCAAGAGATCCTCGAAATGTGAGGCTTGGGCTAGCATCTAATGGATTTAATCCTTTTAAAATCATGAGCACTTCGTATAGTACTTGGCCTGTAGTGCTTGTTCCTTACAATTTGCCTCCGTGGATTTGCATGAAGCAATCTTCTTTTATCTTACCTATGATTATCCGTGGAGAGAAAGGTCCCGGGAATGATATTGACATCTATATGCAGCCACTTATTGAATAGTTGAAACAGTTATGGGCAGGTGTTAAAACATATGATGTCTTGAGAAAGGAGAACTTTTATTTACATGCAAATTTGTTGTGGACTATTAATTATTTCCCGGCTTATGCCAATTTATCTGGTTGGAGTACCAAAGGACGTTATGCTTGTCCTTGTTGTGCTGTGCAAACATGTTCGAAGTGGTTATATAATGGAAAGAAGTTCTCTTATATGAGGCATCATCAGTGGTTAGATAGAAATCATAGATTTAGATTTCAGATGACTCTATTTGATGGAACTGAAGAGTTCAGAGAAACTCCTGAGCAGACCATTGGATTTGAAATCTTGTTCATGTTAAAAGATATCAATTTTAGTTATGGAAAGATGAATCAACCACCCAACACGCAAACAAAGAAAAGACCAAGGGAGGCATATGTTGGCGATGTTGATCGGCAGAGTGATGATGAATCTGATAAAAAGAGTGATCCTAATGAGGCGAACTTGTGGAAAAGAAAGATTTTTTTTTTAGTTACCTTATTGAGAGCATCACATTTTACGACATAATCTTGATGTCATGCATATTGAAAAGAATGTTTGCGAGAACATCATTGGGACAATTCTCAATGTCCATAGAAAATCGAAAGACAATCTTAAGAATCGACTTGATCTAGTTGACATGGGAATTCGGCATGATCTTCATCCCCAATTACTTTCGAATGGAAAATCTCGGTTGCAGCCTTTTATTTTTACAATGTCGTAAAAAGAAAAAGAAGTGTTTTGCACAATGTTGAAGGATATAAAGGTCTCAGATGCGTATGCATCAAATATATTTCGATGTATGAGTCTTAAATATTGAAAATATATTCCCTAAAATCATATGATTGTCACATCTTGATGCAAGATTTACTGCCAGTTGCTTTACGCTGTTGTATGTCAAAAAAGGTGACGTCTTGTAACACTCCTAACCCATATCCGTCGCCAGAATAAGGTTACGGAGCATTATCGGGCTTATCACATAAACAATCATACATTTCATGTTCATTACTCATATTCAAACATAAATCATTCAATTACAGTAATATAGTCCCTAATACGAGCCCTTGAGGCCCAAAACATGTATTAAAAACAATTTGGGACTCAAACATGAACTTAAGAAATTTTTTAGAAAACATTGAAAATTGTCAAAGTGCAAGGGACACACGCCCGTGTGGGCAGGCCGTGTGTCTCACCCGGTCTAGAGAAATGCCCGTGTCTCAGGTCGTGTAGACATTCGAAATGAGATCACATGGTCGTGTCCTAGCCCGTGTCCAACCCCGTGTAACTCACTAACTTGGGTCACACGGCCAACCACACACCCGTGTGACTAGCCCGTGTAACTCACTGGCTTGGTTTCATTAAAAATTACAGGGGACACACGGCCGTGTCACCTGACCGTGTGTCACACACGGCTCAGACACGCGCCCCTGTGGACAAAATAGGCTATGTTCCAAGTCACATTCCTTACCCAAATTTTTACAACAACCTACACATACCAAAAAGCATATGACCATATCATCAATAGGCATTTAAACCAACCAAAAATCAAGTCTAAGTCATGCAATTTCATTACCAACAATCATAAGCTCTTAAGCATCACAACTAGCCATTCAAAATCATACCAATATCACTTCCAAAAGTTACCTAAATTGTTAAATGCATATATACACTTTTGTGCCTAACACACAACCTATATGCCATTTCTCAATCTCAACCATATGATACTCAAAATTTCCAAATCAAAATCAAGGCATTACCATGACAATCCAAACAACATACAAAATGAGGCTAACCACATATATATATATATACCAAATCAAGCCATATTAAATGACTAATTACATAACAAAAACATATAGGCTTTCATTAGCCAAAATATCTATACATGCCATATAACCAAAATACATAGAATACAAAGTACCAAAACAGCTGCTAGATAGTGTGATGAGATCTCCGAAAACTTCCAATCCAAGCGAGCTTCTGAATCACTATAAAATACGGAAAAGTAAACAGAGTAAGCAATTAAGCTTAGTAAGTTCGTATAACCTAAAACTCAGCTTACCATTTAATCACATTTTAAATAAATAAATATAGCTTAATGCAACTCAATTTAATCCAAAAGCCTAACACATAGTCATCCACAAGGTTATACATGAATTCACAAATCTCATAGATTTAATTCTCACATGATTCACGTACATACCTGTACTGGTTCATATCAAACTCATACACTTTCGTATCATCATTATGTCCGTTGAACCATTTGGAATAATATCAGATACTCGGGTATCTCGCGCACTAAGTGCCAATACATGGTCGAAACCATCTCTATCTCATATCTTATATAAATGCTCACTCTTGAACTATTACTGGGTTTGCTCATACAAGCTGACGGTCAAGACGTAGCTACACGGTATTGCTCACACAAGCTGACGAGTAACCGCAACACATGCTGAAAAACTCAGCCACTGGTAGAACGTACGGGACCAGCACCAAAACACGGTAACCCCTAATGACATGTCATTTTTATCCTATCTATTCCTAAGGTTTAACCGGGATCCATACAATTTCCAATATCTCATCGAGAATTTTCGTAGTCGTATCATCACAATTATATTAATTAAGCATGTAAGCACATATAATTTAAAGCTTATTAATATACGAACTTACCACGAATTAGTATGGAGAAAATCTACCAATCAATCCACTACTTTATCTTTGCCTCGATCTAAATCCGAACGTGGCTTTTCTTGATCTATATAATCAAATTTAACTACTTTAAGTCTCCTTCTACTCAATTCAATCCAAAAATTCATGTTATGGAAAAATTACTATTTTTCCCTGAACATTTAACTTCTTTACAATTTAGTCCCTATATCATAAAAATGTAAATTCATGCAATTTAATCCACACCCATGCTAACCAAATTTCATACAAGCTTATAGCAGCCCACACATTTCATTGTTTCACACATTTTACCACATAAATTTCACTTTTCTCAATTTAATCCCTATTTGACATTTTCAACCAAAATCACTTTACAAAACTTGTTTATCTAACAACAACCATTCATTTTTTATCATCAAACATAAAAACACATACACATTCATCAATGGTAAAACCCTAATACTTTAACAGGTTCACAAATTAGTCCCCGGGCTAGCTAGATTAAGCTACAACGACTCTAGAAACATAGAAATCATTAAAAACCGAGCAAAATTGCACTTACATGCATAGGAAAACTCTAAACGAATGCTCAAGCTCCTTCAATAGAGTTTTTCTCTCTTATTTTCGGTGGAAAGGATGGAAAAACAAGATGACATCTTTTGTTTTCATTATTTTACTAAGTTTATTTATTAAATTACTAATTTAACCTTAGTAATTAACCTTTGAAAACATCTATTTAGTGTCCATAAATGTCCACTCACTATAAAAATGGTCTAATTACCATATAAGGACCTCCACTTTAAAGTTCTATAGCTATTAGACACCTTTAGCTACTAGAACACAACTTTTGCACTTTACGCGATTTAATCTTTTTTCACAAATTGAGCATACAAACGGTAAAATTTCTTAACGAAATTTTCATATGACTCTACTATCAAGCTGTAGACATTAAAATAATAATAAAATAAATATTTTCACTTTAGATTTTTGGTCCCAAAACCACTATTCCGATTTCACTAAAAACAGGTTGTTACAACTCTCCCCCCTTAGGAATTTTTGTCCCCGAAAATCTTACCAGAAAATAGGTTAGGGTACTATTTTCTCATAGCTTCCTCGGGTTCCCATGTAGCCTCTTCAATGTCGTGACGTTGCCAAATAACTTTCACTAAAGCTATGATTTTGTTTCTTAACTCTATAATCTCTCGTGCTATAATTATGATCGGTTCTTCACTATACGACATATCGGGCTGAATATCAACTTCTGCCGGAGAAATTATATGTGAAGGATCTGATCGGTACCACCGTAACATGGATACATGAAACACATTATGAATCTTTTCCAACTCTGATGGTACTGGTCCTATTATCTCTATAATCTCATACGGCCAAATGACTCAATTTCCCTTTGCGACCAAATCGAAGAATCTTCTTCCACGGTGATACTTTTAGAAACACTCTGTCGTCGATTTGAAATTCAATATTTTACGTTTCAAATTTGCATACGATTTCTGTCGATATGAAGCTGCTTTCAAACTGTCGTGAATTACTTTCACTTTTTCTTCAGTCTCTCTGATCAAATCAACCCTGTGAATCTTTTTCTCACTAGGCTCGGTCCAGTACAACGGAGTTCAGCATTTATGACCCTATAAAGCTTCATATGGTGCCATCTTTATGCTCAACTGATAACTATTATTATACGTAAATTCCACCAACGGTAAATATTTTTCCCAGTTGCCTTCAAACTCTAAAACTCAGCAACGAAGCATATCTTCGAGAATCTGAATCACTCTCTCAGACTGACCATCATTCTGAGGATGAAATTCAGTGCTAAAATATAACCGTGTACCCAAAGCCTCTTGCAATTTCTTCCAAAATCGTGATGTAAACCACGGATCTCTATCCAAAATAATGAAGACTAGCACTCCGTGCAATCTGATAATCTCTGAAATGCACCATTCAGCTAATCTGTCAAGTGAAAAGTCTGTACGTACTGGAATAAAGTGTGCAGACTTAATCAAACGATCAAAAATAACCCAGATAGCATCTCTCTTTTTCAGAGATTGGGGTAATCTCGATATGAAACCTATCGAAACTCTATCCCATTTCCACTCCGGTATCATTACTGGCTGTAATAGTCCCGAAGGCACTTGATGTTCAGCTTTAACTTGCTGACAAATCAGACATTTGGACACAAAGTTAAGAATATCTCGTTTCATAATTGACCACCAATGCAACAGTCTCAAATCATTGTACATCTTGTTACTCCCCGGACGAACAGCAAAGCTACCACTGTGAGCTTCATGCAAAATTTTCTGTATAAGCTCTAGATTTTTCGATACGCAAACTCTACCTCGGAACAATAAACAATCATCTATTCCAATCTGAAATTTTGAATCAGGAGTCGACTCACACTGTACTCGTTTAGCTTTCAATTCATGATCACATTTTTGAGCTTCACAAATTTGCTGAAGAAACACCGGTTTAGCTTTTAACTCAGCTAAAATCGAGCCATCATCAGATAAGGTCAATCGTTTATTCATTACTCTCAAAGCGAACAAAGATTTTCAACTCAAAGCATCTGCGACTATATTAGCTTTCCCCGGATGATAATCAATCACAAACTCATAGTCTTTTAACAGTTCGAGCTATCTACGCTGTCTCAAATTTAGATCTTTTTGTGACATCAGATACTTCAAACTCTTGTGATCAGTAAATATGTGCCATTTTTCACCGAACAAATAGTGTCGCCAAATTTTCAACGCAAATACAATAGCAGCCAATTCTAAGTTGTGTGTCGGATAATTCTTTTCATGTGGCTTTAACTGTTTGGAAGTATAAGCTATCACTTTGCCTTCTTGCATTAAAACACATCCCAAACCGTTCAATGATGCATCACTAAAAATAACAAATTCTTTAACCCACTCAGGTTGAACTAGTACTGGTGCTTTGGTTAACAGTGCTTTCAACTGATCAAAACTCTGTTAGCATTTCTCAGACCACTCAAATTTTACATCTTTCTGCAATAAACGAGTTATCGGTGTAGCTATCATTGAAAACCTTTTAACAAATCTTCGATAATAACTAGCTAATCCTAGAAAACTTTTGACTTCAGATATGTTTCTTGGTGGTTTCCAATCAATAATTGCTAAGATCTTACTTGGATCAACTCTGATGCCTTCCGCTGAAACAATGTGTCCTAGAAATCTAACTTCTCAGAGCCAAAACTCGCATTTGCTGAATTTAGCAAACAATTGCTTATCTCTCAATGTTTGTAACACAATCCTCAAATGCTCAGCGTGTTCAGACTCATCTCGGGAATAGATTAGAATATCATCAATGAATACTACTACGAATCTGTCTAAATACGGTCTGAAAATTCTATTCATCAAATCCATAAATACTGCAGGAGCGTTAGTTAACCCAAATGGCATAACAAGAAATTCATAATGTCCGTACCTGGTTCTGAATGCAGTTCTCGACACATCAGAATCTTTAACCCGTAACTAATAATAACCAGAATGCAAATTAATCTTAGAAAATACTGTTGCTCCCTTCAACTGATCAAATAAATCATCAATTCTCGACAGAGGATACTTATTCTTAATCGCAACCTTGTTAAGTTGTCAATAATCAATACACAATCTCATTGATCCATCTTTCTTCTTAACAAATAGAACTGGTGCACCTCAAGGCGAGAAACTAGGTCATGCAAATCCTCTATCTGTTAACTCTTGCAACTGAGATTTCAACTCTTTTAACTCTGTAAGAGCTATTCTGTATGGAGCTATCAATATCGGTGATGTTCCCGGTACTAACTCAATAGCAAACTCAACTTCCCTGACTGATGGCAACCTAGGTAACTCTTCTGGAAACACATCTGGATATTCACAAACCACTGACACAGATTCAATCTTCGATTCAGTCACTTTTGTATCCAGTACATAAGCAAGGTAAGCATTACAACCTTTTCTTACATATTTTTGTGCTAACATAGCTGATATCACAATAGGCAACCCACTCGAATCATCGGATTCAATACGAAGAATTTCACTATTCTGACATTTCAACTCAATAGTCTTTTGTCTACAGTTTACAACAGCATCATGTAGAGTCAACCAATCCATACCCAAGATCATATCGAATTCATCAAACGGTAAAATTATCAAATCAACCGAAAAACAGTAACCTTGTGTCATCAAAGGACAATTCTTACAAACTTTATCAACTAGGACATACTGGCCTACGGCGTTCAATACTTTAATCACGAATTCAATGGACTCAACAGGTAAACTCTTGCTAGACACTAAATTCGTACAGACATATGAATGGGTCAATCCAGGATCAATAAAAGCAATTACATCAGTGTCATAAAGAGAAAAAGTACCGATGATAACATCTGGTGCCGATGCATCCTCGTGAATGCGGATAGCGTAAGCTCTGGCTGGTGCTCGAGTCTCAGATCTCACAGCACACTCATTTGTTGCACCTTTGCTACTATTCACATTTCCAGTATTTTGAGGTGGTCTCCCTCTGGCAATTGTATTACTCGGCCTTGTAGTCGGAAGTTTGTCTTTATCAGGTAACTCAGGACAATCACAAATAAAATGCTCATGCGAGCCACATCTGAAACAGGCTTTATTATTCATCCAACAATCTCCAAAATGCCGTCTTCCACACTGTTGACACTAAGGTTTGTTGGCTTTGACACTACCAACGCTCGATACTGAAGTGGCTTGAGCTTTTAGACTCGTGTGGTGCTTCCCATGATCTTTGTTGGAATACCCCATTGAAGCAGTCGAACGGTTATAAGAATCCCTTGATTTCTTTGACGATGAATGATATGATTTACCCATTAACCTCTTTCTCAAATCTCTAGCCTCAAAATCGGCTCTTCTCTTTTCTTTGCTAAGCTCATCGGCTTTGTGTGATCTATCAACTAACACAACAAATTCTTTCAGCTCAAGAATCCTGACTAAAAGCTTAATGTCTTCATTCAACCCGTCTTCGAACCATTTACACATAATTTCTTCAGTGGAGATGCACTCTCGAGCATACTTACTCAGTCTCACGAATTCTCTTTCATACTCGATTATGGTCATACGTGTAACAACCCGGTTTAGACCCTAGTAGGAACAGTGGTTTCGGGACCACAAATTCGAGTTAGAAAAATATTTTAATATTATTTTCTGTGTTTACAGCATGATATGTGATATGTGTGAAAATTTTATCGATTGGTTAGTTAATTGATAAAAAGGACTAAATCGCATAAAATGTAAAAGTGGCTTTCTAATTGTTAAAGGTGTTTAATGGCTATTAAATAGAAATGTGAAGCACTTGCATGTCAATTATACCATTTATAATAGTGGTGGACTTTTATGGACATGGTTAGTTAATTATTAAAGTTATTTCATTAAAGTTAAAATAGTAAAAAGTAAAATAACATGAAATAAAATAAAACAAAAACTAAAATGGCCATGCATTCATCTTTCTTGGCCGAAACATAAGAAGAAAATAAAGCTTTGAAAGCTTTAAATATTCGGCACCTTTGGAAGCTTGATTCGGGTATGTGTTTTGCTCGGTTTTTGATAAATTTTACGTTTTTGAGATCGTTGCTTCGAATACTAGCTAGCCCATGTTTGAATTTTTGAATTTGTTAATGTATTCATGAATTTCCATTGATGATAGCTTGTGGTTTTTTTTGTTTGATGATGAAAAATAAATATATGTTGTTAGATTATCATGTTTAATTAAGTGATTTTTGGTAAAAATGTGTATTAAGGATTAAATTGTGAAGTTTGAAAATTTAGGGGTCAAAATGTGAAATAAATGAAAGAATTGGGCTGCTAGGGACCTTAGAAAAATTTGGCTATGCTGGGGTGTGGAAAAATTTTGAATATTTTGTGTTTTGTGAAATAGGGACTAAATTGTGAAAAATGTGAAATGTTAGGAGCAAAAGTGTATTTTTCCCATTTATGTGTTTATGGATGAATTTGAATGAATATATGATCAAACGAGTCAAATTTGTATTAATTTAGATCAAGAAAAGAGGAAATCAAATTTGGATCGGGGGAAATCAAAAGTTGTTGATTAGTCATTCCGGTTCGTTTGTTTCCGTACGAGGTAAGTTCATAAGTAAATAAATGTCATTAATTTCGAATGTATATGAATTATAAGTGCTGAATTGAATTATTAAATATAATTGTGTATATGCCGAATTTGATATAAGCATGGGAGAATTAATTACGAGCTTGAATCGATCGAATTACGACGTCCGAAAGCCCCGTACGAACCTTAGGAATAGTTAGGATACATATGTCATGACATAGGATTCCGACATGTGATTTTGTGTAAGACCACGTGCGGGGCGTTGGCATCGACTTGAGATTTACGTGTAAGACCATATGTCGGGACATCGGCATCGTATATGATTTCGTGTAAGACCACATGCGGGACGATGGCATCGATATTTGATTACATGTAAGACCACGTCTGGGACGTTGGCATTGTACGAGCTTTTCGAGTTATCCGAGTATCCTATTTGATTCCGAACCGTTCAACGGGCAATGATACGACAAAACCGAATGTGAGTTCGAATTAAACGATTCAGGTATGTTTGAGTTTATATGAAGTTTGGAAATGAAGGTAAGTGTTGTTGCATAATATGATCATGTGAACTATTTGTGAAATGTGATTTTATATATATATATATGTGTATGAGATTGGAGGTATTCGGCCTAATTGAATTAAGTATAAATGTTCTTTTGATAATTTATTTGCTTATGACTTACTAAGCTTTCCAGGCTTACTTTGTGTGTTCATTCTATGTTTTATAGATTTTGGAAGCTAGTTACGAGCTCGGGGATCGTCAAGGAACTTCGTCACACTATCGATCGCTTTTTTTCGGTATTTTATAAGTTTGAACTTTGAACCTATGGCATGTATAGGCTAGATAATATGTTTGATCTTGAAATATGTATATATTTAGCCATGAGAAAATGGCTTGATTATAATGCTAATGGTTGTGTAAATTCGGTCATGGTTTAAGCTTATATGGAAAGTAATCTCATGGTATATATATGTTGTGGTGTTTGGTCATGTGTTTCGGCAATGAGGTAAATGATGGATTGTAACAGCCCGATTTAGGGCCTAGTTGGAATAGTGGTGCGAGACCACAAATTCGAGGTAAATTTATGAGTTTTTAAGGTTCATGCCATGTTTGCATGTTAGTGTGAAAGTTTCATGAAGCAATTTTGCTAAATTGAGGTTGAATGGTAAAAAAGGACCGATATGCAAAAGTTGCATAATATGAGTTTCTAGAAGCATTTTGTATGAAACAGCTTTAGAATAGCAATTATAAGTCCTTAAATAGCAATTTTCCCAAATCATAATTTTTGGACAAAATTGGACATGAGTTAGTAAAATAGAGAATTTTTAAGAGAAGGGCATTTTAGTCATTTGTCTATTAAATGATTAATAAAGGAAAAAGATGACAAAAATCACTATCATCTTCTTCCTCATTGCCGAAAATTTCAAAGAACCCATAGCTAGGGTTTGTTCATCTTTCAAGCTTGCTAGAAAGTTCATCTTAGCCCCGTTTTTAATATTCTTCGTATTTTTGAAGTTCTTGTATTATGAATTAGCTATTTTTAGCTATAAAGTGAGCTAAGATGCATGTTCAAAAATCTACCCATGAATGATATGCTTGTTAAATGATGTTTTATGGAAGTTTATGAGAGTTTGATGTTAGATAAACATCTTTTTCTAAGTGAATTTCATGAAAAATGAGCATAGGGACTAGTTTGTAAAAGTTATGAGATTGTTCATACATATTAGAAATAGTGAGAATTAAGGATTGTCATAGTAGAGAAAATGAATCAGCTAAGCATAAAGTCTAAGAAAATTGAATGAGAATTATTTTACGAGCCTTGGGGCAAAAGTGCAAATATGAGAAAGTATGAGGGCAAAATAGTAATTTTGCCAAAATATGAGTAAAGAGTCAATTTAGTCAATGTGATTATTAAATGATCTATTTATGACTATAGATCAAGAAAAATGAGGCCCGGATCGAAACCGAGGCAAGAACAAGGTCGAGGACTAAATTGCATACCTAGCTACATTTTGTATATTGAGGTAAGTTTGTATGATTTCTAAGCTTTATGATTTATATCATTGAATTGCTTAGTATAATGTACAATTTTATTATGAAAATGTTTAATTTTATGTTAAACAAAGAAATTAATGAGATCAAGCATGAGAAAGCCCCGATTGAAGTTGAATAGCTTAGGATACTCGATCTACCACATGAAACAAGAAAGTCCGTATAAGACCAAGCCGAGGCATGGCATCGGCAAGCAAGCAAGTTATCATGTAAGTCCAAGGCAAGCTTGGCATTGAGAAGTTATAATGTAAGTCCAAGGCAAGCTTGGCATTGAGAAGTTATCATGTAAGTCCAAGGCAAGCTTGGCATTGAAAAGCTATCAAGAGAAAGAGATTTCAAGTAAGTCCAAGCCAAGGCTCGGCATTGACCAGTTCATGAGCAAAGATACCAAGTAAGACCATGTCAAGACATGGCAATGGTAAGTTCCCAAGGGAACTCACGAGAAAGACTTTGTATAAGTCCATGTCAAGACATGGCCTCGAAACTAAGATGAGATTTAGTATCCTCGGTTATTCATATAAATTCATCGGGCAAACGAGTTAAGCTCCATTGAGATAACAAGAAAGCTAAGTAAGCAAAGTTATTATTAAGTGAAAATGAGTATTATTCATGTTATGAATGATGAATTAGAAATTATGAGTATTATGTTCAAGTATGCTGATCAAAGTGATCAAGTGATACAGGTACTTTGTTTGCCTATCAAGTATGAGATTAGTAAGTTTCATGAGATATGTAAGAATCAAGTATGAGTAAGTAAGCTTTATAGCTGAATTTATGATACCATTGTTTATATCAAATGGTCTATATTAAGTAAGAATGTTGCTATGTGCATTATGAAAACTTACTAAGCTAAACGCTTATGTCTTTCATTCTTTCTTTCCATGTAGTCCCTCCAAGCTAATATCAAGGATCACCGTCATCGGAGCTCGGAGCACACTATCAATCGCTATTTTGGTATAGCCAAGTTGTTTTATTAAGTATGGCATGTATATGAAGCATTACATTTTGAGTAAATGTTTTAAGAAGAGCCAAAGTATAGGCTATTAAGTTTGTTATTCTTTTGTATATGGCTAAGTGATTGGCCAAGTGTGTATGTTTATAATTATCAATGAAGCATGTAGTGTTATTCATGAATGATGTAGTATTGAGTTGTTGAAATGAGTATGAATTGGATCTTAATTTCAGGGTGGCAATTGGCTTGGTAAATAGCCTCTAAGTGCCCACACGGTTGGACACACGGGTGTGTGTCTAGACCGTGCGTAACCTGCACCTTTGCATCTTAAGGAAGAATATCAAGTTGTAGTACACGGTCTAAGTCCACGGGCGTGCTATGGCCGTGTGAAATAAGTCAGAATATCAAGATATAGTACACGGTCTAAGTCCACGGGCGTGTCTTGGCCGTGGGCAAATTGGCAGAATACTGAGTTTTTAGGCACGATCTGGGGACATGGGCGTGTATGTCTATCCACGGGCGTGTCTTATCTTACACCTGACGTGTGACCCTCGTTTCAAAGAAAAGTTTTTCGATTGGGTTTCAAAGTTTATCAAAGACGAGTTTAAGGCCTCGTAGGCCCATGAAATGTCTGAGTTGTTTAAGAATGAGAAGTTTTAATTTCGGAACGAAATTTTATAGCCCATAATGTCATGATTAAGCAAGTTCAAGCATAGTAATGTCTTGTATCATGTCTGAGCCTCGGACTCGGGTATGGGGTGTTACATTTAGTGGTATCAGAGCTACGATTTAGTCGGTTCTAGGACTAACGTAGCACGAGCATGAGTCTAGCTATACATGCCATACGTAAGAATGTTTTTATAATGATAGTGTGACGACTTAAATTATGTTTATATGTATATAGTAAATGGATCATGAAAGAGATATGGCGGATGATGTAGAAATAACGCCACGGCTCCCACCTGAAGGGGGTGGTGCGAATGAGAACGAGAATAGACCCACTACGGTGAGTCAAGGAGGAGGAGAAGAGGCTAGAGAAGCCTTCCTCCATATGATGAACACATGGTACATGGAGTTCGTTCAGTCGAACCCGAATGCACAACCCCTCCACCCCGCCTATTCCTCAACCTATCCCAAGTAGCCCCTCAAGTAATAGAGGTGGCAAGAGGAGTTAAGCCTCCAGCTTGATAGGATCGGAAACATGGGGCTGAAGAATTCGGGCTAGAAAAGATGACGATCCTAAAGAGTCAATTATGGTTAGAAAATACCATCGTAGTATTTAATGAGTGTCATGTACACACTGAAGAGTGCATGAAGTGCGTAGTTTCTCTTTTAAGAGATTCTGACTACCAATGGTAGAACACCTTGGTATCAGTAGTCCCAAGAGAGAAGATCACGTGGGAATTTTTCCAAGAAGAGTTTAAGAAAAAGTATATCACCAAAGGTTTGTGGACCGAGAAAAGAAAAGAATTCCTAGAATCAAAACAAGGTAAGATGTCTCAGAATCGACTACGAGCGTGAGTTTCTAAGACTCAAAGAAATACGCTCGAGAATGCGTGTCCACCGAAGCCATCATGAGTAAAAGATTTGAAGATGGGCTAAATGAGGACATCAAACTGTTTGTTGCTGTCCTAGAATTGAAGGAATTTGTTGTGCTAGTCGAGAGGGCTTGTAAAGCCGAAGAACTAGTAAAAGAGAAGAATAAATCTGAAATGGAGTCTCGTGACTCTAGAAAGAGGCATTGGAACAAGTCATTCCAATCTTCATCCAATAAGTCAAGAGATTTCCCTGCCCAATCGGCTACTTCCACTGGATTTTCCAAGAAGGACAAGAGTAAACAGTATTCGAAAAATAAAGCACAGACTACTTCAGTCGCTAGTATAGGGAATGTTCGATCTGATAGACCCGAATGCCCACATTATGGTAGACTCCATTTAGGAGAATGCCAAGCACACAAAAATGCATGTTTCAGATGTGGTTCCCAGGACCACTACATAAAAGATTATCTAGAGATGATGAAAGAGGACGGAACTCAGAACCCGAGATCCGAGAGTATGGTCAGAGGAAGGCCATAGAGAAACCCCGAAAGTGGGGCAAGTGGAAGAGGTAACCCTAGAGAGCAGGCCGCGAGACCCGAGGGTAGGGCGCCTGCACGGACTTATGCCATTCGCGCTCGCGAAGAGGCATCTTCCTATGATGTTATCACGGGTACCTTCTCTCTTCATGATGTTAAAGTTATTGCTTTAATAGATCCCGGATCCACACACTCTTACATTTGCATGAAATTGGTATCCGATATGAGTATGCCTGTAGAGTTTACAGAATTTGTGATTAAAGTGTCTAATCCTTTAAGCAAGAGTGTGTTAGTTGATGAAGTATGTAAAGATTGCCCATTAATGATTAGAGGTCATTGTTTTAAAGCAAACCTTATGTTGCTACCATTTGACGAGTTTGACCTCATTCTCGGTATGGACTGGTTGACTGCCCATAATGTAATAGTTAATTGTGGGAAGAAATACATTGAAATGAGATGTGAGGATGGGAACACCCTTCACATAGAATCAGATGAACAGAGTAGATTGTCAGAATTGATTTCTCACGTGACGGCACAGAGATACATAAGAAAGGGGTATGAAGCATATTTGGCCTTTGTGATGAATGAAAAAGAAACAGAGTTAAAGATTGAGTTAGTGCCAATGGTATGTGAGTACGTGGATGTGTTTCCCGAGGAATTGCCAGGACTACCACCAGTTAGAGAGGTTGAGTTCACCATTGAGCTAGCTCCTGCATCGCATGTACCAATATCTATTACTCCTTACGTGAATGGCTCAAGACGGAGTTGAAGGAGCTGAAGTCGCAGTTACAAGAGTTGACAGATAAAGGCTTTGCAAGGTCAAGTTGTTCTCCCTGGGGTGCTCCGGTTTTATTTGTGAAAAAGAAAGATGGCACTATGAGATTGTGCATAGATTACCGTCAACTTAATAAAGTGACAGTAAAGAACAAGTACCCATTTCCTAGAATTGATGATTTGTTCGATCAATTGAAAGGAGCCACTGTGTTCTCCAAAATAGACTTGAGATCAGGGTACTACCAGCTACGAGTAAAAGAATCAGATGTGCCTAAAACAGCCTTCCGAACAAGGTATGGGCATTATGAATTTTTAGTCATGCCCTTTGGTTTGACCAATGCTCCGGCGGTATTCATGGACTTAATGAACCGCATGTTTAGACCATACCTTGACAAGTTTGTAGTCGTTTTCATTGACGACATACTGATTTATTCCCGAGATGAGAATGAGCATGCTGATCACCTACGGACAGTTTTACAGATTCTACGAGAAAATCAATTATATGCCAAGTTCAGTAAAAGCGAATTTTGTCTCAAGAAAGTAGGGTTTCTGAGACATATTGTCTCGGAAGAAGGAGTTCGAGTAGACCCCAGTAAGATTTTGACCATAATGGATTGGAATCCACCGAAGAATATTTCTGAGATTAGAAGCTTTCTAGGCCTAACCGGCTATTATAGACGATTCGTCAAGGGGTTTTCTGTTATTGCAACCCCGATGACTAAATTGTTACAGAAAAATGTGAAATTTGAGTGGATGAAAGATGCCAACAAAGTTTCGAAACCGAAAGCGATGTTGATAGAAGCCCCGATTTTGGTTCAACTTTGAGACAGGGGAAAGAATTTGTGATTTCCAAATGATGCATCCTTAAATGGATTAGGTCAGTACTTATGCAAGAAGGCAAAGTTATTGCTTATGCCTCCGACATATTGAAGCCTCATTAGAAGAATTATCCGACGCATGATTTAGAGTTGGCTTGCCATAGTCTTCGCATTGAAGATATGGAGACATCACCTATATGGTGAGAAATGTCGGATTACACCGATCATAAAAGTTTGAAGTACTTGATGACGCAGAAAGAGTTGAACTTAAGACAACGGAGATGGTTAGAGTTGATAAAAGATTATGAGATGGTCATTGATTACCATCCCGAAGGCGAATGTGGTCGCCGACGCTTTGAGCGTAAAAATCCTTATTTGCATTAAGGGCAATGAATTCACGGATGACTTTGTCCGATGATGGTTCTATTCTAGCCGAGAGTTGAGAGCTAGACCAATATTCCTCCAAGAGATCATTGAAGCTCAAAAAGAGGATAGTGAATTGCAAGTTCGAGAGATCGATGCTAGACAGATGTTGAGTCGGACTTCCTGATTAGTCCCAATGGAAGTCGATGTTCAAAGACGAGTTTGTGTACCAAGAAAAGAAGAGCTTATTCAGAGAATTTTGTATGAGGCCCATAATGGATGTTTATCTGTACATCCGGGTAGTACCAAGATGTATAATGACTTGAAGCAACAGTATTGGTGGCCGAGAATGAAGAAAGATATTTTAGAATTTGTTTCCAAATGCTTGATTTGTCAACAAGTAAAGGCTAAACACCAAGTACCTTCGGGTTTGCTTCAACCCATTTTAGTTCCGGAGTGGAAATGGGACCGTATTACTATGGATTTTGTAACGGGTTTACCATTGTCTCCGAGTAAGAAAGATGCCGTATGGGTTGTAGTTGATAGACTCACGACATAAGCCCATTTTATACATATTCGAGTGGATTACTCCCTTGACAAGTTGGCAAACTTGTATGTTTCAGAAATAGTAAGACTTCATGGAGTTCCCTTGTCAATTATATCGGATAGAGATCCAAGATTCACATCCAGGTTTTGGAAGAAGTTACAAGAGGCCTTGGGTACAAAGTTGAATTTTAGTACCGCTTTTCATCCTCAAACTGACGGTCAGTCAGAGAGGTTAATTCAAGTACTCGATGATATGCTCGAGATGTTGTATTCTTGAATTCGAGGCGCTTGGAAAAGTTTCTCCCATTAGTAGAGTTTGCCTACAATAATAGTTTTCAGTCGAGCTTAAAGATGGCGCCTTATGAAGCTTTATATGGGCGTAAGTGCCGAACGCCTCTATATTGGACTGATCTTAAAGAAAACCAAATTCACGGGGTTGATTTGGTTAGAGAAGCTAAAGAGAAAGTGAAAGTGATACGAGAAACTTTAAAAGTCGTGATCGACATGCATGAAGTCTTATTCGGACTTAAAGAGAAAAGAGATAGAGTATCAAGTCGGAGATAAAGTTTTCTTGAAAGTGTCACCTTGGAGAAAAGTTCTCAGATTTGGCCGAAAAGGCAAGTTGAGTCCACGTTTTATTGGACCGTATGAGATTACCGAGAAAGTTGGGCCTGTAGCTTACAGATTGGCTTTGCCAATCGAGTTAGAAAAGATACATGATGTATTTCACGTGTCAATGTTGAGACGCTACCGATCAGACCCTTCACATGTAATTCCCCAGTCAGAGATAGAGATTCATCCCGACATGACTTATGGTGAAGAACCAGTCAATATTTTAGCTCGGGAAGTTAAGCAGCTAAGAAAGAAAAGTATTTCCTTAGTGAAAGTATTGTGGCAAAGACATGGAATAGAAGAAGCCACATGGGAACCAGAAGAGAGTATGAGAAACCAGTATCCAAACCTTTTTGCTGGTAAGATTTTCGAGGACGAAAATCCCTAAGGGGGGAGAATTGTAACAGCCCGAATTAGGGCCTAGTCGGAATAGTGGTGCGAGACCATGAATTCGAGGTAAATTTATGAGTTTTTAAGGCTCATGCCATGTTTGCATGTTAGTGTGAAAGTTTCATGAAGCAATTTTGCTAAATTGAGGTTGAATGGCCAAAAAGGACCAAATTACAAAAGTTGCAAAATATGAGTTTCTAGAAGCATTTTGTATGAAATAGCTTTAGAATAGAAATTATAAGTCCTTAAATAGCAATTTGCCCAAATTATAATTTTTGGACAAAATTGGACATGAGTTAGCGAAATAGAGAATTTTTAAGAGAAGGGCATTTTAGTCATTTGTCTATTAAATGATTAATAAAGGAAAAAGATGACAAAAATCACTATCATATTCTTCCTCATTGCCGAAAATTTCAAAGAACCCATAGCTAGGGTTTGTTCATCTTTCAAGCTTGCTAGTAAGTTCATCTTAGCCCCGTTTTTAATATTCTTCGTATTTTTGAAGTTCTCGTATTATGAATTAGCTATTTTTAGCTATAAAGTGAGCTAAGATGCATGTTCAAAAATCTACCCATGAATGATATGCTTGTTAAATGATGTTTTATGGAAGTTTATGAGAGTTTGATGTTAGATAAACATCTTTTTCTAAGTGAATTTCATGAAAAATGAGCATAGGGACTAGTTTGTAAAAGTTATGAGATTGTTCATACATAGTAGAAATAGTGAGAATTGAGGATTGTCATAGTAGATAAAATGAATCAGCTAAGCATAAAGTCTAAGAAAATTGAATGAGAATTATTTTACGAGCCTTGGGGCAAAAGTGCAAATATGAGAAAGTATGGAGGCAAAATAATAATTTTGCCAAAATATGAGTAAAGAGTCAATTTAGTCAATGTGAGTATTAAATGATCTATTTATGACTATAGATCAAGAAAAACGAAGCCCGGATCGAAATCGAGGCAAGAATAAGGTCGAGGACTAAATTGCATACCTAGCTACATTTTGTATATTGAGGTAAGTTTGTATGATTTCTAAGCTTTATGATTTATATCATTGAATTGCTTAGTATAATGTACAATTTTATTATGAAAATGTTTAATTTTATGTTAAATAAAGAAATTAATGAGATCAAGCATGAGAAAGCCCCGATTGAAGTTGAATAGCTTAGGATACTCGATCTACCACATGAAACAAGAAAGTCCGTATAAGACCAAGCCGAGGCATGGCATCGGCAAGCAAGCAAGTTATCATGTAAGTCCAAGGCAAGCTTGGCATTGAGAAGTTATCATGTAAGTCCAAGGCAAGCTTGGCATTGAAAAGCTATCAAGAGAAAGAGATTTCAAGTAAGTCCAAGCCAAGGCTCGGCATTGACCAGTTCATGAGCAAAGATACCAAGTAAGACCATGTCAAGACATGGCAATGGTAAGTTCCCAAGGAACTCACGAGAAAGACTTCAGTATAAGTCCATGTCAAGACATGGCCTCGAAACTAAGATGAGATTTAGTATCCTCGGTTATTCATATAAATTCATCGGGCAAACGAGTTAAGCTCCATTGAGATAACAAGAAAGCTAAGTAAGCAAAGTTATTATTAAGTGAAAATGAGTATTATTCATGTTATGAATGATGAATTAGAAATTATGAGTATTATGTTCAAGTATGCTGATCAAAGTGATCAAGTGATACAGGTACTTTGTTTGCCTATCAAGTATGAGATTAGTAAGTTTCATGAGATATGTAAGAATCAAGTATGAGTAAGTAAGCTTTATAGCTGAATTTATGATACCATTGCTTATATCAAATGGTCTATATTAAGTAAGAATGTTGCTATGTGCATTATGCAAACTTACTAAGCTAAACGCTTATGTCTTTCATTCTTTCTTTCCATGTAGTCCCGCCAAGCTAATATCGAGGATCACCGTCATCGGAGCTCAGAGCACACTATCAATCGCTATTTTGGTATAGCCAAGTTGTTTTATTAAGTATGGCATGTATATGAAGCATTACATTTTGAGTAAATGTTTTAAGAAGAGCCAAAGTATAGGCTATTAAGTTTGTTATTCTTTTGTATATGGCTAAGTGATTGGCCAAGTGTGTATATTTATAATTATCAATGAAGCATGTAGTGTTATTCATGAATGATGTAGTATTGAGTTGTTGAAATGAGTATGAATTGGATCTTAATTTCAGGGTGGCAATTGGCTTGGTAAATAGCCTCTAAGTGCCCACAAGGTTGGAGACACGGGTGTGTGTCTAGGCCGTGCGTAACCTACACCTTTGCATCTTAAGGCAGAATATCAAGTTGTAGTACACGGTCTAAGTCCACGGGCGTGCTATGGCCGTGTGAAATAAGTCAGTATATCAAGATATAGTACACGGTCTAAGTCCACGGGCGTGTCTTGACCGTGGGCAAATTGGCAGAATACTGAGTTTTTAGGCACGGTCTGGGGACATGGGCTTGTATGTCTATCCACGGGCGTGTCTTATCTTACACGGGCGTGTGACCCCTGTTTCAAAGAAAAGTTTTTCGATTGGGTTCCGAAAGTTTATCAGCACGAGTTTAAGGCCTCGTAGGCCCATGAAATGTACGAGTTGTTTAAGAATGAGAAGTTTTAATTTCGGAACGAAATTTTATAGCCTGTAATGTCATGATTAAGCAAGTTCAAGCATAGTAATGTCTTGTATCCTGTCTGAGCCTCGGACTCGGGTATGGGGTGTTACATGGATGCTTGTTGAGTTATAGTATGTAATATATTAGTTAAGTAATATGTATGTCATATATGTGTGGTGTGCTTGGTATATGCTTATGGTTTAAAGTAATGATATGTATGGTTTATGATTGTTCATTATGGTAAGCTTGACATTTTGGTATGTTTCGCATTTGTTGATTTTTATGATTCGGCTCAGACGAAGTAAACATGGTTGATGGATATATATATATTTCGGTTGTGGCTTAATATTGGCTTATTTGGAAGGTATGATTTGTATTATGAATTAGTTCAAGTTAGTAAGCTTAATACAGAGTATATATGGTTGTGATGTTTGTTATATGATTCGGTAAAGGGGTAAATATAAGCATAATGTATATTCGGCCATGATGCTAATTTATTTTAGAAGTGTGTTTATGACATATTTTATGTGATGGAATGGTATGATTATTGTGTATATATTTGATGATTGAAATTATGACCATTTGGATAGTTAAAAATGTTAAGTTAATGTTTATAATCGGCTAGTCATAAGTAAAATAAGTGTACATGACAACGATATGATCATGTATAGTTGGTTATTTAGATTCGGCTTGTGATGGTTAATAATGATCATGATTTGTAACGGCAAGGTTAGCTTAATATTGAATGATAAAATTTTTGTGCTACTTTTGAACATAAATTTGATAGCTAAAATAAGTGAGAAGGGAATTGGTTATGTGAGTGCAATTTATGCATGATAATTAGCATGCGAATGGGGTGTACTATGGTTTGTATTTTGTGCTCTTATAATGGTTCATAGTGATAGGCTAAAATGCGCATTATATATGTTTCATTAAAGTTATGTTCGGTCATATGGTAATGATACTAAGGTTGCATATGTGTTTGGACAATAATTGGTGTGTAATAGTTTGTTTGGTTTTTAATTTGCGCACATGCAGAGTTAAGGAAATGATATGTTTGATATTTGTCAAATTAAATAGATATATTGGCATGTATTCAATATATTTTTGAATGTCTTAATGTATGCACATGGAATTTGTCATGTATTAAGCTATATTATAATTTGATTATTTGAAAGCTATAAAGGAGATGTAAATATGATTCGTATAATTGAGTTTATATTACCTTAAACATGAATAGTAATGAATGACTCTCCTAAACTGTGTATTGTTCGGTAATGCCTCGTAACCCTAATCCGGTGACGGATACGGGTTAGGGGTGTTACAATACGACCCTATTTCAACTCTAAAAAATCCTTACGTTTTTTATCAAGAAACTGCTAACTTATGTACGTTTTCCTGAACTCGATCTGAAAGAATTCCCACGTGACTCGTTCTCTCGGCACTACAGATATTAATGTGCTCCACCACTGATATGTAGCATCTTTCAGAAGAGAAACAACACATTTAACGCATGCTGATAGTGTACACGACAACTCATAAAATACCCGGATCGTATTCTCTAGCCAAAACTCGGCTCTCTCAGGATCATCATTAACTGTAGCTCTAAACTCTTCGGCCCTATACTTTCGAATTTTATCAACAGGTGGTTTGCTTAAACGTACAGATTCCAGAACTTGAGAAGCTACCGGAACCGGTTGGGGAAAAGGTGGGGGTGGAGGTTGTTGAGTAGGCAGATTCATTCGGACAAACTCAGAGAACCACTCATTCATCATTTGGAAGAAGGCTTCATTGGCCTCCCTTCCATGACCCTCAAATACGCATCTCGATCCAGACGGTGCTGCTCCATGAACGGAGGCTGGCGCATTACTTTCTACATCATCGAAGTCTGCTCGATTGGAATCCATTACTATATGAAAACATGATTTAAAACTTTCAGGAGATATCACACTATCACAGGTTAAATATGGCATGTATAGCTAGACTCACATACGCTACGCTATTCCTAGAATCGATGAAACCGTAGTTCTGATACCAATAAAATGTAACACCCCTAACCCGTATCTGTCGCCGGAATAAGGTTACGAAGCATTACCGGACTTATCACATAAACAATCATACATTTCATGTTCATTACTCATATTCAAATATAAATCATTCAATTGCAGTCATATAGTCCCTAATACGAGCCCTCGAGGCCCAAAACATGTATTAAAAACAATTTGGGATTCAAATGTGAACTTAAGAGAATTTTTAGAAAACATTGAAAATTATCAAAGTGCAGGGGACACACGCCCGTGTGGCCAAGCCGTATGTCTCACACGGTCTAGAGACATGCTCATGCCTCAGGCCGTGTAAACATTCGAAATAAGATCACATGGCCATGTCCAAGCCCGTGTCTGACCCCGTGTAACTCACTGACTTGGGCACACGGCCAACCATACGCCCGTGTGACTAGCCCGTGTAACTCACTGACTTGGTTTCATTAAAAATTACAGAGGACAAATGGTTGTGTCACCTGACCGTGTGTCACACACGGATGAGACACACGCCCGTGTCTCTGCCCGTGTGGACAAAATAGGCTATGTTCCAAGCCACATTCCTCACCCAAAATTTTACAACAACCTACACATTCCAAAAAGCATATGACCATATCATTAATAGGCATTTAAACCAACCAAAAATCAAGTCTAAGTCATGCAATTTAATTACCAACAATCATAAGCTCTTAAGCATCACAACTAGCCATTCAAAATCATACCAATATCACTTCTAAAAGTTACCGAAATGGTCAAATGCATATATACACTTTTGTGCCTAACACACAACCTATATGCCATTTCTCAATCTCAACTATATGATACTCAAAATTTCCAAATCAAAATCAAGGCATTCCCATGGCAATCCAAACACCATACAAAATGAGGCTAACCACATATATATACATACCAACATATGCCAAATCAAGCCATATTAAATGACTAATTACATAACCAAAACATATAGGCTTTCATTAGCCAAAAGATCTATACATGCCATATAACCAAAATACATAGAATACAAAGTACCAGAACAGCTGCTAGATAGTGTGATGAGATCTCCGAAAACTTCCAATCCAAGCGAGCTTCTAAATCACTATAAAACACGGAAAAGTAAACAGAGAAAGCAATTAAGCTTAGTAAGTTCGTATAACCTAAAACTCAGCTTACCATTTAATCACATTTTAAATAAATAAATATAGCTTAATGCAACTCAATTTAATCCATAAGCCTAACACATATTCATCCATAAGGTTAGACATGAATTCACAAATCTCATAGATTTAATTCTCACATGATTCGCGTACATACATGTACTGGTTCATATCGTACTCATACATTTTCGTATCATCATTATGCCCGTTGAACCATTTGGAATAATATCGGATACTCGGGTATCTCGCACACTAAGTGCCAATACATGGTCGAAACCATCTCTATCTCATATCTCATATAAATGCTCACTCTCGAGCTATCACTAGGTCTGCTCACACAAGCTGACCGTCAAGACCTAGCTACATGATACTACTCACACAAGCTGACGAGTAACCGCAACACATGCTGAAAAACTCAGCCACCGGTAGAACGTACGGGACAAGCACCCAAACACGGTAACCCTTAATGACATGTCATTTGTATCCTATCTATTCCTAAGGTTCAACCGGGATCCATACAATTTCCAATATCTCGTCGAGAATTTCCATACTGTCATATCATCACAATTATATTAATTAAGCATGTAAACAGATATAATTTAAAGCTTATTAATATACGAACTTACCTCGAATTAGTATGGAGAAAATCTACCGATTAATCCACTACTTTATCTTTGCCTCGATTTAAATCCGAACGTGGCTTTTCTTGATCTATATAATCAAATTTAACTAATTTAAGTCTCATTCTATTCAATTCAATCCAAAAATTCATGTTATGGCAAAATTACTATTTTGCCCCTAAACATTTAACTTCTTTACAATTTAGTCCATATCTCATAAAAACACAAATTCATGCAATTTAATCCACACCCATGCTAAAAAAATTTCATACAAGCTTATAGCAGCCCACACATTTCATTATTTCACACATTTCACCACATAAATTGCACTTTTCTCAATTTAATCCCTATTTGACATTTTCAACCAAAATCACTTTACAAAACTTGTTTATCTAACAACAACCATTCATTTATTATCATCAAACATCAAAACACATACAGATTCATCAATGGTAAAACCCTAATACTTTAACAGTTTCACAAATTAGTCCCTGGGCTAGCTAGATTAAGCTACAACGACTCCAAAAACATAGAAATCATTAAAAATCGAGCAAAATTGCACTTACATGCATAGGAAAACTCTAGCCGAATGCTCAAGCTCCTTCAATGGAGTTTTTATCTCTTATTTTCGATGGAAAGGATGTACAAACAAGATGACATCTTTTGTTTTCATTATTTTACTAAGTTTATTTATTAAATTACTAATTTAACCTTAGTAATTAACCTTTGAAAACATCTATTTAGTTTCCATAAATCTCCACTCACTATAAAAATGGTCTAATTACCACATAAGGACCTATACTTTAAATTTCCATAGCTATTAGACACCTTTAGCTATTAGAACACAACTTTTGCACTTTACGCGATTTAGTCCTTTTTCACAAATTGAGCATACAAACGGTAAAATTTCTTAACGAAATTTTCATATGAATCTACTATCGTGCTGTAGACATTAAAATAATAATAAAATAAATATTTTCACTTTAGATTTGTGGTCCCGAAACCACTGTTCTGATTTCACTAAAAACGTGTTGTTACACGTCTTGTATAATTAAGCTATCCAATATAATGAAAGCTATTTGTGGCAAAGTTTTGATTTTTCAAGAACTTGAGAAAGTACAATATTGAGCCACCTTGACTTTATGCAACTTGGAGAAGATCTTTTCACCTTCGTTCTTCACTATTATGGTGCACTTGCTAATCTATCTCCCTCATGAAGAAAAACTTAGAGGACCGGTTTTTTATCGGTGGATGTATCCTATAGAGAGGTGCTAATTTATTTGCAAAGTTTTCATTCATTCATGAATATACCTTTAATTACAACTTTTGATAATGTTGTATATCGTGTTTAGGTTCCTATGCAAATTGAAGTCTTATTGTCGTAATAAGCATTATCCAAAAGGATCAATTGCTAAAGGTTACTTAGCAGAGGAGTGTATGACTTTCTGCTCTAGATATTTAGAAGATGTTGAAACAAGACTGAATAGACCGAGTAGAAATGTTGGGCTCACTTATCATAACTTAGTTGAAACTTATCTATTTCGAAGTTATGGACAACCAATCGGTAAAGTTGAAATTGCACACTTAGATGATAGATCTTGGGTACAAGCACACCGATATGTTCTTTTTCACCACGATTCAATTGAACCATTACGCAAGTAAGTTTTAGAATTTGATAAATATTCATCTTTAAGTTTTAGAATTTGATAAATATTCATCTTTTTCATTTGTTTATTTTCTAACCAAGTAATCCACTTTTAACATAGTGAGTTTAAAAAAGTCTTGAGATCTCGTTCACGCTCCCAAAGATTACAACATCCAGAGATTCATAAGTTATTCACAGAATCTTTTCATGAATGGTTCAGGTAGACGGTATGCAACTGAAGCTTTTAATGACAAATAATAATGTTTTCGTATAACATTATAATTAATCAATTTACTTTCAATTCAATAGGTTTGGAGTGGAAAGGACGTCAATGAAGAAGTTAAATGGCTTTCCCAAGGTCCGAATAGAGTAGTAAAAAGATATAATGCCTTCCTCATTAATGGATTCAGGTTTCATACAAAATCTCGCGAAAGATTGAGGAGGACTCAAAATTGTGGAATAGTTGTTAATTCTACAATTACAAGTTATGCTAGTGTTAGGGACAGTAATCTTGTTGAAGGAAATGTGGAGTATTACGGACTTCTTACGGATATTATTGAGTTGGATTACTATGGAAAACAGAAGGTTGTCTTATTTCAATGTGATTGGGATGATGTTAATACTGCTCGCGGAATTAGAAAAGATCAATTTGGTTTTACAATGGTGAACTTCTCTCGATTAATTCACACTGGACAACAATTGATAGACAAGTCGTATTTATTTTTTTCTCAAGTAAACAAGTTTTTTACTCGAAAGATCCAACTGATGAGGGTTGGTACGTTGTACTCCGTAACACCTCTAAAGACTTGTTTGACATGGGCAATGGAAGTAGAGATGACATCGACGAAAGATCAAAAACTTTGCCTTTTCCAAAACAAAACTTAAATGAAACTATCCCTAGTACTAGTACACAATTTCAATGGGTTTGCCAGGATGTGGATGAAGATATTTACGAATCATGATGTAGTAAGATTTTACGCTTTTTTTAATTATATGTAATATTATAATTTAAATCTTGATCTTGTTAAATATATCCATTACTATTATTTTTGTAATTAGTTACTAATATTTCAACTATTTTATGTGTATTGCAGATAATATGCCTAGAAAAAGATTGCGAGATCTAAGTATTATTCAAAATCCTCCAAATTCGGAAGAAACAAATAGTGATCAACAGATTGCTATTGGATCTTCGAATGTTCCGAATACAGTTGACGAACCTGTAGAAATTCAAAGTAATGTTAACTTTAATTTATATGAATGCTGACTTTTATTATTGATTTTTATTTCAAATTCTTATATTATCATATACAATTTTTTTAGTTAAAAATGGTGGGAGGCGCAAAACTCGAAAACGTACGCTATTAAAGGATTTATACAATCTAAATTCTATGGAGCGTGTCAAAGTATCTAGAAACAGTCATGGTCAACCTATTGGATCAGAAGCTCTACTTTTAGCAAGATACTTGGGCATTATAGCACGAAATGCCAATCTGTTGCCAATCAACTACGAGTCATGGCATCATATGCCTGATAGTAACAAAAACCATTCTCTAGATAATATTAAGGTAATAACGTGAATGTAATTTATAATACTTTGGTTTAGTTTTCATTTATATTTACTTTCTAAACTTGTGTTATTTGCATGAGAGATTTACTTTAGAGGTCTCGGAAAATTATGTGAAGAAAGCATTAGCAAAGAAATGGAGAGACTATAAAAGTACATTAGAAAAGGATTATTTTAAGAAAAATATAAGCCTCGAAGAGAAATTGCGAAATGTCCCGCCTGGAATGCTAAGGTACCAATGGGAAGATGCAATTAGATTTTGGAATTTAAAAAAATGAGAGGTATTACGTGCTTCCAAACTCTTATAATTATTTCAGTTTATAGTATTTACTATATACGTAATAATAATTTCATAATGTAGGATCTTGAGCGAGTTGGAACTACAAGTAGGCAAAAACAAAAATTCGCTAACACAGTTGGGTCGAAAAGTTTTGCTTGTGTAGCTGATGGCGAGGTATTTTGAATTTATTAATTGTGTCAAATATTAGTAACTTTCTACTAAATAATATTTTTCCTACTATATTGTAGGAACTGTCGTCTGGTCAAAAAGTTGGACGCCTTCAGCTTTTTGACATTACACATAGAAAGAAAGATGGATCTCCTATGACTACTAAAGCTGCAGAAATTATGGTATATTTACTTAATAAAATTTGAATTATTTTAAATATTTATCATGTTTAATTATAATGGTTTAATTTGTCGTTTGTAACGCAAATAATGCCAAGTTATGTTGCATTTGCTTGATTATACATTTCGTTTCTAACTCCTTGTTTAATTTATTAGGAGAAACTAAAGGATAAAAGGGCGGAGTATGAAGCGATGGCTTCAAGTGATAGTTCTGTTAATATGGACGAAATTGATAACCGAGTTATTACTGAAGTTTTGGGTCCTGAAAGGTATGGTCGGGTTCGATTTCAAGGATCTTTTTTAGCCCAACCCAATATTTTGGATCCAGCTCGCAGTAATACATGCCTTCGGCGAATTAGGCTCAAGCTGAAGTTCAGAGGTTAAGAGACCAGATGACTCAGATGCAAGCGAGCACAATTGAGCAAATTGCTCAACTTAAAGCGGAGGCAGCATCGAGAGAAGCAGAGGCTAAAAGAAAATATGATGAACTCCAGCTACAACTTAAAGCGGAGGCAGCAGCAAGGGCAGCAGAGGCAACAAGAAAATATGATGAACTCCAGCTACAGCTTCAAAATATGATGAAGATGTTTCAGCAGAATCAATCGCAGAATCTGCCATCTTAGACTTTTGTTTTCTTATTGTGAGAATATTTTAACAATATAACTTTTGAATATATTTTGTTATTTCATTTTTTAATTTAGATCATATACATATTTCTTTCATGATAGTATCATTTAAATTTGAAGTTTTTGGTTGGATTTGAAGTTACAGGAAAATATGTTAAAAATTCGGGTTTTATATGAAATAAAATGGGTTGGTAAAATCTGTTAATGTTAGTGGCGTTTTCTCACAAACGCTGCTATAGAACATGTTCTTGAGCGGCGCTTTTACTACAAACGCTGCTATAGAACATAATCTTTAGCGGCGCTTTTACTACAAACGTCGTTAAAGAACATGATCTTTTGCTGCGATTCTAGCTACAAACGCCACAACATGCTCGAGTCTCTTGCAGCGTTTGTAAGAAAAAGCGCCACTAAAGTTCTTTAGCGGCGTTTGTAATAAAATCACCGCTAAAGATCATGTTCTATAGCGGCGTTTTCCCACATAAATGCGGCAAAATTTAGCGGCGCTATTTATAAAGGCGTTTTCTGTGGCGCTTTGATAAGCGCCGCAAACTGTTTTAGGGGCGCTTGTAAGTGCCGCTATAAGGTCAAAAAAACGCCACTAAAAACCTGTTTTGCTCTGAGTTTTTTAACTTTTGGTATTGTTATCAAAGTGAAGAAATGAGTTGGAGTTCTATTCTTATCCAAATTAAAGGCAAAATACATAGTTATTTTTGTGTGGTTCTTATTTTGCTTTTAAAAAAGAAAATTGAAAGTCAAATTAGGGTCTGGTTTTTTAATTTTTGGTATATATACATGTACTTTTATAGGGTTGTGATCTTGGGTATTTTTGAAGGCAAATGTTTACTTTTTGCCCTTCCGTTTTTAGTATGCATTTTACTTCCTTGCGGTGGGTGCTGCAATTTGGGCATCTTCATGGGGCAGGTTAGTAAAAAAGATAAAAGTTTTTTTTTTTCTCAAGTTCTTGGGGTTTGATTGTTGAAAACAAAAAAGTTTGAATTTTTTGTTGTAGAAATCTCATGTTGGATGTGGACTAGTGAGAGACATACAACAAAGATGAGAATCAAGTACTTAGAAACAACTTTGAATCAAAGACATTCAATATTTTAACACTGATGTTAAAACATCTAATGTTGTTTTTACTATCAACACTAATGTTGTTATGGTCAAAGATGCTAATAATGCAAAGGTATTCATAAAGTTTTGATCTTTTTTGGAATCTATGAGGTCAAATTGAACCTTTTTTAGGCCTTTTTTTATTATTATTGCAGTTAGGCAATTTCATTATTTACATGGCAACATTTGTGTTTGGTTTCGTGGTCACATTTGGTGTGGTTCCTCTTATTGCTATAATTGGAGCAATACATACCATATCATTAGCTAAACTCTTCACAAAAACCCAACAAGCTTTATCACAATGAAGAAATATTGTAGAAATGGTTAAAAAAGACATTTTCTTTTTATCTAAGTAATTTGCTAAATGTGAGTTAAATTGCAAACAATGGTTCAAATTCGAGTTGTTTTGACTTTTGTTAGTGAATCAAAAGCATTACAAGCCTACTCATCAGCATTAAAAGTAGCACAAAAGATTGGTTGTTTCGACTAGGGAATAGGGATTGGTGGGGAAGAGAAATTAAGTGAAAACAAAGAAAAGGAGAAGAAAATAAATAATTTAATGTAAAAAAAATGAAATTGTTAAACATGTAGCATATAAGTAATAACAGTAAACAAGGGAATGACATTTATGTAATAACGCCATAACATTACGGATAAGTTTAAAAAATTCAATATAAAAAATAGCTTACCCACTATTAAATGAACCCTGACAGTAATCGAAATTGGGCACAAAATTACAAAAGTAGACAACAAGGCCCCGCCTCAAACAAAACCCTAAAAACAAAACCACATAAATTAAAGCAGCCTCCTTTGCCTTCTTCTCCACCACTTAGCCTCTCACACTCAGTCCACTACCATCCTGCCACCTCATCACCGGATTCTGACGTCATGTCTCCGAACTATCAGCTTCTCCGGACCTCCGCCGTTTCTCAAACATCCGTTTCCAACACGACTACCACCACCATTTCCACTATCATCACCATTTCCAGTCACTGAAAAAGAAAATTAATCTCTCTATCCACTATTGGATTCACGCATTTTCATCTTCAAAGTCCAAAGTATATAGACTGTTACTGAAGCCAAATTCAAGTTTTATCTAGAATATCGGTTAGAACCGGGTCTAATCTTTGGCTGTTGGTTTGGTTTGAATGATGGCTATTTTGAAGAGCTATGGCGTGCGTTTGAGAGAGTCTACGCCCCAGTTTCCGCCTCCCAATCTCTGCGATAACTACAAGAGGTTTTGACACTATATATAACATATTGTTTTCTTTTGTTTTTTGTTTTTAAATCGTAGTAGTCTTTAAATGATTTAATTAATTTATTAATCAACACTGTTTGTTGGCTGATTTTGGTATTAAGTGGGAACTCTTTATTGCTTCCGTGAACTAGATATAGAACGATAATATATTTTCCCTTTAATCTGTTTAGTAATGGTTGAACATAATTGCTCTTTTTTTTCTTTTTCTTTTTTAGTCTTTTTTTTAATGTTAGCTTATGCTTACCGGGTATTAATCATTAGCAAGGTTAATCTCAGCTGGAATTTATATCTGCATATTGCTATATTGGCTCATCATTTTATTTGTTTGCTCTGTACCAGGAGAAATGTAAAATGGAGATCCCCACAAGCTGCTGTAATTCCTAATTTCCATCTCCCAATGCGTAGTTTTGAGGTTAAAAACAGGTAATAACTTTATGCTAGCTTCTGAATCTGATTGATGTTTAAGTGAGTGAAATTTCTTGTTGGTTCACCTATAGTTGCTCGAGTTCAGTGATAAGCACTGCTTCTAGCTATGCTCCTACCCGCATTGAAATTGTCCCTAAAATCTCGATGTTGGTTATGTCCTTGTGTCTTGTTGTTCCTTGGTTCTTGTGCTACCGTATTGAATTTATGTTGGATGTGCCACGACACTTTTTGTTATCCTACCTTTATCAAGTTGTGTACTTTTGTTACACTCTTAATGAGTGCTTGAAGGGAGCATAAGCGATTTATGCAAAGATAAACATAGTTGAACACTGATTTCGGTCCATGCATAATTCCGATTAGAATTTCTTCTTACTTGTCACTTTTTTTATGTTTGGAGTTGGTACGGTTGTAATGCTTAATGCAGGGAGGATATCTTTGACGTATTAGTTCCATGATGATGGTGTTGCAGTATGCATTTTCAGTGTGTGATGAAATTGTGATAACGAGCCTTTCTTTTGAAAGAGTTGCTGCTGGTTGATGATTTCACCTGCTTTCTGCTTTGCAGGACATCAGCGGATGATATTAAATCTCTTCGATTGATAACTGCCATCAAAACCCCGTATCTACCCGATGGAAGGTTTGATCTCGAAGCATACGATGACTTGATGCATATGCAAATTGAAAACGGTGCAGAAGCTGTAATTGTTGGTGGCACAACCGGTGAGGGCCAGCTGATGAGCTGGGACGAACACATAATGCTTATTGGTCATACAGTCAACTGTTTTGGTGGATCGATTAAGGTAATCGGAAACACTGGAAGCAACTCAACCAGGGAAGCAATTCATGCCACTGAACAAGGTTTTGCTGTTGGAATGCATGCTGCTCTTCACATCAATCCATATTACGGCAAAACATCTCTGGATGGCCTGATTTCTCACTTCGATAGTGTGCTGCCAATGGGACCTACCATCATATACAATGTACCATCGCGAACTGGCCAAGACATTCCCCCACGTGTCATAAACAACGTAGCACAGAGTCCCAACTTGGCTGGTATTAAAGAATGCGTTGGAAATAACAGAATTGAGCAGTACACAGGTAATGGAATTGTAGTATGGAGTGGGAACGATGATCAGTGTCATGATGCTAGGTGGAGCCATGGGGCTACCGGGGTGATTTCTGTTACAAGCAACCTCGTCCCGGGTTTGATGCGAGAACTCATGTTCGGAGGTAAAAACCCTTCACTTAATGCAAAGCTCTTACCTCTAATCGAGTGGCTCTTTCAAGAGCCTAACCCCGTTGGGCTTAACACGGCCCTTGCGCAACTTGGGGTTGTGAGGCCAGTTTTCAGGTTACCTTATGTACCACTTCCATTGGAAAAGAGGGTAGAATTTGTTAATCTGGTCAAGGAAATTGGGAGGGAGAATTTTGTAGGAAAAAATGATGTTCAAGTTCTTGATGATGATGACTTCATCTTGGTTGGGCGGTATTAGTAACAGTTTTTTTTTTTGTCAATGGTCAGAGAACTCTAGGATCGGATGTGTCTAATTTCGAGTTTGCAAATTTACATTTTCGTTTACAAAATTATAAATAAAATCTAGGTTTGCTTGCTTGTTTAATTGTTAATGTTGTGATGCCACTAAAAGCAAATTATTCTCTGAAATCAACTTTTTTTTTTTTTGAGCAATGTCCACTCCAAATATATGTTTTAAATTACTAATTGAATTGAAAAATATTAGGTTCTTCAAACTTTAATTTATTAAATTTAAAAAATTATTACGCTTTCCAACAAATCCATATTTGATTAATATTTTTTATGATGCTCAAATCCGTTTATTACTTGTTTTAAGATCGAATCTAATCATCTAAATCCAAATATCCAAGTAAAGAAATTATTCAATTATATAACAAAAATTAAATTACATAATGCTGAATATCTTAATTACTGTCCTGGACTGAGAGTACCGATTACAAACCATTTCTCTCTTTATCTCAAAAGTTTTACTTGTTAGTAGTTTATAGTCTTCAACCCTTAGAATGTCAGCAACTCAGGAGTTGAATCCTAAAATTTTCCATTGTCTTGACACACTGGAACTTCACTAGACTGCAAGTTACACACAGTTGCTTAGGGAAGACTAGCCAGCGAGTGGATTAGCATGTATTGTCACACGATTGAGCCTTATCTCTGCAAGAGGTCGATCGCCTGCTCCTGTTTGAGTCTACATCAACAAAATGGCGTTCAATCATGTTAAGCACGGTAAACTACTGAAAAAAGCAAGCAATTGCACAGGTTTCAGCTGCAATCGATAGTCCACAAACACATAAACTTCTGTGCAATTTGAACTATTCATGGTGAGACTCAGATTGCAAGACAAAAAGTTGGTTCCAAAAAACTATTAACTACAGAGTCACGTTGAATGTCTTTCTTTGGGGTATCTCAGCACTTTAAAGTAATATAGATTTTATCCTACCCTTTTTAAGTCTCTAAATCATATTTGTGAAAGATAAGGTAATTCAGCGCGAGCTAATAACAATTTGCGTGGCAATGTAGCAGGCCAAAAATAAAACCGAGGATAAATACACTGACTTGTGAAATATTAACTCGGAAAGCCACATGGACAAAGGGGAAAAAAAGAGTTTACAATAACTAAATCCTAACATAATTGTCCCCAAAAACATTCTAAATCAAAGTGCTAGCACACCGTACCTTTTCCATGAGATCCAGGACTTCAAAACCATGGATCACTTTGCCAAACACAGTGTATAATCCATTCAAATGTGGCTGCTTTGCATAAGTTATGAAGAATTGGCTCCCATTAGTATTAGGACCACTATTAGCCATTGCCAATATACCCCTCGCATTATGCTGTATGAAGGCAAAGTTTTGTCAGAAAAAAGGCATGTCCACGTTTAACACTAATGAGCTACCCAATATACAACTAGCGGTAAAAGATTATATATTGTTACAAACATTGAGACTAAGCTTCAGTTGCACTTGAAAAGCTCAGAAATTCGAAGAGTTTGAAAATCATAAGTATACCAAAACACTGAGCAGATAGACCAAGATGTGTAGTTATGCTGATTCCAAGCCAGAACAAGATGCAGGGTGGGAGGGTTATAGAAACCAAAATTTCAGACTCAAATAGATAGCAGCTAGACAAACTCCATACTAGATAAAGGAAAAGTCGGCTAAGCTAGTTTCCATTTACTCAGCAAGGTTAAAACCTGGACATCAAATGGAGAGTATAGGTTATCCAAAAGAAAGCTAACCAATCTCCTTAATCAGCAGAAGCAGACGAGAAAGAAGAGAGTTTCCAACCCCCTTTTAATGGGTAAAGGTTGGGTGACAAACTTCTCTCAGAAAACCTCGAAAGATAGCATGAGCTGAAGTTCATGATGTAAAACTTTATTGTTTCATTAACTATTAAACTTAGCATACCTTGAGGGATTCTCTGATCTCGTCATTGAACTTCTTGCCCCATATGCTAGTTCCCCCTTTGCCTGTTCCGGTCGGGTCTCCACCTTGAATCATAAATCCTTTAATATTCCTGTGAAATATAGTCCCATCATAATAACCACTAGCACAGAGTGCCAAGAAGTTCTGCATCCAGATGAAATATTAGTATTATTTACAAGGGAAAAAAAGTAAGAAACAATATGTAATTATAAATCACAACAAAAGCATTTCACTGAAACAGATGCATCACGAAGCTGTGCACCGTATGAGTTTAAAATTTATCCATTTAATTAAAGCAAGCAAGAGTTAAATTTACATTTATATATTGAAAAAGGAAAACAAACAAGTATAGGCCATGTTACGTGCTCTCAAGTGTGAGTGTGAGATGCAGGTATGTATCTGATACAGATAAGTTCAATTTTTATCCTGTATTTGAAAGGTCCTTGGAGGATCGTATTCCTAAACTCATGTTCGGATATGTGTTGGACATAGCTCCAAACACGAGTGCTTAAGAAAATAGGAGTCTAAGCAACATAGTGTACAGGTATATAGCAAAATTATATCTATATATAGTGAGGTAACTTACTAATAAAGACGGAGAAAATCACCCTTCAAGTGTAACAGAAAAATATAAGTCATAATCTCCAAAAAACTACATAGAATTCCTCTCCAATTTCACAACTTCAGGGCTAAAGAAGTTAAATTACAAACTTGGGTTTAGGGCACACCAATTGGTACCAACTTTAAGCGGAATTCTAATCATAACGTATACTTTATCATCTTCTAACTATCTTTCTGAACAGCTTGCGGCAGCTGAAGCTTCAGCTAGTATTATTTTCTGATAAATAAAATCAAAGTACTGAAAAGGAAATAAAAGAAGGAAAATAATTGAAGGAAAAGGGGGTCCTAACCTCTGCCGTTTTAGCGACCTCGTCGCAGAAGATCTCGCACTTAATGTCACCAAGATTTGTATGCAAAGTAACCGACTGCAATACCCAAGGCAAGTATCGGTTAGTTGTTGGTAACGCATTGTATGTGTTCGATAAAATTACTCAAACAGAACTCACCATGTTATGAATAGGATCAGAAATCGATATCGAAATAAAGGGAGTTTCTTTGGGTTTGAGCAAGTGTCTGGTTTTGAGCTTTCGGGGTTCAAAGGCTTGAGAATTGCCGTGGCTTTTTAAAGATGTTTCTAGACTGCGGTCACGACGACGGCCTGCGCTGCCTTTATATGCTTGAAGTGGGCCAATTGTTTGCACCACAGGCCTAAAATTAATGAATATATATATAGGGCATAGTACCAGAACAGGCACATTTCCGAAATTATATACGGAAATAGGCTGCTTCAAAAAATAATAATTGGAATAGATTGAAAACATTAAAACGCACTGACGTAAATGCGTTTTTAGGGGAAAATATAGAAAAGCGCACTGATAAAGATGCGTTCTTCCTCGTGTCAGGCAAAAGCGCGCTAACGTGGATGCGCTTTAGTAAAAAATGCTGTCGGGGACACGCTTTTCCTCGTGTTTAATTAAGGGTTTTGGGTTATTTGTAAATTAGGGCTTAGGTTTAAGGTTTAGAGTTTGTTTAGGGTTTCAAAAAAAAAATTATGATTTAGGGTCTATTGTTTAAGGTTTTAGGGTTTGATTTTTTTAATTACTAAGTATTGTTTTGGAAGAAAAATTTGACAAGATAGGATATGAAAAAAATAAATTTCACATGATGTGTTCTAAAAAAATTATTTGACGAGATGGATTTTGTTTTTTTTATACAGTCAGTAATAGTACAGAAAAAGATTCCAGCTGGACACTTTTTTTTTTGTACTAATGATTCTGAAAAAATATCCCAGGATTCCCGAGAAATCTGATAGTTGGGGTTGAAAAACGCTTCAAGCAGGATGCACTGTCAGTAAAAGTACTGAAAAAACTCTCAGCTGGACGCTCTTTTCAATAGTGCTGGTGACAATGCATCCCAGTATTCCTTAGGCTATAAATGACTCAAATTTCATTCACTTGTTGCATAAGTTACAACGAAAGAAATTGAAGAAGTTCAGAAGAATAGAAATTGAAGAAGTTGAGAAGGTATAAGTTGATTTATTGTGTTAATATTTATATGAATCATTATATTTTGGCATAATGTTTTTTGTTTTGAATTTCTTTTGACAGATAATTTGGTTGAAAATGAGTGGACGTATTAGTGTTGTTATTTACTACGATGGTGAGGTCCATGACACCAAGGACGGCGTTGTTCTTTTATTGGAGAACACAGCGCGACTGGTTTTTAACCAGAACATAGAATTGACAGAACTTCGTAAAAGAATTAGGCACAAAATCTTCGGAACAACGCTAATGAGAGTTTCGTTTATTAAGTATCGATTTTGTGTTTCAACTGATCTCGTAACATATGACTCATTTGATATCAAAGGTGCTCGTAGCTTGGAGGCGATGGTGCAGACGCACCTCGCTAGTGGATCACCTATCTTGAGTTATATGTGGAATTTTCCACGTCAAATGAAGCACTTGCGACTTCAACATCTACTACTATTCAAGAGGAATACACGACCCCTGCCCGACACTCCATTAGTGGGAGGCAGAACACAGAACTGTCCATTTTTTGTGGCAGGAAGGAATACATGACCCCTGCACGACACTCCGTTAGTGGATGGGACATGCACCTCGGTGGGTCAATGTTTAATGCTGAAAATATTTACTAGGGAATGGCATCAACTTCTAGTTGTTGGCAATCTACATCTGATTGGGGACGTTTTGAAACGTACAAGAGAAGGGATGATGTACTCCCTACGACATCCACCGGCAAGGGGACCTCCTACATTGCAGATGTTAGTGGGTTGGATAATGGCTCCGATGTGGATCCACCCCGGGAGCTCGGTGCCGATGGTGCAGAAGTTGTATTATTTTTTGAACCAGAACCTATTCCAACCGAACCTGAAGACGGTGAAGGGGTTCCAGATGAATGAGAAGAAGATCTGCGATTCACGGCGTACTCGTTTCCAACCCACATGCATAATGTCGATCTATCGGCAGATGATACATTGGAGTTTCCAGATCTACCACACAAGAGGCGTGGCCACACAAGTTTGTCATTGGATTCGGGTGAATTGGAAGTTGGTAAGGAGTTTTCTAGTAAGGATGGTTTTCTCGGTGCATTGAAGCAATATAACATCATGAACGGAGTTAACTACCATGTGGTTAAATCCAAACCCGAGAAGTTCGAGGCCAAATGTGCAGTGTGAGACGGTACATGTTCATGGAAAACCATGGTTCGGTTAAGAAGAGGACAGGGTTTGATAGCAAGATAAATTTTTATTTTTAATATATTTATTTTTAGCTAATTATCGAATAAAATGCTATTAAATTTAGATTTTTCTTATTAGGAATGAAGTTGGTGTGCTGAAACAAAAAGCAAAGAGGAGGGCTTGATTGAAAAAAATGAAGACTCAAAGATGACTGGATAAAAATTGAAAGGTTGAAGATTTTTTTTAAAGTGGCTGGATAAAGATTGAAGAATTTTTTATATTGTTATAACTCTGTAATTAGTTTAAATTTAATCTCTAGTTTAAATTTGATTTTTAAATTTTGAATTATTTAGTGGTAATATTTAAGATTATTTAGTGATAATATTTAGGAAAAATCTAGCTAAATTTTAGCACCAGAAGTGTGTATAAATACCTAGTGACTACAGCCAATTGAACACACACTTTACATTTGGCATTTTATAAATTCTCTCTTTTTTTCCTCTCCTGCGTCTTAGCATTCAATTCTGCTGTTTCATTCTTTTTTTTTTCTTTTGATTTCAACCTTTTGGTTTAATTGCCTCCCAAGGCCTTTCCCCTTTCTACTTTTCACAATTCCATTTAAACCATTTATTTTCAAGCATGATTCTTTCCATGATTAACTAAACCATTTTTAGCCTTAGCCCGGTTATCGCTTCGACAAAATAATCGTGAGATATGAACCCACACTAAATACTTTGCAATTTGGTATTCGTTATCTCTCCTGTTAATGGGATAGTACCAATTTGTCCCTCAAAGTTGATTCGATTTCAATTCAAAAAGCGTGTGTTGGATTGGAATCATTTGACGTACAGTTGAAAAGTTGAGTCGGCGGTGCTGTATTCAAAATTCCGCGAACAAATTGGCATGTTCAATTGGAAAAAGCTAGTTGAATTCCGTCAAGGGAGATAGTGATCGGATTTAAACGACCCACACGGTTGAGGCTGTTAATTCAAGTTGGGCTTTTCAGATCGTAAGGCTATCGAAGTCTTAAATTACGGGTACGTGCCACGTGGTTAGAAATTTGACAAGGGTTAATTTGCAGGTGATACCAAAATCGACTACGAAATAAAAAGTTGGCGGGTTGAGGGATCCTCGATTGCTATAACCAGCTTATCGATTGGAAAGGAAAGTCTATTTCAAGGATCGATTCAAGATTGAAGTACACCGAGGCTAAGACTAAACTTAAAAATATTTTATTTACCAATTTATTTTATTTTCTTAAATTTATTTTTGCATTTTCGAATCTGTTTTTATTTTATTACACTTCATATTTCCTTAGTTTATTATCTTAATCAATTTAAACCCCCCATTTTTATTTCTTTTTTTTTCAGAATTACTACGCACAGGTCGTGGGCACGACTGTGACCGCGATAGCGAATCTGGTCACAAGAAAAGGAGAAATTAGATAACCAGTCCCTGTGGATTCGACCCTACTGCTCTATATTTCAATTTACTGTTATATTTGTCGTAGGAATTTATATTTGGTAGTTTTGACGTCCATCAAATTTTGGCGTCATTGCCAGGGATTGGTGAAATTTTTAAATTTTTGTTTATTTTCTTTATGACCAGGTCAGAATTGGGGACTCTAGCATTTGAACCAAAAATAGAAAAGTTGACTTGAACACTTCGAAGAGAAGCTATTCGACGCAGTTAACAACCACAACCCGACTTTGAAGAAGGATCTTACACGAAGATATTTACTCATCCAAAGATCCAGACAAAATGGCAGATCAAACTATATGCAAACTTGCAGCTGCACCAGATAGGGGTGAGCGAAATCCGATTCGATTTGAAAAACTCGATAAAATTTTCAAATTTTGAATTAAATAGTTCGAGTTATTTGAGTTAATCAAGTTATTTGGATCAATTCGAATAAAAAATTAAGTTTTTCGGTTTAACTCGAATATGAATTACATAATTCGAGTTTTTCGAAAACCCGAATAAGAAAAGGTAAAACTACACCATTTTGATAAATGTTTACCTTTTCTAAAATTAAAAGTCAAAACCATTAAGTTAAAAGGCAAAACTACGTTGTTTTGATAGATGTTTACTCATTAAGTTAAAAGGCAAAACCATTATATTGTTTATGTAGTTAAATAATTTTATTCTTTGTTTACTAGTTAAATAATCAGTTCATGTAAATGCAACATTGAGTATAAATAATAGGATTCGTTAACTCCAATCGACTTGACTTAAAATTTTTTGACTCGATTCGATCTGATTCGAAAAATATTCAAGTTGAGTTTGGTTGCTAAAATAGGATTCGTCAACTATACTAACTTGAAATTTTTTGACTTGATTTGACACTACTCGATCGAATACTCACCCCTAGCACCAGATAAACAACAATCGCTATGCATAACTTATCCGGTGGGTGAAACACCGTTCGAGTTGAAGTTGGGATTAATACATTTATTGCATACTTTCCGCGGTTTGAAAAATGAGAACCCCCATACTCATCTGAAAGAGTTCCACATGGTTTGTCTAAGCATGAAATCAGAAGGAGTAACTGATGATCAAATAAAAATATGAGCTTTTCCTTTTTCATTAGCCGGCTCTGCTAGAGAATGGCTGTTTTATTTACCTCCGGGGTCTTTTAATACTTGGACTGATATGTCTCGATTGTTTCTTGACAGATTTTTCCCAGCAGCTCGAGCAGCTGAATTAAGGAGTATAGTCGGAATTCAGTAAAAAAAAGCAGAATCACTCTATAAATATTGGGAGCGATATAAGAAGTTGTGCGCAAGTTGCCCACAACATGGACTGACTGAACAGTCGCTCTTACAGTATTTCTACGATGGGTTACTCCCAATGAAAATGAATATGATTAATGCCGCTAGTGGAGGGGCTCTTGTGAACATGACTTCTCAAAAAGCTAGAGAATTAATTTCGACTATGGCTGCAAATTCTTAACAGTATCGACCACTTATGGAACCTATGAGAAGGGTTAATGAGCTAAGTACTCCTTCCATAGTAAATAAGATTGATGAACTTACTAATATGGTTAAAAGTATGCTTGCAAGAAAATCGAACCCAACTCGGTTATGCAGGATTTGCGCTTAGCCTGATCATCCAACCAACTCGTGCCCGATTTTACTTGAGGATACAACTACATAAGTAAATGCCATTGGGAACTTCCCAGAGCCACCTCAAAGGTGTTATGATCCATA
This sequence comes from Gossypium sturtianum, assembly GCA_025698515.1. Taxonomy (NCBI): domain Eukaryota; kingdom Viridiplantae; phylum Streptophyta; class Magnoliopsida; order Malvales; family Malvaceae; genus Gossypium; species Gossypium sturtianum. The sequence goes on from CM046950.1 coordinate 33,249,940, forward strand.
TTCAAGCACGTACAATGTAGGGTGAAGGGATCACCCAAACCTGAGCTATGGGTCAAACCTTCAATACAATTAACCATATCAACCAAGACCACCTTCGCCTCAACAGTATCAACCTCCAAAGTCATCTTTTGAAGCCATAGTACAGAGGTTAGCTGTTGGCACCGAAAAGTTCCAACAAAAGATTGAAACACATTTCCAAGAACTAGATCAGCAAATAAGTAAGTTAGCACTTACGGTTAGTCTTTTGAAGAACCAAAGAAAATTGTCATCTCAAACCGAACCAAACCCACGTCAAAATGCAAGTGTTGTGATCGTAAAAGATGGAACAGAGTCAAAACTAGTGCCTGGCACGAGGCGTGACCACGACGTTGAATAAGAAGCTGAACTAGTAGCTCCTATTGAGTCAGCACCTTATAAACCATTTGTTGTACCTCCCCCATACCCTGGAAGGCTCGCCCAAGTTAAAAAGGAACGAGAGGAAAAAGAAATCCTTAAGACATTCCGGAAGGAAGAAATTAATATTCATTTACTTGATGCAAATAAACAGGTTCCGCGCTATGCAAAATTTTTGAAAGAACTGTGCACCGACAAAAAGAAACTCCAAGGAAATGAATGGGTAAATGTGGGGGAAAATGTTTCTGCAGTACTACAAAGAAAAATTCTACCTAAGTGTAAGGACCAAGGTATGTTTTCTGTATCCTGCAAAATAGGTAATATTGGCATAAAGAAAGCCATGTGTGATTTGGGAGCATCTATTAATGTAATGCCTTTATCTATTTTTAAATTGTTAAACACGGGTCCTTTGAAAGAAACAAAGGTGATTATTCAATTGGCAGATAAGTCATGTATATATCCAAAAAGGGTGCTGAAAGATGTCCTCGTAAAAGTAAATGAACTAATTTTTCCTATAGACTTTTACATCATCGATATGGAGGACGACTACTCAAAAAATGATTCTGATATTTTACTCAGGAGACCATTCCTAAGTACCACACATACAAAGATTGATGTTCGAAGTGGAACCCTCACTATGGAATTCGACGGTGAGGTGGTAAAATTTAATGTTTATAAGGCGATGGGCCAACCCAGTACAATGTTGAATATTTCTAGTGTTGATATTATTGAACCACTAACGAAATTTCATTTTGAATATGATGAAGAGGATGGGTTACAAACTGTCGTTTTCATAGAGGCACCACAGTTTCCCAAAAGTCAAGGTAAAGAATTTGAATTGTCTCATTTTCAAACTACACTTTTGCCTTCCATTTCGTAGGCCCTGGAATTGGAACTCAAACCATTACTGAAATATTTAAAGATTCCGATAAAGAAAAAGGAAAACCTAAGCGGAGAAACTCGAATACGTTTCAATCCACCGATGATAAAGGAATCCGAAAAATACTTCAAGGTCAATGGGCAAAGGTTGAAATCTTTCTATAAGAACTTTCAAGTGCACGTAATGGAAGAATCAATTCTCGAGGAACCAAATAAATAGAACTCAAGCCGTCGAGCTAACGACGTTAAAAAAAGCGCTTTATGGGAGGCAACCCACATTTTTTATTTATTTATTTTCATTTATTTAATTTAATTTGGATTTTAGTTTAGTTTGATAATTAAATCAAATATTATTTTAATTTGTTTGATCGTGCTGTTTTCCAAGAGCAACCACCTTCAACTGTAGACGAATGACTTCATCGCATTGAAGCTCGCCTCGAAATAATGGAAGCCAACATCTCAAGCATCCTCACCGTTTTGCAAAGAAGTCACTTCCACCATCCTCCGGCCCATTAAATATACACGGGGAGTATATTTTTCTCCACTCTTGTTATTCTTTTTGCATGTTGGGGACAATATGGGCTAAGTAGGGGGTTCGTAGGATCATGCCATACTTTCTTTTTGCATGTGTTTTGCTAAGAATAATTTCTTAATTTGTTTCGAAAATAAAACTCTAATTCTTATGTTTAGTTTTATTTAAATAAGTGGGTGAATCATGAATAACTATTGCTTGCTTGATCAATGAATATTTTGTAGAATTGAAATTGTTAAGCCTTAGTCAATATTTCATGAAAATTGTTGGTTTTTTTTAACTTGCCTAGTGAAAGTACTCGTTTAAATAAATTGACATACTGTTCGAGATTTTATAAAATGCTTATTGATTGAGTTTAGCAATTGTTTATTTTTTTTATTCACCTAATTGTTTGCAGTATGCTTGACTAGGAAACGGGGTTTTGATTTTGAAAAGGATTGACAAATTATTTTTCGTGGATATCATGCTTGAGGACAAGTATCGGCTAAGTAGGGGAAATTTGTAGCAAGATAAATTCGTATTTTTAATATATTTATTTTTGGTTAATTATCAAATAAAATGCTATTAAATTTGGATTTTTCTTATTAGGAATGAAGTTAATGTGCTAAATTCAAACTCTTACAAAAAGAGGCTAAATTGGAACAAAAAGCAAAGAGGAGGGCTTGATTGAAAAAAAATGAAGACTCAAAGATGACTGGATAAATATTGAAGGGTTAAATTTTTTGTTTAAAGTGGCTGGATAAAGATTGAAGGATTTTTTATATTATTACAACTCTGTAATTAGTTTAAATTTAATCTCTAGTTTAAATTTGATTTTTAAATTTTGAATTATTTAGTGATAATATTTAGAAAAAATCTAGCTAAATTTTAGCACAAGAAGTGTGTATAAATACCTAGTGACTATAGCCAATTGAACACACACTTTACCTTTGGCATTTAATAAATTCTCTCTTTTTTTCCTCTTCTGCGTCTTAGCATTCAATTCTGCTGTTTCATTCTTTTTTTCTCTTTTGATTTCAACCTTTTGGTTTAACTGCCTTCCAAGGCCTTTCCTCTTTCTACTTTTCACAATTCCATTTAAACCATTTATTTTCAAGCATGATTCTTTCCATGATTAACTAAACCCTTTTTAGCCTTAGCCCGGTTATCGCTTCGACAAAGTAATCGTGAGATATGAACCCACACTAAATATTTTGCAATTCGGTATTTGCTATTTCTCCAGTATATGGAACAGTACCAATTCGTCCCTCAAATTTGATTCGATTTCAATTCAAAAAGCGCGCGTTGGGTTGGAATCGTTTGGCGTACAGTTGGGAAGTTGAGTCGGCGGTGCTTATTCAAAATCCTGCGAACAAATTGGCGTGTTCAATTGGAAAAAGCTAGTTTGATTCCGTTAAGGAAGATAGTGATCGGATTTTAACGACCCACACGGTTGAGGCCGTTAATTCGAGTTGAGCTTTCCAAATCGCAAGGCTATCGAAGTCTTAAATTATGGGTATGTGCCACGTGGTTGGAAATTTGACAAGGGTTGATTTGTAGGTGATACCGAAATCGACTATCAAAGAAAAAGTTAGCGGTTTGAGGGATCCTCGATTGCTATAACCAGCTTATCGATTGGAAGGGAAAGTCTATTTCAAGGATTGATTCAAGATTGAAGTACACTGAGGCTAAAGCTAAACTTAAAAATATTTTATTTACCAATTTATTTTATTTTCTTAAATTTATTTTTGCATTTTCGAATCTATTTTTATTTTATTACACTTCATATTTCATTAGTTTATTATCTTAATCAATTTAAACCCCCTATTTTTATTTCTTTTTTTTTAAGCGCTACTACGCACAGGTCGTGGGCACGACTGTGACTGCGACAGCGACAGCGAATCTAGTCACAAGAAAATGAGAAATTAGATAATCAGTCCCTGTGGATTCGACCCTACTGCTCTATATTTCAATTTACTATTATATTTTTCGTAGGAATTTATATTTAGTGGTTTCGACACCCATCAGGGTTATGAGAGATAAAGAAGTTCATTGGTCTGCATACATGTGTTGCCTCTGGTACAGTATCATTGGGTGTTTAGGGTTTTTAAATATTACTGTTATTATTTAATGTTGCATTATTTAACGTACTCATGGGTTGACAGGTGTTTCACAAGATCATCCCAAGCTGGATTCAGAGATGATAGCAGGCTTAATACTACCGATGGTGAAAGCAGATCCCAAGACTGCTATGTCGATTTTAATTGTCAATATTCATCGCCAATTCAAGTATACGCTTTCTTACCGCAAGGCCTGGATAGCTAAGCAGAAGACGTTGGAGAAGATGCACAGTGGGTGGGACGCTTCATACAATGAGGTGTGGTAGTGGTGTCAGGTGCTGGAGAGGTACGTTCCAGGTTGTGTAACAGACCTTGAAACAGTTCCTACGTATTACAATGGTTACTTTGCTCCGTGGATGCCAAATGTTCAAGTGTTTATTTTGGAGCTTTAAGTAATGTCGGGACGCATTTCAGTACTGCAAGGTACTGCAAGCCATTGGTACAAATTGACGGTACCTTTATGTATGGCAGATATACTCATCGGCTATTGCTAGTTGTGGCATAGGATAGTGATGGGAGGATCCTTCCAATTGTATTTACAATAAAACTGGAAGAGTCAGGTGACGACTAAGATTTCTTTCTTTCTAGGTTGAGAAGGCATGTCTGCCCCCAAACTGATATCTGTGTTATATCAGATCGGGACACTAGAATACTAGCCACAATTGAACGATAGGGAAGCCTCTGGGATCACACACACCATCGGTACTGTCTAAGGCATGTTACGTCTAACTACTACGGGCAATATCTGTCTACCGCTGAACGACGACAAGTGACCAACATGGGTATTTAATTACTACCAATATTATTTGGTTTGTAATATTCAATTTGTTCTGAATGGAAGAATGGTATGTAATTATCGCTATCCACTTATATTGACAGGGTACGATATCAATAAAGACCGTTTTCATGATATGTTGGCGATTTTGCAGTCAATTAACGATCAAGACGCAAACTACCTCTGTAACATACCTTTCGATCAGTGGACACAATCATACGACGGCGGCCTACGATATGGTCAGATGACCTCAAACCTGGCTAAATGCATCAATTCTGTTTTAAAAGGAACGGTCATTTGTTGATAACCTAAATTGTGCGTGAGACATGCTTCCATTTGGCGGCACTGTTTCTAAAACGAGCAGCGAATTATAAAGGCCAAATACAGGAAGGCCATGTATGGTGCCGGAAGGTACTGCAAGAAATTAATAAAGCCAAGGCGCGGGTCAACTCTATGCACACAGTGTGTCATGATCGCGACAACCTATGGTTTCGTGTGACGGAGTTCGATAGACTGAACCAAGGTATTCCCGGCAGACAATATCGTGTACACCTCAAAAATAGGACTTGCGACTATGGGAGGTTTGACGCACTTCGTTATCCATGTGCTTAGTAATTGCAGCTTGTCAGAATCTCCATTTGGATCCCATGAGCTATGTCGACGAAGTGTACAAATTAGAATACATGTACAACGTGTGAAGACACGTATTCCCACCAGTCCCAAATAAACATAAGTGGTCGTCTGTATCGCTTGCTCCGTTTAAGTTGTTACCGGATAGAGAATTGCGTCGCAAACCAAAAGGTTGACTGTGCTCGACTAGAATACGTGATAATATAGATATCCGGGAAAGAATGAACCAACAAAAGTTATGCAGGTGGTGTAAAAACACGGGTCATACAATGCCAACATATCCACATCGAAATAACTTCTAATTTATTAAATGAAACAATATAAAAATAATTTGTACAAAAATATTCAAAAGAACTTCTATTTTATTAAATTAAACAATATCAAAATAATTTGTAAAAAAATATTAAAAAATAAATCAATGCATGTGCCGGTCGAAATCAGTGCCACATAGGGGTGGTCGAAGGTTATGCGCTAAATTCCTTCTTGGTTTAGCTTTCGGCTGAGGTTGTGGTTGTTTGGGATCAGTTTCTGGTTGTGGGTGTTGGGAAGATGACCTACTTTAATAGAACAAAAATTGTAGAGGTCTTTGCATCACCCACGACAAATGAGCGTTACCAGCTTGAATCCTATAATGCGATGGGGTTTGGAAATGAGTTGAGCTCCCCGACGGTGCCTCGTGTAGTCCCTCCTGCAAAGATGGCTTATATATCGTCGGTTGACTTGGAGTCATCAGGAAATGAGATTCACCGGGCCATACATTTCAACCTTGCATAGGTGTGGAAAAAGGATACATATAAGGTTTAAATACACCATGACATAATTTGAAGGGGCTGTGGTGTGGGCATCGTCGCTTGCTCCGTTGGGGCCGGTGATTACGTGGGCGCTGTTGATGGGCTCGCCTCACCATCCATTGTCCTTGGATTTAAAGGGCTCCGTTGTTCCCTTTCGACACGGATTTACTGACGCCTCTTCTTTTCTGAGAGCAAATATGGCCATGGATCCTAAACCATGGCATGTAATTCAGATCGCACGCTAACTCCGGAACGATAATCGGTTCGCGAGTAGGTATATTATCATATTGATTTTCCCACATTTCAATATATTCCGAGTGGAAGACTGACCAATGTGTATTTGGTCACCGTAAGTCGATTTTGTGCTTATCATCGAGCACCTTAGGTGCCACGGGAATCAATTGTCGAATTTTAAATTGCCACAATACTCTATCTGTCTGGTGCATATTAACGGTAGCGTAGTTGACCAATGAGACCCTAACGTGCCAAATATTCGAATTTTGTAGGAATTCATCCGAAATTATCGCCCAAATTGTCGGATCCTCGTATGGTGTCCATTAAAACTATATGAACGTGATAAAAATATTAATTATATACATAATACTAAATACTAAATACGAAATCAACTATGTTATGTATATATAGTTCAAAATGAAATAAATACTTACATGCGCTTCCGACCGTTGGTCTAATAGAAGTCGTATATCTTCAAGAGCGGTAGGTATTCCCCTATAACTCGGCAAATGGTTCGACCTATTTAAATAAAATTTTAGCATAAAATTTTATTTTAAATCTATTTAATAATTATAAAATCTAATATAAATTTTACCTTGTTAAGAGTGGGAATGTATACGGGTGGTCCACTCGATGACGTAAAAATGGAAAGCGAAACCGAGCCCATGATTGTAGCAGTGAGAGGCAACATCTAATTTTGATTTTATTTGGTTGCGTCGCCCGACACATCTCCCGGTATAATATCGACAACACGACAGACCCTCAATTGAGTTCGCCAGATGCTCTAAAATCAATGAGTTTCAGCAGCCACCTCAGATGTATGAGGTTTATTGACTTGTCCGACATTAGATAACCTCCGAGGTTCTGAAGGATGTACGCCCGAGCGTATCATACTCTTTATACTTCAGTCGAATCATCCCCCGACACCGGGAATGTGTATTGTAACCAGACCATATCGATCCGACCTCTGTAAATAATATCCGGAATCGTATCCAAAAGATCGTAACATATGGTTCCCCAATCAGCAGATTGAGTGGACCTGGTGAGTACGGACCCTTCCACCGATAACCCCAACTATAATTGCACGTCTTCCAAAGTGATGGGACACTTCCCACATGAAAGATGGAATGTGTGCTTCTCGGGTCTCCACCTCTCCACAAATGTGCTGATAAGTTTCGGGTCCAACTTGCACCCCCGGCCTATATTGGCCACGTGTTAAAAACTCGCTTCCCTCAAGTAAATTTCAATCAACGGTGATGGAGGACTAGGTATATTACGAGTAAAACATTGTAACACTTGATCTACCGACTGTTATAAAAAATATTAATTAAATTACAAAAATGAAATAAAAATATTAAATAATATTAAAAAAATGAAATTAACCCTTACCATTTTCATTTGGTCGACAGAGATATGTTTATCATCGATGCAAATTAATTGCCGGGCCATTGCTAACACGATCAAATTTTTTAGAAATTATAAAAAAAATAATACTAGTTTAGACAATAATTAAAAAATTTTGAGAGCTTTTTTAAGAAATTTAGAGAGAAATTTGGAAGAATTATAATTTGGAAGAAATTTGATATGAAAAAAATGGGTGGGGGGTTTTATAATTTTTTTTCCTTACCGTTGGACTCAACGGTCAAATTTTTAAATGTCTGGTTGGGGGAAAACACGGGGGAAAGCGCATCCCCATTAGCGCTTTTTACTAAAGCGCATCCCCTTCAACGCGCTTTTGCTTAACACAAGGAAAAACACGTTTTTGTCAACACACTTTTTTACGTTTTTCCCTAAAAATACGTCCATATTAGTGCCTTTTAATATTTTCGATTTATTTCAATTTTTGTTAGAGTGATCTATTTCCGTAAATAATTTTGAAAATAACCTTTTCAGGGACTATGCTTTGTTATTTACTCAAAAAGTTCATGCACTGCGCACCATTATTTATATAAATAAATAACATATTTTACTTTGTTCCAATTTTACATATTCTTTTCGTCTCCCTCTTAGAACCTCGAGAATGGCATTTTTAACCAAACTGTCCAAGATTTCTCCACTGGCCAGAGTCTGCCTAAGTCGCTGCATGAGCCACGTCCCGGAGAACACGGTCTACGGTGGCCCAACACCACAAACCGCCGACCGGAGAGTGACCCTTAATCAATTGAAGCAAAAATACAAAAAGGGCGAGCCCATCACCGTTGTCACAGCCTATGACTATCCATCGGCGGTCCACCTCGACATCGCCGGCATCGACATCTGCCTCGTTGGAGACTCTGCTTCCATGGTCGTTCACGGCCACGACACAACTCTCCCTATATCACTCGAAGAAATGCTCGTTCATTGTCGCGCTGTAGCTCGCGGCGCCAAGCGACCGCTTCTTGTTGGTGATTTGCCTTTTGGGACCTACGAGACAAGCACCAGTCAGGTAAGCCCCCCATGAACAACAAAATTTTCCCTTCTTCCCTCATTTTATTACTGGGAATTGATGGAAGTAGCGTTCTTTGAATGAATTTTCCTTTCTTAGACTTACATTTTTAGGACAAATTGTGTTACTAAATGGTATATTGGAAATTGGCTTTTGCTGGGAAGTGTAAGATAGTTGCCACTTAGTGATGCTTGATGTTATTGCAGTTTGAATTATGAACAGGCAGTTGATACGGCGGTTAAGGTCTTAAGGGAAGGTGGGATGGATGCTATCAAACTGGAAGGAGGGTCCCCTTCAAGAATCACCGCCGCAAAAGCCATTGTCGAAGCCGGAATTGCGGTTATAGGGCATGTCGGACTTACTCCTCAGGCAATTAGTGTACTTGGGGGATTCAGACCACAAGGCAAGAATGTTTCTAGTGCCATCAAGGTCCCTTTCCTAGTCTTTTTTATTTTGTTTTATCTTTGAATATATGCTTATGTTTGTCTTCTTAGCATGTTGGTTTGGGTTGGTTTATGCAGGTTGTAGAGACTGCAATGGCTTTGCAGGAAGCTGGATGCTTCTCGGTTGTTTTGGAATGTGTGCCGGCACCTGTGGCTGCTGCAGCCACATCTGCTCTTCGAATTCCCACAATCGGCATCGGAGCTGGTCCTTTTTGCAGTGGACAGGTTAATTTCGGATTATTAATCTCTCTGCCTCTTTGAAATCTAGGTCCTCACCTTGCCTTAATTGTGTACCTTAAATGTTTTAGTTTACAAACCAACAACCATCAGTCAAACTGAATAAGATAAAAGAGGTGAATTGCAGCTCAATCAACCCTGGAATGTACAGTGAGTTGCGCATTCTGTATGAATTTCTTTAGAAAACCAGAACTAGAGATTGCATTCTGTATAGCTGTTGTCTGATTTCGTAGGTGGGTTTCTTCTTTATATTATGTTAACATAAGCGAACATGTTCCTGGCATCAGCATCTCTGCTTAGGGCTGGTGACATATAACCAACTCATTTGGCTGATTCTATCATTAGAAAGGCTTAACTTTGATGCTATAGCACAGCAGCTCTTACGGTTCTAAGGACCTCAAGTTTATTCCTATAAACGAATCATTAGCTGAGATTTGACTTCGGAAAAAGCTTAACTGTGTTTCTTCCTATGCATTCTATCTGTACAAAGTTTTTGTTCAAATGTTTGTACGACTCTTTAATGGGAGAATCTTGTAATGCATCTTCATCTTCATCTTCATCTTCATCTTCACTCTTTGTTGCCTTTTTCAACTGTATTGCTCTGTATAAACACGTGTTTTCAAGAGACTAGAAAGCTATATTTTTGTGTTATGGAGTTGTACAATCGTATTCCCTACCATTTGATGTTTTTTACTTCACAAAAAGGGAAATTGGGTGTTCTATTTGCTGCACTTTCGAATGTTTTTCATCACCTTTACTCATACTGTCGATACAGGTTCTAGTTTACCATGATCTACTAGGAATGCTTCAACACCCACATCATGCAAAGGTAAGCACACGATTACCCCCTTCTACTTTTTGCAGATTCTTTCATTTTACATGAAAAAAATTCTCAAAAAGTGGTGGTTTTACCTCCTAAAGGTTACTCCAAAGTTCTGTAAGCAGTATGCTTGTGTCGGAGATGTCATCAAAAATGCGCTTTCAGAATACAAGGAAGAAGTAAACAACGGTTCATTCCCTGGTCCTTCCCACACCCCATACAAAATGAATCCCGATGATGTGAATGGTTTCTTTAAGGAGTTGGAGAAATTGGGTCTGAACAAGGCAGCATCCGCGGCGACTGCAGCAGCGGAGAAGATGAACACAACACAACGGCCAGACACCGAGACATCTCAAAAGTGACCAAAATAAGGCTAGGTTTCTTCAGCTTTTTACCTTAATTAAAAATATCAAGAACCAAATAGTTCCTTTTGGCATCATATATTTTTACAGGCACCTCATGGTTGAGAAATGGCTTTTGTATGAAGTGAATTGCTATTGGATGCAACTATAATCAGATTGTAATTTTTATCTGAAATTTACTGGAAAGCCTCAAAGTAGCATGCAGGAAAACATGTTCAATCCCTGGCCTAATCATCTTATCATTACAACTTCTAATAAAGCTTAATCAACATTAAATTAAGGCACACTTATGGATGAAAATTTTTATGTGACTAATATATCTATAAAAATTGATATTAAAGAGAATTGTAGCTTTGGTTGAAATGGTGAATTTATGACATTCATATACGTTTTTTCAGAAATTACATAATTTAGAACAATAAAAATACCATCATAATAATGTTTATTATCTTTTAAAAAGAATAATTTTAGGTAATTGTTCTTGAGATTTGGTTAATGGGTGATACCAATTCAATCGATACTTGTTTGGAGCCGTAGTTAAAACTTGTCAGATCCTTTTATAATAATTAATATTATCAATATACGAGGAAATTGGTCTTATTAAATTTCAAATAGAGTTAAATCAATTTTTTAAACAAAATTTAAAATCATTTTCTATTTTTACAAAATTCAATCTTGAATTTAAAGTTTAGGATTTAGTTCAACTCATTTTCTTGTGGAATGGTTTAAATTTTAAGGTTAATATATACAGAGTTACCTGAACTTGACAATTTGTACTTATTTGGTACATTTTTTTAATCAAATCGGTACCTAAACTTGGAAATTTGAAAATTGTAAGCCAACTTGATATTCTTTTTTGGATATCTAGCTAACACCGATAAAGAACACTGACGTGGCACTAATAACGAATACCGTGGTGATATATGATAATCTCACATTTTGATACATGAAAAAATGTCAAATTTTATTTTTAAAGAATTTAACATATGTCAAATTGTGAGACTGCTATGTGTGAGTATACTATTTATCGTCAAGTGCCATATCAATTTTTTTTAATGATGTTAGTCGAGTACCTAAAAATAATACTAAATTAATTTACCGCTTTCAAATTTATGTGTCATTAAAGTGAAAAAAAAAATAGATATCTTCGAAAATATTATTCAAATATTAAAAAAAAAAAAACGTCGAAGTTTCAGTCAAATATTAGAAGTTTCGAACGTAAACAAAGAAGGAAAGATGAACATTACAATTCTAGTTTCAACTTTCAAAGCATTCAAAACTCCTCCTCCTTAAACCCCTATCGGCATCTTACCTCCTCAACCGTCACCTCTGCACCAAAGCTGACCCCAGCCACCACCGCATGACGATGAATCAAGAATCAACGAAGCAGTTCAGCTCCTCCGCGAAAACCCACACCAACAATGGTCCTCTAATTAACCCCTGCAATCTCTCCTCTCCTCTCCTCTTCTCCTTCTCCATCTCCTCGTTTTCTCTACAAAATTACTCGCGGCCTCGGTTCCTCTAGTCTGGCCCTTAATTTCTTCAAACACCTTCAACAAAACACCCCATCTCAACACATCCATTTCCTCTCTCATCCGTTCCAAGCCCCTGTCGAGCAAGTGAATCGAGAACTCGATGCTGGGTCGAGGTTATCCGAACTGTATCAAGCTTCGAAAGAATGGGGAATCCCTCTGACTGTTAATGCCGCCGCGATTCTTATCCGGGGTTTCGGGAAACACAAAATGGTAGATGAATCTGTTATTCTTTTTAACGAACTCGACCCTTCTGTTAAAAACACGCACGTTCGCAATGTTTTTATGGATGGTCTGTTAAGAAACGGACGTGTTGAGTACGCGCTCAATGTGCTCGAAGAAATGCTTTAACCATTGTCCGAGGTTCCACCTGATGAGATCACTGGTTATATTATTTTTAGCGAGTTATTGAAGGGAGACAGGAAAGGGGAGAGAAATTTAAAGCGAGGAAGATACCATTAATTTGGTTTCTAAATTGGGGAAACATGGTGTTTTCCCAAAGACAATTTGGCTTACCCCATTTGGTTTCTAGGTTATGTAGGAGTGGCAAAACCAATCAAGCTTGGATTGTTTTGCATGAACTGCTGACACTGCGAGCGCCTCTCGAAACTCCTCCTTCTAATGTACTTTTGACCGGCTAAGGGAGGAATGGAGATGTTAAAAGAATGCATACACTTGTAGCTGACATGAAGGAGAATGATATTCAGCCCAGTGCTGTAACTTTTGTGATTCTTATCAATCAGCTATGTAAGTTACGGAGGGTCGATGACGCAATGGAAGTGTTAAACAACAAGCTCGGCAAATGAAACGGGAGTGACGGTGTTTCAATCGAAGCTGATGTTATCATTTATAATACCGTGATTGATGGACTTTGTAAAGTAGGGAGGCAAGAAGAAGGGTTGCGTTTGATGTATCGGATGAGGTCCATGAAGGGATTGGCACCTAGTGTATTTACTTATAATTGCTTGATTGATGGATTTTGTAATTGTGGTGACATTGAGAAAGGGAAGGAGTTGTTTGATCAGATGAATGAAGTGGGGGTTTCACCTAATGTGATCACTCTTAATATATTGGTGGATGGTATGTGCAGACATGGGAGGATCAATGGTGCACTCAATTTCTTCTCTGGTATGCAGGGAAACGGGTTGAAAGGCAATGCAGTTACTTATACTACCCTAATTACAGCTTACTGTGACATCGACCATATCGTTAAAGTGGTTGATCTGTTTGATCAAATGCTGGCAAGTGGATGCTCTCCGGATGCTAGCGTTTACCACAGATTGATATCTGGTTTGTGCAAAGCTGGAAGGATGGATGCTGCAAGCAATGTTTTGTGGAAGCTGAAAAAAGCTGGGTTCCGCCCTGACATTGTATGCTACAATTTGCTTGTTAGAGGGTTCTGCAAGAAAAACATGGTTGATAAAGCGTATGACATCATCAAGGAAATGGAAGAAGCAGGAGTGAAGCCTGATAGTGTCTCATATAACAGTTTGATTGCTTATTTTTGCCAAAATGGGAATTTCGGACTTGTTCGCGAAGCAATGGAATGGATGATTAACGAAGGTCATGTCCCTACTATCGCCACATACGGAGCTCTAATTCACGCATACTGCTCAAATGGAAATATTAAGGAAGCAATGAAGCTCTTCAATGACATGAGTTCCACATCAAAGATTCCTCCAAACACCATAACATACAACATTCGTATAGAATCTCTCTGCAACAACAATGACATCAATGGTGCACTCTTTCTGGTGGATGACATGAAAGCAAAAGGGGTGAAGCCTAATTCCGACACATATAATGCAATGTTTAAAGGCCTTAAAGGGAACAATTTGTTGGAAGATGCCTTCAGATTGATGGACGCCATGATTGAGCATGCTTGCAAGCCTGATTATATAACCATGGAGATTCTCACAGGGTGGCTTTCTACTGTTGGTGAATCTGAAAAATTAACAAGCTTCATACAAGGATACAAGGTTTCTCCCCTTAGTGAATAGAATGGCTGCAAAAGATTAGGATTATGTTTACTGCATGTTGTCCTTGAAGCTTTAAATTTTGCATTCTGCTATGTACCATTTAAATTCTCGAGAATAACAGAGAATAATTATTTGATTTGAGTCTAACTCGAATGGGTTTCAGATTTATTTTTGTCCAAGAAAAAAAAACCCATTAATTCTAGGAAAATAAAAGGTTGTCTAAAACCAATAACTAAACTAAGCTTCACTTGAAGATTAAAACAAGAAACTATACTATTTTTTTTCTCTACAAAGAATAAATGGAACCCTATAGGAAGCATATTGTTGGCTTAGATTCAACCAAAAAGGTATATGAGTTATGACATATACAAGAAATTAAAAATATACATCCGGGCGAGTTTTAGATGCCACCGGCGGCAGTAGCTGCATTATTTGCAGTCCAAGGAAAGTCAAAACTTGCCGGAAAGTTATCGGGAAAGCAATTTCCGGTGACAATTTCAGCGAGTCCTTCTAAACCCTCGAAGAAATCATCACTCACCGCCGTGTCCGACATCCCAAACTCATCTTCCCCTTCATCTTCAACCAAATCCTCTCGGCTGTCCACCTTTGTACTTTGAACCACAACCCCTTCATCCACGGAGGTTGTCGGAGACAAGCTGTCGGCGGGTTTAGATGAGGAAGGTTTGACTGAGTCACCGGCGGTGACCGTTTGTGGAGTGAAAGGCTTCTGGCGAGTGCTGCCAGCGAGTGAATTCCGATGCGTCGGAGCAGGGTGGTTGTGCTCGGCTGTGTACGTAACTATGAACATATTCGGGTCGGATCTGTGTCGTTCCACTTGTTTCCTGGCCAAACACCCCTTTGAGCTACTACATCTGTAATATCCCCTGTTATCCAAAAAAAAAAAAAAAACACAAACAACCAAAAACCATTACTCGAATATCTAAACACAAAACCAAACTTATTTTCTCCATTTTTAAAGAAGATTTTACCTTGGATAAGGAGATCCCTTGATGGGTTTTTGACCATATTTTCTCCATGCCCACACATCTGAAGAGAGACCTTCCGGCGGCACATGGCAAACCCTTTTCAGCTGATTCTTTCTGTTAAAAAGGGGAAAGTAATTAGATTTGAGGAACCCTTTTCAGCCGGTTTATTTGAAACATTTAATGCTAAAACTTACCTTCTTTTAGATCGAGAATTGTTCGTAGAAGTGCTGCTACTAGCTGTTGTAACAGAGCCAACTTGAGACAGCTTAGGCTTTACTTGTTGATGTTCTTGCTGTTGTTTTGTCTGAGGTTGAGATTTGGGGAAGAAAGGTTTGTAAAGCTCATGCAATTCCTCCATGGCGTTCTTAGCTTCGAACTGATTCGGAAAACACGAAAATTGACCCTGAAAAGGTTCTTCTTGGCTACCAAACGAAGAAAAACGGGATTGAGGGTACAAATCCGCCATTAAAGAACTGTTTGCAGCAACACCACCGCAGCCGCCGCCGCTGCTGCTGGTGGTTGTTGTAACGGTGGCGTAGCCCCTCACCACCGCATGCAAATCCCAATCCACATCCATGAACACACACCTGTATCTTCAGCTGCCTCCTGCTCTGCCAAGAAAACGTTAGAACAGAATGTAAAAGACAAAACGAGGCGCTGACTTTTTAATGGTTACAATGAGAGAAAAGAAGGCAGTTTGTATTTGAGTGGGCTTTTGCGATTATTATATAAATAAACAAGAAGAAAATAAATAAAAATAAAAAAGGAGGTATTTTTGGTTGACAAATTGGGCATCTCAAAGCCTTATCTTTTTGTCATTTGTTCTATCTGATTTATATAACTCAGCTTCCGACATTGAAAACCGGACTGGTTTTGGGGTTGACTTTTGGGCAATGTCAAAGGGTTTTTTAATTCTTGATTGTGGAAAAAGTCCACACGGTTTTTGTTTCTAGGCTTCTTTTACTTTTTATGTCTGTCTGTCTAGGTGGAGGCTCGTGAATTACCGACAAATGAAAAAGAAATTAAAAAAAAAAAAAAAAGTAAAGTGGAGGCCAGTTAATTAGGGTGCCCCGACAATAAGCTGGGTCCTACTCTTCTATCTTCTCTTCTGTCTACCAGGCTTACAACTCAACCACACTACCCACGTCAAATTATTCAAGTTGGTAATAATTCAATTTCGAAAAATTAAATTATTTATTTAAATTTATTAACTCAAATTTAAAAAAAATTAATTTCAAATCGAATTGAGTTTTGTTCACTCTTAATTATGACAAAATCAAAACAATTAAATTCATTTACTTAAATTATGTTATTTTCAAAATATTATACGTCGAGCATATTATCACATATATAATATCATATTAATTTACAATTCAAATATAATACTCACATTTTTCTAATCAATAGATTTAATGTTATTATTTTGAATCAAGGCTAAAATTTCAAATTTCTAAATGTATAAATTCATAACATTTACTACATTCATAACTTATGGGACCAACAGCAAAATTTGACCTAAAAGATTTAATTAATATCATTTGAATTGTAATAAATTTTAAAATTAAAAAAAAATATAAAACTTAAAATAGATCAATTCAAAATATAAAATAATTAATTTCATAATTTACTCATAATAAAAAAATAGCACAATTTAACATAATTTTTATTATAAATAAAAATATAAAATAATAATTCAACATTTTTTTATCAATATTAAATAATAATAATAAATAGTACTGTAATTAATGAAGTATAAATTAAATCTCTACTCACTCAAGTATTAAGTTTTTAAAAATTGAATCCACCACTAATTTTTATTTCCTTTAACTCTTCCATTTTAATTAAATAGATTATTTTAAAAAATATAAAAATAATTAATTATCAATTCAGTTAATCTAAATACTCCTAAACCAACCAATTTAACCTCTAACCGATTCCCAAGTTTGACGTGGAGGACTAATTGAAAAAACATTGCTCTTAATTGTAATCACTAAAAATGTGGGACATTTTACCTTACATTGGACAGTTGACACTCTCGTGACTACACGTGCTAAGCATCACCTTTGTTTTTTTTTTTTTTCCTCTTAGAAAGAATAAGGGTCAATTTACTTTTCCATCTTTATATTTAGTTTTAGAATATAATTTGGTATATGAGTTTTTTTAAATTGATACATTTTTCTTTGACCCATACAGATATTTAAGTTTAACTTCAATATTCTAATCGGTACTTAAGTTTTTCTTTTGTTCGAATTAAATACTTATATGTTTTCTTAATAGAGCACATATGTCAAATATTTATTGAGTCACATAATGTTGCTTAGTTTGGTATGAAATTAAACATTGACGCCAAATTTAAGTACCAAATTGATTATTAAAACCAAATATAAGTATCAAATAGGATATTCAAATATCAAATTAGATAATCGATAAGTTTTGGGACTATTATTGACAAAAAAAAAAGAGTAGATACCAAATTGAGAAAGTTGCCAAGTTTTAAGTATTAAATGTTGGTTTTCTCCCTTTAAAATATAACAAAATCAGGAAATCGTGAATACAGTTTGCACTTTTTAAGCAAGTAATACCTCATCGGGTGCGTAATCCAATACTCCATTATTTAGTGTCGGATAGCCACGTGTTCACTTTCAGTCTTTGGAGTACTCGAAGGTTGACCAGTCTTCTGAATCGACGGTTGAGAGTTGTTGAAGTTGTAACCGTTCTAGTTCACACATGAAATCCGGATCAGCGCGTGGCGGTGGGGAGGAGGAAACGTGCGTGAGTTGGCAAATAAGAGCTGGGAGAGTTTGTTGTGGGTTCTCCTTTTTCTTTTTCCCTTTAAATTACCGTTACAACCGGCATCGAGTGGCTCTATGTTCTTCTTTTCTTTTTCCTTTTTTTCATTTATACGGAATCCTATGATGGAGAATCGGACGGTGGACGATGATTACAAATTGGTGATGATTCAGTGATTTGATATTCTTTTTATAAAATTAATCTAGATAAAACAGTGGTTATTTTATTAGAGAGACGTGGATGGCACGAGGGTATGGACTTGCAAGCGTGTGGGGTCTATTTCGCAATTTTCATACAGCGACCGCAATTGTCTTGAATTTTTCTTTTTTATACTTGGATGAGATCATGCTTTCTAAATACTTTAATACATTGACTTGGTGCGTATTATACAGCTTATTCTAATTTCCATACATGTTAATTTAGTAGATTGTATTTTGTTTTCTCTATTAATATATAGATAAAAAATGTAAATTGATTCTTTTATAAAAAAATTCATCTCTATAAGTCGTTCAACGATGATTTGGATTTTTCATAATTTTTTATGTAAGTGACAGTAGAATTAAAGGATGAGTAGAATCAAGTAAATTAACATAAAGGTCATTGTATTAAGGATCGGATTGTATTTTGCCCATCTACTAAAAAAAGGGGTAAATTAGTTTCTATACTTTAGATCATAAAGTCAATAAGTATTGCTGTTAAAAATTCCTTCTATTTAAACTTTTAAGTGATGATGTAACTGACGAAGTAATCAAACAGTGACACGTTATGTGACATATTTTTTCATACAAACAAATATTTAAATTTTTATTTTTTTTCAAAATTAAATAATTATTTCAAAAGCTACATTTAAGATGAATCTAAATAAATAGTTGTCCATAATCAAATGAATTTGGACAGACGTAGGCATGGTTTTTTAAATAGTTATAAAAAAATTATAGAAAATTTATTAAAATTTATGAGAAATTATAGAATTTTTTGAACTTATTATAAATTACTAAAACCGATGTCTAATTAACTTGGATAAAACAGTTGTCTACATTCAAACGAGTATAGACAACCATTTTTTTAGGTTCATCCTGGAATTGTTTTTTAAATAATTATTAAATAATTTTAAAAAATTATTTAAAAGTTATTATGAATTATAAGAAATTAATAAAATAGTATTCATCAAATTGATGAACCAAAAAATCAACTCGATTAAGAAGATATGTGTGTGTTAATATATATGGGTATATTTGAATTCTGTAAACATCTTATATGTGTTTTATAATTTTTAAACTTATAATCATTATTTATAGTTTCTTATAGTTTTTAATCAAGTTGATATTTTTGGTTAGTAAATTTGACCAGTACTATTTTATTAATTTCTTATAATTCTTAATAACTTTTAAATAAATTTTTAAAATTATTTAATAATTATTTAAGAAATCACTCTAGAAAGAACTTAGACAAATGATTGTCCAAGTTAATTTGAGCTTGGACAACTATTTGTTCAGAATCATTTTGGATGTTATTTTTAATAATTTTTTAAATTTTAGGATTTTTAAAATTTTATAAAATATTGACACGTAAAAGCACACAAGGCATACAATGTGTTAGTGCTTGATTCCTCTATCAACCACATCAACATTTAGTAGTAAAAATGAATGAAATTTTTAATAAAACAACCACTTTGCTCTTTTATGTAATGTACATATTTTTTAATATAAGGGGAAAAATATAACCCGACTTCTAATATAGTGGCCTCTATGTTACTTTTACCTAATCGTACTCATTGTTTAATTCTAGGTCACTTGCATAAATAAAAAAGAAAAAGCCAAATCATTACGTAACATCATATATAGATGAAATCTTTAACGGGATAACCAATTTACACTTTTTTCTAACATACAAAAGTTTATTTACCTATTTTTTTAATTTTTTTTTTTAAGAATAGGCAAAATACAATTCTCCCCTTACTATAAAGACAACCATGATACTTTTACCTGTGTAAATTGTGTTAATCTAATTGATTTTGTTTCCTTGGTATTACATGATCATCATGCTTTGACTACATCTTTTACATGCATTCACACATCAAACTCATTTACATTATTCATAACAAGACAACAATCTCTTCATTTACATTTCATAAAACTTGCCATAACTTAATTACTCCTCCTCCTCTATGAAACATTTATTTTAAAGACTCGTGTTAAATCACTCTTTACACTTCCACATGCAACTTTCATATCATTAAATCTAGATTAATTTATTGTTTGAGAATTAAGAAGTCAAATATTATTAAAAAATAAAAAAAGCATTGATTTCCAAAGGTGTAAGATAATGGTGGATTGGATAAGATATGTTTGAAGTGTTGATAATGATGCAGACTTGAGGCAGTCGAGATAAATATATAAAATATACACTCAACTTTTTAAATATTTGTTCTTGGAACCATCAGATTAATTAAATTAATCTAGTCGTACACTATTAGGAGTTGTGTTGTACGTTCCAAAAATAAAGTATATATCCAAATTCTTTTTTCACTATATCTATATCAAAATTTTTACCATTAATGTTATAAATTTCAATTACTTTTGTTTATCTCAACTTACATTTTAATAATTTATCTTTGAAATATTACGTTTTAGTTACTTACATTATCGTGCTGTAATATTTTAGTCACTGAGCCGTTAATTGTTGTTAACGGTGTAACGTTAAGCTGACATGACACGTTAAATCATCATTTCAAACGAAAATTTTAGGTTAAATTCTACAATTGGTCCCTATATTTTTTTCATTTTGAGCAATTTAATTTTTTCGAGTGGGGCAAGTTTGTGGACTAGTTTTAACAAATAGAAAACATAGAAAAACTACGTTAAAAGAAATGGAGAAGGGAGGAAAACAGAGGGAGAAGCAGAAGAGAGTAGAAAATAAAGAAAAAAAGTTAATAGAACATAAAAGAAAAAAAAATTAAATTGCTCAAAACGAAAAAAAATATGAAGACCAATTGTATAAATTAACTTACATTTTTTGTTTGAAATGATGATTTAACATACCACGTCAGCTTACCGTTACACCATTAACGGCAATTAGCGACAGTAACTAAAATGTTACAACACGATAAAAGTGACTAAAATGTAACATTTCAAACATAGTGGACTAAAATGTAACCTAAGGTAAACAAAAGTAACTATTTTAATAGTTTAACCTAAATTTTAATAAACATTAATTTTTCGGAGTGCACGTTAAAATGTTCTTAAAACTATGAAGTGTTTGATAAAATCATAAGAAAAGATTGTATGAAACTGGGATACCATGTCATTTGTATCACTTTCCAATAATTTAATATCATTTCAGTATTTTCATCTTGAAAAAAATAAAATAAAATCCAATATAATGTGCTGAAATTTAGAATGAAAATGCTGAAATGACATTAAATTATTGGAAATAGATATAAATGACATGATATCCAAGTTTCATACAATCATTTCTCTAAAATCATTGGCATAACGATAAATTTAGCATTCAAAGTTTATATTTTTATATAAATTTGATCCTTATTATTTTTTTGAGCTAAATTTAACCCTTAACATTTCAGAAAAGAGTCAAACTGTTTTTTTTTAACAAAAATGCTGATCAAAACATTAATTTTTAATGTTGTTGGCTTGACAACTTGCATGATAATTCATGTGGACATCTTCCTAACATAACACCATTTGTCTTGTATTTTATGTCATCAAATAATTAAAAAAATTATAATAATAAAAAAATTCAAAAAATTAGCATAGAGTACACGTGATTGTCATGTAGGCAAGTATTTAAAATTTTAACATTTTGGTTAGTATTCTCATTAAAAAACATCATTTTGACTCTTTTTAAAAGATTGAGAACTAAATTTAACTAAAAGAAGAAGAAAAAGAGCTAAATTGACAATAGATGTAAGCGTTAAGGCCTATCTTTGACATTATGCCAAAATCATTTGAGACTACCGTTTTATAAAGTTATTTAAAACCATGGTTTTATTTTAAAATATAATAATATTTAATTTTAAATGCTATTCTAATGATTTTAAAATTTTATTTAATAATTATTGAATAAAGTAAGTAGGTGGATAACTATTTATCACATAGGTGGTGCTTGGTACATTTCCATAATAAAATTTCAATGAAATGTGATTCGTTTTTTTTAAGTACTATTATTAATAGGAATTATGAACAATAACAATACAAAGATATGGTATATAGTATAAACGATATATAAATCACTACAAACTAATGTACAAATGTCATGTTTCCATAATAGTCTAAAAAAAGAGAAGGACAAATCAACAGTAATTGCAACACCGGAATAATCTAAAAATAAACCAAAGATGCATTAACTTGATCAAATCACTGAAATGTGTATCCTAGCCTCGCCATCATCAAATCAACTTGAAGATGAATACCAATCAACTAAGAAAAACTGTAAAAAGCCCCAAGGGATCTACCGCATTAGTGATGCACAAAAAGTCAAGTTTCAGATGGCCTATCATCATTTTTATCATCTCGAATCTATCACCATCATTATGATCTATCATGAAAAAGTCTTTTGAGAATGATTTCTAGTAAATTTGGGGACACCTTTATATTGACAAATCTCGTATGTATGTCAGAACATGATTAAAAATTAATAGTAATTTCAAATAAAACAAACCGGACAAAACAAACATCACAAAAAATATGGTCCATTTGATTGTTAATTTCAGGCCGATCCATTTGATTTATTTTATTGTTTACCAACGATAAAAAAAATAAAAAAATATTTTATATTAATATTAATATTAATAATTACAAATATTGTTAAATTTTAAAATAATAAAATAAATATAAAATGGAGCGTGAATCGGGCCTGCAAAGGATGGGTATGAAAGTGAAGGCGGCACGTTGGGTGTATTATTGTGAGAGGAAAGTGATGATGGTGGCAACTAGCAATTTAAGAACAACACACGTTTCTCACAGTATTGTTTTAAAAGGTTAGCACTCATTATCTTTTATTTTTATTAGTTGTTCAAACTTTTCTACCCATCATGTGATAATTACTAGCATATCTTTTTTATTCTAAAATAAATAAAAATATTTTTTCAACAAATTAAATAAATAATATTAAGTAATTGTTGTTGATGAAATTAAAGCTTTGCTTACTTTTGAACCTATGTCATGAAAATTTTAAAATATAAAACTAAATTATTTATTTATGTTACTCTCCTACATGGATGTTAATATTTTACTTTCTGACTTCCCTTTTTTTAGGGGAAAATGAAAATGAAGTACCTCTTTTAGAAAAGATGGTTTTATAACTCAAATGCAAAGCAAGGTATATTAGTAATAGTTATTTGAATTAGTCTCTCAATGTTAAAAATTACATCCATTTTACTGTAATTAATCTTTCTACGTCAGTAAGCTAAGTGTTACTATCTGATTGTTTCATCAACACTTAATAGAAAAAATTGATGAAATTTTTAACGAAAGGAACAAGATCAATTTACTTTTTTTTTTTTAAATTTAATACGAGATAAAATATAATCCAAGGTCTTTTACTTAATTTTTAAAATTATTTTTCAAGATAATTATATTACCAAAATATATACTTGAAAGAATTGGAGTTTTTATTCTCATAGGTTGTAGTTTGGAAAGAAAAGACCAGCTGGGCCCCCAACCATCAAATTCATCAAATCAAAAGTGGTACATCCTTAATAATTATTTTATTACTACCTTTTGAATTTTGCAGCAAAGCAAAAAAGAAAATCACAACAAAGTGGGTTTTCATGATAATTACATAGATTCAAGCATTTCCAGAAGTTCATGTACCCCTCTCCACCTCCATTACCTTAACCACACCATTTTTTTTTTGTTTTGAAATATTGGGTTTTGTTTTGTAGAGTTGTAAGTTTTGGATGAAATTTATAATTGAATTGGATTATATTCTAAATTTAAATTTGAGTTATTGTTTAAAAGACATCGAGTTTATTAATTTTTATATATTTGGTTGAGATTACATGATTAAGACATTGAAAAAGATTAGGGGTAGCACATGATGGATGGCTACAACTCAAACAAGGTTCACAATTCCATGGTCCCAATGTATGCGTGGTTTTAACTTTTTTTCAAACATTCTAGCACTTTGAGAGGACGAGGAAATTGGGAATTATCCAGCCCCCCTACCATACTTTTTGTTTTGCCCTTAGCATCAAATCTATGAGAAGAAAAAGATAGGAGGGAAAACAGTTGAGTAGTGGGTGGGGGAAGGTGGCACACTAGAGGATAAAAATAATAAGGGGTTGCAAAGCATACAACACCACAAACTAGGAAGCAATGCCAAATATATATAGCCCCAGATGTCAATCAATGGCTAATCGGTATATATTATTCCCTTTTTATATGCAATTTTCATCTTATCACTTTGTCATTCATGAACTTGAGGTAGGAAAGGCTTGGGGGAACTTGTTCTTCACTAATGTTCTCCTTTATTCCCATTGGTGGAGAGAAAAAAAACTCCGTAAATAAGTGAAACTGGATGTATCAAAATATGATAAGGAAGATTGAAGTAGAATCTGTAACGTTGAGTGTAGTAACAGATGATGATGGTTTGTATGATTGAAAAGACTAAATGTAGTTGAGAATGAGGCTGAATAAAGGAATAGTCGAGAGAAATCTAGAAAAGAAATGTTGAAATGCCAAAAGTCCTTTCACAAATTATGAAGAACTCGTATTTATTGATTACAAGAATATAAGGGTATGGGTTTAAAACTTGACCTGCTAAGCGTAAATACTCATATTCCCTTTGTAACAGCCCGGTTTAGACCCTAATCGGAACAGTGGTTTCGAGACTACAAATCCGAGGTCGGAAAAATATTTTAAAATTATTTTTGGTGTTTACAATATGTGATTGAGCATGTGTGAAAGTTTTGTGTGAAAATTTTAACGTTTGTGTGCTTAATTTGCAAAAAGGACTTAATTGCATAAAATGCAAAAGCTGTGTGCTGATTGTTAAAATGCTTATTTGGCATGGCTTTTTAAATGAGGAGTCCTTATGTTGTTATTAAGCCATTAATAGATTGGATGGACATAAATAGGCATAAAATTTTTGATTAAATGGTTTATTAAACAAGGGTAAAATGGTAAATTATGTATTAAGTTAATATTAAATAAAACAAAGCTTAAAATTAGTGACATATCATCTTATTCTTGCCGAAATTGTTAAGGAAAAAGAAAAGAAAAAGAGCTTTAGGTTTCGGCACATACAAGGCTTGATTGAGGTATGATTTTTGATCGGTTTTTAGTGATTTCTACGTTTTTGTGATCGTTACTTCGTGTTCTAGCTAGCCCATGTCTTAATTTTTGAATTTGTTGGTGATTTTGAGAGATGCCATTTATGAATGTTTGAGCTTTGTGATAGTTGATGGTGAAATATGAAAGTTTGATGTTGGGTTAATATATTTTGTTCTTGAATTTTTGATGAAATTAGTTATTTTGGGCTAAATTGTGAAAATGAGAAATTGGAGGACTAAAATGTGAAATAAATGAAATATGTGGGCTTGTATGAACATAAGGAAAATTCGGCTAGGCATGTGTGAGGTGAAATTATGTGAATTTGATGATTTTATGAAATAGGGACTAAAGTGTCGAAATGTGAAAATGTGAGGGCTATTTTGTAAAATTCCCTAAATATGTGTGTTTGGACTAAATTGAATGATTTGGTGATTGAATGAGCTAAATTTGAATATGTATAGATCAAGAAAAGAGGGATTTGGATTGAGATCGAGGCAAAGATAAAGTGCTCGATTAATTGACTCGTTTTGTTACTTCGACGTCAGAGGTAAGTTCGGATATAATACAAATTGTTAAATTATTGTTTTAAGTGCTATGAAATGAACGAAAATGTGAATATTGAATTAGAAATGCTATATGTGGAATTGAGAAATGTGACACTAAGTGTGCGTAATTAGAATCGGGACAGAGGTGAATAGCACTGTGTGTGCGAAGTAATGGAAGCCTTGGCTTTATTGATTGGCACTGTGTGTGCGATACCGAGATAAATTCGGTTTAATGTAAAGGCACTAAATGTGCGATGATATTTAAGTTTCGGCTATGAAATTGGCACTAAGTGTGCGATTGATTCGATGGAGTAATGAAGATTGAACAAAATGTGGTATCGAGTATTGGGTAGCAAAATTGGTTGTTAACTAAGTGTTGGCAAAGGTATGTTCGAAACCTATGTGGTTGATGATATCATTTATGGACAAATGGTTAGTTGTGTGAGCATATGGTTAAGGATGAGATTGTGCATTCTTGTAATATAATCTATGTGATGGTTTATTTTGTATATTGATTTTGAATCATAGAGTTAAACGTATTATATTACGAACTTACTAAGATTTAAAGCTTACTGTGTGAAATGTTTCTCTGTTTTACAGTGTATATAAAGCTAGCTCGGATCTGGGGATCGTCAGTGACTAAATCACACTATCAGCTATCTATTTTGGTACTTTTGGAAGATGTATATATATATGATATATGGCATGTATAGGCTAGTGATTATGGCATGTTTTGAAGTGTATAAGCCTTGCCATGTGATTTGGCTTGGTAGTTTGATGGTTGTGATATGTTTTGAACATGTGAAATGAATGACTTATAAGTGTATGTGTATACTCTATGTGAGTGATTATTATTGCATAAATTAGCAGGATGGAAAGGGTATGTTTCATGATAGAATTGGTAAGGAATGAATGTTGAATAGATTATAAGTTTTGGAATGTGAAATTGATATTTTAGATGGACTTGTTTGAGTTGAATTTGAGCATGGAAGTAGATGGTATGGTTGATGATTATTTGGTGCATGTATTGGTATGTTTTGGTTACCATTTGAGGTATAAATGCATATGGTATGATGCTAGTAAGTGATCCTAAGTGTGGGTGGCAAGATTGGCCTTGCAAATGGCTTATAATTGCCACACGGTTGAGCACACGGGCGTGTGGCTTGACCATGTCCTTCATGGATATATTTCAAAACAAGTCAGACTCGACCACGGGCTGGACACACGGGCGTGTGACTGGCCCCAAGTCAGTGTCGACCACGGGTGAGGCACACGGGCGTGTCCTAGGCCGTGTGGACAAGTCAGTATGTATGCCCTGTTTTGCCACGGCTTGGACACATGGGCGTGTCCTAGGTCGTGTGAGACACACGGCCTACCTACACGGGTGTGTGGCCTCTGTAGCTTTGAAAAATGTTTGAATTTTCAGAAACTTTCGTATGTGTTCGGTTTAGTCCCGACCCCTTTCTAATGCATGATTAAGGTCTCGTTGACCTAATTAAGGGACTATATGAATGTGAATTACTATGTTTGATGTGGAATGAAATTAAATGTTCTAAAATGATTGGTAATACCTCTTAACCCTATTTCGGCGACGGTTACGGGTTAGGGGTGCTACACCCTTGGTAGGTTACCGTGCGCCACGTACAGTTCATTTTGACGAAGTGCTCTTGCTCTGTTGAATCTGTTGTCTGTTTAGGAAACTTTAAGCACTCAGGCTCTTCGTAGAATCAAAAGGAAAAACCTCGATCAGGAATAATACTAACTCGTTAAGGAGTTTGTCAACTCCTAACATACGACACTTTAAAGATTTTTCTAAAAGAAACCGACCTCACCTCAATAATTATAAATTTAATTTAAATTAATATCGGTGGTGCACATCAAATTTATTGTTGAGATTTTTGAGTTATGATGAAATAAATTAATTTTTAATATTTTAAATTAAACTGATTAAACCAAACCAACCGATTGCTTACTTCCGCACCCACTAAAAAAACTTTGAAGTTTTTAAAGTAATCTTGGAGACAAATATATCATGATATATTGAAAGAGGCATAATTGAAATATGACCCTTATTTTGAAAAATTAGATTAAAGTTTTAAACATGATATTTATATGGGTAAATTATTTAGTTGGTCACCTAATTTTTTGGACTTTTTTAGTGTGGAAGACGTCATATCGGAGAATGCTGGGGCAAGTATAATAATAGAGCTTGCTACAAATGTGGATCATGAGATCATTTTATTTGGGATTGCCCAGAGTTAGCTGAAAAAGATAATGTTCAGAGTGCGAGGCCAAGCAACACGACGGCTAGAGGTAGACCACCCAGAAACACCGGGAATGTAAGCGGTAGTCAGATAGGAACATCAGATACAACTGTGAGATCTTAGGCGAGAGCACCTGCCCGAGCCTACGCTATTCGCGCTCATGAAGAAGCGTCATCTCTAGACGTCATAACTAGTACTTTTACTCTATTTGATACCGATGTGATTGAATTGATAGATTCAAGATCTACTCATTCATATGTGTGTGTGAATCTAGTATCTAGTAAGACTCTGCCTGTTAAGTCTACTGAATTTGTAATTAGAGTATCCAACCCCTTAGGCAAGTGTGTTCTGGTTGATAAAATATGCAAGAACTGTCCATTGATGTTTCGAGATATTTGTTTTCCGGCTAATTTGATGCTTCTCCCTTGGCCGAATTTTGGAGAGGGCTGGAGAGAAAAAGAGAGCTCTCAAGTTTTTTTTTTTTTTTTTTATAAAACTGAACATAATATTTTTTTTTTAAAATTTTGACTCTTATAGGCGATATAAAACGACGTTGTTTAGGGCTGGCTTAAATAGCCCCAAAACGGCGCTGTTTAGGCCTTCAACCCGATCGTCTGACCCGAAAAGGGCCAAGATCTGCGCGTTTTCTTAAGAAAGGGTATATTTATGCTTTCGATCTTTCCGCTTTTTAAGGACATTTCAATCCAGTCCTATTTCTTTTTTCTCTTTTAATTTTTACCACGAAAATTTGATTTTATTTCATTTTCATCCCCAAGAGAACGGTGCGTTTAGAGGGCCTGGGAATAATTTCCCAGTTGGTCCCCGCCTTTTTACGCACGTTATATTTTGGTCCTTCATTTAGGGATATTTCCCTATTCGGTCCCTATTCTTTTTCAAGTGTTACATTTTAACCCTTATTAATCTATTTATTTATTTTATTACAAATTGCACCCTTAATTTTATTTATATTTTGATTTAGTCCTCCATTTTTAACCGTTTATGTTTATTTATTTATTATTTCTTTACTCTTTCTTATATTTAAAAATTGTTGTTTGCATTTCATTTTATTTGTATATGTTTGCCTATTTACTATCATTGTCATTATTATTATTTTCCTATTTTTATTTTTATCCTTGTTGTTTTATTACTTCTTTTGTTGCTTTTGGCACTTTCACATTATTTAATTTTTAATTTAGCCTCTTTCATTTTATTTTTATTTTGAATTACCTTATTCATTTTATTATTTAATTTGGTATTATTACTATTATTCCTATCATTATTGATCAATGTTGTTATCGTTATTATTATAGTCATATTATTCATGGCACCGTATTATTAATATCGCTATTACTATTTCTTTTCTTATAATATTATTTGAACTTGTATAGCAACTTCATTTTTAATAAGCATTTCGTTATACTTCTATTTTATTTTATTTTTTCTACAACCATGCCACGAATCGTGTTTAAATATATTCGTCTGTTTCTATACCATGCCCGAATAAATTAAATGCATATCACCTTACGTGTTATGTTTGTTTTTAGCGCGATGCACAAAAAGGAAGATTTTTAAATCGAGGCAATGTTCATTATTTTGGAATTGGAAGAGTCGTGTTCTAACTTACGGGATATGGTTTCTTTCTAAAACCAAGATAATCGAATACTCATTTCAAAAATATAAAAACGAGATCCAAGTAACGACCAAGTAGCGTTTATTCTTAATGTCGAGGATTTAAGGCATTGTGTCTTAACTTACGGGACATGATCCATCCTTTTCGATTAACTTGAAATAAGCGCTTTTCACGAAAATTAATTTAGTAATGCCTTAATACAAAAAAGGGATCGTGTTTTAAACTCTCTTCAAATTTTCAATTCTCGACACTAAGACATCAAGTAATCAACTAGGTACCAATTTTGGGCGTCACGAGGGTGCTAATCCTTCCTCATGCGTAATCGACTCCCGAACCCATTTTTCCAAATTTCGTAGACCAAAAATCATTGTTTTAGTAAATCAAACCCTTTATTAAAACGAGCAAATTACGAGGTGACCCGATCAAACCTCACAAAATGATTGGTGGTGACTCCTATTTTTATTTTTAAATAAAAAGTCTATTTCAAAAAAAAAAAAAGGTTTCGACAACTTGGCGACTCTGCTGGGGACAAAATAAGAGAGTCAAGCCGCGAGTTGATTACTTTTGGTCTTTTTGTCAAAAATTGATAATTTGGTTTAAATTTACGATCCCTTTATTGCATTTCATCCTTCATGTTTTGATATATTGGGTTGTATAGCGATCTATTATATCTGTTTTATTGGTTCAAAAGTTTCTTTTTGTGTGTTTTTCGCATATTGCATTGCATAACCGTTCGATTTTACCCTTCTTAAGTGGGAGTGAGAAGCTATTCCTTCGTGAGGTCTTCACCTCCGTATAGGATAGTGGATCGCTTTCGGGATACATCCGTACCTATGTCTTCATGAGATTTTCATCTCTGTATAGCCATAGGGAAATGTATTCCCCTGAACCGAACTCGGTCCATATGAGCCTATAATGGGTGAGGATCGAGGAATCTGTTGGTTCAGGTACCCTTACTTTAGAATCGAACCGCATATAATGAGCCCTAAGAACCTACATAGGTATTACCATATCGAACCTTTAGAGGTTGCCCGAATAGAATACAAAGAAGAGATGCTCTATTTATTATTTTTTTGCTTTGTATTCAAGTTTTATACAATATGTATTGACTTGTTTCTATTGGTTTTGGTTGTGGTTGCATTGCATTTCCATCTTTAAAAAAGGGTGTTGATTCGTGTTCAGTTGCTAAATAGAGAGTTTGTCATGGAAAAGGGGTTTCTTGATAAAATGGAAGTATCCATTTTTATGTAAAGAAACTCGATTTCTAGTAAAGTTGTTCTAATGGAATTGAACTAGAATCAACGCCTTTTTTGCATGTATCTCTTCCATTCATTAACATTACATTTCATTGCATGTAATAAACTTTATAATATCCAAAAATGCGTCGAGTTCAGAACTCTAGTACAGAGCCTGATGGATAATAAAGAGTTGGCATTCTTTGAAGATATCAAGGGCTCAGAAGGGAAAGATGTTTGTGCCTTTAAAGAAGGAACTAAAAAAACCTATCAGGAATTTATTCTTATATCCCTGGAAGTGTTCTGAACAAATGGACTGTAGAGGAAATCCCTGTAGTTTTTAGGACCATTTCAGAGTAATATTCAGAACACACCTATTGCTCTATGCCTGGGAGTAATAGGAATCCTTTTATGAAAAAGGCACTTGTCCACTTTTTTTATTTCAATAAAAACAATGCATCTTTGTGTCCCACTTGGAAAATATTCTTCTATTTTTTCATTTCATTCATACTCATACCACACAAATAATTATTCTTAAATTTATTTGTTCTTTGGGTCTTCCTTCGTTCTTATAACAAGTCTCCAGATATCAATGATATGAGCGACGCTGCTACTGACTCAGAATCTCCTTTTGAGCTAGATATGTGTCTAGAGGAACCTCAGGACTTTAAAGATGAGCGAGATTGTAACCTATCTATTGATTTGTTAAGGATGGTAGGGCAAGAGGAGAAACAGATTCTACCTCACAAAGAGTTAGTAGAAATTGATGTAACACCCCTCACCCGTATTCAACGCCGGAATAGGGTTACAGAGCATTACCGAACTTACGAAACAATTAAACAATTATTTAACATACATATGCTCAATTCAATCATTCATCATTAAATCTCAATCAATTTGTCCCTAATAAGAGCCTTCGAGGCTTTAAACATGCTTCAGAAATGGTTTGGGACTAAACTGATAACTCGAGAATTTTTTCAACACTTAGCAAATTTTGTTTCAAAAAGAGGACACATGCCCGTGTGGCCAGGCCGTGTGTCTCACACGGCCACCAGACACGCCGATGTCACAGGCCGTGTGAAAATAGGGGGTACATACTGACTTGGGTCACACGGCCAACCACACGCCTGTATGTCTAGCCCGTGTGCCCTTCGAAGTGGCCACACACGCCCGTGTGCCAGGCCGTGTGTTAGACCATGCCAAACTTGTAGGGTATACTGACTTATGCAACATGGACAAGTCACACGCCCATGTGCTAGGCCGTGTGCCAATTAGGGGGTATACTGACTTGCACCACACGGCCAATCACATGCCCGTGTGTGAGACCGTGTGAAGCATACTGACTTCACTTCAAATTCAATACCAGGGGACACATGACCGTGTATCATGACCGTGTGTCACACACGGCTGAGACACACGCCCGTGTATCTGCCCATGTGGACAAAAATAGGCTATTTACCAAGCCATTTTGCCACCCCTTTTGCACATACCAAAACCAACTCAAATGGTACCAAATCATAGCATAAATAACATTCAATTCAACCACATTCAAAACTAATCCATACCATTTTCAATACCAACATTCAACATACTTATAACTCAAGTTTAACTCAACCAAAACCTACCCAAAAACATATACCAATCAACTAGTTTAACCATTACCTAACATTCCCCATTTTTGTACCAAGTCATAAGCAAGATACCAATTCCACAAACTTCATAATATGGTCATTCACATATCTATTCAAAGAACTCAAATATCAACATATATGCACATATAAGCATATAACCAAATTCACTAAATTAAGCCAACTCTCATGGCTATATTTACAACTCAAAATATAGACATTTACAATGCCAATTCATTTGGCTAACATCATACCAAAACATAATCAACAAGACTCAAATACCTATACATGCCATATACTCAAAACATAGTTTCAAAAATACCAAAGAGTCAGTGGATAGTGTGGTGAAGTCTCCGACGATCCCCGAATCCGAGCTAGCTTTGAAATCACTATAAAGTATGGAAAAACAACAAAGTAAGCTATATAGCTTAATAAAATCGTATGTTAACAATGAGAAATTATCATCATTCATTAATCATTCATATAATAGAAAATAATGTGTAACAAACCTACTAAATCTCAAGTCATCATATGATTATTCATATAACTTACCAAGGAACTCATCAATTTCTTAGTTTTCAATATTCAATTCATTTCCGTATGTACCTGTACCATCTCGTACCAATCTCATACTCAATCACATTCTTCATTTACCCGTTGAACCATTCAGAATAGAAGTCGAATACTCAAGGTCTCTTTCGATAAGTACCTATACCATGACCCGTAGCCAAATCAAGGTAACTTATCCGAAATTCTGATATCATGGCCCGAAGCCAAATCAGCTGATATGCATGGCCCGAAGCCAAATCAGTTTATCTCGCACACATAGTACTAAATCATGGCCTAAAGCCAGCTCAAGTATACCTAATGACATGTCACTAGCATCCTAAACTATTCCTAAGGTTCAATCGGGATTTCAACTGTCGAATCTTCATCGAATCATTTCTGAACTTATCCGTAATCACATAATCACAATTCATGCTATATAAAAGCATATAAAATACATTTGAAATGAATTTATAACATACGAACTTACCTCGGATGTTAAAACGACGAATCTAGTCGATTAGTCGATAACTTTCATTCCCCGATCTAGATCTGAATTTTGCTTTTCTTGATCTAAATGTATTCAGGATTAACTTATTCAATCATCTATTCATTCAATTTAGTCCAAAACATACTTTAAAACATATTTACACTTTTGCCCCACATATTTCACATTTTTCACAATTTAGTCCTTATTGCATAAAATCACAAATTAGTGAAATTCCAATTATACCCATGCTAGACGAATTACTATTATGCCCCTAGCAGCCTATATTTTTCATTTATTTCACATTTTAACCACAAAGTTTCAACATTTCTCAATTTAGCCCCTAATTTGCATTTTCACTAAAAATCACTTAACAAAACTTGTAATACTCATAACAAATATTCATAATCTATCATCAAACATCAAAACTCATATATATTCATCAATGGCATCATTCAAAATCTTTAACAGTTTTGCAAATTAGTCCCTGGGCTAGTTAGTACTAGCTGCAAAGATCTCAAAAACATAGAAATCATTAAAAACGGGACAAAAATGGACTTACAATTGAGATAGGAAGCTTGACCGAATATGAAACCTAGCTTATGGCTTTTCTTTCCTCCCAAATTCGGTTGATGAAGATGATGAATGCCTTACTAATTAAACATGCAATGAAAACATATAAACATTAAAAACATATAATGGTTGTCCATAATTTTCCACTCATGCTATTAATGGTCTAATTAAAACATAAGGACCTCCTCTTTTAAGTTCTATAGCTATTAGGCACTTTTAGCTAATAGAACATCAATTTTACACTTTATGCGATTTAGTCCTTTTTCTCAAATTGACCATTTAAATAATAAAATTTCTTCACAAAATTTTCACACATACATGCTATCATGCTGTAAACATTAAAGTAATAATAAAATAAATATTTTGACCTCAAATTTCTGGTTCCAAAACCACTGTTTCGATTTGACCAAAAACGGGTTGTTATGGTGAGCTTAAGAGACGAACAAGAAAATAAAGAGGTGGAGATTGGAGCTTGCATCACCGCAGAGACAAAACGAAACCTCATTGAGTTACTCCAAGAATTCAAAGATGTCTTCGCATGTCCGTATCAAGATATGCCTGGGCTAAGTACTAATATCGTGGTACACCGACTCCCCATAAAAGAAAAGTGCAAGCCAGTTCACCAGAAGCTCCGAAGGATGAGGCCCGACGTCTTGCTGAAAATTAAAGAAGAGGTCAAAAAACAATTCGACGCTGGTTTCCTACAAGTGGTTAAATACTCAGAATGGGTAGCCAATATTGTCCCCGTCCCTAAAAAAGATGGGAATGTACGAATGTGTGTAGACTACAGGGATTTAAACAAGGCCAGCCCAAAAGGCAATTTCCTATTGTCTCACATTGACACCTTAGTGGACAACACGGCAGGTTACTAACTGTTCTCCTTCATGGATGGTTTCTCCGGATACAACCAGATTATGATGCATCCTAAAGATATGGAAAAGGCGACATTCGTAATCATGTGGGGAATATTTTGCTACAAAGTGATGCCATTCGGACTGAAAAATACAGGAGCGACGTATCAAAGAGCCATGGTAACTTTGTTTTATGATATGATGCACAAAGAAATCGAGGTTTATATCGACGATATGATGGAAAAATCCGAAACAGAAGAAGAACATATACAAGTCCTGAGGAAATTATTTTTGAGGTTGAGAAAATTCTAACTAAAGTTGAATCCAGCAAAATGTACCTTTGGGGTTAGGTCGGAGAAATTGTTAGGATTCGTAGTCAGTGAAAAGGGAATTGAGATTGACTCAGATAAAGTCAAGGCTATACAGGAGTTGCCTCCACCGTGCACTCAAAAGGAGGTCCGTGGCTTCTTAGGGAGATTAAATTACATCGCCCGGTTCATTTCACAATTAATTGAGAAATGCGACCCCACATTCCGTCTCCTTAAGAAATATAATCCAGTTGTATGGGATGATGAATTCAAGAAAACTTTTGACAGGGTCAAACATTACCTGCCCCAGTGCTGATGCCACCTAGCCTAGATAGGTCTCTGATATTGTACTTGGCAGTATTTGGGAATTCTATGAGATGCATGTTGGGCCAACATGATGAGTCAGAGAGGAAAGAAAGAGCGATATACTACCTCGGTAAGAAGTTCACTGAATGTGAGACAAGATACTCGCTAATTGAGAAGTTGTGTTGCGCTTTAATGTGGACAACCCGAAGACTGAGACAGTACATGTTGTACTACACAACTTGGCTCATCTAAAAAATGGACCCTCTAAATTACATGGTGGAGTCGACTGCTCTGAACGGATGGATGGCCCGATGGAAAATTTTGCTTTCTGAATTTGATATAGTTTATGTGAACCAGAAGGTAGTAAAATGGAGTGCAATAGCATATTTTCTAGCCAATAGAGCTCTAGAAGATTACGAGCCTTTGAATTTTGATTTCCCGAATGAAGATCTGATGTATGTTGCAACCATTGAGGAAGACGCTCAAGAAGGACATACTTGGAAACTAAACTTTGACGGAGCTTCAAACGCTATGGGTAACGGAATTGGGGCAGTCCTAGTATCCCCAAACGTAGATCATTATCCCTTTACTAGTAAATTGGATTTTGATTGGACGAAAAATATAGCAGAATACAAAGCATGCATCATGGGTATCCATGCAGCCATAGAACGCAAGATCAAAGTGCTGGAGGTATATGGAGATTCGATACTAGTGATCTATCAACTTAAAGGTGAATGAGAGACGAGAGACCCCAAATTGATCAATTATCGAAGGCTGATTCTTGAGTTAATTGAGGAGTTTGATGACATCACCTTCTGCTACCTCTGCGAGACGAAGACCAGATGGCTGACGCATTGGCTACTTTAGCTTCCATTATCAAAGTGAACAAATAAGATGATGTAAAACCTATCCAGATGAGTAGTTATGAGGCTCCGGCCCATTGTTACAACATCGAGTAAGAAGAAAAGGATGACCGCCCTTGGTACCACGATATACTGAGATATGTAAAGAATCGTGAATACCGGAGCAAGCAACCGAGAATGATAAAAGGTCGCTAACAAGACTGACCAATGACTATGTCTTAGACAAGGAGATCCTATATAAAAGAAGAAAAGATCAGGTGCTACTAAGATGTGTGAACGTTGTTGAGGCCAAGAAAATCTTAGAAGCGGTCCATGAGGGTGTTTGTGGAACACATGCTAATGGTTTTACGATGGACAGGCAAATCATGAGATTTAGATATTATTGGTCCACCATGGAAGGAGATTGCATCAGTTATGCCAAGAGATGTCATAAGTGTAACACCCCTTACCCGTATTCAACGCCGGAACCGGGCACGAGGCGTTACCGTATTAAAAACCTCAAGATCGCCATTTAGGCACAACATGGCCACTCTCTTTGGCCATCACAACAACCTCAATCCCGACTTACGAGGCCTCTCTCAAACACATGAGGGCTCTCGAGACCATATCGAAAATTCTTACGATCTTAAAATTTTTCCATCTATACAGGGCTCACACGCTCGTGTAAGATTTGGCACACCCGTGGATGTCACACACGCCCATGGTCACTACCCGTGCATGAAAACTCAAGCATTCTGGCAAAGGCCCACGGTTAGGGCACACGCCCGTGCCTTCCACCCGTGGTGCACACTGACTACCTTAACACGGCCTGTAGTCTAGACACACGCCCGTGTGGCTGGCCCGTGGCCAACATCGATTAACACACACGTTCTAGGCACACGCCCGTGTGACTAGTCCGTGGTCTATTCTCGACTTAACATACTAACATGCAGGGACACACGCCAAGTCACACGCCCATGGGCTGACCAGTGTGTCACACATGGCCTAGACACACGCCCGTGTGTCTACCCACATGGACAAGAACAAAGCTATTTGCCAAGTTCTTTTCACCCTCCTAGCATACACAATCATGCACTCATTCAACACATCCATAATCAACTCAAAATCTTACAATCTCAATTAGATAACTACAGCTTTTCATATAATAAAGTGCCAACAACTATGGCATTATACAAAATAGATTATCCATCAAAAGGCCAAAACATCATAGCCATAAACAACAAAATTCACTAACTTGTCTATCCCCTATACATGCCATATACAAAACATTAAGTCTCATGTACCAGAGTGTGCTGACAGTGTGGGCGATCTTTCAATTGATCCTCGTATCTCAATTCAACACTTTTGCTCTATAAGACAAGGGAAAATAAATGGAGTAAGCTTTGAGCTTAGTAAGTTTACACATAAACAATTAAGCAACATAGTATAAGCTAAACAACAATTAGCATTATACTAACATATAATGTACAACTATGCTTACTCTTTCTATCCCTTACCACATTTCCAACACATCATGAGTCACTTACTCATAACCATTGACATGCACCCCTGCATTCAATATCACATTTACACAATATACAACACATCATTATTTCTCAATAATATATCCACACAACTATGCTACTCACTATCACATCCACACAGCAAATCTCTCGGTGGTTCCGCACTAAGCCCACCACAATCAATTGATAAGGTAGTATCGCACTTAGCCTACCAACAAGGTATTCATAGTGGTTTCGCAAATAGCCCACTAGATAATATACCTAACGATAGCATCACACATAGCCAGCTCATCGTCAATATGCATTAGGATGGTATCGCACTTAGCCCACCATTTAGCATTATCACAACACATTCACAAATCTACTTACTTAATCATTCATCCATTCATTTCACTTGAACCACATAGGTTCTCAATCATTCTCAACCATGCTATACACTATATGGCATTAACAAATTGTAAGTATGAATGCATTGTTTATGCATAGACTTACCTCGATACTCAAAAGTATAGAAACGTGGAATTTAGTCCACCACTTTGCTCTTGCCTCGGTTTCGATCCGGCTTTGTCTTTCTTGATCTATAATGAATAAATCAGCTTATTCAATACACACATTGACCAAATTGACCCACATCTCATACTTTGGCAAAATTACTCTTTCGCCCCAAATCTTTCTCATAATTACACTATTGCCCCAAGGCTCGTAAAGTGATTTTTATTCAACTTTCTAGCCTTTCATGCTTAGCCGAATCACTTACTCAACTAAAGCAATCATTAATTCTCACTACATCACACATGTATGACCAAACTCAAGATTTTTACAAACTAGTCCCTACATGCATTTTCTATGGAAACTCATTTAGCAAAAGATGTTTCTACTACATCAAGCTTTCATAATCTTCCATAAAACATCAAAAGACATGCATGTCATACATGGCCACATTTTTGAACATCCATTATAGCTCATTAAATAGCTAAAAATAGCTTACTCATGCAACAAGGACTTCAAAAATACAAAGAATATCAAAAACGAGGCTAGATGCACTTACTAGCAAGCTTGAAATTTTTGAAGAACCCTAACAATGGCTCTCTCAAATTTTCGGCAGCCTTGGAGGAGAAGATGAATGAATTTTGTCATCTTTTCTCCTATTTTAATAACTTAATTGTTAAATGACCAAAATGCCCTTTTTGATAAACTTTCTATTTTAACTCATCCATGCCCAATTTTGTCCAAAAATTAGAAATTGGAAAAATTGCTATTTAAGGACCTCTAATTAATATTCTAAAGCTATTTCACACAAATAGCTTCTAGAATCTCACATTTTGCAACTTTTGCAATTTAGTCATTTTAGACAATTCAACCGCAATTTCACAAAATTGCTTCATGAAACTTTCAGACTAGCATGCATTCATAGCATAAACCTCAAAAACTCATTCATATACCTTGGATTTGTAGTCTCGCACCACTATTCCGACTAGGCCCTAAATCAAAATGTTACAACTCTCCCCCCTTTAGAGATTTTCGCCCCCGAAAATCTTACCAGTAAAGAGGTTTGGATGTTGCTCTCTCATAGCTTCTTCCGTTTCCCATGTAGCCTCTTCCACACCGTGTTTCTGCCATAACACTTTCACTAGTGCTATGCTCTTATTTCTCAACTGTTTCACTTCTCGAGCCAAGATCTTAATCGGCTCTTCATCATAAGACATATCTGGTCTTATCTCAATTTTCGTCGGAGGAATCACATGTAAAGGATCGGAGTGATACCATCGTAACATCGACACATGGAACACATTATGAATCTTTTCCAACTCTACCAAGCAAGGCCAACCGTATGCTATCGCCCAACTCTATCTCAGTAATCTCATACGGCCTATGAATCTTGAACTCAATTTTCCTTTTCGTCCAAATCTCATAATCTTCTTCCATGGGGACACTTTCAAAAATACTTTGTCGCCCACTTCAAATTCAATTTCCTTTCTTTTCGTATCCGCGTCACTTCTCGCCTATTCAGGTAACTTTTAGACTATTACGAATTATTTTCACTTTCTCCTCGGTCTCTTTTACTAGATCGACCCCATGGATCCGCTTCTCACTAAGCTCGATGCAATACAAAGGAGTCCGACACGTACGACCATACAAGGCCTCATACGGAGCCATCCGTATACTTGACTGACAACTGTTGTTATAAGCAAATTCGACTAAAGGTAGATATCTCTCCCAACTACCCTCGAATTCTAACACACAGCATCGAAGCATATCTTCGAGAACTTGAATCACTCTTTCAGACTGACCCTCGGTTTGCGGATGGAACGCAGTACTAAAATTCAACTTTGTTCCCAAAGCCTCTTGCAACCTCTTCCAAAACCTCGAAGTGAACCTCGGATCCCTATCCTATATTATAGACACAGGTACACCATGTAACCTCACTATCTCTGCAACATACAAATCAGCTAACTTATCCAGTGAATAATCAACACGTACTGGAATAAAGTGAGCCGACTTCGTTAGTCTATCCACAACAACCCACACAACATCTCTCTTTTTCAGAGTCATTGGTAGCCCCGTCACAAAATCCATGGTAACCCGATCCCACTTCCATTTGGGTACCAACACTGGCTGAAGCAATCTCGAAGGCACTTGATGCTCAGCTTTCACTTGTTGACAAATCAGACACTTTGTCACGAACTCTGAAATATCTCTTTTCATACCCGGCCACCAATAAGACTTCTTCAAGTCATTATACATTTTCGTACTGCCCGGATGTACTAACAAACATCCACTGTGGGCCTCATGCAAAACCTTTTGGATTAACTCCTCATCTCTAGGTACACAAATTCTTTCACGGTACAGCAAACAACCATTCGAGCCCACTCGAAAATCGGAATCACTTTCTGACTCACGCTTATCTCTCTTAGCTGAAATCTCACTGTCATTTCTCTGAGCTTCACATATCTGTTGAACAAATATTGGCTTAGCTCTCAACTCTGCCAGAATAGCACCATCATCAGACAATGCCAAACTCGTCCTCATAACTCTTAGAGCATAAAAGGGTTTCCTACTCAGGGCATCCGCAACCACATTCGCTTTTCCCGGGTGGTAATCAATGACTAACTCATAGTCTTTCAACAACTCAAGCCACCGTCTTTGTCGCAAATTCAGATCCTTCTGATCCATCAAATATCTCAAACTCTTGTGATCCGTAAAGATTCGGCACTTCTCACCATATAAGTAATATCGCCAAATCTTTAACGCGAAAACAATTGCAGCCAACTCCAAATCATGAGTCAGATAATTCTTCTCGTGCGGTTTCAACTGTCTCAAGGCGTAAGCGACTACCTTACCCTCTTGCATTAACACGCAACCGAGACCATTAAACGACGCGTCACTGTAAACCACGAACTCTTTTCCCGATTCTGGTTGAACCAAAACTGGCGCCTCAATCAATAATGCGCCTCAATCAATAATGTCTTCAGTCTCTCGAAACTCTGTTGTCATGTCTCAGTCCATTCAAACTTGACATCTTTGTGCAATAGTTTCGTCATCGGGGTAGCAATCACAGAGAACCCTTTTACGAAACGTCTGTAATATCCTGCTAATCCCAAGAAACTTCTGATTTCTGACACGTTCCTCGGCGGTTTCCAATCCACAACGGCTGATATCTTACTCGGGTCAACTCTAACACCATCACCCGACACAATGTGTCCTAGGAATCCGACCTCACGGAGCTAAAACTCACTCTTGCTAAACTTAGCGTACAACTTCTTATCTCTTAAAGTTTGCAAGACAATTCTCAAATGTTCTTCATGATCGCTCTCATCCCGAGAATAGATCAATATGTCGTCAATGAAAACAACTACAAACTTGTCCACATATGGTCTGAAAACACGGTTCATCAGATCCATAAAAATCGCCGGTGCATTCGTCAAACCAAACGGCATAACCAAAAACTCATAATGGCCATACCTTGTTCGAAATACATTTTTCAACACATCTTGCTCTTTCACTCTCAACTGATAATAACCAGACCTCAGGTCAATCTTGGAGAACACTGTAGCTCCCTTCAGTTGATCAAAAAGATCATCGATCCTTGGTAAAGGATACTTATTCTTAACCGTCACATTGTTAAGCTGTCTATAGTCTATACACAACCTCATAAACCCGTCTTTCTTCTTCACAAACAATACCAGAGCACCCCACGGTGAGTAGCTCGGTCTTGCAAAACCCTTATCTGTCAACTCTTGCAACTGAACCTTCAGTTCTTTCAACTCTAAAGGTGCCATCCTATACGGAGCAATCGAGATAGGTGTCGCTCCCGGAACTAACTCAATCCCAAACTCAACCTCTCTCACTAGAGGTAATCAGGGTAACTCTTCCGGGAATACATCCGGATACTCACATACCACTGGCACTGTTTCAAACTCTACTCCAACCTCTCGAGTATTCAACACAAAAGTAAGATAGGACTCACACCCTTTTCTCAAGCATTTATCAGCCACTAAGGAAGAAATCATCACTGGTAGACTATCCGATCCACCTGATTCAACCCGAACCACATCTCCACTCTCACATTTCAAATTAATAAACTTACTACCACAGTTCACTAAGACACTATGGGTAGTCAACCAATCCATGCCTAGGATTAAATTAAACTCATCAAACGGCAACAACATTAGGTTTCCCGGAAAGCAATGACTCTCAATCATCAAAGGACAATTCTTACACACCTTGTCCACGAACACATGCTTACCTAACGTGTTTGACACCTTAACCACAAAGTCCATAGACTCAATAGTCATACTCAAACTAGATGCCAATATCATGCAAATATAAGAATGAGTAGACCCTGGATCTATTAAAGCAATAACAAGTGTGTCAAAGAGAGAAAAAGTACCCGTTATTACATCAGGGGAGGATGCCTCTTCGCAAGCGCGAATGGCATATGTCATCGCAGGTGCCCGACCCTCCGGTCTCACAGCAGAGTCTCTCGATGCACCTCTACCACTATTCCCGCCTATCGGGTTCCTTGGTGGTCTACCCCTTGCAGACACATCATTGGATCTCATCTCTAGCTTCTCTTCCTTATCATCCCTCTCGGGGCAATTTCGGATAAAATGGTCGGGGGAACCACACTTATAACAGTTCCGACTGTTACCCAACACTCTCAGGTGTGATATCTACCACAACTTAGACACTCCGGTGTGTTCTTTGAATTGCCCACACTTTCCATCGAAGTAGCTTGGACTCACGAACCCGAACGAGTATTGCCCAAGTCTCGATGCGAATAACCCACTGGTGCTGTCGTCCTAGGACTCACTTCCTTGGACCTTTTCGACTGGGCTTGATACGACTTGCCCATCGGCCTCTTTCTAGCATCTCGGGCTTCACTCACAGCCCTTTTCTTTTCTGTACTCAACTCTTCGGCCTTACTTGCCCTTTCGACCAACACCACAAATTCTTTCAACTCCAATATACCCACTAGGAGTTTGAGGTCCTCATTCAGTCCGTCTTCAAACATTTTACACAACATGGTCTC
This sequence comes from Gossypium sturtianum, assembly GCA_025698515.1. NCBI lineage: Eukaryota > Viridiplantae > Streptophyta > Magnoliopsida > Malvales > Malvaceae > Gossypium > Gossypium sturtianum. The sequence continues at coordinate 33,293,410 of CM046950.1, forward strand.
TGTCGACACACATTCTTGAGCGTATTTGCTAAGCCTAACAAACTCACGCTCATAATTCGCTACTAACATTCTTCCTTGCTTCAACTCAAGCAATTCCTTCCTTTTCCGACCAGTAAACCTCTGGCTTATATACTTCTTCCGGAACTCTTCCAGAAAGAAGTCCCACGTCACCCGCTCTCTCGGGACTACTTACGTCAACGTCTTCCACCAATGGTATACCGAGTCCCTCAACAAGGATATGACACACTTCAAGCTCTCTTCAGGTGTACAAGAGAGTTCATCGAATCATCACATCGAGTTCTCTAACCGAACTCGCCTCTCGTGGTCATCATCAACCTTAGCTCTAAACTCCTCACCCCGTATTTTCTAATCTTATCTACTGGGGGTTTCGATATCTTCACTACATCAATACCTTGAGGAGCCACAGAAATTTGCTGAGGTATAGGAGGAGGAGGTGGAGGAGTTTGAGCATTAGGGTTCGCTCGAACATAATCCGAGTACCAATTGCTCATCATCTGGAGAAAGGCTTCCCGAGCCCCTTCCCCTTGACCCCTAGCCTCGGGTCCACTTTGAACATACACTGTTCCTTGCGCAGGAGCCGGCGCATTACTAGCTGCTTCATCAGCAGTCAATTGATCGGAATCCATATTCTATATAAAACAAGATTTAAAATCATCAGAAGCCACCACACTATCATTGTACACTTATGGCATGTATAGCTAGACTCTTACACCTGCTACGGTAGTCCTAGAACCGACTAAACCATAGCTCTGATACCACTAAATGGAACACCTCTTACCCGTATTCAACGCTAGAATTGGGCACGAGGAGTTACCGTATTAAAAACCTCAAGATCGCCATTTAGGCACAACATGACCACTCTCTTTGGCCATCACAACAACCTCAATCCCGACTTACGAGGCCTCTCTCAAACACACGAGGGCTCTCGAGACCATATCGAAAACTCTTACGATCTTAAAACTTTTCCATCTATACAGGGCTCACGCGCCTGTAAGATTTGGCACGCCCGTGGATGTCACACACGCCCATGGTCACTACCCGCATGAAAACTCAAGCATTCGCCAATGCCCCACGGTTAGGGCACACGCCGTGCTTTCCACCCGTGGTGCACACCGACTACCTTAACACGGCCTAGAGTCTAGACACACGCCCGCGTGGCTAGCCCGTGGCCAACACTGATTAACACACACGTTCTAGGCACACGCCCGTGTGGCTAGCCCGTGGCCAACACTGATTAACACACACGTTCTAGGCACACGCCCGTGTGACTAGTCCGTGGTCTATTCTGACTTAACATACTAACATGCGGGGACACACGGCCAAGTCACACGCCCATGGGGACTGACGTGTGTCACACATGGCCTAGACACACGCCTGTGTGTGTCTACCCACATGGACAAGAACAAAGCTATTTACCAAGTTCTTTTCACCCTCCTAGCATACACAATCATGCACTCATTCAACACATCCATAATCAACTCAAAATCTTACAATCTCAATTAGATAACTACATCTTTTCATATAATAAAGTGCCAACAACTATGGCATTATAAAAAATAGATTATCCATCAAAAGGCCAACACATCATAGCCATAAACAACAAAATTCACTAACTTGTCTATCCCCTATACATGCCATATACAAAACATTGAGTCTCATGTACCAGAGTGTGCTGACAGTGTGGGCGATCTTCCAATTGATCCTCGTATCTCGATTCAACACTTTTGCTCTATAAGACAAGGGAAAAGAAAGGGAGTAAGCTTTGAGCTTAGTAAGTTTACACATAAACAATTAAGCAACATAGTATAAGCTAAACACCAATTAGCATTATACTAACATATAATGTACAACTATGCTTACTCTTTCTATCCCTTACCACATTTCCAACACATCATGAGTCACTTACTCATAACCATTGACATGCACCCCTGCATTCAATATCACATTTACACAATATACAACACATCATTATTTCTCAATAATACATCCACACAACTATGCTACTCACTATCACATCCACACAGCAAATCTCTCGGTGGTTCCGCACTAAGCCCACCACAATCAATTGATAAGGTAGTATCGCACTTAGCCTACCAACAAGGTATTCATAGTGGTTTCGCACATAGCCCACTAGATAATATACCTAACGATAACATCGCACATAGCCAGCTCATCGTCAATATGCATTAGGATGGTATCGCACTTAGCCCACCATTTAGTATTATCACAACACATTCACAAATCTACTTACTTAATCATTCATCCATTCATTTCACTTGAACCACATAGGTTCTCAATCATTCTCAACCATGCTATACACTATCTAGCATTAACAAATTGTAAGTATGAATGCATTGTTTATGCATAGACTTACCTCGATACTCAAAAGTATAGAAACGTGGAATTTAGTCCACCACTTTGCTCTTGCCTCGGTTTCGATCCGGGCTTTGTCTTTCTTGATCTATAATGAATAAATCAGCTTATTCAATACACACATTGACCAAATTGACCCACATCTCATACTTTGGCAAAATTACTCTTTCGCCCCAAATCTTTCTCATAATTACACTATTGCCCCAAGGCTCGTAAAGTGATTTTTATTCAACTTTCTAGCCTTTCATGCTTAGCCGAATCACTTACTCAACTAAAGCAATCATTAATTCTCACTACATCACACATGTATGACCAAACTCAAGATTTTTACAAACTAGTCCCTACATGCATTTTCTATGGAAACTCATTTAGCAAAAGATGTTTCTACTACATCAAGCTTTCATAATCTTCCATAAAACATCAAAAGACATGCATGTCATACATGGCCACATTTTTGAACATCCATTATAGCTCATTAAATAGCTAAAAATAGCTTACTCATGCAACAAGGACTTCAAAAATACAAAGAATATAAAAAACGAGGCTAGATGCACTTACTAGCAAGCTTGAAATTTTTGAAGAACCCTAATAATGGCTCTCTCAAATTTTCGGTAGCCTTGGAGAAGAAGATGAATGAATTTTGTCATCTTTTCTCCTATTTTAATCACTTAATTGTTAAATGACCAAAATGCCCTTTTTGATAAACTTTCTATTTTAACTCATCCATGCCCAATTTTGTCCAAAAATTAGAAATTGGAAAAATTGCTATTTAAGGACCTCTAATTAATATTCTAAAGCTATTTTACACAAATAGCTTCTAGAATCTCACATTTTGTGACTTTTGCAATTTAGTCCTTTTGGACAATTCAACCGCAATTTCACAAAATTGCTTCATGAAACTTTCACACTAGCATGCATTCATAGCATAAACCTCAAAAACTCATTTATATACCTCGGATTTGTGGTCTCGCACCACTATTCCGACTAGGCCCTAAATCAGGATGTTACAATAAGTGTCAAATTTATGGAGACAAAATTCATGTGCCTCCTTCACGTCTTCATGTTATGACTTCTCCATGGCCTTTCTCTCTGTGGGGCATGGATGTCATTTGGCTGATCTCGCCAAAAGCTTCCAATGGGCATCAACTCATCTTTGTGGTCATTGACTACTTCACTAAGTGGGTAGAAGCCGCTTCTTATGCCAATATCACAAAGACGACAGTTAGTAAATTCTTGAAGAAAGAAATCATATGTCGGTATGGAATGCCAAAAACGATTATACCTGACAATGCACTGAATTTGAATAATAGCACGATATCAAAAGTTTGCAGTCAGTTCAAGATCAAACACCACAATTCGTCACCATATCGTCCAAAAATGAACGGTGTAGTTGAGGCAGCCAATAAGAACATTAAGAAGATCGTGGGGAAAATGATAGAGACTTATAAAGATTGGCATGAGAAATTACCGTTTGCCCTCTATGCTTATCGAACGTCTGTCAGGACCTTCATCGGGGCAACGCCTTTCTCATTGGTTTATGGAATGGGGGCAGTTTTGCCCATTGAAGTTGAGGTTCCTTCTATCTGAGTTTTGTCAGAGTTAAAGTTAGATGAAGTAGAATAGATCCAATCTCGATATGATCAGCTGAACTTGATTGAAGAGAATAGGCTGAAAGCTATCCGTCACGGTCAGATGTACCAAAAACGAATGATGCGAGCTTATGAAAAAAAGGTTCGCCCCAGAGAATTCTATGATGGAGACCTGGTATTGAAAAAGATCCTTCCCATACAAAAGGACTTCAGAAGAAAGTGAATGTAACACCCCTTACCCGTATTCGACGCCGGAATCGGGTACGAGGCATTACCAGACTTATCTTACTTATTCGTACAAACTCGGGCAATGAACTTTTTTTTCAACTTAAAGTTTTCATTTGAACTCTTAACGTCCTTATTATGGGCCTACGAGACCCAAGTCATACACATGGAGTGATCCAGGACTGAACCAGAAACTTACGAACACTTAGAAAGTTTTTACTCAAAACAGGGCCACACGCCCGTGTGAGAGAAGTGACACGCCCGTGTGAGATATCACACGCCCGTGCTCCAGGCCGTGTCCAAAATAAGGGACATTCTGTTTATGACGTCAGCAGACCCTTAGGGGCACACGGCCAAGCCACACACCCGTGTGCTGGCCCGTGTGACGAACTGAATTTTTCACAAATTAAATGTAGGGGACACACGGCCTGGCTACACGCCTATGGGGTAGACCGTGTGGACAAAGGCAAGGCTATCTACCAAGCCATTTGCCACCCTGAAAAGCAACCCCACTTATACCATTACTAGCAACACATTATATAACAACAATGCACCTCAAACATTCACAATCAAGACATCCACACCTTGAATTTCCACTACGTACATCATGCACATGCTTCGTACTTTACTTACTCAATTGCAAAATCTTGTACTTCATGAATTTCATCATCATTGAATAGATATAACTTAATCAATTTTGGCCTATTCCAATAGCCATTTACAAAATGAATTGAATAACATTAGTAGCCAACACCTTGGCTAACCAATATGACATATAACAAAATGACCAAGTTTCTATACATGCCATACTCAAAATAGTCAAACTTTACTATACCAAAAGAATAGCTTGATAGTGTGAACCGAGCTCTGACGTCTTACGATCCCCGAGCTAGCTTGGTGATACTACAAGGAAAGGGAAAAGAGAAGGGGTAAGCATAAAGCTTAGTAAGTTTTCATGAAATAAATAGCAACATAAATCGTATGATAACATTCATACATTACTTTGAGTTATAATACAAGTTCTCAAGTACTTTGACATAACTTACTCATGCTTACTCTTACCAATCACATAACACTTATCGAACTCATTTCTCGTAAGTTACTCATATGTACCTGTAACACTCATCACATGACTTAGCACTTATATCATCTTGAATATAGACTTAGCTCTTTATCACGTTGAACCACTTGGAATATTGAAGGATACTCAAACTCGTCATGCATATAATACGATGCCAATGCCATATCCCAGATATGGTCTTACATGGGATCACATCTCGATGCCGATGCCATATCCCAGATATGGTCTTACACGGGATCTCATATCGATGTTGATGCCATGTCCCAGACATGGTCTTATACGGGACCTTCATTCGGTGTCGATGTCATGTTCCAGACATAGTCTTATACGGGACCCTCATTTGGTGCCGATGCTATGTTCCAGACATGGTCTTATACGGGACCCTCCTTTGGTGCCGATGCCATGTCCCAGACATGGTCTTATACGGGACCTTCTTAATCTCATGTCGTGACAATGGTATCCTTGGTATTCCTAAGGTTCAACCGAAAATTCGATTTAATATAATATCATCATACTTTCATCGAGACATCGTTGACCAATTTCATAGAGATAATATACATTTCTCATGATATCAAGTAATTAGAAACATAATAACATTATGTAGCTTTAATTTCACACAAACTTACCTCGGTACCAAAATATATATGTAGTTGTTCAATTTAGTCCACCACTTTGTTCTTTCCTCAGTTTCGGTCTGGACTTCGTGTTTCCTGATCTATAATGACAATTTCGCTTATTTAATGATCACATTGGCTAAAATAACTCATGACTCATGCTTGAGAAAAAATTACGATTTTTCCCTTAAACTTTCACTTATTTACACTTTTGCCCCTAATCTCCTAAAATGATTTTAATTCAATTTCCTTGTATTTTAAGCCTAGCCGAACCATATTCATAACTACAACAACCCACAATTTCCACTAATTCACACTTTTATGACAAATTTCATAACTTTTACAAATTAGTCCTTTTCATGAATTTTCCATGAAAATCACTTAGAAAAATATGTTTATCATACATCAAACTTTCATATTCCTCCATTAATCATCAAAATACATGCATGTCATACATGGGTAGATTTTTGAACATGAACCCTAGCTCAAAATACAGCTAAAAATAACCCTAGCTTGAAAGTTGAAGAAACCCTAGCTATGGCTCCTTGCAAATTTCAGCACTTAGGGGAAGAGGATGAACTCTAATTTTTGACTTCTTTTTCCCTTTTAATTAACTTATTAACATAATGACCAAAATGCCCTTAAGGCTCCTTTCTTGAGATTTTTCCTTCTCATGTCCATTTTTGTCCATCATCAAATATAATGGTCTAATTGCTAAGTAAGGACCTCGAATAATTTTTCTAATGCTATTTCATACTTGAATCTTCTAGAATCTCATATTTTTCAATCTTTGCAATTTAGTCCTAATGAATAAATTGATCACTAAATTATAAAATTTCTTCATGAAATTTTCACATAATCATGCAAACATGTCTTAGACCTCATAAAAACCATAAAACACATATTTCTACTTCGAATTTATGGTCTCGCAACCACTATTTCGATTAGGCCCTAAATCGGACTGTTACAGTGGATGCCAAACTGGGAAGGACCTTATGTGATAAAGAAGGCCTTTTCTGGAGAAATGTTGATTTTGACTGAAATGGATGGCAAAAACGTGCCTAATCCTGTGAATTCAGATTCAGTCAAGAAATACTTCACCTAAAAAAAGGGAGAGGCCAAGGCGAAAACTCACAAAGGGCAACTTAAATTTTGATCGAAGATTTGAACATGTGGTAGCCGCGTCCTCTCAGAAGAAGAAACGTTACATCTTGGGGCATCAACAAAGTACTCTAGATCTCCTAGACACATATCAGGCTCAAAATGGTCCTCAAGAAGTTTGTGCAGAGAAGCTCATGCCGCGATATTTAGGGCACCTATTTTCATCTTATTCATTTTGTATTTTAGCAATGTTTTCTATTTTGATTAATCCATTCATTTCGAGCTTTGCTCCCAATAAATTTCAATCTTGTTCATTGTCACAATCTTTTTCAAGCATTTTTACATTGAAATAACGATTAATGGACTAATAATATTCAAGTAAAAGGATTTCTGCATATTGCTCTGAAAGGTTTTCTAAATAGTATAAGGACATGAAACAGGACCACTAGTCAGAACTAACCAAATTTAAGAGTTGAATATTTGGAAAAGAATAGTCTAAATTGTGATTATTTCTTTGGGTTTTCTGTCAAAGATACCAGCTGAACAAGAATGCAGGGTAATACGTCAATGATAGAACCTTAGTGAACTACGAGCAATGTCAACCTAAGCATTAAGAGAGGGATCATTCTCAAAAAATGACATTCTGCATTCATGCAAATATCATTCATACAAATTTAGTTAGGAGCATTCGATTCATTATGATCATAACATCCTAATCGCTTGGCATAAAAAGGCCCATGAAATGGATTCTACAGGTCACGTTCCTCAGAGAACGGTGAAACAGATCAGTCAAGTTACAAATCTTATCTCCCTGAAGCTGCAGTGGAGCATATTGTAGATAGCAAACCTTATCTCTCTGAAGTTACAGTAGAGCAAATTAAAACCACAAATATTATCTCCCTGAAGTTGCAGAGGAGTAGATTGAAGATAGCGAATCTTATTTCCCTGAAGTTGCAGTGAAATAGATTAAAGCTACAAGTTACAAATCTTATCTCCCTGAAGTTACAGTGGGACAGATTGAAGATAGCGAATCTTATTTCCCAGAAGTTGCAGTGGAACAAATTAAAGCTACAAGTTACAAATTTTATCTCCCTGAAATTGCAGTGGGGTAGATTAAATATAGCGAATCTTATTTCCCTGAAGTTATTGTGGAATAGATTAAAGCTACAAGTTACAAATCTTATCTTCCTGAAGTTGCAGTGGAGCAGATTAAAGATAGCGAATCTTATTTTCCTGAAGTTGTTGTGGAACAGATTAAAGCTATAAGTTACAAATCTTATCTCCCTGAAGTTGCAGTGAAGCTGATTAAAGATAGCGAATCTTATTTCCCTGAAGTTACAGTGGAACAGATTAAAGCTACAAGTTACAAATCTTATCTCCCTGAAGTTGCAGTGGAGCAGATTGAAGATAACAAATCTTATTTCCTTGAAGTTGCAAAGTGAAATGCAGTTAAAGCTACAAGTCCTATAACTCTACGAGGTTGCAAAGGGGTCGGATTAAATCTACCATAACAAGTCTTATCTCCTGAAGTTGCAAGTGGAATAGACTAAAATTAAAAACTACAAATCTTATCTCCCTGAAGTTGCAGCGGAATAGGTTGAAGATACGAATATCTCCCCGGAGTTGCAGATTACAATTCCTATACCCTTGAAGTTGCAGTGGGTTGGAATAAGGCTACTTGAAGAAGAGAAGCACAAAATAAGTCGAGATTCGGCAAGACCAGGCAAAATTGACCCTTTTTGATGTTTTTGCTATATTCCGCTATACGATAATGAGCAAAGAGGGGCAGCTGTAATAGGCCATTTTTGTCTGGGCCCAACCAAAAAACAAACCAATAAATAAAATAATAAATTCCAAAGTCCAAATTACATTAAGCCCAAACGAAAAGAGGCCCAGTGGCCCAAAACATTTAAACATATTCAGTAAAACAAAAAACCCTAAACCCCTTACCGCGCCGCACCCTCCTTTCGCCCGCGTGTCGCCCGAAGCGCCTCGTCCCGAGGCTTGACACACCCTCTCTGTCGCCATTTCACCAAAGTAGCAAAGGGATCTGCCCCTCCGTAGCTGTTGACTCCGCCATCTACAAGAAAAGAGAAAGAAAAATGACTGCGGAAGCAGAGAAAGAAACAACAAAGAAAAGTGGCTAAATAGCAGCAAAAACAATAAAATATAGTATGTAAATCGGCTATAAAAGCCCCAACAATCAATGTATTTAGACAAGGAGAAAAAAAACTGAATACAAGAGCAATAAAAAAATCAGAACAAAAACTCCGAAGGTGATTTGTTTTTTTTTTCTATTTTTTCGAATCTTTATATATATAAAAAATATATATTTATAAAATAAAGAAAAAGGATAACCCACCTGACGTTCTACCTTCCGTCGTCGCGTCGGAGAGCAGAGAGCTGAATGGGTTTTCCTTTTCTTTTCTTTTTTTTATTAATTTTGGCCCTAGTTTTGGCCATTTAGAGTCCCAAATTGGAGTTCCACACGAAAGGGACGAAAAATGGAGGGTTATTTTATTTTTTCGGCCGTCGCGGAGGAGTACGGCGACTCCCTTGGCCGGATTCTGGTGAGGGCTGGAGAGAAAAAGAGAGCTCTCAAGTTTTTTTTTTTTTTTTTATAAAACTGAATCTAATTTTTTTAAAATTTTTTGACTCTTATAGGCGATATAAAACGACGTCATTTAGGGCTGGCTTAAGTAGCCCCAAAATGACGCCGTTTAGGCCTTCAACCCGATCGCCCGACCCGAAAATGGCCAAGATCTGCGCGTTTTCTTAAGAAAGAGTATATTTATGCTTTCGATCTTTCCGCTTTTTAAGGATATTTCAATCCAATCCTATTTCTTTTTTCTCTTTTAATTTTTACCACAAAAATTTGATTTTATTTCATTTTCGTCCCCAAGAGAACGATGCGTTTAGAGGGCCTGGGAATAATTTCCCAGTTGGTCCCCGCCTTTTTACACACGTTATATTTTGGTCCTTCATTTAGGGATATTTCCCTATTCGGTCCCTATTATTTTTCACGTGTTACATTTTAACCCTTATTAATCTATTTATTTATTTTATTACAAATTGCACCCTTAATTTCATTTATATTTTGATTTAGTCCTCCATTTTTAACCGTTTATGTTTATTTATTTATTATTTCTTTACTCTTTCTTATATTTAAAAATTGTTGTTTGCATTTCATTTTATTTGTATATGTTTGCCTATTTACTATCATTGTCATTATTATTATTTTCCTATTTTTATTTTTATCCTTGTTGTTTTATTACTTCTTTTGTTGCTTTTGGCACTTTCACATTATTTAATTTTTAATTTAGCCTCTTTCATTTTATTTTTAATTTGAATTACCTTATTCATTTTATTATTTAATTTGGTATTATTACTATTATTCCTATCATTATTGATCAATGTTGTTATTGTTATTATTATAGTCATATTATTCATGGCACCTTATTATTAATATCGCTATTACTATTTCTTTTCTTATAATATTATTTGAACTTGTATAGCAACTTCATTTTTAATAAGCATTTCGTTATACTTCTATTTTATTTTATTTTTTCTACAACCATGCCACGAACCGTGTTTAAATATATTCGTCTGTTTCTATACCATGCCCGAATAAATTAAATGCATATCACCTTACGTGTTATGTTTGTTTTTTAGCGCGATGCACAAAAAAGGAAGATTTTTAAATCGAGGCAATGTTCATTATTTTTGGAATTGGAAGAGTCGTGTTCCTAACTTACGGGATATGGTTTCTTTCTAAAACCAAGATAATCGAATACTCATTTCAAAAATATAAAAACGAGATCCAAGTAACGACCAAGTAGCGTTTATTCTTAATGTCGAGGATTTAAGGCATTGTGTCTTAACTTACGGGACATGATCCATCCTTTTCGACTAACTTGAAATAAGCGCTTTTCACGAAAATTAATTTAGTAATGCCTTAATACAAAAAAGGGGTCGTGTTTTAAACTCCCTTCAAATTTTCAATTCTCGACACTAAGACATCAAGTAATCAACTAGGTACCAATTTTGGGCGCCACGAGGGTGCTAATCCTTCCTCGTTCGTAACCGACTCCCGAATCCATTTTTCCAAATTTTGTAGACCAAAAATCATTGTTTTAGTAAATCAAACCCTTTATTAAACGAGTAAATTACGAGGTGACCCGATCACACCTCACAAAAATGGTTGGTGGCGACTCCAATTTTCGTTTTTAAATAAAAAGTCTATTTCAAAAAAAAAAAGGTTTCGACAAGTATAAGGCTGAGATCTTAAATCAACAAGCCGCAAGATTCGAAAAATCTTGTAAGTATAAGGTTACGATTTTGTATCTTGAATCTTGAATCTTAAATTGGCAAATCGTAATATTCGAAAAATCTTTTAAGTATGAGGTTGTGATATTAAATCAAGTGAGTCACAAGATTCAAAAATCTTGTAAGCTTAAGGCTGCGATCTTAAATTGACGAGCCACAAGATTCAGAAAATCTTGTAAGTATAAGGCTGTGATCTTAAATCGGTGAGTCGCAAGATTCGAAAAATCTTGTAAGTATAAGGCTACAATCTTAAATCAGCGAACCGGGCTATGATCTTAAATCGGTGAGTCGGGCTGCGATCTTAAATTGGCAAGCCACATGATTCGAAAAATCTTGTAAGTAGCTAATTGATGGAAGAAGAAAATCGTAGAGCGAATTGAGGGAAGGAGAAAATCGTGCCAATTTCATTCTTAATCGTACTACTAACAAATCTGCCAAAATAAAGGAGAGAAAAACCCCAAAACAATTTTGATAACTCTCCTCGCTACTTATTAACACTCCTCGTATTATTTCACAATTCACTACTTCGTATTCTAGCCCATAACACACGAGGCTACTATCTACTGAAAACATGAAATTATAATAATAATAAAAACAAGCCTGATATATTAAATCAAGTTATGAATATGTACTTTCTCGTAGACTCGTGTTGGGTCTTTGAAAGCTTAACGGATAACTACCTGGCGAATAGTTCTTGTGTTATCGCCCACTTTGTATCCACAAACTCTACGGGGTGTATACTGGTTGCCCACGTGTATTTGACCGCTCCCTAGCTTGCCTATCTTCCCAGTCAAAAGAATGAGTTGACCTTTTGATTTCCTTTGCTTCCGCGAGCTTGTGAGCTCTTTCATAAAGGTCTGCTAGGTTTTGCAGTTTGTTACCTATGAACAAATACCGAACATGCTCACTCAACAGCCTCATGATGAAAGTATCAATGGCCTATTGATCTTCCAAGTTTTTTATATTCAAGGACGCCACATGAAAATGCTTTATATACTATTGCAAAGACTCATCTTCCTTCTGATTGACCAATATTAAGCCTATTGAAGTACTCATGATTATTCTGTGGGCGCGAAATCTTCCTAGAAACAACTAACCTAATTGCATGAAACTCCTAATAGAACTCTATGACAAATAAAAATATTAATCCTTAGCACTTCCCTTTAAGGTCGTGGAGAAAGCCTTGCACTTTGCAACATCCGAGGGTCTCAGAAAATTCATGTAGTCATTGTACTGCATCAGATTGTGGCTTTGGGTCCCTTCTTCCCTCAAAAACCTCTTTTGGCATTTTAAACTCTGAAGGTAAACCCACCGCTGTAATTTCTATGGCTAAAAGATTGTTAGAACAAAAGACTCGATCTATGTCCTTGACGTCAAGATGTAGCATCTATATGTCTCGGTACAAGGCATACATTTTTTGTTGCCATGGCCTTGCATGTACTCCATAGCCCTCCTCCTATAAGGGCATGTTGTTATCATGATGACCAAAATGGTTTGATCAGTATCTTTCGCATCATCTTCTCATTCCGTCTGAGCTATTCTTGATGAAAAAGTTGTTGCTCTTCATATCCGACATTCTACTATACCATCCGCTCCATCAAAATACGTACATGCTTTTGTAGGCTTACAAGTCATTGCTTCGTAGTCTCTCTGTTTAGATGGGTTGCAAATCTCTTGATTTGACGAAAAATTAAGGTTGAAATTACGATGTGTTTCCTCGGCCGATCCGAGTTGTCCAAGTTTTTGGCCGATTCGCGAACCAATTTGCAAATAGGTCAAGTTTATCGGGATGATTACTAGCCTCTCCTCTCACATTTTGGCTTGGGAAATGTGTGTTGAGGATCTCTCGCTTGGGTGAGCCATATCAATCTGTGTTCAATCTGAAAGCCTAAGTGTGTCTACGCTCACCGCACCAATTATTGATGGTTTCTTCTCAGCCCCCAGAGCAATTCTTCCACATTTATAAGGCACGATTTCCTTATGTGACATTATAGGGGATAGTTAGGCGCCATGCGTATGACACGTTTCCCCTTTAGACTCAACATGTACCCTTAAACGTCTCTTTTTAAGTAGAGAAGTATCATGGTAGAGGGTGCAACTCGCGAGGTGGTGATGCGAGACATCGGTAGCGAGCTAGCGAAGTGGTGAGCTAGTGAAGGTAGCAATCTGGAAGCGGAGTGACGAGCTAGCGAAGGTGGCGAGCTAGCGAATTTGGCGAGTTGGATGACATCCCTTCCTTGATCTAGTCAAGTTCCGAATCACCTGGACGGATCGAATTCTGGGTTTATGAAGTATTATATAACAATTTAATTATGTATTTTTTTGAAATTTTCATTTCAGGGCAAGAAAGTTGTCATCTTTGAACTACCCTGCCTGTAAGTTCTTTTTCCCCTTGTTTCTGGCAATATATATGGAAATTGAGAAATGGAATTTGATTTTGTGAGATTTTGTTTGGAAAATCAGAGCTTAAAAATGTATATTAATTAATTTTGATTTATCTATATATGAGGTACTATATGCATGATTTACTAAATAGTTTAATAAAAAGTAATTTTTCACTAGGTTGTCATTGCTTGGATTGTCCGAGCCATGAAGAATGGGTAACAACTAAGAAGCTCCTAGGCAAATAAATGTGAAGTTTGTTTAGAAAAAGAAAGGAAGAAGAAGAAAAGAATGGTGGAAGCAAGAGTATGGCATAGAAGGAAGATGATGAATAGTAATGGGGTAAAAAAAGTAAAAAATGATGACATAGTGTACACAATTAACTGTAGTTAGTGATTTAATGAAAGGGTGATTAACACGATAAATTATTATAACCCCAGTAACCGAATTGATTTTTTTTTATTTGAATGATCAATTAAATAGTTTACCCTATTTATATAAATATATTACAAATATAATTATTCAAACAAATAAAATTGTCACAAAAGTAACATTATAACACAATGTATGAACATGCTACAATTTACATAAAATGTATTAGGAGCCTATAAAAATTTACATAAATCTATACAACTTTAAACATGCAAAAAGAAGTAACACAAAAATTATAAAGACATATCTTTCTTTAAATTAAGGCCCTGTTTGGCAATTGGCTTATAATTGATAGTTGATTGCTGATTGCTGATTGCAGTGGCTGGTTTGACTAACTGGTTCTATTAACTAATTTGATGAACTGATTCTACTAACTATTTATTTAAAAGTGTTTGGTAAAACTTAGCTCATAGCTGAAAGCTAATATGTGTAAAATGACAAAGAAGGGTGTAACGACCCGATAGTCGGGTAATCGGAAAGTGCATTTTTGGGTCACCGTTTTAGTAAAATGAATTTGTAAATATTTATTAAAAATATTTACGAAGTTAATTGTGTGGCTAATTAGGTTTTGCTTAGGTGAATTAGTTTGAATTAAGGTTAATTAGGTATAAGAATTAAATTAAATAAAGTGTGAAAGCTTAATTACAGAATAGGAAAAGTCAAGGGACTAAATAAATAAATAAACCAAATTGTGACAATTGTATGGTAATAGTAATATACATGTGTAATAAATATATACATACATTTGTAATACATATATATACTTACTTATTATTTAAGAAAATATTATATTATAACATTATTATATTATATTAGTATAAATAAAATAAAAGAAATAAAAGAATAAAAAGGGGAAAGAATTGGGACGAAACAGAGAAGAATAGGGGAGAAAAAGAAAGAAGAAAAGAAAGAAGAGAAATTAGGGTTTTTGAGGTTCAAGGTTTAATTGGTAAGTCAATTTAGCCCTTTTTCTTGTAATTTTGATGTTTTTAGAATCCGAGAACAAAATACTACTTGATTTATGTTGAAATTTTAGAAGTTAGTGAATTTTTAGATGTTGTTCATGTTGAATAAATTGAAGTATTAGGGGTTAAATTGATAGAATTTCAAGTTAGAATTGAGAAAAGGATTGAATTGTAAAATAAATTATAAGTTTTGAAGTAATAGGGATTAAATTGGGAATTTTCAAAATTTAGGGATTTATGGTGAAATTAGAGAGTTAAATTTAGTTTTAAGTGGTAGTTGAATGAAAATAAAGAATAAATTGTGAAGAAAATAAGGTTAGATTTGATTAAGGACTAAATTGGAATTTAGGCAAAAGTTGAGTAGAAATTGAAATATTCAAGGTGAAATTGTGTGTATTGATGATTTTAAATTGTTTTAATTTTCGTAGCTAACGTTGTGCCGTAGACCTCAACTAAGAAAGGAAAAGACAAAGTCGACGATGAGTGATTCGAAAATTACGGTTTGTATTTCTATAATTCGAAACTAATTATTATTAATTGTTGTATGTTGATTAATAAGTATGGTAAGTGAAATGAGGTAAGTATTGGTATTATGATGTTGAAATTGAATACATGAATATATGTGAATATTGATTTGTAATGGATATTGATTGAAATAGAAAAATGTGATTTGAAAACCCTATTAACTGTATCGGGTTGAGTCGGATATAGTTGGCATGCCATAGGATTGGAAGAGTTCAGGGATTACTTCGACCTTGAGTCGATGAGACACTGGGTGTCAAATTATCACTTCGGATAAATTCGATGAGGTACTGGGTATCAATTTACTTCTAAGGGCCGATGAGACACTAGGTGTCAACTTATTACTTCGAATTATCCAATGAGGCACTGGCTGCCAAACTAGTGTGTTTTGGTTGGATCCGTGTATCCGTCTGAGTTTGAGTCGTGTTAATAAGGGTAAATAAATGAATTGGCAAATTTGATCGATATAAATGATATTGAATAATGAAATGAAATATGATTAGAGATATATAAATTGAGAATTTGTGAATTGAATGCGAATAAACAATATTATGGTTCAAGTGATATATGTGTTGACATTGTGAAAAGCTATCTGGGATAGCAATTGATCGGAAATGAATGTGTTATAAATGATTTAGCTATGAATTGTTTATTGTATAATTATAGTATTTGTATGATTGAATGTGTAAATAACATTAATTTTATATTTAAAGTATTCAGATTATAAAAATACCACTCGAGTTTATACTCGCATTTAGTTTGTTTCCATGCGCATGTTAGGTTAAAGTCGATTGTTGAATCAAACATCCAAAGCCGATCCCGAACTAAAAATGTGGTGAAATATATTTCTTTTTGGTAATGGCATGTACCTAAGAAGTTTTATGTTGGTCATTTTGGGAAAATGATTGTAAATGATATTATAAATGATTGTACCTGAAGCTGCAGTGGAGCATATTATAGATAGCAAACCTTATCTCTCTGAAGTTACAGATGAGAGCAAATTAAAACCACAAATATTATCTCCCTGAAGTTGCAGAGGAGCAGATTGAAGATAGCGAATCTTATTTCCCTGAAGTTGCAGTGAAATAGATTAAAGCTACAAGTTACAAATCTTATCTCCCTGAAGTTACAGTGGGACAGATTGAAGATAGCGAATCTTATTTCCCAGAAGTTGCAGTGGAACAAATTAAAGCTACAAGTTACAAATTTTATCTCCCTGAAATTGCAGTAAGGGCGATTAAATATAGCGAATCTTATTTCCTGAAGTTATTGTGGAATAGATTAAAGCTACAAGTTACAAATCTTATCTTCCCGAAGTTGCAATGGAGCGATTAAAGATAGCGAATCTTATTTTCCTGAAGTTGTTGTGGAACAGATTAAAGCTATAAGTTACAAATCTTATCTCCCTGAAGTTGCAGTGAAGCTGATTGAAGATAGCGAATCTTATTTCCCTGAAGTTACAGTGGAACAGATTAAAGCTACAAGTTACAAATCTTATCTCCCTGAAGTTGCAGTGGAGCAGATTGAAGATAACAAATATTATTTCCTTGAAGTTGCAGTGGAACAGATTAAAGCTACAAGTCCTATAACTCTGAGGTTGCAGTGGGTCGGATTAAATCTACCATAACAAGTCTTATCTCCCTGAAGTTGCAGTGGAATAGACTAAAATTAAAAACTACAAATCTTATCTCCCTGAAGTTGCAGCGGAATAGGTTGAAGATACGAATATCTCCCCGGAGTTGCAGATTACAATTCCTATACCCTTGAAGTTGCAGTGGGTTGGAATAAGGCTACTTGAAGAAGAGAAGCACAAAATAAGTCGAGATTCGGCAAGACCAGGCAAAATTGACCCTTTTTGATGTCTTTGCTATATTCCTGCTTACGATAATGAGCAAAGAAGGGCAAATAATAGGCCATTTTTGTGCAGGCCCAACCAAAAACAAACCAATAAATAAAATAATAAATTCCAAAGTCCAAATTACATTAAGCCCAAATGAAAAGAGGCCCAGTGGCCCAAAACATTTAAACATATTCAGTAAAACAAAAAACCCTAAACCCCTTACCGCGCCGCACCCTCCTTTCGCTCACAGTGTGTCGCCTCAAGCGCTGCGTCCCGAGGCTTGACACACCTCTCTCTGCCGCCATTTCACCAAAGTAGGATCTGCCCCTCCGTAGCCGTTGACTCCGCCATCTACAAGAAAAGAGAAAGAAAAATGAAGCAGAGAAAGAAACAACAAAGAAAAGTGGCTAAATAGCAGCAAAAATAGTAAAATATAGTATGTAAATCGGCTATAAAAGCCCCAACAATCAATGTATTTGGACAAGGAGAAAAAAAACCGAATACAAGAGCAATAAAAAATCAGAACAAAAACTCCGAAGGTGATTTGTTTTTTTTTTCTATTTTTTCGAATCTTTATATATATAAAAAATATATATTTATAAAATAAAGAAAAAGGATAACCCACCTGACGTTCTACCTTCCGTCGTCGCGTCGGAGAGCAGAGAACTGAATGGGTTTTCCTTTTCTTTTTTTTTTATTAATTTTGGCCCTAGTTTTGGCCATTTAGAGTCCCAAATTGGAGTTCCACACGTAAGGGACGAAAAATGGAGGGTTATTTTATTTTTTCGGCCGTCATGAGGAGTACTGCAGCGACTCCTTGGCCGGATTCTCGTGAGGGCTGAGAGAAAAAGAGAGCTCTCAAGTTTTTTTTTTTTTATAAAACTGAATCTAATTTTTTTAAAAATTTTTGACTCTTATAGGCGATATAAAACGACGTCATTTAGGGCTGGCTTAAATAGCCCCAAAACGACGCCGTTTAGGCCTTCAACCCGATCGCCTCGACCGAAAATGGCCAAGATCTCATGCTTTCTTAAGAAAGAGTATATTTATGCTTTCGATCTTTCCGCTTTTTAAGGATATTTCAATCCAGTCCTATTTCTTTTTTCTCTTTTAATTTTTACCACAAAAATTTGATTTTATTTCATTTTCGTCCCCAAGAGAACGATGCGTTTAGAGGGCCTGGGAATAATTTCCCAGTTGGTCCCCGCCTTTTTACACACGTTATATTTTGGTCCTTCATTTAGGGATATTTCCCTATTCGGTCCCTATTATTTTTCACGTGTTACATTTTAACCCTTATTAATCTATTTATTTATTTTATTACAAATTGCACCCTTAATTTCATTTATATTTTGATTTAGTCCTCCATTTTTAACCGTTTATGTTTATTTATTTATTATTTCTTTACTCTTTCTTATATTTAAAAATTGTTGTTTGCATTTCATTTTATTTGTATATGTTTGCCTATTTACTATCATTGTCATTATTATTATTTTCCTATTTTTATTTTTATCCTTGTTGTTTTATTACTTCTTTTGTTGCTTTTGGCACTTTCACATTATTTAATTTTTAATTTAGCCTCTTTCATTTTATTTTTAATTTGAATTACCTTATTCATTTTATTATTTAATTTGGTATTATTACTATTATTCCTATCATTATTGATCAATGTTGTTATCGTTATTATTATAGTCATATTATTCATGGCACCGTATTATTAATATCGCTATTACTATTTCTTTTCTTATAATATTATTTGAACTTGTATAGCAACTTCATTTTTAATAAGCATTTCGTTATACTTCTATTTTATTTTATTTTTTCTACAACCATGCCACGAACCGTGTTTAAATATATTCGTCTGTTTCTATACCATGCCCGAATAAATTAAATGCATATCACCTTACGTGTTATGTTTGTTTTTAGCGCGATGCACAAAAAGGAAGATTTTTAAATCGAGGCAATGTTCATTATTTTTGGAATTGGAAGAGTCGTGTTCCTAACTTACGGGATATGGTTTCTTTCTAAAACCAAGATAATCGAATACTCATTTCAAAAATATAAAAACGAGATCCAAGTAACGACCAAGTAGCGTTTATTCTTAATGTCGAGGATTTAAGGCATTGTGTCTTAACTTACGGGACATGATCCATCCTTTTCGACTAACTTGAAATAAGCGCTTTTCACTAAAAATTAATTTAGTAATGCCTTAATACAAAAAAGGGATCGTGTTTTAAACTCCCTTCAAATTTTCAATTCTCGACACTAAGACATCAAGTAATCAACTAGGTACCAATTTTGGGCGCCACGAGGGTGCTAATCCTTCCTCGTTCGTAACCGACTCCCGAATCCATTTTTCCAAATTTCGTAGACCAAAAATCATTGTTTTAGTAAATCAAACCCTTTATTAAACGAGTAAATTACGAGGTGACCCGATCACACCTCACAAAAATGGTTGGTGGCGACTCCAATTTTCGTTTTTAAATAAAAAGTCTATTTCAAAAAAAAAAAAGGTTTCGACAAGTATAAGGCTGAGATCTTAAATCAACAAGCCGCAAGATTCGAAAAATCTTGTAAGTATAAGGTTACGATTTTGTATCTTGAATCTTGAATCTTAAATTGGCAAATCGTAATATTCGAAAAATCTTTTAAGTATGAGGTTGTGATATTAAACCGGTGAGTCACAAGATTCGAAAAATCTTGTAAGCTTAAGGCTGCGATCTTAAATTGACGAGCCACAAGATTCAGAAAATCTTGTAAGTATAAGGCTGTGATCTTAAATCGGTGAGTCGCAAGATTCGAAAAATCTTGTAAGTATAAGGCTACAATCTTAAATCAGCGAACCGGGCTATGATCTTAAATCGGTGAGTCGGGCTGCGATCTTAAATTGGCAAGCCACATGATTCGAAAAATCTTGTAAGTAGCTAATTGATGGAAGAAGAAAATCGTAGAGCGAATTGAGGGAAGGAGAAAATCGTGCCAATTTCATTCTTAACCGTACTACTAACAAATCTGCCAAAATAAAGGAGAGAAAAACCCCAAAACAATTTTGATAGCTCTCCTCGCTACTTATTAACACTCCTCGTATTATTTCACAATTCACTACTTCGTATTCTAGCCCATAACACACGAGGCTACTATCTACTGAAAACATGAAATTATAATAATAATAAAAACAAGCCTGATATATTAAATCAAGTTATGAATATGTACTTTCTCGTAGACTCGTGTTGGGTCTTTGAAAGCTTAACGGATAACTACCTGGCGAATAGTTCTTGTGTTATCGCCCACTTTGTATCCACAAACTCTACGGGGTGTATACTGGTTGCCCACGTGTATTTGACCGCTCCCTAGCTTGCCTATCTTCCCAGTCAAAAGAATGAGTTGACCTTTTGATTTCCTTTGCTTCCGCGAGCTTGTGAGCTCTTTCATAAAGGTCTGCTAGGTTTTGCAGTTTGTTACCTATGAACAAATACCGAACATGCTCACTCAACAGCCTCATGATGAAAGTATCAATGGCCTATTGATCTTCCAAGTTTTTTATATTCAAGGACGCCACATGAAAATGCTTTATATACTATTGCAAAGACTCATCTTCCTTCTGATTGACCAATATTAAGCCTATTGAAGTACTCATGATTATTACGTAGGCGCGAAATCTTCCTAGAAACAACTAACCTAATTGCATGAAACTCCTAATAGAACTCTATGACAAATAAAAATATTAATCCTTAGCACTTCCCTTTAAGGTCGTGGAGAAAGCCTTGCACTTTGCAACATCCGAGGGTCTCAGAAAATTCATGTAGTCATTGTACTGCATCAGATTGTGGCTTTGGGTCCCTTCTTCCCTCAAAAACCTCTTTTGGCATTTTAAACTCTGAAGGTAAACCCACCGCTGTAATTTCTATGGCTAAAAGATTGTTAGAACAAAAGACTCGATCCATGTCCTTGACGTCAAGATGTAGCATCTATATGTCTCGGTACAAGGCATACATTTTTTGTTGCCATGGCCTTGCATGTACTCCATAGCCCTCCTCCTATAAGGGCATGTTGTTATCATGATGACCAAAATGGTTTGACTGCATCTTTCGCATCATCTTCTCATTCCGTCTGAGCTATTCTTGATGAAAAAGTTGTTGCTCTTCATATCTGACATTCTACTATACCATCTGCTCCATCAAAATACGTACATGCTTTTGTAGGCTTACAAGCTGCTGTTTCAGAGTCTCCTGGTTAGATGGGTTGCAAATCTCTTGATTTGACGAAAAATTAAGGTTGAAATTACGATGTGTTTCCTGCTGATCTGAGTTGTCCAAGTTTTTGGCCGATTCGCGAACCAATTCGCAAATAGGTCAAGTTTATCGGGATGATTACTAGCCTCTCCTCTCACATTTTGGCTTGGGAAATGTGTGTTGAGGGATCTCTCGTTTGGGTGAGCCATATCAATCTGTGTTCAATCTGAAAGCCGGAAGTGTGTCTACGCTCACCGCACCAATTATTGATGGTTTCTTCTCAGCCCCCCTTAGGAGCAATTCTTCCACATTTATAAGGCACGATTTCCTTATGTGACATTATAGGGGATAGTTAGGCGCCATGCGTATGACACGTTTCCCCTTTAGACTCAACATGTACCCTTAAACGTCTCTTTTTAAGTAGAGAAGTATCATGGTAGAGGGTGCAACTCGCGAGGTGGTGATGCGAGACATCGGTAGCGAGCTAGCGAAGTGGTGAGCTAGTGAAGGTAGCAATCTGGAAGCGGAGTGACGAGCTAGCGAAGGTGGCGAGCTAGCGAATTTGGCGAGTTGGATGACATCCCTTCCTTGATCTAGTCAAGTTCCGAATCACCTGGACGGATCGAATTCTGGGTTTATGAAGTATTATATAACAATTTAATTATGTATTTTTTTTTTGAAATTTTCATTTCAGGGCAAGAAAGTTGTCATCTTTGAACTACCCTGCCTGTAAGTTCTTTTTCCCCTTGTTTCTGGCAATATATATGGAAATTGAGAAATGGAATTTGATTTTGTGAGATTTTGTTTGGAAAATCAGAGCTTAAAAATGTATATTAATTAATTTTGATTTATCTATATATGAGGTACTATATGCATGATTTACTAAATAGTTTAATAAAAAGTAATTTTTCACTAGGTTGCTGCTTGCTTGGATTGTCTGAGCCATGAAGAATGGGTAACAACTAAGAAGCTCCTAGGCAAATAAATGTGAAGTTTGTTTAGAAAAAAGAAAGGAAGAAGAAGAAAAAGAATGGTGGAAGCAAGAGTATGGCATAGAAGGAAGATGATGAATAGTAATGGGGTAAAAAAAAAAGTAAAAAATGATGACATAGTGTACACAATTAACTGTAGTTAGTGATTTAATGAAAGGGTGATTAACACGATAAATTATTATAACCCCAGTAACCGAATTGATTTTTTTTATTTGAATGATCAATTAAATAGTTTACCCTATTTATATAAATATATTACAAATATAATTATTCAAACAAATAAAATTGTCACAAAAGTAACATTATAACACAATGTATGAACATGCTACAATTTACATAAAATGTATTAGGAGCCTATAAAAATTTACATAAATCTATACAACTTTAAACATGCAAAAAGAAGTAACACAAAAATTATAAAGACATATCTTTCTTTAAATTAAGGCCTGTTTGGCAATTGGCTTATAATTGATAGTTGATTCTTGATTGCTTGATTGCGATGGGTGGTTTGACTAATCGGTTCTATTAACTAATTTGATGAACTGATTCTACTAACTATTTATTTAAAAGTGTTTGGTAAAACTTAGCTCATAGCTGAAAGCTAATATGTGTAAAATGACAAAGAAGGGTGTAACGACCCGAGTCTGATGTCGGAAAGTGCATTTTTGGGTCACCGTTTTAGTAAAATGAATTTGTAAATATTTATTAAAAATATTTACGAAGTTAATTGTGTGGCTAATTAGGTTTTGCTTAGGTGAATTAGTTTGAATTAAGGTTAATTAGGTATAAGAATTAAATTAAATAAAGTGTGAAAGCTTAATTACAGAATAGGAAAAGTCAAGGGACTAAATAAATAAATAAACCAAATTGTGACAATTGTATGGTAATAGTAATATACATGTGTAATAAATATATACATACATTTGTAATACATATATATACTTACTTATTATTTAAGAAAATATTATATTATAACATTATTATATTATATTAGTATAAATAAAATAAAAGAAATAAAAGAATAAAAAGGGGAAAGAATTGGGACGAAACAGAGAAGAATAGGGGAGAAAAAGAAAGAAGAAAAGAAAGAAGAGAAATTAGGGTTTTTGGGGTTCAAGGTTTAATTGGTAAGTCAATTTAGCCCTTTTTCTTGTAATTTTGATGTTTTTAGAATCCGAGAACAAAATACTACTTGATTTATGTTGAAATTTTAGAAGTTAGTGAATTTTTAGATGTTGTTCATGTTGAATAAATTGAAGTATTAGGGGTTAAATTGATAGAATTTCAAGTTAGAATTGAGAAAAGGATTGAATTGTAAAATAAATTATAAGTTTTGAAGTAATAGGGATTAAATTGGGAATTTTCAAAATTTAGGGATTTATGGTGAAATTAGAGAGTTAAATTTAGTTTTAAGTGGTAGTTGAATGAAAATAAAGAATAAATTGTGAAGAAAATAAGGTTAGATTTGATTAAGGACTAAATTGGAATTTAGGCAAAAGTTGAGTAGAAATTGAAATATTCAAGGTGAAATTGTGTGTATTGATGATTTTAAATTGTTTTAATTTTCGTAGCTAACGTTGTGCCGAGACCTCAACTAAGAAAGGAAAAGACAAAGTCGACGATGAGTGATTCAAAATTACGGTTTGTATTTCTATAATTCGAAACTAATTATTATTAATTGTTGTATGTTGATTAATAAGTATGGTAAGTGAAATGAGGTAAGTATTGGTATTATGATGTTGAAATTGAATACATGAATATATGTGAATATTGATTTGTAATGGATATTGATTGAAATAGAAAAATGTGATTTGAAAACCCTATTAACTGTATCGGGTTGAGTCGGATATAGTTGGCATGCCATAGGATTGGAAGAGTTCAGGGATTACTTCGACCTTGAGTCGATGAGACACTGGGTGTCAAATTATCACTTCGGATAAATTCGATGAGGTACTGGGTATCAATTTACTTCGGCAAGGCCGATGAGACACTAGGTGTCAACTTATTACTTCGAATTATCCAATGAGGCACTGGCTGCCAAACTAGTGTGTTTTGGTTGGATCCGTGTATCCGTCTGAGTTTGAGTCGTGTTAATAAGGGTAAATAAATGAATTGGCAAATTTGATCGATATAAATGATATTGAATAATGAAATGAAATATGATTAGAGATATATAAATTGAGAATTTGTGAATTGAATGCGAATAAACAATATTATGGTTCAAGTGATATATGTGTTGACATTGTGAAAAGCTATCTGGGATAGCAATTGATCGGAAATGAATGTGTTATAAATGATTTAGCTATGAATTGTTTATTGTATAATTATAGTATTTGTATGATTGAATGTGTAAATAACATTAATTTTATATTTAAAGTATTCAGATTATAAAAATACCACTGAGTTTATACTCAGCGTACGGTTTGTTTCCATGCGCATGTTAGGTTAAAGTCAGATTGTTGAATCAGCATCCAAAGCCGATCCCGAACTAAAAAATGTGGTGAAATATATTTCTTTTTGGTAATGGCATGTACCTAAGAAGTTTTATGTTGGTCATTTTGGGAAAATGATTGTAAATGATATTATAAATGATTGTACCTGAAGCTGCAGTGGAGCATATTATAGATAGCAAACCTTATCTCTCTGAAGTTACAGTAGAGCAAATTAAAACCACAAATATTATCTCCCTGAAGTTGCAGAGGAGCAGATTGAAGATAGCGAATCTTATTTCCCTGAAGTTGCAGTGAAATAGATTAAAGCTACAAGTTACAAATCTTATCTCCCTGGTTACTGATGGGATGATTGAAGATAGCGAATCTTATTTCCCAGAAGTTGCAGTGGAACAAATTAAAGCTACAAGTTACAAATTTTATCTCCCTGAAATTGCAGTGGGGCAGATTAAATATAGCGAATCTTATTTCCCTGAAGTTATTGTGGAATAGATTAAAGCTACAAGTTACAAATCTTATCTTCCTGAAGTTGCAGTGGAGCAGATTAAAGATAGCGAATCTTATTTTCCTGAAGTTGTTGTGGAACAGATTAAAGCTATAAGTTACAAATCTTATCTCCCTGAAGTTGCAGTGAAGCTGATTGAAGATAGCGAATCTTATTTCCCTGAAGTTACAGTGGAACAGATTAAAGCTACAAGTTACAAATCTTATCTCCCCGAAGTTGCGATGGGAGCGATTTGAAGATAACAAATATTATTTCCTTGAAGTTGCGATGGAACAGTTAAAGCTACAAGTCCTATAACTCGAGGTTGCAGTGGGTCGGATTAAATCTACCATAACAAGTCTTATCTCCCTGAAGTTGCAGTGGAATAGACTAAAATTAAAAACTACAAATCTTATCTCCCTGAAGTTGCAGCGGAATAGGTTGAAGATACGAATATCTCCCCGGAGTTGCAGATTACAATTCCTATACCCTTGAAGTTGCAGTGGGTTGGAATAAGGCTACTTGAAGAAGAGAAGCACAAAATAAGTCGAGATTCGGCAAGACCAGGCAAAATTGACCCTTTTTGATGTCTTTGCTATATTCCCGTTACACGATAATGAGCAAAGAAGGGCAGCTGTAATAGGCCATTTTTGTCTGGGCCCAACCAAAAAACAAACCAATAAATAAAATAATAAATTCCAAAGTCCAAATTACATTAAGCCCAAATGAAAAGAGGCCCAGTGGCCCAAAACATTTAAACATATTCAGTAAAACAAAAAACCCTAAACCCCTTACCGCGCCGCACCCTCCTTTCGCCCGCGTGTCGCCCGAAGCGCCTCGTCCCGAGGCTTGACACACCCTCTCTGTCGCCATTTCACCAAAGTAGGATCTGCCCCTCCGTAGCCGTTGACTCCGCCATCTACAAGAAAAGAGAAAGAAAAATGACTGCGGAAGCAGAGAAAGAAACAACAAAGAAAAGTGGCTAAATAGCAGCAAAAACAGTAAAATATAGTATGTAAATCGGCTATAAAAGCCCCAACAATCAATGTATTTGGACAAGGAGAAAAAAAACCGAATACAAGAGCAATAAAAAATCAGAACAAAAACTCCGAAGGTGATTTGTTTTTTTTTTCTATTTTTTCGAATCTTTATATATATAAAAAATATATATTTATAAAATAAAGAAAAAGGATAACCCACCTGACGTTCTACCTTCCGTCGTCGCGTCGGAGAGCAGAGAACTGAATGGGTTTTCCTTTTCTTTTTTTTTTTTATTAATTTTGGCCCTAGTTTTGGCCATTTAGAGTCCCAAATTGGAGTTCCACACGAAAGGGACGAAAAATGGAGGGTTATTTTATTTTTTCGACCGTCGCGGAGGAGTACGGCGACTCCCTTGGCCGGATTCTGGTGAGGGCTGGAGAGAAAAAGAGAGCTCTCAAGTTTTTTTTTTTTATAAAACTGAATATAATTTTTTTAAAAAATTTTGACTCTTATAGGCGATATAAAACGACGTCATTTAGGGCTGGCTTAAATAGCCCCAAAACGACGCCGTTTAGGCCTTCAACCCGATCGCCCGACCCGAAAATGGCCAAGATCTGCGCTTTTTCTTAAGAAAGAGTATATTTATGCTTTCGATCTTTCCGCTTTTTAAGGACATTTCAATCCAGTCCTATTTCTTTTTTCTCTTTTAATTTTTACCACAAAAATTTGATTTTATTTCATTTTCGTCCCCAAGAGAACGATGCGTTTAGAGGGCCTGGGAATAATTTCCCAGTTGGTCCCCGCCTTTTTACACACGTTATATTTTGGTCCTTCATTTAGGGATATTTCCCTATTCGGTCCCTATTCTTTTTCACGTGTTACATTTTAACCCTTATTAATCTATTTATTTATTTTATTACAAATTGCACCCTTAATTTCATTTATATTTTGATTTAGTCCTCCATTTTTAACCGTTTATGTTTATTTATTTATTATTTCTTTACTCTTTCTTATATTTAAAAATTGTTGTTTGCATTTCATTTTATTTGTATATGTTTGCCTATTTACTATCATTGTCATTATTATTATTTTCCTATTTTTATTTTTATCCTTGTTGTTTTATTACTTCTTTTGTTGCTTTTGGCACTTTCACATTATTTAATTTTTAATTTAGCCTCTTTCATTTTATTTTTATTTTGAATTACCTTATTCATTTTATTATTTAATTTGGTATTATTACTATTATTCCTATCATTATTGATCAATGTTGTTATCGTTATTATTATAGTCATATTATTCATGGCACCGTATTATTAATATCGCTATTACTATTTCTTTTCTTATAATATTATTTGAACTTGTATAGCAACTTCATTTTTAATAAGCATTTAGAGTTATACTTCTATTTTATTTTATTTTTCTACAACCATGCCACGAACCGTGTTTAAATATATCCGTCTGTTTCTATACCATGCCCGAATAAATTAAATGCATATCACCTTACGTGTTATGTTTGTTTTTTAGCGCGATGCACAAAAAAGGAAGATTTTTAAATCGAGGCAATGTTCATTATTTTTGGAATTGGAAGAGTCGTGTTCCTAACTTACGGGATATGGTTTCTTTCTAAAACCAAGATAATCGAATACTCATTTCAAAAATATAAAAACGAGATCCAAGTAACGACCAAGTAGCGTTTATTCTTAATGTCGAGGATTTAAGGCATTGTGTCTTAACTTACGGGACATGATCCATCCTTTTCGATTAACTTGAAATAAGCGCTTTTCACGAAAATTAATTTAGTAATGCCTTAATACAAAAAAGGGATCGTGTTTTAAACTCTCTTCAAATTTTCAATTCTCGACACTAAGACATCAAGTAATCAACTAGGTGCCAATTTTGGGCGTCACGAGGGTGCTAATCCTTCCTCGTTCGTAACCGACTCCCGAATCCATTTTTCCAAATTTCGTAGACCAAAAATCATTGTTTTAGTAAATCAAACCCTTTATTAAACGAGTAAATTACGAGGTGACCCGATCACACCTCACAAAAATGGTTGGTGGCGACTCCAATTTTTGTTTTTAAATAAAAAGTCTATTTCAAAAAAAAAAAAAAAGGTTTAAACAAGTATAAGGTGAGATCTTAAATCAACAAGCCGCAAGATTCGAAAAATCTTGTAAGTATAAGGTTACGATTTTGTATCTTGAATCTTGAATCTTAAATTGGCAAATCGTAATATTCGAAAAATCTTTTAAGTATGAGGTTGTGATATTAAACCGGTGAGTCACAAGATTCGAAAAATCTTGTAAGCTTAAGGTCATGGTCTTAAATTGATTTGAGCACAAGATTCAGAAAATCTTGTAAGTATAAGGCTGTGATCTTAAATCGGTGAGTCGCAAGATTCGAAAAATCTTGTAAGTATAAGGCTACAATCTTAAATCAGCGAACCGGGCTATGATCTTAAATCGGTGAG
The DNA here is from genome assembly GCA_025698515.1 of Gossypium sturtianum. Lineage (NCBI taxonomy): Eukaryota > Viridiplantae > Streptophyta > Magnoliopsida > Malvales > Malvaceae > Gossypium > Gossypium sturtianum. The sequence continues at coordinate 33,322,490 of CM046950.1, forward strand.
TCGGGCCATGATCTTAAATTGGCAAGCCACATGATTCGAAAAATCTTGTAAGTAGCTAATTGATGGAAGAAGAAAATCGTAGAGCGAATTGAGGGAAGGAGAAAATCGTGCCAATTTCATTCTTAACCGTACTACTAACAAATCTGCCAAAATAAAGGAGAGAAAAACCCCAAAACAATTTTGATAACTCTCCTCGCTACTTATTAACACTCCTCGTATTATTTCACAATTCACTACTTCGTATTCTAGCCCATAACACACGAGGCTACTATCTCACTGAAAACATGAAATTATAATAATAATAAAAACAAGCCTGATATATTAAATCAAGTTATGAATATGTACTTTCTCGTAGACTCGTGTTGGGTCTTTGAAAGCTTAACGGATAACTACCTGGCGAATAGTTCTTGTGTTATCGCCCACTTTGTATCCACAAACTCTACGGGGTGTATACTGGTTGCCCACGTGTATTTGACCGCTCCCTAGCTTGCCTATCTTCCCAGTGAAAAGAATGAGTTGACCTTTTGATTTCCTTTGCTTCCATGAGCTTGTGAGCTCTTTCATAAAGGTCCTGCTAGGTTTTGCGATTTGTTACCTATGAACAAATACCGAACATGCTCACTCAACAGCCTCATGATGAAAGTATCAATGGCCTATTGATCTTCCAAGTTTTTTATATTCAAGGACGCCAAATGAAAATGCTTTATATACTATTGCAAAGACTCATCTTCCTTCTGATTGACCAATATTAAGCCTATTGAAGTACTCATGATTATTCTGTGGGCGCGAAATCTTCCTAGAAACAACTAACCTAATTGCATGAAACTCCTAATAGAACTCTATGACAAATAAAAATATTAATCCTTAGCACTTCCCTTTAAGGTCGTGGAGAAAGCCTTGCACTTTGCAACATCCGAGGGTCTCAGAAAATTCATGTAGTTGTTGTACTGCATCAGATTGTGGCCGTGGGTCCCTTCTTCCCTCAAAAACCTCTTTTGGCATTTTAAACTCTGAAGGTAAACCCACCGCTGTAATTTCTATGGCTAAAAGATTGTTAGAACAAAAGACTCGATCCATGTCCTTGACGTCAAGATGTAGCATCTATATGTCTCGGTACAAGGCATACATTTTTTGTTGCCATGGCCTTGCATGTACTCCATAGCCCTCCTCCTATAAGGGCATGTTGTTATCATGATGACCAAAATGGTTTGACTGCATCTTTCGCATCATCTTCTCATTCCGTCTGAGCTATTCTTGATGAAAAAGTTGTTGCTCTTCATATCCGACATTCTACTATACCATCTGCTCCCATCAAAATACGTACATGCTTTTGTAGGCTTACAAGTCTTTGTTTGAGTCTCCTGGTTAGATGGGTTGCAAATCTCTTGATTTGACGAAAAATTAAGGTTGAAATTACGATGTGTTTCCTGCTGATCTGAGTTGTCCAAGTTTTTGGCCGATTCTCGAACCAATTCGCAAATAGGTCAAGTTTATCGGGATGATTACTAGCCTCTCCTCTCACATTTTGGCTTGGGAAATGTGTGTTGAGGGATCTCTCGTTTGGGTGAGCCATATCAATCTGTGTTCAATCTGAAAGCCGGAAGTGTGTCTCGCTCACGCACCAATTATTGATGGTTTCTTCTCAGCCCCCCTTAGGAGCAATTCTTCCACATTTATAAGGCACGATTTCCTTATGTGACATTATAGGGGATAGTTAGGCGCCATGCGTATGACACGTTTCCCCTTTAGACTCAACATGTACCCTTAAACGTCTCTTTTTAAGTAGAGAAGTATCATGGTAGAGGGTGCAACTCGCGAGGTGGTGATGCGAGACATCGGTAGCGAGCTAGCGAAGTGGTGAGCTAGTGAAGGTAGCAATCTGGAAGCGGAGTGACGAGCTAGCGAAGGTGGCGAGCTAGCGAATTTGGCGAGTTGGATGACATCCCTTCCTTGATCTAGTCAAGTTCCGAATCACCGACTGACGGATCAGTGCAGGTTTATGAAGTATTATATAACAATTTAATTATGTAATTTTTTTTTGAAATTTTCATTTCAGGGCAAGAAAGTTGTCATCTTTGAACTACCCTGCCTGTAAGTTCTTTTTCCCCTTGTTTCTGGCAATATATATGGAAATTGAGAAATGGAATTTGATTTTGTGAGATTTTGTTTGGAAAATCAGAGCTTAAAAATGTATATTAATTAATTTTGATTTATCTATATATGAGGTACTATATGCATGATTTACTAAATAGTTTAATAAAAAGTAATTTTTCACTAGGTTGTTTGCTAGCTTGGATTGTCTCGAGCCATGAAGAATGGGTAACAACTAAGAAGCTCCTAGGCAAATAAATGTGAAGTTTGTTTAGAAAAAGAAAGGAAGAAGAAGAAAAGAATGGTGGAAGCAAGAGTATGGCATAGAAGGAAGATGATGAATAGTAATGGGGTAAAAAAAAAGTAAAAATGATGACATAGTGTACACAATTAATCAGTAGTTAGTGATTTAATGAAAGGGTGATTAACACGATAAATTATTATAACCCCAAAGAATCGAATTGATTTTTTTATTTGAATGATCAATTAAATAGTTTACCCTATTTATATAAATATATTACAAATATAATTATTCAAACAAATAAAATTGTCACAAAAGTAACATTATAACACAATGTATGAACATGCTACAATTTACATAAAATGTATTAGGAGCCTATAAAAATTTACATAAATCTATACAACTTTAAACATGCAAAAGAAGTAACACAAAAATTATAAAGACATATCTTTCTTTAAATTAAGGCCTGTTTGGCAATTGGCTTATAATTGATAGTTGATTGCTGATTCTTGATTGCGTGGTTGGTTTGACTAATCGGTTCTATTAACTAATTTGATGAACTGATTCTACTAACTATTTATTTAAAAGTGTTTGGTAAAACTTAGCTCATAGCTGAAAGCTAATATGTGTAAAATGACAAAGAAGGGTGTAACGACCCGATAGTCTGCAATCGGAAAGTGCATTTTTGGGTCACCGTTTTAGTAAAATGAATTTGTAAATATTTATTAAAAATATTTACGAAGTTAATTGTGTGGCTAATTAGGTTTTGCTTAGGTGAATTAGTTTGAATTAAGGTTAATTAGGTATAAGAATTAAATTAAATAAAGTGTGAAAGCTTAATTACAGAATAGGAAAAGTCAAGGGACTAAATAAATAAATAAACCAAATTGTGACAATTGTATGGTAATAGTAATATACATGTGTAATAAATATATACATACATTTGTAATACATATATATACTTACTTATTATTTAAGAAAATATTATATTATAACATTATTATATTATATTAGTATAAATAAAATAAAAGAAATAAAAGAATAAAAAGGGGAAAGAATTGGGACGAAACAGAGAAGAATAGGGGAGAAAAAGAAAGAAGAAAAGAAAGAAGAGAAATTAGGGTTTTTGAGGTTCAAGGTTTAATTGGTAAGTCAATTTAGCCCTTTTTCTTGTAATTTTGATGTTTTTAGAATCCGGGAACAAAATACTACTTGATTTATGTTGAAATTTTAGAAGTTAGTGAATTTTTAGATGTTGTTCATGTTGAATAAATTGAAGTATTAGGGGTTAAATTGATAGAATTTCAAGTTAGAATTGAGAAAAGGATTGAATTGTAAAATAAATTATAAGTTTTGAAGTAATAGGGATTAAATTGGGAATTTTCAAAATTTAGGGATTTATGGTGAAATTAGAGAGTTAAATTTAGTTTTAAGTGGTAGTTGAATGAAAATAAAGAATAAATTGTGAAGAAAATAAGGTTAGATTTGATTAAGGACTAAATTGGAATTTAGGCAAAAGTTGAGTAGAAATTGAAATATTCAAGGTGAAATTGTGTGTATTGATGATTTTAAATTGTTTTAATTTTCGTAGCTAACGTTGTGCCAGAGACCTCAACTAAGAAAGGAAAAGACAAAGTCGACGATGAGTGATTCGAAAATTACGGTTTGTATTTCTATAATTCGAAACTAATTATTATTAATTGTTGTATGTTGATTAATAAGTATGGTAAGTGAAATGAGGTAAGTATTGGTATTATGATGTTGAAATTGAATACATGAATATATGTGAATATTGATTTGTAATGGATATTGATTGAAATAGAAAAATGTGATTTGAAAACCCTATTAACTGTATCGGGTTGAGTCGGATATAGTTGGCATGCCATAGGATTGGAAGAGTTCAGGGATTACTTCGACCTTGAGTCGATGAGACACTGGGTGTCAAATTATCACTTCGGATAAATTCGATGAGGTACTGGGTATCAATTTACTTCGGCAAGGCCGATGAGACACTAGGTGTCAACTTATTACTTGAATTATCCAATGAGGCACTGGCTGCCAAACTAGTGTGTTTTGGTTGGATCCGTGTATCCGTCTGAGTTTGAGTCGTGTTAATAAGGGTAAATAAATGAATTGGCAAATTTGATCGATATAAATGATATTGAATAATGAAATGAAATATGATTAGAGATATATAAATTGAGAATTTGTGAATTGAATGCGAATAAACAATATTATGGTTCAAGTGATATATGTGTTGACATTGTGAAAAGCTATCTGGGATAGCAATTGATCGGAAATGAATGTGTTATAAATGATTTAGCTATGAATTGTTTATTGTATAATTATAGTATTTGTATGATTGAATGTGTAAATAACATTAATTTTATATTTAAAGTATTCAGATTATAAAAATACCACTGAGTTTATACTCAGCGTACGGTTTGTTTCCATGCGCATGTTAGGTTAAAGTCAGATTGTTGAATCAGCATCCAAAGCCGATCCCGAACTAAAAAATGTGGTGAAATATATTTCTTTTTGGTAATGGCATGTACCTAAGAAGTTTTATGTTGATCATTTTGGGAAAATGATTGTAAATGATATTATAAATTAATTTTAGTTGGATATATATATATATGAACATATGTGTTATGTTAAGGTTATAAAATGGTATGTTTGGATTAATGAATGAATGAATATACATAGGCAAATTTTGGTTAAATTTGGCATGATTTTAAAATTGGTCTCTTATGATAAATGATGGATTGTTTTGTAATATATTTGAAGTGTTTATAAGGTATATTGGTTAATTTATTAGATTGATTATTTTGACAAATTTTAGATGTATATAATTGTATTTTGGATTGGTTGAACGATAGATTTTTGAATTGCTTATTGTTCAAGATTGCAGGGTTGGTAAACTTGATGTTTAAGGCTCATTTTGAGTCCACACGGCCTGGCACACGGGCGTGTGACCAGACCGTGTGAGACACACTGTAACAGCCCAATTTCAGTGAAGTTAGAATAGTGGTTTCGTAACCACAAATCTGAGCCGGAAAGATAAAATATTTTAATATTATGAAATGATTATTAATGTGATAGAATGATTACATGAGAATTTTGATAAGAAAATTTTATCAATTAGGTGCTTAATTGTAGAAAGGACTAAATTGCATAAAATGTCAAATTTGAATTCTAGTAGCTATAAGGATTAAATAGCTATGGAATTCAAAACTTGAGGTCCTTAAATGGTATTAGACCATTGATGAAAAATATGTAGATATTTTTGGTGAATCATCCATTGAAAAATTAGAAAAGGTTAAGGACTAAATTGGAAATAGAAAATTTATAAAGATGATAATTAAATTAAATAGAAATATCATCATTTTATATCATCTTCTTCAATCTAAAATCCATAGAAACCCTAGGAGAGAGAAAACAAGCTTTCCAAGCATAAATTGGTATGTTCTTATGTCCCGTTTTTAGTAATTTTTATATTTTTGAGATCGGGAAAGCTTAATTTCTCTATTTGGGGGGTTAATTTGAATAGATATCAAAGCAAAGAAAATTTTCCATAGATGAACATGCTGAAATTTAAAAGTTTATGGTAGAAAATGAAATGTTTTTGATAGATAAACAACTTTTACAAAGGAAAATTTGATGGAAATTTGATTTAGGGACTAAATTGAAAAGTGGTAAAACCCATGGAAAATTATGAAATTTTGAGAATACATGTGCTGTAAAAATTATATTAGAATTTTGGTTAGGCTTGGAAAAAGGATTAAATTACATGAATTTTAATTTCCGAGCCTAGGGACAAAATTGGAATTAATCAAAAGTATAGGGGCAAAATGGTACTTTTGCCTAGATTGTAAATTGAGTCCAATAGAATATGAAATGGATTGAATTGATGATTAAATTCATTTATATAGATCCGGAAGTACCAAACAAAGAGCTAGATCGAGGAAAGCAAAAGATTTCGGATTAGTAGATTTTAGTTACGAACAAATATCAATGTAAGTTCGTATAACTTAAATGAGTATAAAAATGTGTTGTTTTAAATGTTATATTACATTGTATGTGTTGTATGAAATTTGTATGCATGAAATGTATGGAAATTGTAGTGGATGGAATGTTATATGATGGAAATTTACTGATAAAGGGTAAAATTCCGAATGAATATTGAATTCCGATGGATAAATGTGATTTCCCTGATAAAACTGCATGTGTTGCAGAATGGATTTAGCCCGAATGGGTAATCCGAAATGAGTCTCTCGAGTATAAGTTTCAATTAGGATTTAGCCTGGACTGGTAATCCTAATTGATTGGATTTAGCTCGGATCGTAATTCGTAATGAACTCTATAGGAATTTCTTGTCATATAAAGGATTTAGCTTTGGATCGTAATCCGACAAAGCCCTTAGAGTATATGTTACAACTAGAATTTAGCCTCGGACTGTAATTTTCATGTTGTGTGATATGTGGCTCGAGAGTGTACCTATAAGGTACTACTGGATATGAATTGACGGATAATGGAATTGTACACCTCGAGTGCACTACTTGAAATATCCATCGGAAATTCAATGATTCAATGGACAAAATACGCATATGGCATGATGAGCTCATCTATGCATATTGGTATATTATGACTAACATGTTGGTTGAGTATGTGTGAATAGGTAAATTACCAAATGGTTGGAAAGCATGTTTTGTATGTTAATATATTGAATGTAATGGTAAGCTTAATTTATGTTATACGAGCTTACTAAGCATAATATGCTTACTAGGTTTTATTTTCCCTGTTTTATAGTGCTCAAAGCTCGTAAATGTTGGAGATTGGTCGGAGCAAATAATCACACTATCAACCTGTCGTTTTGGTATAAATGAAAATCTTATTTTGTTAATGGCATGTATAGGCTAACAAAATCAAATGATGGTGTGTAAATGATGAATGAAACTTAGCCATTGGAATGGCTAATATATTATGTTTTGATATATGTTATAGTTGGATTATACTTGTAAGTGTTAGTGCAGGAAAGTGGAAAATTTTGAGTGAGAAATGAGGCTAGGAAATGGCCTTATTTTGTCCATACGGGTAGACACACGGGCGTGCGTCTAGGCCGGGCATGTTGTCTGTCTGTGTGTCCCCTGCATTTTAATTTTGAAAAATAGAATCCTCAGAATTGAGCACACGGGCAGAGACACGGGCGTGTGTCTCAGCCGTGTGGGTGACACGGCCTTGAACACGGGCGTGTGTCATGGCCGTGTGAAACCTGCACTTAATTCGAATTAAATTAATTAACTACACGGCCTAGCACATGGGCGTGTGGAATGGCCGTGTGGTGCATGTCAGAAAGTAACCTAAATTGGACACGGCCTGAGGCAAGAGCGTGTCTAAGGGTCACACGGGCGTGTCCCTTGGACCACACGGGCGTGTGAGCCCTGGACCTTAGAAAAATTTTGAAATTTTGCAAAAAATTCCTAGAGGTTCCGAATAACTCCCAACTCGATTCTTATGCTCGTATTGGGCCTCGAGGGTCTATTTAAGGGACGTTCTTGAAAATCTCGATTAATGAATAGTGAATTACATGATTTATCTGAAAATGTTCTGAAAAGTTTTGGTAATACTTTGTAACCCTGTTCCGACGATGGATACGGGTTAGGGGTGTTACATTTATTGGTATTAGAGTTACGATTTAGTCGATTCTCGGACTAACGTAGCAAGTATGAGTTTAGCTATACATGCCATTATATAATTGTGATAGTGTGATATCTCCTGACCATTTTTAACTGTATTTTTCATATAGCCCGAGCTAGAGCTGATCCTGAGAAAGCTGAGAGTACTGCTCAAGCTTCCGTACAAAGAGCTACATCTAGTAGTAGAAGGCCCGAGTCTGAGGGCCGAGATGATGAGGGAAAAGCTGCATTCTTTTAAATGATGAATGAATGGTTTACAGAATATATAAGAACAAATCCTGTTGTTCAGCAACCTCTCCCACCTGCTCCTCAACCAATTCCTGAGACACCATAGGGTACTGAATCAGTTAAAATTTGTAAGGCTCCAGTTGGTAAAATCAGAAAATATGGGGCTGAGGAATTCAGAGCTACTACAGATGATAATGCAAAAAGGCTTAGTTTTGGCTGGAGAATACTATCCGGGTATTAGATGAATTGTCTTGTTCACCAGCCGATTGTTTGAAATGTGCAGTTTCTTTATTGAATGACACAACCTATTATTGGTGGAAAACTATACCTTTTGTTGTTCCGAAAGAAAACATTACATGGGAGTTCTTTCAAACAGAATTCAGAAAGAAATATATAAGTTAGAGATTCTTGGACCAGAAACGAAAAGAATTCTTAGAACTTAAGCAGGGGAACATGACAGTGTCAGAATATGACCGGGAATTTGTTCGACTGAGTAAATATGCTCAAGAATGGGTTCAAACTGAGGCTGAAATGTGCAGACGATTTGAAGAAGGGCTGAATGAAGATATTAAACTGTTGATTGGTATTCTTGAAATAAGAGAATTTGTAGTATTGGCTGACCGAGCATTAAAAGCAGAAAAACTTAGAAAAAAAAGAAACAAGCTGAAAGAGAAGCTCGGATTTCCGATAAGAGATCTATGGAAAAATCCCAATCATATGTTTCAAAGAAAATAAAGAGATACCAGGATCGTTTTACCGCATCTATTGGATATTCTGAAAAAGAACGGGTTTTTCAACGCTCTAATCCGAGATCATCGTCCCCATCAGTAACCAGTTGTAACACCCCGAATTTGGGCCTAGAAGAATTGGGCCCAATAGGCCTGGGGAATGGGAGCGTTTAAATTATTTTTGGGATATATGTAGCACTTAGAATATTAATATTAAGGTATTATCAGGATTGTTTGAAGCCTGAGAGATAAGGGAGACCATAGGGAAAAATCTATTTTTCTTTCTCAGCGGACCCTAGTCTCAGGCATGAGGCCTCTTAAGTAGATTAAGAGAAAATAGGACACAAATGGGCTTATGGTCCAGTGGAAAGTGGCGTCACTTGGGAGTTATGAGGTGGCGTATGTGAACGCTGAGGAGGTCCAAGGTTCGAGTAGGAGGAGTGCATTTTGGAGTGTTTTATTTTGCATAGGTAGACGGCAAGAGTTGTGTGGATTTTGAACTCTTGCCGTGGAGAGTTTGAAGGAAGCAGGACTGATGAATGTGGAGGAGATTTCGGATAAGATGAAGGTATTATCAGAGAGAAAAGATAGGAGATGAGGAGGGTGAAGTGTTGGGGCCGAATAGGACTGTGGGGGGAAGGTAGTTCGACTTTGGCTATAAAAGAGGGGTGCCGAAATCCTTAGAAGGGGTTCTTGGAGTTTCCATCTTTCTTTTTTTTCCCCCTCATCCTTATTTTCTTCCATTGCCGAATACCACCACCCCAGTTTGCCAAAATCCCTATTTGCCGAAATCCATATTTTCTGAAATCCATGTTTGCCGAAATCCATGTTTGCCGAAATCCCTATTTGCCGGAACCCCTGTTTATGCTGATTCTTTGTTGTTTGTTCTTCCACCTCAATCGATTAGTATCTACTCTTAGTCACGTTTGGAAGCTGAATCTTGTTCAAGTAGATATCTAAGCCGCAGGATCAAAGGAGAATTTCGGTAAGTGCTTAGTTAAACTTTTTAGTGTGTTTTGTTAAAAACCGAAGGGCTATCTAACCCAATCCTCGTCGTTAACTATGTTTTAACAAGGGAAAGAATCAAGGATCGCAAGCATGGTAGGTAAGGGTTGCTAACAAGGTGGTAAGTGTTCTCGACCTAGTCATGGTTTTGTAAGTGGCCGAATCTAATGTGGCTCATACGGGTGACTTATGTACGATATGGGTCACTTGGTTTTGACGATATAGGTGTTTGAGTGCAGATCTAGAGGTTAATCGCCAATAGTAGCAAAGGAAGGGCTACTAGCACGTGAGGCACACGGTAAGGGTACGGTGAGGTTTCGGTTTTTGGTTAGTATGTGTTAACGCTTTGGTTAATCGCTAGTAATGTCAATTGTAGGTTTGTGACTAAGGGGTTTGCAGCACGCGAGGTTTACAGGTGTGTACAAACACTACACACATGATATCGGCAATGCCGAAAAGCCGAAAGTGGCTAAATGGGCCCGGTGGGCCCTGAGGCTAAGTTTGATTAAATGGTTTGGCTTGTTAAACATATTGAGTTAGTCACGCATGATACACAATTTGGACTTGTTTTGGGCCTAATAGGCCATATGATAAGATTTTGGCCTAATGGGCCGTAAGGTTGGAATTTGGGTTTGATGGGCTTTATGGGAACGTAGACAAATATGCTAGGGTTTATGGACTTAGGCCTAGTTTGAACAACTCTTCAATTTCATAAGACTTAATCTAATTAAACATGTCTGTGAACAAGTCGATTAGTTAGAGTGTGGTAACCGACATATGCATGTCTAGGATTGGATCTAGTGAGAGCTTGGTATTTAAGCGGTCCGAGTGACCCACCTCCTCTTTTCTGAGATCCTACCTGGTGCATAGTGTTTGTTCACTTTAACCACGATGACTTGTTTATGGGCCAAAGTTTATAACTAAAACCCGAGAGGGACTAAAATACCCTTATATTAGAAAATTACTAAAATACCCTTATGTTGGAAAATTACTAAAATACCCTTATATTGTAAAATTACTAAAATACCCTTATATTGTAAAATTACTAAAATACCCTTATATTGTAAAATTACTAAATACCCCTGTTTGTAAAATTACCAAGATACCCCTAATTTGCCAAATTACCAAAATACCCCTGTAGGGTAGAATTACGAAAAAACCCCTGGGTAGTGAAATGACGAAAATACCCCTATGTGATGAATATGGGTTTGTGGATGTTACTTTTGTGTTTGATGCATTCATATGATATTCTTCTTAGGATGCATATGGGTGGGAATTATGGTACGGAGGAAGATTTGAGGATCGCATGGCCGTATGGTATGGATCCGGGATCGCATAGCCGTATGGTATGGATCCACCACAGGCTTTTTAGCCACCAAGCAGCCATGCTGCACCGATAATGTTACCGAGGGCTGTGTGCCATTAATATGGGCTTCGTGCCGTAATTATGGGCTTTGTGCCAATATCAAAGGCTTTGTGCAGTAATTATAGCTTTGTGCCAATACTGGAGGCTTTGTGTTGTTATTATGGCTTTGTGCCAATCATATTTACCGTGGCTATGTGCCTAACATATATATATTGATGACTCTGTGTCAATATTTGAGGATCGCATGGCCGTATGGTATGGAATCACCGGAGGCTTTAAGCCCAATGTATGTGATTAAGTAGCTTTGCTGCAACGTTCGGTAGTACCGCAATCGGGCTACCCTTGGTGTGTAGCGGAGGGGTGGGTCGAGCTAGAATTCCCCACAGGAGTCATAAGGTTGGAAGGGACATTGTGTGTTTAGCGGATGGATTTTTGGGGTGGGTTTTGCATTATCTGTTTATAAATGATACGATATGATATAATATGAGGTCATTATGGGCTAAGGCCCAAGACCACCGATTTTGTTAGGGCTTAGGCCCAATGTGCATATTTGTATGTGATTTGATTGCCAAAGGTTATACACACTGAGTTTCGAAACTCACACCCTTAATTTTAAATGTTTCAGGTAATCCTGAATAGGCGGCTCGATGAGGGAGAGGACTCGGAGATGGACACACTACAAGTTGTTCAAATGTTTTAATTTATTCAAATGATTCTGTTTAAATACTTTATTTTTTCATTGGATTGTAATAAGGCCATGTAACTCCTATTTGACTTTTAATTCTGGGTTTATTATTATTATTGTTTCAACTGCCCACTTAAGAAATTTCATAAAATTATTAAAGTGTTAATATGGTTTTCGAAATAATCTTTTGTTTTGGGCTTTTGGGCCTTAAATGGTTAACTAGTAAATTGTTTTGAAGTGCGCCTTTAATGTGACATTCAGTTTCGCCTAACTTCTAGGCCGGGTTTGGGGTGTTACATTTAGTGGTATTAGAGCCAAGTTGCAAAGCTCGGGTGTGAAATGGGCCTTATGTTTTGGGTTTTAAAACAAGTAGATTAAGAAGTTTTTGCAGGATTCTTGAAGTGTGGTTCACCGAGCCTCGACGTCGAGCCAAGTAAGTTCTCTGTACTACATTTGCTTAAATTACTCGAACTGTGTAGATAATGGGCTACTTAAAAATAGGCTTTTAGAGACTAAAGCCCGTAGGAACTTAAGCTCAGTAGTGGATTCTCGACCATGGAATAACTTTAAGAAAATTGTTGTTACTTACATAAGACATGTGCCCTAAACAAGTGGAACTATGTACTAATTTCATAAAATTCCTAATTCGGATAATATGAGAATCAACGATGAGCGCTAGAAGAGGAGGAAGAGGCCGCGGCCGAGGCTGTGGAAGTGTTAGGGCTTTGTAAACATTTGAATCGAAATTTGGTACTTATTCTACGTATGTTTGAAAATGGTTGCGATAGGTGGATGTTTTGGGTATGTATTAAAATTATTAGGGTCAGAGTGCACAGCGGTAGCGTGGTGGGGTAGTTGATATACGATGACCCTGTTAGTTGGAAATTTCGGGGACGAAATTTCTTTTAGGAGGGGTGAGTTGTAACACCCCAAATTTGGGCCTAGAAGAATTGGGCCCAATAGGCCTGGGGAATGGGAGCGTTTAAATTATTTTTGGGATATATGTAGCACTTAGAATATTAATATTAAGGTATTATCGGGATTGTTTGAAGCCTGAGAGATAAGGGAGACCATAGGGAAAAATCTATTTTTCTTTCTCAGCGGACCCTAGTCTCAGGCATGAGGCCTCTTAAGTAGATTAAGAGAAAATAGGACACAAATGGGATTGTGATCCAGTGGAAAGTGGCGTCACTTGGGAGTTATGAGGTGGCGTATGTGAACGCTGATGAGGTCCAAGGTTCGAGTAGGAGGAGTGCATTTTGGAGTGTTTTATTTTGCATAGGTAGACGGAAAGAGTTGTGTGGATTTTGAACTCTTGCCGTGGAGAGTTTGAAGGAAGCAGGACTGATGGATGTGGAGGAGATTTCGGATAAGATGAAGGTATTATCAGAGAGAAAAGATAGGAGATGAGGAGGGTGAAGTGTTGGGGCCGAATAGGACTGTGGGGGGAAGGTAGTTCGGCTTTGGCCATAAAAGGGGGGTGCCAAAATCCTTAGAAGGGGTTCTTGGAGTTTCCATCTTTCTTTTTTTTCCCCCTCATCCTTATTTTCTTCCATTGCCGAATACCACCACCCCAGTTTGCCAAAATCCCTGTTTGCCGAAATCCCTATTTTCTGAAATCCATGTTTGCCGAAATCCATGTTTGTCGAAATCCCTGTTTGCTGGAACCCCTGTTTATACTGATTCTTTGTTGTTTGTTCTTCCACCTCAATCGATTAGTATCTACTCTCAGTCACGTTTGGAAGCCGAATCTTGTTCAAGTAGATATCTAAGCCGCAGGATCAAAGGAGAATTTCGGTAAGTGCTTAGTTAAACTTTTTAGTGTGTTTTGTTAAAAGCCGAAGGGCTATCTAACCCAATCCTCATCGTTAACTATGTTTTAACAAGGGAAAGAATCAAGGATCGCAAGCATGGTAGGTAAGGGTTGCTAACAAGGTGGTAAGTGTTCTCGACCTAGTCATGGTTTTATAAGTGGCCGAATCTAATGTGGCTCATACGGGTGACTTATGTACGATATGGGTCACTTGGTTTTGACGATATAGGTGTTTGAGTGCAGATCTAGAGGTTAATCGCCAATAGTAGCAAAGGAAGGGCTACTAGCACGTGAGGCACACGGTAAGGGTACGGTGAGGTTTCGGTTTTTGGTTAGTATGTGTTAACGCTTTGGTTAATCGCTAGTAATGTCAATTGTAGGTTCGTGACTAAGGGGTTTGCAGCACGCGAGGTTTCCAGGTGTGTACAAACACTACACACACGATATCGGCAATGCCGAAAAGCCGAAAGTGGCTAAATGGGCCCGGTGGGCCCTGAGGCTAAGTTTGATTAAATGGTTTGGCTTGTTAAACATATTGAGTTAGTCACGCATGATACACGATTTGGACTTGTTTTGGGCCTAATAGGCCATATGATAAGCTTTGGGCCTAATGGGCCGTAAGGTTGGAATTTGGGTTTGATGGGCTTTCTGGGAACGTAGACAAATATGCTAGGGTTTATGGACTTAGGCCTAGTTTGAACAATTCTTCAATTTCATAAGACTTAATCTAATTAAACATGTCTATGAACAAGTCGATTAGTTAGAGTGTGGTAACCGACATATGCATGTCTAGGATTGGATCTAGTGAGAGCTTGGTATTTAAGCGGTCCGAGTGACCCACCTCCTCTTTTCTGAGATCCTACCTGGTGCATAGTGTTTGTTCACTTTAACCACGAGGACTTGTTTATGGGCCAAAGTTTATAACTAAAACCCGAGAGGGACTAAAATACCCTTATATTAGAAAATTACTAAAATACTCTTATGTTGGAAAATTACTAAAATACCCTTATATTGTAAAATTACTAAAATACCCTTATATTGTAAAATTACTAAATACCCCTGTTTGTAAAATTACCAAGATACCCCTAATTTGCCAAATTACCAAAATACCCACTGTAGGGTAGAATTACTGAAAAAACCCTGCGTAGTGAAATGACGAAAATACCCCCTATGTGATGAATATGGGTTTGTGGATGTTACTTTTGTGTTTGATGCATTCATATGATATTCTCGCTTAGGATGCATATGGGTGGGAATTATGGTGCGGAGGAAGATTTGAGGATCGCATGGTCGTATGGTATGGATCCAAATCGCATAGCCGTATGGTATGGATCCACCACGAGCTTTTTAGCCACCGAGTAGCCATCTTTGCTGCACCGATAATGTTACCGAAATTTGTGTGCCATTAATATGGGCTTCGTCATCGTAATTATGGGCTTTTGCCAATATCAAAGGCTTTGTGCCATAATTATGGCTTTGTGCCAATACCAAAGGCTTTGTCTTGGTTATTAGGGCTTTGTCCAATTCATATTTACCGTGGCTATGTGCCTAACATATATATATTGATGACTCGTGTCAATATTTGAGGATCGCATGGCCGTATGGTATAGATCCAGGATCGCATGGTCGTATGGTATGGATCCACCGGAGGCTTTAAGCCCAACGTATGTGATTAAGTAGCTTTGCTGCAACGTTCGGTAGTACCGCAACCGGGCTACCCTTGGTGTATAGCGGAGGGGTGGGTCGAGATAGAATTCCCCACAGGAGTCATAAGGTTGGAAGGGACATGGTGTGTTTAGCGGATGGATTTTTGGGGTGGGTTTTGCATTATCTGCTTATAAATGATACGATATGATATGATATGAGGTCATTGTGGGCTAAGGCCCAAGACCACCGAGATCTCATTAGGGCTTAGGCCCAATGTGAATATTTGTATGTGATTTGATTGCCAAGGGTTGTACACACTTGAGTTTCAAACTCACACCCTTAATTTTAAATGTTTGAGTAATCTCGAATAGGCGGCTCGATGATGGAGAGGACTCGGAGATGGCCACACTACAAGTTGTTCAAATGTTTTAATTTATTCAAATGATTCTGTTTAAATACTTTGTTTTTTCATTGGATTGTAATAAGGCCATGTAACTCCTATTTGACTTTTAATTTTGGGTTTATTATTATTATTATTGTTTCAACTGCCCACTTAAGAAATTTCATAAAATTATTAAAGTGTTAATATGGTTTTCGAAATAATCTTTTGTTTTGGGCTTTTGGGCCTTAAATGGTTAACTAGTAAATTGTTTTGAAGTGCGCCTTTAATGTGACATTCCAGATTCGGGCCTAACTTCTAGGCTGGGTTTGGGGTGTTACACTAGTGTTGGTAGTGTCGGCAATCCAAAGCCAAAATGTAACTACTGCAATAAGTTTCATTTTGGGGAATGTCGTCTAAAAGTAGGGCTTGCTACTGATGTGGTTCTTTTTATCATTTCTTCAGAGATTGTCTGGAAAGAGGGGAAAAGAGGTTGAACAGATTTCAAAGCCGAGTAATACTGTCTCTAGAGGTAGACCACCTCAACACCCTAGAAATTTTGCTGGTAGCCGAAGTGCTACAAAAGATTCAACAGTAATCTGAGGCACGAGCACCGGCGAGAACATATGCTATACATGCCAGAGAGGATGCCTCTGCCCCAAACGTCATTACTGGTACATTTTCTTTACTTGGCACTGATATTATTGCTTTAATTGATCCTGGTTCCACACACTCATATATATGTATAAAATTAGTAAATGTTTAAAACTTACCGGTTGAATCCACTGAATTTGTGGTGGAAGTTTCAAATCCTTTAGGTCAATGTGTGATGGTGGATAAAGTTTGTAAAAACTGTCCATTGATGGTAAAGGGTAAATGCTTCTCAGCTGATTTGATGTTACTGCCTTTTGATGAATTTGATATAATTTTGGGAATGGATTGGTTAACCCAGCATGATGCAGTAGTGAATTGTAAACAGAAATACATTGTGTTGAAATGTCTGAATGGTGAGTTACTCCATGTTAAATCTAATAGATTAGATGGGTTGTCTAATGTGATTTCAGCAATAACATCACAGAAATGTATCAGAAAGGGATATGATGCTTATCTTGCTTATATGTTAGACACAAAAGTAACTGAATCAAAGATTCAGTCAGTACCAGTAGTGTGTGAATTTCCAGATGTGTTTCCGGAAGAGTTACCTGGATTACCACCTGTCAGAGAAGTGGAATTTTCTATAGACCTTATTCTGGGAACAACACCAATATCAATAGCACCTTATAGAATGGCTCCAACTGAATTAAAAGAGTTGAAAGCACAGTTACAATAATTAATTGACAGAGGCTTTGCCCGAACCAGTTTCTCACCTTGGGGTGCACCGGTTTTATTTGTGAAGAAGAAAGATGGATCTCTAAGGTTATGTACTGATTACAGGTAGCTAAATAAAGTTACAATAAAGAATAAATACCCGTTGCCTCGAATAGATGGATCTCTGAGGTACATGGGCATGTTGTCTGGCCGTGTGTCCCATACATTTTAATTTTGAAAAATAGAATCCTCAGAATTAAGCACACGAGCAGAGACACGGGCGTGTGTCTCAGCCGTGTGGGTGACACGGCCTTGAATACGGGCGTGTGTCATGGCCTTGTGAAACCTGCACTTAATTCGAATTAAATTAATTAACCACACGGCCTAGCATACGGGCGAGTGGCATGGCCGTGTGGTACAAGTCAGAGAGCAACCTAAATTGGACACGGCCTGAGGCACGGGCGTGTCTAAGGGTCACACGGGCGTGTCCCTTGGACCATATGGGCGTGTGAGCCCTGCACCTTAGAAAAATTTTAAAATTTTGTGAAAAATTCCTAGAGGTTCCGAATAAGTCCCAACTCGATTCTAATGCTCGTATTGGGCCTCGAGGGTCTATTTAAGGGACGTTCTTAACAATCTCGGTTAATGAATAGTGAATTACATGATTTATCTAAAAATGTTCTGAAAAGTTTCGATAATACTCTGTAACCCTATTTCGGCGATGGATACGGGTTAGGGGTGTTACACATACGGCTTGCACATGGGCGTGTGGATAGGCCATGTGTCCCCTGCATCTTAAAAATTTAAAACAGAATGTCCAGGAAATTGCACACGGGCGTGTGTCTCAGCCATGTGAGGCACACGGCCTAGCACACGGGCGTGTGGCTGGTCGTGTGGCCTAAGTCAGAGAGTTACACGGGGTCAGACACGGCCTGAAGCACGGGCATGTTTAAGGTCACACGGGCGTGTCCCTGGGCCACACGGGCGTGTGAGCCCTGTACTTAGGAAAAATTTTAAAATTTCACGAAAATTTTTCTGAACTTCCGATTAAGTCCCGATTTGTTTCTAACACGTGATTTGGGCCTCGAGGGCTCAATAAAGGGACATTATGATTAAATTATGATGTATATGTTATATTATTACATGATTGTTCGTATTTGTTCTAAAATGTCCGGTAATGCTCCGTAACCCTATTCCGGCGATGGATAAGGGTTTAGGGGTGTTACAAAGGGCATGCCACATTTTATTGTTAAGTATTTATTTGTTTATAATACTTTAATCTTTATTGGGTGAAATTATTGAAATAAAACATTATTACCAAGGAATTAAAACATCCATTATGGAAATTAGTTAGTGAATATTTTTGAAAATTTAAATAAACAAATTTCTTAAGTTCCTTATTTGCAAATGTTAACCTTGTGGAAATTGATAAATATTAATTGTGTATCAATATAATTGTAAACTATATCTTAGTGATAATTATGTCATATTCTTAGTATGTAAATTAGTAATAATTATGCCACACTTTGAATAAATTTGTCAAATAACATATTTTAATTAATATAAAGTTGCATAAGAAATCATTTTACACAAGTAAATTGAAAATAAATTAAGAGTACATAAATATTCAAGAAATAGATACATGTGGCAAATGGAGTAATTTTTTAGCAAGTATGGCCAGATATGTCATCCCACATATCTCATTCTCAATCAACTGTGAAAAAAGCTGTTCATCCCTGCGTTTTTTGGTTTTGGAGGTTTTAGCTCAACAAGCTCTTGCAAACCTTGATTCACCAAACACTACAATTAGAAGGTTTGACTATCCAAACCTCTATTTATGCTCAAATCAGTTAAAAAAAAAACTCAAAAATCTATTTACCAAACATCCCTAAATCTTTATTATGTTAAATATGAGAAGGAATGAGCAACAACATAAAACGAATCATTAACATATAAAATATTAAATATTTTTAATACGGACAAGAAACACAAATTTTTATATAACTTTATAATAATCTGAACAAAATAAATACATATTTTATAATTCTCTTCTAATTCGCAATTAATGGGACAAATTTTAAGTTGGATTGTAGATTTTTTTTTATATTTAAATAATATTTGAATTTAAATTCTAAAATTATTATCCATCGCAGATTTAAAATATATTATCTGAATTTGTATTGCTTATTTAGATAATAAATACGGATTCATATATTTAAATTCACCTTATAAATTTTATTTTATATATAAATAAAAAGATTTTTAACGAATTTGAATTTAGATTTTAAAATAGATTTTTTTTATAGATTCAGATATTTGATAGATAATAAATAATTAGATAATAATGCAATTATTTGAATAAAAATTTTACTTAAAAAAGGTAATGAGTTTTTTACCGTTGTTAATATTAATCTCCAAAATTTAATTATTATTAATAAACACAAACACATTATCCTGTTTTTATTATATGGTAGCAAAGGGTGAATTAGCTTGATATATATAAATGGACAGGTTCATTGTTATAATAATAACTTGTTTTGGCATTTTAAATTGTTTTTCAACAATGTCTGCCTATCAAAAAGCTATTGTCTCAGAGATGACATATGGATTGGTGGGTTAGTAGATGACAAATATAGTTCAGGGCTCAATCTTAAATTATGTTCCGTAATAAGATTACAAGTAGAATATGAGGTTGTTTTGTTTAGTTCATTTGGCTAGAATATAAAATTTAAATGTTTGATTGACAGAATGTAAGATTATCTAGAAGTACATTTTACTCATTTGTTCTTGTTGTAGAATTTGTTCTTTTAACAAGTTTAGATCTTTTAATATTTTTTAGTCTCAATTTTCATAACATTATGATAAATTGTTACAATTTATACATTAATAAGAAAGTATATTATGTTGAAACAAATTTATAAATTATAATTATAATAATAAAGTATATTATGATTTAAGAACTCGTATTTATTAATTACAAGAATATAAGAGTATGGGTTTAAAACCTGACCTGCTAAGCGTAAATGCTCACATTCCCTTAATTTGTACAGTTTTTGTTATGTATTTACATCTTATAAATAATGTCCTTAATTTGTACAAAAAAAAAAAATTTGTAATCACCATTGATTTTAAATTCACTATTGCAGTATTTAATTTCGAAGGAGTGAACAAAACTCGATTCGATTCGGAAAAATTAATATTTTTTTTAATTTTGAGTTAATCAAATCGAGCTATTCGAGTTAATAGATTTTTTCGAATCAACATGAATATGTAATTCAAATTTTTGAGTTCAGCAGAGTTAAATTTTACAACTCAAATAATTCAAATAACTTGAATAACAAATTAATGTAAATACTCTTTGGATCCCTGATAGTTTTAAATACGTGCAAATTAATCCCTCTCAAAAAATTATAAAGAATTCAAAATAATCTTCAATAATTCAAAATGTTTATAAAAATATCTTTTTTTCCAAAATTTTATAAATATATATTCAAAATATTACTAAAAAATATTTAAACTATATAAAATGCTAAATAATATATATTTAAAAATTCTATAATGATAAATTTGAGGCAAATATAGTTTATCATTGTTCTTCTCTTTGTTTTAAAACAATTTTCAAATATACATGACATTTATGTTTTTTAATTTGTAATTTAGTGATATTGCTAAGAGGATTTATGATTGGTTTAATTTGTTTTTAATTTAACTCGAATAAATTTATTTATTTATTTGTGAATAAATAAACAACACAATTACATCATATTAAAAAGATCAAAAACGCCCCTTGCTTTGTCCTGTTGGAAAGTATGTGAGACTTCATTAGGGATAACATTAAAGATTTGTAAACTTGATTGTCATGTAAGACCCAACTTGGTCAAGTGATCCGCAATTATGTTATCTTCTCTAGGTATAAATCTCAACCACCATTGTCCTTCAGCTCTCAAGAGTCGTCGTACTCTTCTAAGGACTGTAATGCCTGAGTCTTCCAATCTATTATCAGCCAAGGCTTTGATCACTTCTGTATTGTCAAATTGAATTGTGACTCTTTTGTATCCTTTATTGAGTAGGATGAGTACCCCATCTAAAATACCCCAAAGTTCAGCTTCAAAAGGCATACACTGACCCAAGTAACGGTTGAACTCAACTCAAATTTCATTTCAATGAACTTGATTCAAGAAAAAAATTCAAATCGAATTAGCATAATAGAAAAAAAACTTGTCTACTTAATTCGAAAATTTCACTCGTGAGTAATCTATGTCTTGTGATCTAGAAGGGTATGCGCTTACCGCATTCTTCCTTTCCCGCTTAAACTTTTGGTTTCTTCTAGCTACTTTGCCAACTGCTTTTGTATTGTCATATCCTTACTGTATAGCACTCTTCTTTTTCGTTGGAAAAAAAAATGGAGAATAAGAAGAGACGGCAGAATAAGCAATACAATAGATTACAAGACTAATATAAAATTACATACATTCATGATTCATGGAAAAATGGTGGATGGATTTTTCCAAATTCCCATTTGTTATTCACTCTACTTTCTTCTACAACACCTTAACTAGTACATTAAAACCAAAAAGTATTAATGAAAAACATCACCATATCTATACACTAAGGAAGTTTGTCTTCTTTGGTTTGTTGCCTCCTGTTCTTCAGTCATCACATTCAAATCCATCACCACTTGCCTTTCCCCCGCACCCTAATTAGCAGATAACACAAGCATTTGGATTCTCTTCCATGCTTTGAACATAGTAATAAGTGGTCATTTGAGGATTGTATGCTCTGTAAGCCTTCACAAGCTCCAAGACAGGGTCAGGTGGTGGCAGCAGCTGTGGCTGCTGCTGTGCTGGTGGCTGTGGCTGTTTCTCTTCTTCTTTCTTTGGCTCCTCTTCCTTCTTGGGTTCCTCTTCCTCCTTGGGTTCTTCTTTCTTTGGCTCCTCTTCCTTCTTGGGTTCTTCTTTCTTCGGCTCCTCCTCCTTCTTGGGCTCCTCTTTCTTGGGTTCTTCCTTCTTCGGCTCCTCCTTCTTCTCCGGCGGTTTTGCTGGCCCTACCGATACTATAGTGGTCGACCAGTTCTTGCGCAATTTGCTCACCACATTCACAGGATCAACTGTTCCAATCACTGTCAATTGCTGTGCTTTCATATCCATGGCAATGGAATCAATTCCTATCAAAATTTTCAAAGCCAAAAAAGACAAAGCTATAATCAATAGAAAGAAACCATTACTTTTTCCATGGCCAGCTCCAAAAGAACAACAACAATATTACATGAAGAAATCTCAGAAAATATAAGAACAAATCACTGTTAGCACGAAGATATTGTTGTCATCAAGATCCCTTAGTCATTGATAAAAAGGGGTTTTAACAATCCAAGCTAAAGTTCAAAGACATATAAATAACCAATGTATGTTGCATCGAAATTTGATATTCGAAACAACAATAATATCGAAAGATGTTAGAGAATAATATATATATATATATAATATGAAGCAGTCACATCATTTTCTGTAATTTAATATAAGAAACATTTGGACAGATACCTAAGTAAACAACACTTTATAATAAAGATTGTGCATGTACCTGAAAGAGTCGAGACTGTTTTTAGAGCCTTGTGCTTGGCTTTATCATCATGCAAATCCAACTTCAGCACAATCTTCTGCAATTAAAATAAGAGAAAATAAAAAAGATCTGTTTCAGTATCTTTTGTGTAAGCATCTGGGTAAATCGATGTGTAAATATATAAATGCATTCAAGTTACATTTTAAATATGAACATAAATCAAATTACTCAATTTTTTTCATCCTTTTCCATTACTTAGCACATCAAATAAGATGACAAAAACCAAAGACTGTACGGATTCTTTTGAGCTGAAAAAACGCCAAGAATCAAAACCCAATTCAAGAACAAGGCCTTATGATTCTCTTTAAATCCCCACGACAAAATATTACAATAAAAAAATTAAAAGAAAAAGCAAATAAAGAATCGGAACCCAATCAAGGAAAAGAAGAAGAGATCCCAAAGTAGGAAGCAGACCTTCATTTGTGTGGCACTTGAAACCCTTTTCTTTTTTTTCTTTTTTTGAGGGAATTGCAGAGATGCTTTTTTTGGAGGAAAGGAAAGTGAGATAAGAAGGAAAAGGAGGGGGGTGTTGAAAACAAGAGAGAATAATGGGGGGGTTTGAAAAGAAAGGGGTACAAAGAAGAGAAAGATTTGGACAGATAATTGTAAAGGAAAAGGAAAGAAAATCCGAATGAAAACAAGAAATGCAGAATAGGAGAGAGAAACAAAAAAAGGAAAAAGGTGGGCAAACTATGAGAACAGAGAGTAACAGAACACAGAGAAAGAGAGTGAAGTGTTGTATTGAAGGAAGTGAAAACTAGCGGGCAAGGCTCTTTGTCTCGACGAGGCTTTGAAGTTTTAAGTGAAAAACACGATTAAAAACATAAAGTGGGTTTGGAGGTGCAATGGGTGCAGTGTTATGCATTTTATTTTTTATCTTATATTATAGTATTTAATTTTATCGTTACCGATATTTTATCGCCACTGATATTTTTAAATTAATCGCAGATAAACATATCATCCATCTAAACCTAACAACAAGCTTATAGTATGGTCCAGACCTATTTTTCACAATTATATACGTTGATGGGTAAGTTTTAAAGGGTTATGTGTGGATTTTCACAAAAATAATGAATAAATAAATAAATATCAAAATGATATTGTTTTTAGATTAATTATGAACATAGGTCATTTTTTGCAGTAGAGTTAGGTGTTCTCTGATTAGTTGATTGCACCACTTTTATTTTTTTCTAAATCATAATGCAATCAAATGAATTTTTATTATTGCTGTATGACACATTGGCGGCACCAGACTAAAGTGTAATAAATCAAAACGTTCAGAGACTTGATAGCTTTCCCTTTTAGATTGGCTCTTGTAGAAAACAAAAAACAAAAAAAAACTTAAGGTTACGTTTATTTCTTAAAAATTCACTTCAGTATTTTAAAAAGAATAAAGTATTGGCATTATAAGAGTTGAGATATTAAATTATGTCAAAATTAAAGTTTTATTTCAAAAATAAAATAGAGATTGAATTTAAAATTTGAACCAAATATAAGGATGAAAACTAAAAATTAACCATTATTATATAATCTCAAAAGAATAGAGGGATTAAAACTAAAATTTAACCACCATCTTTTCATGTAAAAGAAAAAAAGAAAAAGAACAAGTTTCATATAATGAAAGGGACTAAAGTGGTTATTTTAAAAAAATAGAAGTACCTTAAAAAGAAAATAATAAGCAAGGAAGGATTTATGAAACAATTATGCCCCAAAACATATATGGTGCCGCCACACTATCTTGCAACACCCTTAAGGGTTTTGTTTTTTTTTTTACAACACTCCATCTAAAAGGGAAAGTTTCATTTCAAGTTATTTTATGTTTTGGTTTATCACATTTCAGTCTGGTGTTGTTAATGTGTTAGGTGACACCAATAAAAACTCGTTTTTTTTAAACTTGATGATTGGGGGAAAAAGGATGGTGTCGCCAACTAGTCAAGTGGCACCCAACTTTACTATAGAAAATGACCTATTTTCGTAATTAATCTAAAAATAATATTATTTCCTTAATTATTTATTTTTTGTATTACTTTTATAAAAAAACCCAGGCTAAATTAACTACATATGCCATTTCTTATTTGGCCTTTTAGGCTTCTTTTTTTTAATTTAGGGAAATAGGACATTTTTGGAGAGAGAAAAGGAAAGTGCGCCTAGAGAGGGTTAGGGTTTTTTTAATTATGTTAGGTTTAGGTTTTTTAAGGGTTTAGGACTAAGGGTGAAATAGCAAAAGTTTATAGGTAGATTTGAGGGGTCGAGAATGTGATAACGTGCCTCAGAACACATACATTTCATATGTCATGGTGGGATAGGACCATTATTTCAGAAGCCCATCTTGGGGAAGTCAGGTTTTGAGGTGACAGTGCTTGATACAGTCACGAGTCGAAGTATAGGTGGAGGTCCTAGTCGATGGTCGTGATGCGGTCACGAGCTCGAGTATAACCGAGGGCCAGTTGACAGTCGTTATGCGGTCACGAGTTCAAGCTTCTTGGATACCCGCAAATGATGCCTTATATATACCATAGATAAGATTGAGGTCATAATCATATGGAAAAACGGAGGGATTTCTGGTGTAATAAACGTAATTTTTTACTCTATTTCCAAGCAGTCAGTATCTTTAACCTTTCATTCTCATCTGAAGGCTGACACTGAGGTGGACACAAGAGGGCTCTCAGGCGGAGAGCGGATGTTCTAGCACAGTAGAGGTCAAACTCGAGTTGGCTTGGTAGCGATTGTAGTTATTAATGGGTTGTTTAATAACGACAAGCGTTGTCACCCTGAAAAGAGCATCACTTTTATAGCACTGCAAACAGCTGCTCCCCGCTTGAGAGTCCTCCTGCGTCCACGACGGTGTCGACCTTTGGATAAGAAGGAAGGTTAAAGGTACTAGTTGCCTGGAAATGGAGAAAAATGTTACGCTGATTATAGTGGGAAGACCCACAGTTTTTCCGTATGATTATGCCCTCAAACTTCTATATGATATTTATAAGGCAACAATTTCATGTATCCAAAAAGTTTGAGCTCGTGGCTGTATAACGACCGTCAATTGGCTCCCCCGTTATACCCTAATCCATGACCGCATAACGGCCGTCGATTGAGACTTATACGTAGACTTCCACCCATGACCGTACAAAGCAAAATCACCCGAAACCCGACTTCCCTAGGATAGGTTTTAGAGGTAGGGGTGAGTATTTGATCGAGTCAAGTTGAATCGAGTAAAAAAATTTCAAGTCAAGTCGAGTCGAGTTGACGAATTCTATTATTTATACTCAATGTTGCATTTACATGGAACGATTATTTAACTAGTAGACTACGTATAAGATTATTTAACTACATAAATAATATAATGGTTTTACCTTTTAACTTAATAAGTAAACATTTATCAAAACGAGGTAGTTTTGCCTTTTAACTTTAGAAAAGGTAAATATATATCAAAATGATGTAGTATTGTCTTTTTTTATTCAGATTTTTGGATAACTCGAATTGTGTAATTCATATTCAAGTTAAATCGAAAAACTTAATTTTTTATTTGAGTTGATTCGAATAACTTGATTAACTCAAATAAATCAAACTATGATACATCGTTGAAAGCACCAAAAATATCATATTCCCTGTAAAATAGTAAAAATAACAGTAAAGGGGAAGTAGGGTCGAATCCTCAGGGACCGGATTGTACGAATGCTCGTTTCTTGAAATCTTGGACAATTTCTTGGCAAAAAAAACCTGCGTTCCTGAAAAAAAAAAGAATTAAGAATTTCGATCTGGAAAAATAAAAACAGAATTTAAAGTGAATTGAAATTGCGAAATTAAATAAATCAAAAAGAGGAATATGAAAATAAACAGAGTTTAGGGAAGAGTAAGTTTCTTATGTGGCGAGATTCTAGCCTTCGGTTGTCTCGTTCCGCCTTGGGTTCAATCCTTGGCTTTTAAGTAACCCTTCTCGAGCAGGATAAGCCAGTTATAGTGGAAGAGGATGCCTACGACCACCAGCTCCAAGGATTTAGACTTAAAATTTGGTGGAGCCTGACTCTAGCCAATAATCGCTTTTGTGGGACTATCTTCTGCTAGATCATCACTTCCCAACGGCGAATACCATGCCGTTTTGTCTCTTGGATTCCCGAACCTCTGACGCAGAAAGCCAACGAACCAACTGTGCAACCTTCCCAAAACGTACAAAGCGGCCGTTCCTTGCACAAGTTGAAAAGATCACCTATTAAGGGACATGGACGGAAGCGTCAGCCCCGTAATGCGGAGAAGCGATGAATATCTTGTTGAGAAGGCTAAGCGCGGGTTCTAGGCCTCATGAACCTTTTTGGGGAATTTTGACAACCTTCGGCTAGATTGGTTTAGTGGCTCATGATTTTTGGGAAAGAAATAAATATAATAGAAATGAGATTTTTATTGAAGAAAAAATGGAGAGAACAAAAGACAGAGTTTTTTGGAGAATGAGTGTTTACAGAAAAAACAGATTTCAAATATGTGCCACTCCATCCCCTATTTATAGTACTAGAAAACCTAGCCTATTCCTAATTAAATTCTAAAAGATAAATACAAATAATTAAAGATAATTAAAGATAAATAAAGATAAATGAAAATAAATCCTAAAATTAAATCTAAATAATTATCCTTAATAATTATCCTAATAACATTAAATAGAGTCTTGTGCTATAAAATCTCTTCTTTTGCATTTTTGTCCTTAGATCTTCCATGTTTGTATTTTCTGCACCACCTTTTCCCTCTCTCGTCGCATGTTGGCTCAATTCATCTTTAATTTCACGCTTTTAAGCCCTTAAATTTACTTTTGCCTTCAATTTAGTCCCTAAAAGATAAAAGACCATAAATAGCCCAAATTAGTAGAATCATACTCAAAATAAATATGCAATTAGCACATAAAAATATGACGTTCTAGAGTATTATCAAATTCCCCCCTACTTAGCCCATGCTTGCCCTCAAGTATGGTTCCTGTCCACTGTGAAAATTAGATCCTGCCATGAAAGAAATTCTACTCCAAAGTTTTATAAAAATTAGTCAAAATGCATACGAAAAATAAAGAGAACCCTTAGCTTGATTTAAGTAAAATTGAAAAAGTGTTCCAATTAACACACACAAAATTAAGATCGACTTGGATTATTTCATGAAAATTAGGTAATTTACCAAACCTATCAAGACACCTTATTTATTTCTCCCTTTAGTCCCCAAATTTTATTAATGCATATTTATTTATTTATTTATTTATTACTTTAATTTCAACTTTATTTATTTACTTTCACTAAGGAAAATATTGAACCTTTTGACGCGAAGAGAGATGACAACCAAGCACCCCACCCCTTACTTACTCATTGACACATTCCTAATTTTTATTTTTCTTAAGAACATATCGAACCTTTTGACGCTGAAGAGAGATGACATGACCAAGCACCTCACCCTGCCACAGCCCAACACATTCTTAAAAATTAATTCCGGTTAGTGAAGTTTTACCTAACACGTCACACAACCTTTTGACGCGAAATAGGATGACAACCCAAGCACCCTACCCCGGTTACTCAGCTAGTCACGTCTTAAACTGCACTCATAACCACGGAAACATTATTATTATTAAACGAAATTTTAATTTTGGAGGACTTAGGAAAAACAATCAAGTGTAAAAAATAAGTTTCAGTAACCACCTTAATAGTCATGAACATATTTTAAGCATGCAATTGTATTAAGTGTCCTCTTTGTATTTAGACTTAATCAAATTTACTAAAAGCAAAATAGGGTTAACTCTATTAATCATAATTATTTTAACTAAAAGAAATAAGACAGTGGAGATGAAATCTATCAAGCAAAATCATAATTAACTCAGTAGATAAGAATCATGCATGGAGGTCAAACAGTGGCCAAGTCATGGTCAAATTCTCGGGCATGAAAAGAGGCAGAATATTCAAAAAAAATAAATGTGGGGCGTAAACGAGCACAAGGCAACAAAGAATAAGATAACACAACAAAGAATAGCAACAGATAACACGGCAAAAATAATGAGGAATACCTCTCCCTACTTAAAACATATTGTCCTTGATGTGGAAGAAAATAAACAAATAGGTGGAAAAAGTTTAGAAGAACTCCCCGTGTAATTACTGTCGTAAAGGACGGTACACGCGGAGAGGAGGAAGATGGTGCAGTGGTTTCATGCGGAAGGAAAGAAGAAGGCAAACCGGTGAAGGGTGGCGATGGGGTAGGTGACGCGTGCGGCGATGGCTCGGCTTCGGGTTCTCACCTTGGTGGCTGAAAATCAATGATGGAGGGGTAGGGAAGAAGGTGCGGCGGCTGATGGGATTTTTGGTGTAAAAATGGGTTTATTTTTAGGGTTTGAGGGTGTATAGGAATGGTGTTTGGCTGAAGGGTGAGTGTTTGGAGGCAGGTTTTAGGGAATCTAGGGTAGGAATGCGCTATTCCAGCCTGGAATAGGGATGGAATAAGAGCTGTTTCATGCCAATTTTTTAGTTTTTCTTCTTTTTGTCCCTATTTTCGCGTTAGTGTACCTAGATAAAAGAAGAGAATTTTATCAATATCCAAAAATAAAGTAATAAATAATAAAATAAATTAATAAATACTAATAAAATGAAATAAAATAATAAATAATAAAAAGTAAGAAAAGTAAAAAAATAAAGGTTGGGTTGCCTCCCAACAAGTGCTTGTTTAACGTCGCTAGCTTGATGCCTCAACTAGTATTGGGGCTGTTCCGGCTGAATTCTTTCGTTCGTATGGGCTTGGAAATTCTCATTTTTTATCACATCCACCATATTTGGGTTTAATCGTCCTTGCGCCTCTTTCATTGGTTTCATATTTTCCTCCAAGGGGTTGATCCCTTTTAAGTCGGCAATGGTCTCATCATTCTCCAAAAATGTGAATTTGATATGCTCAAGAAGTGGTTTTAATTTCGGATCTGATTCCTGCACAACAGAAGGTAGAAGTTTAGTATCCATAGGAGCCAATAATTTATTAAAAGATTCAAAATCATCAAACATCATTTTAGATTTATATCCATAAGATGACTCAAAAGTTTTTTCTATTGATGAGTTAATTATGTCGACACGGTTTACGTCCAAGACTTCACTTGGGTGGCTAATAGTGCCATAAACGTTAAACTTCACAATCTCCCTATCAAACTCTATCGTGAGGGTTCCGCTTCGTACGTCAATCTTAGTATTTGCAGTACTAAGGAAAGGTCGCCCAACAAGATGTTTGAAGACCCAAGAGCGTTATCCTCCTCCATTTTTATCACATAAAAGTCTGCAGGGAAGATAAGTCCATTGACTTTGACTAATACGTTCTCGAGGACTCCTTCGGGATGCACAATGGACATGTCTGCTAACTGAATGATAACACCTGTTTTTGTCAAAAAACCTGCGTTAAGTGATTCATAAACAGAAAAATGCATGACATTTATGGAGGCCCCTAGATCACACATAGCCTTCTTAATTCCCAAATGGCCTATTTTGCATGGTATTACAAACATGCCCCTATCCTTACATTTTGCCGGCATCTTTCGCTGTAACACTGTGGATACATTCTCACCGACATTCACCCTTTCATTACCTATTAATTTTCGCTTGTTGGTGCAAAGCTCTTTAAGAAATTTAGCATACCGCAGAATTTGTTTGATGGCATCCAACAGCGGAATGTTGATCTCGACATTCCTAAATGTTTCGAGGATCTCATTGTCCTCTTTACTTCATCGACATTGGTTGAAACGTTCTGGAAATGGAGGTTGAATTTTAGGCAATGGAGGTTTCGATCGGACCTGTTCGTCTTTTTGGGGTTTTTCCTGGGCGATTTCTTGGCCAAGATTCCTATCAGGAATTGGTTCCAGTACCTTTCCACTTTGCAACGTCACTACATTTGTGTGTTGTCTTGGATTAGGTTCTATTTGTGACAGCAACTTCCCTTGAGAGTTCAATTTCTCAATTGATATGGTCAATTCTCTTATAGATGCCTCGATTTTCTGTTAAAAATCAAGCATATTAACTGCTAATTTATTGACCAAAGTTTCTAGAGAATTACTTGAATCTTGTGGCTGCTGTGGAACTTGGTTCTGGTATGGCTGGTTATATCGTGGGTTGGCCCCATAACTTAAGTTAGGGTGATCCCTCCATCCTAGGTTGTAGGTATTAGCACATATTCCGCACAACCGGGCTGTCTTTGCTTTTTCTGCAATAAGAGAATTCATCATATTAGTAAGTCTACCAACTTTATCCTCTAAGGTTGAATTACTTAGCTGGTGAACCCTTCTAGGGGGTTCAGTATTGGTTCGGAATTGCTGAGAATTTGCAGCCATTGTGGAGATTAAGTCCCTTGCTTGTTGGGGAGTCATGTTGACTAATGCTCCACCACTAACGACGTCTACCATATTTCATCTCCATGGGCTTCAAACCTTCGTAAAAGTATTGGAGGAGAGATTGCTCCGTTATACCATGTTGTGGGCAGCTTGCACACAACTTCTTAAACCGCACCCAATAATCGTAAAGGGACTCAGCTTCTTTTTGCCTTATTCCAACGATCTCTCTTCTTAGCTCAGCTGCTCGAGATGCTGGAAAAAACCTGTTGAGAAATAAACGAGATAAATCAGCCCAAGTATTAATAAATCCAGGAGGTAAATAAAATAACCATTCATTAGCAGAATCTGCTAAGGAGAAAGGAAAAGCGCGTAATTTAATCTGATCCTCAGTTACCCCTTGAGGTTTCATACTAAGACAAACCATATGAAACTCTTTCAGATGTTTGTGGGGATTTTCATTCTGCAGCCCATAAAAAGTTGGCAGTAACTGGATTAAGCCTGACTTTAGTTCAAAATCGGTATCCATAGTAGGATACGCGATGCACAATGGCGGTTATACTGCCGGAGCTTCGGCCAGTTGTCGAATTGTTTGAGCCATTGGTTGTTGTGCTAAATTTGGGTTTTCGTTAGCCTTAGTTTCAAGCACTTCTTCAGGAGAGTCGACTTCTACTTTTTCGCTTTCAATTTCTTGAGCAGGGTTTTCGTTAACCCTAGACTCAGCTTTGTCGACTTTGATTTCTAGCGGTGGGTTACTTTGAGTCCCAACCACCGCTGACTGCTTTTTCCTTAGTTTTGTTTCCTTGCGATTGGCTCTAGCAGTCTTTTCTATTTCAGAATCGAACGCAAGAGTACCTGGAGCAGATCTGGTCATAAGAAACAAAAAACAAGATTAGTACGTTACCAGTCCCCGGCAACGGCACCAAAATTTGATGCGTCGTTGAAAGCACCAAAAATATCATATTCCCTGTAAAATAGTAAAAATAACAATAAAGGGGAAGTAGGGTCGAATCTTCAGGGACCAAATTGTACGAATGCTCGTTTCTTGAAATCTTAGACAATTTCTTGGCCAAAAACTCATGTTCTGAAAAAAAAGACTTAAGAATTTCGATCCTAAAAATAAAAAGCAATTTAAAGTGAATTGAAATTGCGAAATTAAATAAATCAAAATGAGGAATATGAAAATAAACAGAGTTTAGGGAAGAGTAAGTTTCTTATGTGGCGAGATTCTAGCCTCCGGTTGTCCCGTTCCGCCTTGGGTTTAATCATTGGCTTTTAAGTAATCCTTCTCGAGCAGGATAAGCCAGTTATAGTGGAAGAGGATAACTACGACCACCAGCTCCAAGGATTTAGACTTAAAATTTGGTGGAGCCTGACTCTAGCCAATAATCGCTTTTGTGGGACTATCTTCTGCTAGATCATCACTTCCCAACGGCGAATACCACGCCGTTTTGTCTCTTGGATTCGCGAACCTCTGACGCAGAAAACCAACGAACCAACTGTGCAACCTTCCCGAAACATACAAAGCGGCCGTTCCTTGCACAAGTTGAAAAGATCACCTATTAAGGGACATGGACGGAAGCGTCAGCCTCGTAATGCGGAGAAGCGATGAATATCTTGTTGAGAAGGCTAAGCGCAGGTTCTAAGCCTCATGAACCTTTTTGGGGAATTTTGACAACCTTCGGCTAGATTGGTTTAGTGGCTCATGATTTTTGGGAAAGAAATAAATATAATAGAAATGAGATTTTTATTGAAGAAAATATAGAGAGAACAAAAGACAGAGTTTTTGGGAGAAGGAGTGCTTACAGAAAAAAACAGATCTCAAATATGTGCCACTCCATCCCCTATTTATAGTACTAGAAAACCTAGCCTATTCCTAATTAAATTCTAAAAGATAAATACAAATAAATAAAGATAATTAAAGATAAATAAAGATAAATGAAAATAAATCCTAAAATTAAATCTAAATAATTATCCTTAATAATTATCCTAATAACATTAAATAGAGTCTTGTGCTATAAAATCTCTTCTTTTGCATTTTTGTCCTTAGGTCTTCCATGTTTGTATTTTCGGCACCACCTTTTTCCCTCTGTCGCATGTTGGCCCAATTCATCTTTAATTTCACGCTTTTCGCCCTTAAATTTACTTTTACCTTCAATTTAGTCCCTAAAAGATAAAAGACCATAAATAGCCCAAATTAGTAGAATCATACTCAAAATAAATATGCAATTAGCACATAAAAATATGACGTTCTAGAGTATTATCAAACTATTTATTTCAAAATTTGAATTTTTTATTGAGTTTTTCGAATTAAATCTGATTTTGCTCACCCCTATTCAGAGGTAATGGTCCCATCTCAGCAGGATATATGAAATATGTGCATCTCAGAGCGATATCACATCACTGATGACTCAAGAATACCTCGAACAGACTAAATTTTATTAGCGATCAAAATTTTTAACACTGAGAAATGTTGTATAGTGGAAAGATGGAGAGGCTGGGGGTGAAGATGTTTGAGGGATGATGAAGTATGGAGTGGGAAACTCCTTTTATAGGCGTGGAGAGAAGGGTGTGATTGCAAAGTAAAAAATTCTTGCGGTCGAAAATGCGCCGCAAGACTAACATTTTCATCGAATATATTCAAAACGCACTTAAAATCTATTATAAATTTGAGGGGTCAAGTACTTTTATTTTTCAGAGAAGAAAAATGCTAGAGAATGTTTGTCCAGCTTGACGAGCTTCCTTGCTAACATGGCAGGAAAGCGCGCCCAGATGGATGCACTGTGGACCCTCAAACTTTTTCTGCGTATTTGAAGCATGTTATGAGGCACAAAATACCATCTGAAGCACGCTTCTGATTAAATTATATGACTTGTGAAACGTGTTTTTGAGTAATAATTTGTGTTTCATCATCATTATTTGACGAAAGCACGTATTCAAAAAAGGGTTTTGGGGCACGCATTCTCTCTCTCCTTGTTCTATTTTCCTATTAAAGTAACGAAATATTCATAACTTAGGCACGCAGCAAATTCATATAAAACATTGAAGAGTTGAGTTACGAGAGTTGTGTGCATTTCTTTGGACAACCGTCTACTGATTTTTTTGTTTATGCTCATTCAATTCGTAACTGATATTGAAATGAGTCAATGAATGGAATTCATTATTTATTATGACTGCCAAATCTGTAATACAAAAGATGGGGTAGTATTTGCAGGAGCCCAATCCGTGAGATTGGGATTCAATCGTGTCATTAATTACGTGAGATACGGATTAGAATCAGGAAGGAAATGGGGGGTTCAACTCGGGGAAGAATTTTGAGGTTGCAACGTAGATATCTTGCTTCCGTTGACCTCTATAAGTATGAGTTATTTGATGTGAAATGCGAGCTCGAGCTCGAGCTCAAGCTAAAGGTGGTCATATAATTACATTGCTCAAGCAAAAATGTTGTAATGGAGTTATATGTCGATTTTGCTGAGGCTAATGGATCTGACCCATTTTCAGTCACCGTTGTGGCTAATGTTGGAATCGAAGCTGAAGCAAAAAGTCCTACTACACGGTTGTTGTAACAACTCGTTCTCAGTGGTGCTGGAAATAGTGGTTTCGAGACCACAAATCCATCAAGTAGGTCCATAAATATTATTATTTAATATTTATGAGTTTAATATAGTATTATATAAGATCTTGGATTTAATTTTTTTTTTATAATTGAACAAATAGTTAAGTTCAAGTGGTTAGTCCCTAAAGTCAAGTGGTTTTGGAAAATGAGGTATCAGGAATTCGTTTCTGTAAACTGAGTTTGTAATTATTTATTAAATATTTATGGAGTTACTATATAGGTGTATTGAATTTTAGCCCAGAAATTTTCGTGATTTGATAGTTAATTAAGGAAAAAGAACTAAATTAGAAAAACTGTAAAAGTTAATCGCTATTAGTTTATAAGTGTTTCATGGCTATAAAAACATGAATTAAGGGCTTTATATGGTAATTAGACCCTATTTAATATGGTAGACAGTTTATGTTTGGTAAATTATGAAATTTTGGTTAAAATAGAAGATTATAAAGGTAATTTAATTAATAAATAACATAAACAAAGGATGAACATCCATATTTTGTCTTTAGAAAACTGAAACTCCATAACTTGAATGTAGCAAGCTTTCGGCCAACATTTTTTCTCTTATATGGTATGATTTTTAAGTCTATTTTAGTAATTTTTATATTTTTAAGGTTGATGTAGCTTAATCAAACTAGCCCTAGGACTAATTCGTAAAACTATTAAAATATTAGGGACTTTCCATGAATGAATTATAAGTGTCTTTGAAGTTTGTTGATAGATTCATGAACTTGATGGTTAAATAGGAACATTTTGTTAAGTAATTTTGGTTGATTTTGAATTTAAGGACTTAATTGTTATAATTTTGAAATTGGCATGGTTTAATTGTAAAAATTTAGTTTTTAGGGGCTTTAGAGGAAGGGGCGAAACCAAGGGGCTGGCAAGGGCTCGGCCCCTCTAAAATGGAAAATTTTCCATTTAGGCCCTTAGAAATTTTTAAAATTTTAAATTAGTAAAGGTAAAATTTCACTTTGACCCCCTAAAATGATAAAAATTTGATTTAATCCTTTAAAAATTATAAAGATAAAGGCTATTAAAATGGTGAATTTGCATTTTTACTATCGTAAAAATTACAATTTAATTTCGGCCATTAAAAAAATTTCTGACCTCGCCCCTATTTAGAGGGACCATAAAGAATTTGACATTAATGTTTTTTGGTTAATTGTGATTTTTTTGCAAGTTTTAGTATAGGGGCTAAATTGCATAAAAGGTAAAATTTTAGGGTAAAATTGTAAAATGTTAACAAAAGGGTTTATTCACATAAATTTAGTTATTTAAGTTATTTTAAATGGTTAATTTAATTAGAATTATTATTTAGATCAAGAAACAAATCAACCAGACAATAATTGTGGAAAAAGGAAAGCTAGCGAAGTAATCATCGGTGTTGTGGTTGCTGCAAATTCGATTTGGGTAAGTCCGTGTGTTGATTAAAATAATTATTTGATGTTCTTGTGATCTAATAATTATCCATGTATGTTTGTGATTGGGTTCTTTGCTTGGTAAATATAAAGTGATGAAATGGACTAAGTTGCAGTGATATCATAATTAAAGGTTATGTTTGAAATTGGAAAACTATATGGATGAATTCATGTGATGAAGTAATGTGTATGGATTTAAATGATATGGATATTAAACATGGCCCGTATGAACCTTGTGAATGCTTAGAATACAAATGACATGTCATTAGGGTTATTATCGTTTTGAGTGTTGGTCTTGGATGTCCTACCGATGGCTAAGATCCTGCATTTGTTGCGGATTCTTCACAGCTCATGCGAGCAGCATCACGTAGCTTAACATCCCAACCCACAACTCGTGTGAGCAGGCCCATTTCACAGCTTGTGTGAGCATTTACCATCACAACTTGTGTGAGCATTATTCCCGCGTATCCAACGTTACTTCATTATGGTTCATCGGGTGGAAATGGATATGTAAAATGGTTATACGAAATGGTGATATGAAATGGATGCTTGAAATAGAAATGTGAAATGTTAATAGATATGTGAATTTTGAGTTGTGTTTCAAATGAGTTACTTCTATATGTTTTGTGACATGATAATGTTACATGTTTCATATATGAACTCATTAACCTTGTGAGATTTGTGATGTGTATAGCCAAATAATGAACTCATAATCTGGATTGTGAAATGTTTAAGTTACATCATATTCAATAAGATAAGGTTTAAGTTTAATACGAGCTTACTAAGCAATGATTTTCTTACGTCTGTTATGTTTGATTTCTTTGTAGATTATCAAAAGTTTTGATCGGTTGGAAGTCAAGTTGGAGTTCACACTATCCGTTCAACGACTCAGTAGAACTTTTGTTCGTTTTGATTTTGGTTATAAGTGGTATGTAGTAGGTGGTTTGAACATCATATGTAATTGTTCAAGTTATGGTGTGGTTTTGGTTATATAAATATGGTTGTGACTTTTGGCTTGGTTGGTACTTTTGGTATATAAATATGTATATATAAAAATTGTTTTGATCATGTTTTGGCAGGTTAGTTTTGGTATAAGTTTTTTGAAATGATGATTGATGAATATGAAATTGGTTAGGTATGAAAATGGTGACATGAATGGTATAAAATGGTTTGTTTTGATTATGTTATGTTGGTGTCAAGGTCTATGTAAATGTTTTGAATAATTTGGTTCACTTTGTACTGTTGGGAAATGTGCTCATATTGTAGTAAACATGTAATTGTTTTCTATTTTTTTGAATGATGAATAAATAAATAAAGTTAATTTCACATTTCACTATTATGTCTTTTGTATTACTGTCTTTCATGTTTTGCATGCATAGCGAAATTGTGGCAAGCAAATATTAGCTCATTGATGGTCTAAGTTCAAATTGATGATAAATGGCATTGTAAGAATGTTTACATTGCGAGAAAGATAACTTACTTTAGTAGATAATCTAAACGAGTCCATAATCCCGTAAAAGAATCAAAGTGAACATTTGATTTAAATACTGAGAAGGATTATTATGTTGTCTACAATTCCAATTTAGGAGATGACTAGTCTTCACTATTGGAGCAGTTGACTCCATGGGTAGAGACATAGATGTATTCATTGGCAGAATTATACATTAGACTGGACCCAAGATGAGATCATTCTGAATCTGTTTGTGAATTAATTCACTTGTGATGTTCATGGTATGATTTACCTAAATCTTGAGTTAGTCACGGGCCATGCGTATGTAACTCATGTGTTTTGATATAAGTGGAGGCTTATACTTAAAAGATGATTGAGCCGATAGCTAGTATGCTGGGCACATGACTTGTGTATGGCATGACTTTATTGGCAACAGTGGAATTCATAGTTCAATTAAAGAGTTAACGATATCCTCTCATTGGCATTGTATGGATTGATAAATATGGAACGTGGTCACAGGTTGCTTGTTCTCAAACGAGCAATTTATCATAGTCATTTGTTGACAATGATCATATTAATCATTAAGAAGACACAATGGTGAAAATGAGATAAAATAGGATTGTATTGAGTGAACGAGTTTAACTCAAAGGAATCAAGGATATCATATGAGGGTAACACACACATGATGAGGTCGTTGGACAAAACAGTTTGATGAATTGCTTTCACAAAAAGTATACAATAAGGAGTTTTTGATAAGTGCTAAAAGTAACATGTTTTAATCCCATTCTTAATGCGTTTTTGGATGATTATTTGATGTAAAATGGTTACTTTCATGCTCTTAATCCTTTAAATTCATGTTTCTATACTTAGGAGAGCATTTGGGAGCAAAAAGAGTGAAAACTAAAAAATTGGAGCAAGGTACAGGGGGCACATGGGCTAGGCACACGGCCGTGTGGAAATCGTGAACTACACTCCAGAAACACGGAAAAATACAATTTTTAGGTTTTTCGAGCATTCTAAGACCTATATATACTAAATATAAGAAGAGCTGTCATAGAATATTGAAGAAAACAACTCGAAAAATACCATTGAAGCCAACTCTGAAGCATATTTCCATCAAGATTGAAGATCTCCTTTTGATCTCTTTGAAGTTTATTATGAGTTTCTTTATTTCTTGTGATTATACTAACTTTAAGATGTTTTTTATTTACGATTATGAACTAATTTCCTAAATACCTATGGAGATGACCCTAAGATGGATTTTGTTATTTGATTTCTATTTTTACGTAATAAATACTTGGATCTTGTTCTCAATTATGTGTGCTTAATTCTTGGTTTAATATTTCTAAACTATTAATCCATGTTTGATGTGCTTAAATCATAGGAATAGACCATGTTTAATAGTAGGTCTAGCATAATTGAGTGGAGTTGCATGCAATCCTAGAAATAGGACGACATAAATCTACCGGATTAGAGTCAAATCTAATAGGGAGATCCATAGATCGAGTTAATGCGACAATAGGGGTTTTAATTAGAAATAAATTTCAATTAATCAACCTAGAGTTAGTTGCTCTTAGTCTTGAAGAGAGATATTAGCATAATCTAGGGATTTCTACAAATCAAGATACTAAGTGAAGAAACTGCTTAATTTAGATTGATAATGACAGATGAAGTCTAGGTGGATTCTTTCTTGGGTATTGTCTCGCTTCTTAGTTGTTAATCGATTATTTTCCTGATTTGTTCTTTGTCGTGTTCTTTAGTTAATTAATTTAGTTAATTTTAGTTTCAATTAATCACTCCAATTATTTGGTTAAATAATAGAAATACAGTAATTACTAGTACTTTTAGTCCTCGTGGGAAAGATATCTTTGCTCACCGTAGCTATACTATTAATTGATAGGTGCACTTGCCTTTGTCGAATTTTTAGTTGCTTTACGACTGCAATCAGTTTTCAATCATGCTACTTCTTGTGGACTGACTCTATGATTAAGTAATTGTGAATTATCGGAACGATGCTTCTGGATATAATTGCAATTACTAGAGCCTAATTGTATATGTACAATTGGTCCCTCCGCTAGCTCAACAAAAGCTCGATCAGACGGTATTTGAATCAGAAAAAAAATCTATGACTTTGGAAATAAATTAATTGAGTTGATTTGTTCGACGTGGAATTAAATTGGGTAGTCGTAAGAATTGTTCAACTAGAGAATTTGTTTAAAAAATTTTCTTGAAAATTTATTTTGGAAAATATGAGTGATTTTTAGGAAAATTAATTTTGATCAAGTAAAATTAAATTAATCAAATTAATTAAAATTAATATGATGTTTTTGAAAATTAATTTTCAAGTAAGACAATTGGCCCAATGGGTAATTGAACTTGAAAATTGGATCTGAGATCATAAATTGGGCCCGAGAGCCCAAAACCGAGACCAAGACCCAAAAAATGGTCAAGCAAACCGGGCCGACGGTCTAACCGGTGGTTGGACCGTACCGGTCGAGCTGTCATTAGCTTGGACCGAACCGACTTGGGGTACCGGCAGCTACGACAGAGGCATTTCGGTGGCCAGAAAATGGACGGGAACGATGGTTCTTCAGTGGTTGAGCAGTGAAAGAATTACACTCCTACTGGGACTCTACTAGAGAATTTGATTTCAGATTAACTATTCCAAAAATAATATTATTTTAATAGATTTAATATTTAATTTAATTTAATTTAATAATTATTTTAATAGTATTTTATTAATTTAATATTAAAGTGATTTTCTTAATATTAAATTTAATTTAATATTTATTTTGTAGATAAATATTATATTAATTTAATCATAGTTGAACTCTCTAAACTCTCCTATATAAAGAGAGTCTTGGGTCATTATTTTACACACACTTGAATTCAAGAGAAAGTTGTAGAGAAAAAATTCTCTGAAAAAGTTATTTTAGAAAATTTCTAGAGATATTTTTCTTATTTACAACTTGGCTCAAAAGTTTAGAGAAATTATGAAATTACCCCACTGGTAATTTTTTTGAAAAATTTTATGATTCGAAGCGAGCCCACACTTGGCAAACGTGAGCTTGAGGATAGCGGAGAAGACTACTCGATCGAAGCGTTCATCCTAGACGAATCGAAAAGATATAATTTTGATTAAATGTTTATTACTTTAGATATCACAACCAGGTTCTTGTTTTGGAAATTTTTTAAAAATTTTGATTTTTCTCTAATTTTATTTTTCGTTATGTTTTCCAAATTTGATTTTTCAACATGTACAGGCTTGCATGATAATATAAATTGTTTGTATACCATATGCATATGGATATTGAATGGTGTGTAAATGGTAATGTTTGGTAGCTTGAAATTGTTTGGTTTGAGGTGTCTTTTTATGGCATATTGGTTAGGCACTTAGGATGCTTGATTATGTGATGGTTTTGGCATGTTGTAATGTGTTTTGGAGTAGGTTCGAACATTTGCTGCATATTGTTGCTTGTGGCTTAAAAGAGATTAGTTTGGTTAACTTGATGGAAAAGTGACCTTTAGGTGCACACGAGTTGATACACAGCCTGACACACGGCCGTGTGTCATACACAGGTTGTTGGCACAGCCGTGTGGTATGCATATTTTTAAGTACCAATTTGCACACACAGGTCACAATTTGTTACACGGTCTAGATACACGACCGTGTGTCTCCTCTACACGGCTTGAGTCCTCGCATACGGTCAGTTGGCATGACCATGTCTTATGGCTTCACATAGCCTAGGGTTATCACACGGCCTGGTGACACGGCCGTGTGACCCTTATTTAGCATTTTTACTCTATTTTTTGAAATGTTTTAATTAAGTCCCTAATTTATTTTAAATTGTTTTATAGCTTACATATGTTTAATATAACACCGATAAATTATGAAATCACATGTTTTTCATTGAGTTTAATTCAATTAATCAATGTATGAAATGTTTGATTTGTTATAGCATGTTTTGTTATGTTTTGTTTTGTAGCATCCCGTAACCCTAATCTGGTGACGGAGACGGGTGAGGGGTGTTACAATTGTGCGGTGGGTTCACTGGCTTGTTACAAAGCTCCTACTATGGTGTACCCGAAGCATTTCTGGGTAGACATTCATCGATTTCTGACACGAATTTAAACTTCGGTGGCCACTACCAGTCAGGGTATGAGCATAACTCGAATCTCGACACTCGGGCTTTGTAACAGTCCGGTTTAGACCCTAGTCGGAACAGTGGTTTTGGGACCACAAATCCGAGTTCGAAAAATATTTTAATATTATTTTCCGTGCCTTTGATGTGTGATTAAGCATGTGTGAAAGTCTCGTATGAAAATTTGTCTATTTGTGTGCTTAATTTGAGCAAAGGACTAAATCGCGTAATTCATAAAAGTGGCTTTCTATTTGATTAAGTGTCTATTTGATGTGGCTTTTAAAATGAGAAGGCCTTATGAGGCAAATAAACCATTATTTAGTTAGTGGATGGCACAAGGACTAAAATAACCTTGTATTATATGTTATATATATTAGTTATAAAAGGTTAAAAAAGTAATATAATAATAAGTTAATATATGTTAAAACATAACAAATTAAATGGCCATTTTTATCATCTTCTTTGGCCGAAAGTTGAAGAAAAAGAAAGAAAGAAAGCTTGTTAGGGTTCAGCTAGCTTTTAGCTTGATTGAGGTATGTTTTTTATTCGGTTTTTGATAATTTATACGTTTTCGTAATCGTTGCTTCGTATACTCCAAAACCCATGCTTGAATTTTTGAAATTGATGGTGATTTGTGTTATGCCATTGATAATAAATTGTGATTTTTGTTGTTTGAGGATGAATTATGAAAGCTATGTGTTTAATTAACATAGTTTGTCTTTGAGTTTTTGATGAATTTGAGTATTTTGGATGTAATTGAGAAAATGAAATTTTGAAGGACTAAATTGTGAAATAAATGAAATATATGGACTTGTATGAGATACACGAATATTCGGCTAAGCATGGGTATATGGTAATTTTGTGTATTTTGTGATTTTGTGAAATAAGGACTAAATTGTCAAAATGTGAAAATGTGAGGGCTAATTTGTAAATTACCCTAAATATGTGTGTTTGGATGGAATTGAATGAAATAGTGAATAAATGAATTAAATTTGAATATGTATAGATCAAGAACCGAAGAAAACGGACTTAGATCGCGGGAAGTCGAAAGTGATCGAATAGTCGAGTCCGTACGCTAACCGAATCCGAGGTAAGTCGATATACAAATAAATGCATTTGAATTGAGTTAATTGTGCATATATGAAATTCAGCTTGGATTGAATATGCCTGAGATGTTATGTACATGGAATCCGAGATAGTATCGACAGTGTATCTATGTCCGAGAAGTCCCGTATGAACCTAGGAATAGATAGGGTAACATACATCATAACATAGGTGTCCGATATGTGATATCATGTAAGACCACGTCTGGGACGTTGGCATTGATTCGAAATTTCGTGTAAGACCACGTCTGGGACGTTGGCATCGATATGAGATTTACGTGTAAGACCATGTCTGGGACATTGGCATCGTATCGATTCGTGTAAGACCCTGTCTGGGAAAGTGGCATCGATATTTGGTTACATGTAAGACCACGTCTGGGATGTTGGCATTGTACGATTATTCCGATCACTCTGAGTATCCTATTTAGTTCCGAACGGTTCAACGGGCAAGTTCGAGAAACGAATGACTATGTGATTTGTATATCCGTTTCAGGTACGTTGATATGTACACTTTGTGTGTATAAGAAGGTAAGTATATCCATGAACTTACCTAGATGAGTTATGTATTTGAATTTGAGAAAGTAAAATGTGTTACATGAGTGGACAAGTTATGATCCAATATAGTACATGGTGATATGCAAGATTGAAAGATGAATGGCTAAATGAATGTGCCAAGAAGAATTATGGCTATGCAATTGAACTATTAGTAAATTCATATTGATTATATGTTTTAAATGTTTATATGCTAAGTTTATTTGTATATGGCTTACTAAGCTTTTGAAAAGCTTACTTTGTGTGTGTTTGTTCTGTTTTATAGATCGTCAAAGCTACTAAAGGCTCGGGACCGTCGAGGATCATCATCACACTACCCAAACTCATTTTGGTACCTTTTGGAAATGTATATTCTAAGTATGGCATGTATGGGCTAGATGTTTGGAACATGTTTGAGATGTGTAATTAGCCATGTGATGTGGTAAGATAAATGTTGGTAATATGCATAAGTGAATATGGTATATGAATTATGTTTTGATATAGCTTGATAGTAGATGAAATGGTCTTATGAATGGTAAGCTTATTGATGAATTGATGCCTTAGTGAATTGGTGAAATTATGAATAAATTATGTTTGGTGTTACATGTGATTTAGATGTGCTATTTGGCATACAAGTTGGCATATTTAGAAATGTGATTAAATGGAATGATGGGTTGAACATTTGACATGATTTTGGTTGCCAATTGTGTATGGGATATTGATTATTTGAGCTTATAGGGATGTCCCTTGTGTGGGTGGCAATTTGGCCTTGAAAATGGCCTATAATTGCCCACACGGTTGAGCACATGGGCGTGTGGCTCGACCGTGCCCCTCGTGGTTGAAATTCAAAACAAGTCAGGATCGACCACGGGCTGGACACACGGGCGTGTGACTAGCCGTGTGGAGCAAGTCAGGATCGACCACGGGTGAGGCACACGGGCGTGTGACTGGCCGTGTAGAGCAAGTCAGGATCGACCACGGGTGAGGCACACGGGCGTGTCCACGGCCGTGTGGACAAGTCAGTATGTATGCCTTGTTTTGACACGGCTTAGACACGGGCGTGTCTGAGGCCGTGGGAGGCACACGGCCTGCCCACACGGGCGTGTGACCTCTGTAACTTAAAAAAA
The DNA here is from genome assembly GCA_025698515.1 of Gossypium sturtianum. Classification (NCBI taxonomy): domain Eukaryota; kingdom Viridiplantae; phylum Streptophyta; class Magnoliopsida; order Malvales; family Malvaceae; genus Gossypium; species Gossypium sturtianum. Next base: position 33,366,982 of record CM046950.1, read on the forward strand.
TTTAAATTTTCGAGAATTTCTGTATGTGTTCGGTTAAGTCCCGGCCCTATTTTAAAGCATGCTCAAGGTCTCGTTGACCTATTTAAGGGACACTTTGATTGAGTTTGATGATTTGTAAAATGAAATGTCCGTAAAAGATTCTGTTTGTCCGGAAATGCCTCTCAACCCTAATCCGGCGACGGATACGAGTTAGGGGTGTTACAGGCTTGACATTCAATCAATGCGTACGATTTCAACTTCGGTGGATCGATGTTCTAGGGCGAAAGCACTTATACCGGGAGGGCATCGACGTACACCAATCACCAATTCGATTCAGATTTTGGAATATCAATCTTATGGAAGGATATACCTAAATGATATAATAATGATATTTTGAGGATTTATAATTAATGCTATAAATGAATTGAGTTTGAATGAACATACATTTGTTCATGTTCGTTTGTTTATTTTTAAGCTTGTTTGTATTCAGTTCGTGCTTGTTAAGGATTTCAAAATTGTTTTTGTGTTTATTTCTTTAAAATTATGTGTATTCCTATTTGTTTAAGTTATATGAATTTATTCATAAACATTAAGTAAACATATTATTGAACATAAAACGAACATATTCACAAACAATTACAAATCATAAATAAACATATTTTTATTATTTATATAAAAAATGGAATATAAATATTAATTTTTATATTATAAACAAATAAAATAAGCATACAAGCGTTGGTTGATTCTTAGCTTGATTGGCATCGATATTGTTACCAATGCATGATGACGTGGGTTCGAATGCACTAAAGCGCATTATCCTCTTATTTAAGGGTTGGGGTGGGGCTTTTTCTTGCACATCAATAATCCATTCCTTAATGACATCAATATTCCATCTACCATTCTCTTTATCCATTATTTTGCAACAAGTTGTGGCCTTCCCTCTAAATCCACCCCATCTCCTCCAAGCACATTAGCACCCAATTCTAGGACCCATTTATCCTTCCAAGTACAATTATCTTTAATAAGATCCCTCTCAGTCAACAAACTACCCCATATCCAAGAAGCTCTACTCTTTTTTTTAGCTTCAAAAAAACCAAAATTAGGAAAATATCTACCTTTCAAGACTTTAACCCACAACTCATCAAGCCTATGAATCAACCGCCAGCTCTGTTTGGCCAACATAGCAATATTAAATTGCTATCATCAGCTTTTAGCTTCGTGAGCTTTACAAATCTATTTTGGAACCAATAAGCAAGTAATAAGATAAACAAGAATGTCACTCACCACAGTTTTAGAAAGCACTTCTCTTCCACTTTGGGATAATAAATTATGCTGCCAACTTCCCAATTTAGCATAAAATTTCTCTTTTAAAGTTCTCATAACCTCATAATTTGTTCTACCCTACAAGGAAGAAGTACCTAAGTAAGTTCTAGGATTGTCAGCTTTCTTTATACATAGAAGGTCACTAAGCTCTTTCTTTTTCTCCTCATGCACATTCATACCAAAAACAACACTAGACTTCTCCAAATTAACTTTTTTATCAGATTCTTTACCATACTCCTCAATTATCTTGGCAAACTACCTACAATTCTTCCCATCAGGCTTTAAGAAAAATAGAGAATCATCTGTAAAAAGAATGTGAGAAATAATAGGACCTGACCTACTAATTCTAACACCCTGGAGGGATCTAGACTCCATTGCCCTAGAAATCATTCTTGAGAGAACATCAACAACAAATAGAAACAAAAAAAAAAAAGAGAGAGAGAGATAATGGGTCTCCTTTGCCTAAGACCCCTATTGGTCTAATGACCTCACTATTTTTACCATTAATGACCAAAGAGTAAGACATAAAGGTTACACACTCCATAATCCATGTTATCCATTGTTTATCAAACCCAATTTTGGTCATGATTGCCTCTAGGAATCCCCATTCCACCATGTTCATTTCCAACTTTATACCCACCTCATACTTTCCACCTCTTTTCTTCAATTTCAAGCAGTGAAAAACCTTACCAACAATCACAACATTGTCTCGAGCCATCCTACCCTCAATAAAAGCACTTTGGTTGCATGTAACCAATCCTCCCATCAATGATCTCAATTTGTTAACCACCATTCTTGAGATTATTTTATAACAAAATTAGAAAGACTTATAGACCTAAATTGAGATACCAACTCAAGCCTTTTCACCTTTGGAATAAGCACAATCTCAGTCTTTTTCATTTCCTTCAACATTTACCCATTATGAAAAGAAACTTTGCACATACTTCACAACATCCTCCTTCATCAGACCAAAATTTTTGATAAAAAAAACCCCACAATATCCATCCGGCCCTGGGGCTTTCAACGCTCCCAACTGAAACACAACATTTTTAATCTCATCAATAGTCACCATTTTGACAAGATCCTCATTTTGTTTAACAGTTATAGACTTCATCCTCATTATCAATCAACTTCCCATACCCGTTTTTCAAACGAATCATCTTATTCCCCTGTCTCCTTCTAATAGTCTGCTGGTGGAAATATCTTGTATTATTATCACCATACAATTATTTTATATTTATATATGTTGTGTGATCTAATATTTCCATTCGAGTTAATATATTATTTGGTATTTGAGTTTGTCTCTAATATTCAGTTTAAGACATGAATTTTTTTGTCTCAATTTGATACTTGATTTTGATTTCAATATTCAATTTGGTAGCTAATTTTTTTCCATTTGATGCTTGAGTATTTTTGTCCTAGTTAAGTACTTAAAATTGGCTTCAATGTTCAATTTGATACTTGAGTTTCTTTTTTATCCAAAATTAAGTACCTATGTATTTTTACTAGAGCACACATGTCAAATATTCATTGGGTCACATGATGTCGTTAAGTCCAGATACCAAATTAAATATTAAAATCGAACTCAGGGACAAAATTAAACATTAAAATAAATTTGAGTACCATATGTTATATTCACCTTTGAATCTTGCCATTCATCCCAACGAGGCCTTAATAAATTTATGTTGAGGGCTTGATTCCATAAAAGCAAAAGCCCAACAAATTGATGGCTGGAAGGAGCCACTAATCACCGACTTCGAGGGTTAAGAAATCAATGATTGGGCCATGGCGTTGATTATGCCAACATATCCACACTCCACTGTCTCTTTTCTAGTTATTCATTAGGTTTTAACGATCGCCCATTTCCATCTTCTTCCAGTTTCAGGTGGGGGTTTCGTTTTGACACGGTCTATCTGTTGTTTTACCCATTGGCCAATTGCCATCACCTAAAATTTACTAAAACTTACAACCAATCTCTCCTCTTTTTTTTCAAAAGAACCATGGAATCGCTTTTTATCATGATTGTTTATTTATGCCCATCATTCCTAATCTTCCAGAAGCCCTAATTTTATTGTTTTCTCTTACGATACCTCGTTTCGTTGTTGACCCTGCAGTTTTCTTAACACATGGACCTTCAACAGCTTGATCCCTTGCAAATTTCAATCCCGAAAGCCTCGAATCCCTACAGTATCATAAACAATTCCTCCGTATGGCTTGAAATCCGTCTCTTTTACGTTCGGATAGCGCCCTGCGTAATCGATAGCGCGCCGGACCACCTCACCCTCTGCTACCTCCGCCGCGAAATCGGTTTCTCCTTCGAAGTCAACGGCTCTCGTGTCCCGGCTTCCGATTCCGCTTTGTTCACGCTCCGCCGCGACCGTCTCGACCGGGAGTCGTCGGAGGTCACTTATTTAAGCACCGATAGCGTTCGCGTCACCGGAGGGTTTGAATTCGAGGTGTACGAGAATGAAAAGATGATGTTGTGTGGCTCTTTGGAAAGGATGGAAGGGGAATGGAGCATGGATTGTTATATGGCGGCAGCGGTTAAGGAGCCTGGGAATTCTTCGTTTTTCCAACGGAAAAAGGGGGTTTCAGCGCCGGGCATTGAAGTTTACATTGCGGGGTGTTCCGCGGGTGTGCCTGTGATATTGACGAAGACGATAACAGTGAGTCCTTGGAGGAAAAATGGGTCGAGGCTTAGTTTGACATTGGATGCGATTCCTGAGGATGAAGAGATTGGCAAAGGGAATAACAAGGGTAGTAATGGATTGATTAGACACCGGAATTTGCAGGTAAAATTGGCATTGTAACTGATCATAAATTGATAATGTAGATTTAGATTCCATCATGTTAAGGGAATTGGCATTATTGCGTGAGAAGCCTTGATTGTAGAATCTTATAACAGAGTTTAAGATGTTACTTTATGGCATTAGCATATGAATACTGTTATTGCTTTTATAAGTATGCTGAGTTGAAATTGAAATGTTGCTGCCTTTTTGTTGTCTATACATGATGGGAGGTTTATTCTGGTCTTAGAGGGTAGGCGTATACAATGTTGTTGCTTTACCTGCTTCGTTATAAAGCAGTCTGCTTCGGTCGGTATAATGATATTGGATTCTTCATTTGTAACTCCCAGTCCTTGCCACAGCTTGTTTTCTGCTTGTTAAGCAAGCTGATTGGTTTAGGGTATTCATCAGCTGTTCTTAGTAAACTTTTTCAATTCGTCTCCTAGATTCAACTTTAAGGTTCTTTTAGGGGGAAATGTAATTTTTTTAAAGTTCTGGGAGCATAACAACAACAGCTGCCTGTTATGACAATGAACAACATAGCAAGGTCTTAAAATGTAGGTTGACTGTTGCTTTAATGTTCCTTTTTCTGTTTATCATAGGTGCATTATAAATTTGTATCTTTACTATAACAATGAGCTTCAAAATAATAATGGGGATACTGAAATGTGTTCATCAAGTGTTTTGGCAGATTCTTAGAAACTTCTTTGGGCTTTTCATACTTCTCAATTTGTCCAGAATTGGATTTCCTGTCCTCACATGCTGTTCTTTATTTTACCATGTAGATTACCGAATCCGGACTTGAAGATTATGAGTTTGATGGAAAAATCGGACACGGCTACTACTCTGAAGACATGTATGCTGGCGAGGATGGTCAGCTTTCATGGTTTAATGCTGGTGTTAGAGTTGGGGTTGGAATTGGCCTTGGGATGTGCCTTGGGGTTGGAATTGGAGTTGGACTGCTAATGCGATCATATCAAGCAACTACCCGGAACTTTAGGAGAAGGTTTTTCTAAGATAGATCCCATCACTTTGCAGTGTGACGATGCCCTCTTTTAATTATGAAGAAGTTGAAAGGAAAAAGAAATTCAGGATTTTTGTAGCAGCCTTGAAGATATCAGTGTTGCAGGCCAAAAACTATCAAAAAGCTCAAGATAGCACCTCAAACTTATAAATACGAGGCCTGGTAGGTTGTTATAGAAAGGGGATAGAAGTTTCTAAAGCATCCCTTACCTTGACCGTGAACTGCGAACATACTTGTTTATATAGAAAAAGAAGACTAAAGATGGAGGAGAAATAAGAAGAATGTGCTGCCATATAGAGTTGTTCAACAGTAGGTGTAATGTGAGAGTGTATATGTATATATCTATCATTCCAATTCATTAGTTACAAAAGCCGTGAGTTGTTTTCAATTTGTAATGTATTATAGTTGTATCCTGGATGAGGGAACAAAAAGTGTTCAGTTTTAAGTAAATTTGAATGTAGTTTTTTTGGGAAGTTTGATTTGATCTTTCTTAAAAGACTGCTCATTTCCTTTATACGCATATTCCATTCCCTACGTACATGGAAAAGGGTCTCCCGCTAATTGCCAAAACTTGGGACAAAACTGGGATTTTTGAAATTCTAAACAAAGCCAAGATGAGATCTTTTTCAATCAGATACGAGATGCGTTTTCAGTCTACCTTACAATCTCCATCATTTGATATTTAGCCCCTGCAAATGCCTAAATTTACACCCATAAACCCTAACCTCAATTAACCACCGCCCGAGAAATACTTTTACTACCCCACTCCCTTGCTCAGTGATTCATTGGAGACAATAGCGTGGGATCCGAGGATGAATACATCCATCCCAATGACGTCGTCTGGGCTCAGATCCTCTGCCACGATGCCTCGCCGTAACAACCCTACGCCTCTCCCTTTGGTCGTTTCCCTCAACTGCGTTGAAGATTGCATCCTCGAACAAGAATCATTGGCCGGCGTCTCGCTCTTCGAGCACGTCCCTCTTAGCCGCTTAGCCGATGGGAAGATCGAGGCCGCCGCGGCTGTCCTCCTTCACTCTCTTGCCTACCTCCCTCGAGCTGCCCAGCGTCGCCTCCGTCCTTACCAGCTCATCCTCTGTCTCGGCTCCTCTGACCGCGCCGTCGACTCTGCCTTAGCCGCTGACCTTGGACTACGCCTTGTCCATGTCGACGTCTCGCGAGCCGAGGAGATCGCTGACACTGTCATGGCGCTGTTTCTTGGCTTGCTCCGTCGGACGCACTTGCTCTCCCGCCACGCACTTTCGGCTTCCGGCTGGCTTGGCTCGGTTCAGCCGCTTTGCAGGGGAATGAGGCGGTGCCGAGGTCTAGTGTTGGGAATAGTTGGCAGATCTGCGTCGGCCCGGTCTCTGGCATCCCGTAGCTTAGCCTTCAGAATGAGTGTGCTTTATTTTGATGTTGTGGAGGTAAAGGAAAAAAATTCCAGAAAGTTTACGTCTTTATTTCTTCACCAATTGGATTTTTAACAACTAGAATCTGCTTCATTGTTGAGATTATCATTTCTTATTAATCAATTAAATTTTGATAATTAGGTGAAACAAATTAATTTAGCAAATTCTTGTCGAATCCTAGCAATTTTGTGCTTGCATGTTTTTGGAATTTAGGAAAAACTAAATCTTTATTCTTTTATCTACTTTGTCTGGCTACTTCTGGAAAGTGGTATAGAATTTCTCATTAGGAGTAGAACTTAAAATGCACACTATTTGAAAAGTTTAAGCAAATTTTTGTTCAACTGTGGAAGAGTTTAGCATAATATAGCTGAATTGGTAATTTACTATACTCATTTTGAGATGGATCTAAGGATCTTAAAGTTATAGTCTCTCTCTTATCATGTTATTGGGTAAATTTTTAAAAAATTAACGGGTATTTGTTAATTGTATTTAAAAGAGAAATGATCTTCAAATTTTTATGTTGGAATAAATCTCCCCTGATTCATGTTTTCAGGAAAATGGAAAAGTAAGTAGATCTTCTATAAGGTTTCCGCCAGCTGCCCGCAGAATGGATACTCTTAACGATTTACTAGCTGCAAGTGACCTTATATCGCTTCATTGTGCTTTAACGAACAAAACTGTTCAGATTATAAATTCTGAATGTTTGCAGCATGTAAAACATGGTACGATTGCTTCGTATTTTGAGCTCTCTATTTCATTTTCTTTATTTTTTATTCCTTCTCTTTCTTTTGTCTAAATTTGTTCCCCTTTGGGGTTGTTTCATCCAGGGGCTTTTCTTGTGAACACTGGCAGCAGCCAGCTCTTGGATGATTGTGCATTAAAGCAACTTCTCATTGATGGCACCTTAGCTGGGTGTGCTCTGGATGGAGCTGAAGGGCCACAGTGGATGGAAGCATGGGTATGAAACATATCTTAGGCTATGAATTCAAGTGTTGCTGTGGTATGCTGTTTCCTTAGGAAGGTAGTCGCTAATCAAATTATGATAACATCTTTGCTTCAGGTGAAGGAGATGCCCAATGTACTGATACTTCCACGAAGTGCAGATTATAGTGAAGAAGCATGGATGGAGATAAGGGAGAAGGCTATCTCTATGTTGCAATCATTTTTCTTTGATGGGGTCATCCCAAAGGATGCCATTTCTGATGAGGATGAGGAAGAAAGTGAAATAGTTGATGAAAAAGGACAATTTAGCATACAAGACAAAGAAAGTGCTTTGCAGGGTAGTGCTGAACAGTTGATCAATGAGATTCAACAAAGTCCTGAAAGCTCCCTTAAAAAGGATTCCAATCAATCTAAGCAGTCTGATCAGAACCCAAGTCCTGGTTTACCTCATAACATTGCTGCCAAATCAGAGGGGAGACGCAGCAGATCGGGTAAAAAGGCCAAAAAGAGGCAGGCCCGTCAAAAAACCCTACAAAAATCAGATGAGCCCTTGATATTAGAAAAAGAAAGTACTTCACAAAGAGAAGATGACACTGCTATGAGTGGCACTGATCAAGCACTAAGTTCTGGTTCTCAGTCTCCAGAAGGCTCAAGAAGTAGGAAAACCCCTATAGAATTAATGCAAGTGTCAACTTCTGACCAGCTTCTTAAAACTAGCAAGAAGCTAAGTGAACTGTCTGGTGATAGTCTGAAAGATGGATATATTATAGCTTTGTATGCAAGAGATCGTCCTGCACTCCACGTGTCCAGACAAAGAGTTAAAGGTGGTGGTTGGTTCCTAGACACCATGTCTAATGTAACCAAAAGAGATCCTGCAGCACAGTTCCTTGTTGTCTACAGAAACAAGGTTTGTTGGCAGGAACTTGTGACATTTGCAATTGGTCCTTACTTTTTGCCTTTACTTAAAATTACTATGATGGATGTATTTTGAATTAATTAACTACAGTTCTGAGCCTTTGGGCCAGCGTAGCTGAAATTTTTATGCATATTTTTCAGGAGACAATTGGTCTACGATCTTGTGCTGCTGGTGGGAAATTGCTGCAGGTAACTTTACTAATTATTACATTGTTCGTCAAAGGATTGATTTTTTTCTCAATAAACCTAACTATGAATTCTCTAATTTATTCTGCTGCAGTTGGTTAACATATTCTCTAAAACTGAAACAGTGTTTCTCTCTGAGTCGTTCCTCTACTTTTGTTACTTCTGATGAGGAGTAGTTACTCTTAAGAATAATGCAAGTCCTATGACATCATTAGCCTAGAAATGATGGTGGTCTTGTTTTTGGCCCCAAAAGACAATTCTGACGTTTACTTTAAATACATTGAAGTTGCCATATCAAAAGCTACAGCTTAGGTCAAGTAACAGATTTCAGTTGCAATTTATTAAAAAAAAAATTCTTGTATTGTGGAGGAACTGAATAAGAATGCTGCTAGAGCAGTTGGTGTAGTGACTAGTGAGAAAGTCTTCCCCCCTCCCCCTCCCCTCTCATTTGTTCTAATTTTTTATCAAGTTTATGCTTTTTGATGACTCACTGTTCTGTGCTGTGATGGCAGATCAACAGAAGAATGGAATTTGTATTTGCTAGTCACAGCTTCGATGTTTGGGAGAGTTGGACATTGCAAGGTCCTTTGGAGGAATGTAGGCTGGTCAATTGCAGAAATCCTTCAGTAAGTTCCCTATTATGTCGGACTATATAGTATAGTCTGACCTTAATCTTCGGCACAGGCATTTCTCTCTATAGATTTTGTTCCCCTTTGTTTCCATTGCTCTATTTTCTTGTCTCATTTTAATTTGGTTGAATGGCAGGCGGTTTTGGATGTACGCATAGAGATTCTGGCAGCTATAGGGGAGGATGATGGGGTGACTCGCTGGCTCGATTAGATTATGAACATACATATATATATATATATATATTTTTTTTTTGGGGGGGTTACTTTTTTATGGTCTTGGTTGTGTTTGTGGGTTTTAATCATCTGAGTTTGCCTTTTTGCCAATTACCAGAACAGTGTGTAAAGCATTGTTTTTATTTGTTTATTATGATTATTACATTCATTTTGGGGGGTTGGGATATTTAGAATCATAATGTTAAAGGTGGTTTGTTGAGGCTAATGATGTAATGCAATGTGGTTTACGCTAGAGGTTTCCTTGGTTCTACTCCAAAACCAAAAGCACCTTTGAGTGTCAATTCTTATTGTATTAGTAGGGTATTGGGAGATGATGCGCATGAAACGTGCCTCAGTGGTCCTCCATCACTCACGTGCCTCAGTTGAGTTGGTTGGCGTTTGGAGTACACTGTACAATTGTGAAAGCCCATTCACTCACGTGACTTTATTTCCATACTAAAACAAAACTTCCATTTCGATTTTCTGACCTATCGGAGCAATTTGTCCATGCTTTACATCAACGAAACCATTCTTTTACAACAATGCCCACTTATGTTCTATTCTATCATCATTTTTTCCTTTCAATCACATCTTATACCTTTTACATCAAGCAAGCTAGCTGCCATGTGGATCAAACACATGTTGAACATATAAAATAAAGCATACATTAAATTGGTATTCTATTTTGTTTGTTGACTTTTAATAGGATTGAATTCAACCTTGAATTACACGAAGCAATTACTTGTTACTGTCGGGTTGGCAACGTTTAAGGGCAAATCGGCGTCGTAATCAATTGTTTTGAGCATACATATTTGGTTCGTAGAAATCTAGGTCCTAAGGTTTAAGAAAACAATCAGAAAAGAAAAATGGGCTGAGATTCTTTAAACAACATGGAGGATAAGATCACGCTGTTTCAGTTCTGACTTCTAACCGGGCTATCGCTTGCGTGTCTATTAAATTTTCATTTTTCGGGGGTAAATTATGCTATTAGTCCCTATACTTGCATTAATTTTGAGATTTAGTCTCTATACATGAAAAGTTAAAAAAAAAATTTAATCTAAAAATATTAAACCAATCATCATCATTATTGAATATTCTGTCAAATTTATCAATTTAGTAAATTTTGACGGAAAATATTAACAATATTAATAATTAGACGGAAATTTTTAAATTAAAAAAATTTTAAAAACCTAACTTTTTAAATATTAAAATAGAAAGAGCTAGAGTAACAACAAATTTTAACTTTTTTTTATAAAAGAAAAAAAGTAAGTATGCTTTTGGCTGTTTATTTGGTATATCCTAGGAAGGGTGCAGCTGTAATTTTACCTTTGGCGACATTTGCGGCACATATGGCATCTGTGTACTACCCCCGCCGTTCAATTGACGAATAAAACAATCATAAATAATAAATTGCGATGCGGATTCAGAATTAAATTGGTTGGGGTTTTTATTTATTTTTAATTTGACTCGAAATATCGTGCTTTAATTTTCTATTACTTTTTATTAAATAATTTCTAATTAATTTCATCTTTTAATTGACATTTATAAATGTTATACGTCAATAACTCGAGGCTCGAGTTCTAGAAGGGATCCAAGCCTCCGACCCACAACCCGACCACAAGTAAATAACAAGGCGAACCAGCTCGCAAGGCAAGGCTATAGACCCAACTCGCGAGAACCTTGCGTGAGCCCGCAAGACCAGCCCGCGGATCTAGCTCAGAACGCAAAGTTACAGAACCAGCTCGCAGGAACCTAGGGAAGATCGTAGTCTCACTTCGCATACGCCCAAAGGACTCACTGAAAGGGCCACGTACTCCGCAGGCCATCCAGACATGTGTCCAGTAAGTACGAAGTCTGCCCAGAGCGTCAGTCTCAAAAGCAAAAAGGACCGCGTGCTCAGTAGATACGTGCCCAGACCTGGGGTTCGTAGAGAATGTCAATATCGGAGGAAATAGAATCAAGACAAAGTAGTGAAACCCTGCTATGAGCTGTAATAATACTTATAACCGCATATATAAATACTCCAACATTCCTATCAAGACATAAGAAAAATATTACTCAACAATTGGTGCGGTAAATGTGGACAGACTTCCGATCATCAGATTTTTTCGAGTTTGATTAAGTTTCTTCATTTCTGAAAACAAATGACTCACCCGAATGAAAATCCCTCTACCAACTCATCATTATGATAGGCCAGAGCGTCAGCTTCCGGTACTTAGCACGACGAAACAAACTTATTCATCGGTTAGTTTGTTAACAGACCGAAAAACTTTGATAATGCAATTTATCGGTAAACCTCCATACCTTTGGATTTGAACCTCTCTACCGGCCAAGGGCCACCACTTCCTCTCATCCAAGAGGCACCCCCAGTAGTTCCTAGCCATCCAGGAGAAAATAAGGCTAATGACGGAGCAAATGGTCGGTCAAGAGGCACAATTCATGGAGTAACAGGCCTTCTAACAGGAGTTGTTGAAACAGAACAAGGAGTTGCGAAGAAATATGCACGTTGATAACTCCGCTCCCCAGGGCAACATAAACACACAGGACGAAGCCCCGACGAAATAATGGCAAAGCGAGATGGATGAGCTTCAGAGGGATGTGCGGGTGTTACATACTGAATCACAATACATGGACTGGTTATTCTGTTCCAATAACTCACTAGCCACTAAGATCGCGGCAATAGGCTTACTACGCAACTTTAATGTCCCGAAAGATATGTTTGAGGGAAGAAATGACCTATGAGCTCATCTGATACAGTACAACGACTATATGAACGTGCTAGGAGCATCGGACGCAGCGAAGTGTAAAGCTTTTTCCACAACACTCAAAGGAAGTGTCAAAGACTGGTACTTCTCCCTTCTACAAGGTTCGGTCTTAAACTTCTCACAGTTAGGTCAAGCGTTCTTGGGAAGATTCAGGGCCCATAGAGCAATCATGAACATGCATATGGGCCTAATTTCGATGAAGCAGAGAGAAGGCAAGTCCCTTCACGATTATGTAAAAAAATTCCACGCAGTGACCTTAAACACAAAAAACTTGAAAGACTAGTAAGTTATAGATGCCTTCATCATGGGAGTACAAAACGACCACGTCTAATATTCCTTCACTGATAACAGACTGCAAAGTCTAGCTAATTTGTATGAGCAAGCTCACAAGTTCGTAGAAGTAGAAGAAACTAAGAAAGCATCATGTGTCACATTTCATAAGGAAGACAGGCAGTTCCGGAACAGAGAAAGACCTCGCAGCCGGCAAGGACCACCTAGCCAGTCGTTGCTAGTAAGAAACGACAGGCCACAAAAAGATCAGACCTAGAATGATCCCCACAGGGCTCTCCAGAGACTCGAACAAGAGCACGCCAGAAGTTATGCCCCTAGGGAAGGTTTGAGGCTTACACCCCCTTGAACGCTAAGCGAACTTGCATCCTCAGCTAGGTTAAGAGCCTTGACATCTTGCCCAAACCACCCCCGATGAGGAGCATGGGGAGAAGGGTGAACTCGAGAGATTGATATACTTTCCACGATGATATGGGGCACAAGACAGACGATTGCTTCACGTTAAAAGATGTCATAGATGAAGTAGTTCGAAATGACGAGCTCATAGAATATGTGAATCAGAGTGGTTCGCAGTAGGGTCAGAACTCGTGCGGTAATCCCAAAGGCAAGCAAAAGGTTCGAGGCACCATACAAATGATCGTAGGAACAGATGACGAATGGGCAGGTTTCAACACGAAAAAAAAGGTGCACATGAGGAGTGTGATGTCAGTTAGTGCTCCTTAGAGGCCACGCCGACAGGAAAAATAGAGTATCGAGTTTGGTGGCGACGATGAAGAGTTGGTACGCGATGATGAAGGAAATGATTCAATGGTGGTCTTAGTAACGGTTTCCGATTTTGAGGTCAAAAGAATACTTGTTGACAGCGGAAGTGCGATAGAAGTGTTATCCTGGGAAGCATATTAAAAAATAGGATTGAAAAAGCAAGCATTGTCTAGAGCAGGCCCATTGTACAATTGTGCGAACCATCCAGTTGAGGTGAATGGATTTATCACCCTGCTTGTCACCTTAGAGGATAGAGAGCACACTACCATAGAGTACGTTTAGTTCTATATAGTGGACCATCCGATGCCATAAAATGCCATTTTTAGAAGACCGATAATAAGAATGGAAGGATGGTAATCGTAACATTCTGTATGAAAATTAAGTTCCCGACAAAGACTGAGGTTAGATTTCTATGATCTGATCAGCGCACTGCGAGACAGTGTCACATGTTATCTTTCAAGCAAGCGAGAGAACTTGCGGCCGAAGGGCGGAGTTCATGAAAAGCTGAATTAGCAAGTCCAGCTTTGGATTTGGATAGTCTGGACATAAGAGACGAGCACATGAGTAAAAAACCCGAAGTTGCGGTGTAAACTGAGACCCTATAGCTATTTTACGACAACGAAGAGAGAACTGTCAAAATTTTTCAGCATTAAAAAAGGAATAGAAGAACATGCTAATCAGATGTTTGAGGAAAAATACAAATGTTTTTTCCTGGTCCGCGGCAGACATACCGGATGTAGACCCTCAAGTGATTGTACACAAGTTGAACGTTCTCCCAAAGGCGAATCCAGTAAAGCAGAAGAGAAGAAAGTTCGCGCCTCAAGTGGTAGAAACAGTGAGGTAGGAGGTCGCTAAGCTGTTGTCAGCAAGATTGATTCGGGAGGTAAAATATCTAGATTGGGTCTCGAACGTGGTACTGGTGAAGAAAGTGAACGGTAAATAGAGGGTGTGTATCGACTTCACCAACCTCAATAAGGCATGTCCTAAAGATAGTTTCCCTTACCCTCGATCGATCGATTGGTCGACACTTCAGTGGGTCACAAATTCATGAGCTTTATGGATGCCTTCTTGATTACAATCAGATTTCGTTAGAAAGAGACGACAAGGACAAAAATAGCTTTTATTATAGAAGAGGGATTGTTTTACTACCAGGTTATCTCATTCGTCCTCAAAAACGTGGGAGCGACCCATCAGAGGTTGGTAAATAGGATATTCAAGGACTAGATAGGCCGCGATTTAGAGGTCTACGTTGATGATATATTATTAAAAAGCACATCCATGAGCGAGCATGTGAAAATCTTATCAGAAACATTCGCAATCCTAAAAACTCATGGCATGAAACTGAATTCGGTGAAGTGTGCTTTTGGGGTGCGAGCCGGTAGGTTATTAGGCTTTATGATTTTAGAAAGGGGAATAGAGGTAAACCTAGAGAAAATCCAAGAAATCATGGAAATATCCCCTACGCGGATAATAAAAGGTATACAACGTCTTACAGAAATAGTAGTAGCACTGAACAGATTTATCTCGAGGATGGCGGACAAGTGCCTCCCATTATTCAAAGCTTTAATAACCTCTTTCTCATGGACAGGGGAGTGCCAAGCAGCCTTCGAGGAACTACAACTATACTTCACCTCCCCTCCACTATTGAAATCGCCTCAGATAGGAGAAACATTATACCTATACTTTGCTACCTCAGAAGAGACAGTTGCAATGGTATTGGTAAAGTCAGAAGATGTCCACCAGTTCCCGGTATACTATGTTAGCTAAGTACTTCAAAATGGCGAACTAAGGCACTCAAAATAGAAAATTGCATCTATGCTCTGGTTGTTGTAGCTTGCAAATTACGACCTTACTTTCAAGCCCATCCAGTTGTTGTGATCACCAATCAACCTATGAAAGAAATACTATCCAAGGCAGATACTTTGGGAAGGGTAACGAAATGGAGTATTGAGCTTGCTAAATACGAAATTGACTTCACCCCGTGAACTGCAATAAAGGGACAAGTGCTGGCTGATTTCATAGTAAAGTGTTCCTTCGAAAGAACTATCGACGCCGCATGTAACGTGGGCTAAGATTTGATATGCTGTATAATATATGCCTTGTAAAAATTGTATGCTATGTGAACTTTGATAAATGTTAACAACTTGATCTATTGCATTTATAACAAAGCATGACATGCTAACGATTCAATGAGTTATATTTTATGATGAAGTATCACATGTTCCACATTTTATACTATAATTGCTCTTTCATTTGTTGAACATCGTTTAATAACTAACCCCTCATCAGAATGTACACATGCAACTGACAATCCAAAAAGTTGGCTAGTTTACGTTGATGGTTCCGTAACCAAAACAGGATCAGGGGCAGGAACACTGACAATCGACCCTAATGGCAACTAGTGGCAATACGGATTGTCATTTAAGTTGTAAACCTCGAATAACATTGCTAAGTATGAGGCACTGGTATCAAGATTGCAATTAGCATGCCAACTAGGAGCAAATGATCTAATTGTCTACATAGATTCACAATTGGTGGCAAAGTAGATGAATTGCGAATACGACGTGAAAGAAGCAGTGCTGAAAAAATACCATACAATGGCAACTTAGCTGCTCGCAGGATTCAACAAAGCCCAAATTAAGTAGCTCCCGAGAAATGACAACACACGTGCTGACTCTTTGTTGAAATTAGCATCCTCTATCATCATCGAACAAAGAGGAAAAATCCTGCTAGGGCATAAGGAAACCTCGAGCTATGACGCACCTTAAGTACTTTACATGGCTTAGGAGAAGACCTGGATGACACCAATAATCCACACACTCAAAGGCAAGCAAGACAACCAAGATAGGAAAGAACTTGCAAAATTACCTCGCAACCTTGCAAAGTATGCCATCATCACAAACCATAAATATTTGCTAAACCCCCAATATATGAATTGCATATTTGAATGCTGCAAGCTTATTACGTGATGAATTAAGACAACGTGTTTTATCTTACGATTAATAGATGCACCCTTTTGGAGGGTGTACTGTATAGAAAAAGGTTTTCGCATCTACTATTGCGGTGTTTATTGCCATCTGAAGCAAATTACATTATGAGAGAGATCCACGAAGGAATTTGTGGTGATCACTTAGGAGGCAGATTATTGGCCTACAGTCCAGTAGAATGTTCATAAGTTAGTTCACACGTGCGATTCCTGCCAGAGGAACGCCAAAGTCCAGTGACAACCAGCGGAGCCTCTCCAAGTCATGACAGGTTCATGGCCATTTGCAACTTAAGGGTTGATATCCTTGGTCCGTTCCTTGTAACACCCCTAACCCGTATTCGTCGCCAGAATAGAGTTACGGAGCATTACCGTAATTTACAGATCAAGTATACAGATATTTCACATCATATAGTATTCATATCAGAAGTCAATCATAAATTCTCTTATATGAGCCCTCGAGGCCCAAAATACACATTAGAAATAAGTCAGGACTAAACCGGGTACTCATAGAATTTTTCAGAAAATATCAATTTTTTTCCAAGGTGCAGGGGACACACGCCCGTGAGGTCAGGCCGTGTGGGCATTCGAAATAGGGGTACACAGTCGTGTCCTAGCCCGCGTCCAAACTTGGAAGCTCTCTGACTTGGGTCACACGGCCAAGCCACATGCCTGTGTGCTAGGCCGTGTGAGCATACTGACTTGCACTCTTTAAAAGATACAGGGGACACACGGCCATGTCACTTGGTCGTGTGTCACACACGGCTGAGACACACGTCTGTGTCTCTGCCCGTGTGAACAGAAATAGGCTCTTTTATAAGCCATTTTTCTCACCCAACAAGGCATGTACCTATAGTTATCATCATACATACAAACAAGTCATATTATGGCATCCAAAACAAGTAAAAATCAAGCCTTAAATATATAATATCTTAACATACAACCAATATTCCTTTAGGTACCTCAGATGACAGATTATAACATGTGTGTTCATGTATTCAATATATTCATATGTACAACTAACGTATATCCATAATTGTACCCAAAGTTTACCAAGCTAATTTGCATTATTTCAAACCAAGTCACTTACCTACCAAAACATACCATCTGGTGCCAAAATGTATTTATATACTAAGATATTTAAATATATTTATACCTTATATATTAAGGTACTAATTCCTGATCAATTCATCACATCCCAAAACACATGTATATAATTACACTTTTAGCTAACATTTTATCCTTTTACCATACAATTATAAACCAAATCACACATCAATCATATAAGGCAATTATGCACCAAACCAAAATGTGCCAACACACAAGCCAAATAAGTGACTAATTTTAACAAAACACATATAGGCCAACATTAACCAGAATACCTATACATGTCATTATAACCAAAATCAAAACATCCAAAAGTATCGATAGAACCAATGGATAGTGTAATATATCTCCGACAAGCTTCCAACCCGATCGAGCTTCCGATAATCTGGAAAGTAAAGGAAAACAACTACGTAAGCAATGAATGCTTAGTAAGCTTGTATAAAATTTAATCATATCAATTCATTTCAAATATGAAATTTATACATATCAAGAATAATCCAATATTGACACCGCAATACTCATGAAGTTATATTCAATAACTCACAAGGTGAATAAATCCACAACATCACTTATACATATTATTCCTAGCATAGTAGGATTTTAAACAACTTTAACTCTTCCAAATTTCTTTATTTTCATTTGCATTTCTTTACTTTCCACACTCATTCCATATGTATAACACACCAGTCATAAACATATCATTCAACCATAGCCACAAGCTAGTGCATTTAAACATAGCCTTTTTCAAATTAATCACATGATAAGCCATTTCATAAGAAATTGCAGAACTTAAACTTTACCACTCTTTCATGAGCACTAGCATATTTTCATTTGAGTACTTACCCTTTAAATGCATCGTATAAATAAACGTATTACCATTTAACCAATAGCTTGGCACTTTCCTAAGCATCAAACAATAACACTTGTTAGTGTATTTAAACATATTTCATATAAATTCAACATTGATAATCTTATTTTCTCAACATGTCACACTTGAGTTTATTACTCGTTTCAACTTACATAATTTCCTTGTATCTTCATATCAAAAATATTCATATATGTACATATCGTGATACATATCATTCTCTTACCGTTTCTTCATAATCATATATCATTCATTTCATTATATCAATTTATCATGTACCATCATTTCCATGTATTTCGTATAAATATCAAGAAACATGTATGAGCTCAATAATAATCAAATTTCCATGTTTATAAAATTTCCACATCTTCTATTCATATATCAATTCCATATATTTCGGGTATATACTGGAATAGTACATTTCAATTTCATGTTGTCTCATGTCAGAACTTTGCTCGTTGAATCATTTAAAATATCGATGGATACAAGGGTAGTACACACGAAGTGTACAAATCTGAAATCTGTCAATTCATATTCGGGAATGCTCATACGAGCATATAAACGGGAAGCTCTTTCGAGCCATATAACGGGAAGCTCATGTGAGCTGTATAACGAGAAGCTCCGGAGAGCCATTAACGGGAAGCTCATACGAGCCAATATCGAGAAGTTTAAGCGAGCCAATATCGAGAAGCTCCAGAGAGCCATATTTTAGGAAGCTCGTGAAAGAGCCTTTAATCAGGAAGCTCCGAAGAGCCATATATTGGGACGCTCATAAGAGCTGCGGTGTGTCCACAACACATACAGGATCACAACCAATCGAGATGCTCCGAATAGCTATTAACGGGAAGCTCGTAAGAACCATATAACGGGAGGCTCATAAGAGCTAATAACGGGACGCTCTTTCAAGCTGTGGTGTGTCCGCAACACATGCAGGACCACAACCAATTCGGGAACCCGATATCCATCGAATTTCATTTATTCAAACGGGACTTAATATTTGTCGATCATCATCGGATATGTGATTAATTTCATACATGGAAATTTACACAAATCACATACACAACATTCAATTTAAAACATATAAATATAAAATTTAATTACACGAAATTACTTGGCTAAATTGCAAAAATACCAAAGTTTAGGGGCATTTTGGAAATTTTCTATTTTCCTCGATTTTCCACCCGATCTTGATCTAAATTAATAATTTCATTCAATATATTAATTTAGACGATAAAAAAATTTATTTCATGCAATTTGGTCATTTTTGATATTTACAAAACTGTCCCTAAAGTTTTACTTTTATTCAATTTAGTCCCTGAACCCGAAACATGCAAATTAACCATTTTTAATACAAACCCATTCTAGCTGAATATTCATGGCATTCAATACAGCCCATTTTTACAATAATTTCACAATAAACCCTTATATTTTTACTAACTTAACAAATTAATCCTTAATCGAAAAATTCATCAAAATCACTTTACAAAATACTTTTAATTAACAACTAATATCTCAAATTCATCATTTAACATCAAAAATCATATAGATTCATCAATGGCAACATCCAAAATCTTTAACAAAATAAAAAACAAAGGTAATGTTTAGTTGGACCTAATTGTAACAATATAAAAAACATAAAAATTACAAGAAAAAGGGACTAAATTGACTAACCAATTGAACTTGGAACTTTGAAACCCCTAAGGCCTTTGTCTCCTTCTTTCTCCCTTTTTTTTTTCTTTCTTTCTTTTGCCTTCTGTTTCGGTTTTGCTTTGTTTCTTTTTAATTCTTTTATTTTATTATTTTGTTTTATTATACATTAATATATTATTATATAATATAATATATATATACTTAACACTTAATGTTTATTTTATAATATATAAATAATAAATTCACAAAAAATCTACCTTATGCTGCCTCATAAAGAAACAATGGCATAATTGCTTCTTTAGTCCTTTTAATTTTTCTTTAATCTATAACTCAACTTTCACCATTTATGCAATTTAGTTCTTATACCTAATTACTCTTAATTAACTATCAAAACGTTAAAAAATTTTCAAAAAAACTTTAATACCACCTTAATGACACCCCGTAAATATTTATAAAAATATTTACGGCTCGATTTATAGAAACGAGGTCCCGATACGTCATTTTCCAAAACCACTTGAACTAGGGTTTTATCACTCGAATCTAATAATTCATTATAAGACATAAATTATTAATTCAAAAAAATTTTTAAAACCATATTTGACTCGTAAATATTAAATAATAAAATTTACGAGCTTATTCGCCGGATTTGGTGGTCTCGGACCACTGTTTCCAACACCACTGAAAGTCGGGTTATTACATTCCCTGTAGCCACGACACAAAAGAAATTCATAGTAGTGGCTGTAGACTACTTCACCAAATGGATTGAAACAGAAGCTGAGCAACCATCACATAAAAACAAATGGAGTCTTTGAGATACCTCGTACAATCATCACAGACAATGGCGCACACAGTTTCAGGGAAAATTCAAAAAATTCTATACTGACCTCCAAATAGTTTTGGCTTAAAGCTCAGTAAAAACGCCACAAACCAACTAGCAAATGGAAGCAATGAACAAAAAAATTCTAACAGCCCTCAAGAAAAAAATGGGTGAGGATAAAAACGCTTGGTTGGAATAGTTACCGAGAATTTTATGGGCCCTGCGAACTACACCACACACCGCGACATGAGAAACAACTTTCTTTCTGGTCTACGATGTGGAAACTGCAATCCCTGCAGAAGTTGGTCTAAGGTCGCATAGAACATAACACTTTGATGAAGAAGCTAATCAGGGGGCTTTCAGACTTAACCTCAACCTGATTGATGAACTCAGAGACGCAGCTGAAGTTAGAAATACAACATACGCCCAACAGGTAGCTCGCTACTATAATTCCAAGGTCAGAAACAAAAAGTTCCAAGTGGGCGACCTCGTCTTAAGAAATACTGAGGCTAGCCTACCCACTTTCTAACGAGGAAAAATGGCCCCAAAATGGGAAGAGCCATATAAAGTGATAGAAAAAAAATAGGTAACGGAGCGTATAAACTAGCAAGAATAGAATGCACAGTTGTACCGTCAACTTGGAACGCTCGACGTCTCAAAAAATACTATGTATAACTCCTTACCCTATGAATGAAAAATTTTCCCCAACAATGTTCGTGTGATATTAAGGTTCGTAGGCAAGGAGCCGCAACCTCCAAAATAGTTAGCTAGAGCAAAGCTCCCAGTTGTCATATTAAGGTTTGCAGGTGAAGAGTCGCAACCTCCAAAATAGTTAGCGAGAGCAAAGCTCCTAGCTGTAACATTAAGGTTCGCAGGCGAAAAGCCGTAACCTTCAAAATAGTTAGCGAGAGCAAAGCTCCCAGTTGTAATATTAAGGTTCGCAGGCGAAGAGCCGCAACCTTCAAAACAGTTAGCGAGAGCAAAGCTCCAAGTATCATATTAAGGTTCGCAGGCGAAGAGCTATAACCTTCAAAATAGTTAGCTAGAGCAAAGCTCCCAATTGTAACGTTAAGGTTCGCAGGTGAAGAGCCGCAACCTCCAAAACAGTTAGCGAGAGCAAAGCTCCTAGCTGTAATATTAAGGTTAGCAGACGAAGAGCCGCAACCTTCAAGACAATTAACGAGAGCAAAAATCTCAATTTGTTATCTTTCAAAATTTTCTTAAGTATAAAACAGCTCGTGGATTAACACTCCCAGCTATGTTACCTTTCAAAATTATCGTTAAAGGTCATAGTTAGCGATCTCCGAAGATTCTTCATAAATACCGACATAATTGTGCGATAAAAATAATTAAAGTTGCAAAGGCACAAAAACAATGACTACAAAATAGAACATATTCTCATTAGAAAATAAACAAAGTACAGAGTATTCAAAAAATCAAGGCATGTTATCCCTATCTACGCCTCAACACACATTATTAGAAGGAGTAATGTCGTTGTTCGCAGCAGAGGGAACCACATCCTCATCTGCAACATAATCATCATCAATATAAAAACCTAGAAAACTCCTCCAAGTTGACATAAAGGAGTCTCACACGACACCTGAGGTACATAACACATCAAAGCCTAGCAAACTTATATCCACCTCTTCGAAAGCATCAAGATCCATCTTGCAAACATCAAAGGGACCAGCAACGACTTGGGCGTGGAGTAGAATGTTCATCTTCAGCTTCGAAATAGAACTTAATACATTCTCAACTGTCTTTTTCTTAAAATCCTCAAAGACCCAAAGATGTTTGATAAATGATAAAATTAACATATTTTAATCTCGTTCTTAATGCGTTTTTGGATTATTAATTATACAAATTGGTGAATTTGATGCTCCTAATCTTTTAAATTCATATTTCTATACTTAGGAGAGCATTTGGGAGCAAAAAATGAGCCAAAATCAAACAAATAGAGCTGATTTCAAGAGCCACATGGGCTAGGCCTTCCCACACGGGTTGGACACACGGCCATGTGCCAGCCTATGTCGATTTTGCAACTCGCTTCCCAAACATACGGAAAAACACAATTTTTAGGCTTTTTGAGCATTCTAAAGTCTATAAATACCAAATAAAAGAATAGATAATAGAGCCATCAGAGAATATTGAAGAAAACAACTTGAAAAACACCATTAGAGCCAACTCTTAAGTAGATCCCCATCAAGATCGAAGACCTCCTTTTAATTTCTTTTGAAGTTTTTTTGAGTTTCTTTATTTCTTGTGGTTTTTCTGACTTTGAGATGTTTCATTCAGAATTATGAACTAATTCCCTAGATACATAGGGAAGATGAAACATGTAACACCTCTAACCCGTAACCATCGCCAGTCTAGGGTTGAGAGGCATTACCAGACAATCGGAATCTTTTACGAACATTTTACATCATAAAGTATAACATCGTCAAATTATAGCAGAATACAAGCATATAGTCCCTTAATGAGGTCTACAAGACCTTAATCATGCATTATAAAGGGGTCGGAACTAAACCGGGATCATACAAATTTTTTTCGAAAATTAAACATTTTTCAAAGTTACAGAGGTCACACGCCCGTGTGGGTAGGCCGTGTGCCTTACACGGCCTCAGACACGCCCATATGTCCAAACCGTGCCAAAACAGGGCATACATACTGACTTGTCCACACGGCTTTAAACACGCCCGTGTGTCTCACCTGTGGTCGACACTGACTTGCACCACACGGCCAGTCACATGCCCGTGTGTCCAGCCTGTGGTCGAGCCTGACTTGTTTTGAAATACAACCACGAAGGACACAGTCGAGCCACACGCCCGTGTGCTCAACCGTGTGGGCAATTTATAGGCCATTTACAAGGCCAAATTGCCACCCACACATTAGGTTATACCTACAAGCACAATTAAGCATCATTTCAAGCATCAAAAGTACCCAAAACATACCAACATATCCATCTTTTCTAATCAAACATGAACATATCAAACACACCAACTTAAGCCACATTTATTTCAATCTCAACATAAGCATTGCCAAGTATAAACAATTCAAAAACTTACCATTTCAATGTGACAACCATTCATCAATAATATGGCAACTTTGCATCATAATACTTATCATAAAATTTGACCATTTCATCAATTCAACCATTTCAACTAGACTATACATGCCATACTTAAACATTTACACTTTCAAAAGATACCAAAATAGAGTTTGATAGTGTGGTGATGATCCTCGATGATCCCCGAGCCTTCCGTAACTTCAACGATCTATAAAACAATGCAAACACACACAGAGTAAGCTTTCAAAAGCTTAGTAAGCCATATACAAATAAACTTAACATATAAACATTCTTAATCATATCAATGGCAAGATCATTTATATGTCTCAAATGTAATTTCATACTTCTTATTTGGCTCATTTGTTTAGCCATTGCTTACCAACAATTCATATCTCCAAATACTTCTTTTGATCATAACAACTTCATACATATGTCACATTTAATCTCATCAAGTCTATGCACATACCTCACTAGTGCATATACACATATATACTTACCATTTATGCTCAACCATAGAGTACATCACAAACGTACTTGAAATGACCATACATTTCACAAAGTCTTTCATTTTTCGGAATTGCCCCTTGAACCATTCGGAATCAAATAGGATACTCAGAATACTCGGAATAATCGTACAATGCCAACGTCCCAGATGTGGTCTTACATGTAACCAAATATCGATGCCACTGTCCCAGGTAGGGTCTTACACGAATCAAATACGATGCCAATGTCCTAAACATGGTCTTACACGTAAATCTCAAATCGACGCCAACGTCTCAGACGTGGTCTTACACGATATCACATATCGGAAACCTATGTCATGACATATAAAATCCTATCTATTCCTAGGTTCGTACGGGACTTTTCGAACATTGACACTTGATCGATACTTTCTCAGTGATAACATGATTATTTTGCATGATTTCTTGTATGTAATTCGGTTTATTTCTGAATTAATCCCTACTAAATTTGTACTTTTATGATTTAAATCTTGTCAGGGATGCAATTGATCAAAAGCAAGCTAAAAAGGGCCAAATTAAAAGAAAATCAAGGAAATGGGGCCAAATCAAAAAGATGGAGGAACCCAAGGACACATCAAGCAATTTGACTTTGTAAAAAGCCAAATATGGAAAATCCTATTTTTAGTTTATTTTATTTTTAATTATTTTTATTTTTAATTATTTAAGATTTTATATTAAATTAATTAAGTCTATTTTTAGTAAAACCCATGTATATAAATATGGGTTATTTGTATTTGGAAAATCATCAATCAAGTATTTCTTTTCCTATTCCTATTTGAAGTTCTATTTCTCTCTTTTCCTATTTCAATTTAGAATAGGATTTCTTTTATTTTTTTTCCCTTCAAGTTAACGTCAATTAATCTGCCCAATTCAATTCCTTTTGTTTCTTTTCCAAAATTGGTGCCATTGCCTTCCAAGTCCCCTTTCCTTTCCCAAATTCCATCATCTTTTACACAAAGCCAAACCATATTCCACAACCTTCAAGCATGATTAAAGTCATGCCACACTAAACCCCTTTCAGCTTTAAGCCGGTGTTAATCCCGTCAAAAGACCCGTGAGTTACGAACCAGAGCCATTTAACCTCTATTTTCCAATATTTATTATTTCTCCGGATTAAGAGTATGACTTCGTCAACTCACAAAGTCAAGTCAACGCTAAGTCAAAAAGACGTCGTTTGAGTTGGTGTGGCTAGACGTACAGTTGGAATTTCGAAAGGATCAATTGTCCAATTGGTCTTCCGTGAACACATTGGCGTGCCAAGTGGGGATTGCTGTTTGGTTCCGTCAAGGGAAGTAGTAATCGAATTTAAATGTCCCAACGTTTGAGGGCATTGGTTCGAGCTAGGCTCTTCTAGAACGCAAAACTGTCGGAGTTCTAAATCACGAACGTTTTGTAGGTTGTTCGATCGGTAAGGGTTAGTTATAGGACGTTCCATAACTAATTTACACAAGGAAGAGTTGGTGTCCGAGGCGTCCTTGGTAGCTATAACTAGCTTATTGGAAAAAAAGAGTTCATCTAATTTCGAGGATCGGGTCAAAGATGGAAAAACCCGCGCTTAAGGCTGAGCTAAGTTTAATTGATTTTTCTTCAGATTATTTCATTGTTATTTTTATTTCGTCTTTTACTTTTTACGTTTTTATTTTCTGTGTTTATTTCAGGTTTCATATTTTATTCCCCCCAACTTTGCGGGCACGACAACTGCCCAGACATAAATCTGGTCGAGATAGAAACAATTATCAGTAAACCCAGTCTCTGTGGGATCGACCCTACTCCCTATACTACTTAAATTTGCAATTCAGGTGTAGGTTTATATTGGTGGAATCGACAGCCATCATTTTGGAGCCGTTGCCGGGGACTGGCAACACTTATAATTATTTAAAACGTCTTCATGACCAGATATTCATCCGGAGATCTCGAATACGACCCAGAGATCGAGAAATCAGCGCGAGCACGATAAAAAGAGACGAAAGCTCTTAAACGTGCAAGTAAAACAGAAGTTGAGCTAGGACAAGGGATCCTAGAATCCGACGTTGAAAAATTGGGCGAAGCAATTCGTGCAGAGGCAATTCGACGTGGGAAACAAGTCGAAGTGGTTGAACCTGAGACCGAACCACTTTTTGAAACAAAAGAAATAAAAGGCAACCTCGGTGAACCAGAAAGGATGGCAAACCGAACCATTCGTCAATTAGCCGCTGCTCCCAACGAGCAAACACCGTTATGCATCAACTATCCAACCGAAGGAACCTCTTTCGAGTTGAAATCAGGCTTGATTCACCTTTTGCCCACTTTTCGAGGCTTGAAGAACGAAAATCCACACACTCACTTGAGAGAATTCCACATGGTCTGCTCAAGCATGAAGCCTCAGGGAGTAACCGAAGATGAAATCAAACTTCGGGTCTTTCCTTTTTCTTTAGTTGATATAGCAAAAGAATGGTTATTTTACTTACCCCCCGGTTCTATCACAACGTGGGATGACTTATCTCGTGTATTTCTTGACAGATTCTTTCCAGCATCGCGAGCAGCTGAACTTCGGAGAGACATAGTGGGAATTCGCCAAATGGAGAGTGAGTCGCTCTACGACTATTGGGAGCGATACAAAAAACTATGTGTAAGTTGTCCTCAACACGGGTTGACCGAACAATCACTTCTTCAATATTTCTACGAGGGTTTGCTCCCTATGGAAATGAAGATGATCGATGCTGTTAGTGGAGGGGCGCTTGTCAATATGACTCCTCAAAGGGCAAGAGAACTGATATCCACCATGGCGGCAAATTTTCAACAGTATCGGCCGAATTCAGAACCCACAAGACGGGTTAATGGGGTAAACGTTTCATCCTTAGAAGATAAATTGGATAAGCTTACTAATGTTGTTCAATCTTTGCTTACAGAAAAGAAGAATCTGACCCAACTGTGTGGAATTTGTACTACGTCTGAACATCCGACAAATTCGTGCCCAATCCTTAATGACAATTCAATGGTACATGTTGATGCTGTCGGAGGTTTTTCGGGACCTCTACAAAGACGCTATGATCCTTTCTTCAACACCTACAATCCCAGGTGGAAGGATCATCCCAACTTGAATTATAGAATTAATCCCCGACATAATCCATCATACCAACCGAGACCTCTGCAACCACCACAATAACAACCCAAGCCGAGCACATCTCTAGAAGCTGTTGTGGAAAGACTTGCCACCGATGCTACAAAATATCAACAGAAGACAGATGCATCAATACAAGAGTTAACTGATCAAGTTAGTAAACTCTCGATGGCAGTTAATCGTTTGGAGTCCCAAGGTAAGCTGCCGTCCCAAACTGAGCATAATCCTCGACACAATGTAAGTGATATGGCGTTAAGGAGTGGGAAGGTTTTGGAGCCCGTACCTGGCATAAGTCGTGCCCACGACACTGGTCGAGATGAGAAGAAACTTGACAAAAAGACTCCTGTGGAGTCAATACCACAAAAATCATTTGCAGTACCACCTCCGTTTCCTGGAAGACTAGTCCAATGCAAGAAGGAGCGAGAAGAGAAGGAGATCCTCGACACCTTTCGAAAGGTAGAAATCAACATACCTCTTATTGATGCGATTAAACAAATTCCACGGTATGCAAAATTTTTAAAAGAATTATGCACAAGTAAGAGGAAGCTCTTGGGCAATGAAAAGGTGAGTGTCGGAGAAAATGTCTCCGCTGTTTTACAAAGGAAAATGCCACCTAAATGTAAGGACCAATGTATGTTTTCCATATCTTGCAAAATAGGTAGTGTCAGTATTAAAAAAGCCATGTGTGAATTAGGCGCATCAATTAATGTTATGCCTTTGTCAGTTTATAAACTACTTAATGCGGGTCCTTTAAAAGAAACAGGTGTAATTGTTCAGCTTGCAGATAGATCCATAGTGCATCCGAAAGGAGTGCTGGAGGACGTTCTTGTTAAGGTAAACGAGCTGATATTTCCTGCAGACTTCTACATTATCGACATGGAGGATGACAACTCGGCCAATTCGTCTGAGATACTTCTTGGGAGACCATTCTTGAGTACCGCGCGAACGAAAATTGATGTTTGGAGTGGAACATCACCATGGAATTTGATGGTGAAATGGTTAGGTTTAATGTTTATGAGGATATGAGGCATCCCAATGATGAGTTACAAACTGTGCCTTGCAGGAATGTTGATCTTGATGTTAAGCAAGAGGAATTATCAATAATCCAAAAACCAATACGTGAAGTTGTCATGAAAGCCTCGAAATTAGAGCTGAAATCATTTCTAGAACGTACAAGTATTCCGACAAAGAAAAATGCAAACTTGAATGAAGAAGCTCAAAGACTCCTCAATCCACTAATGATAGAGGAACCTGGGAAGGGCTTCAAGGATAGTGGAAAAAGGTCGAAACCTTTCTGCAAGGACATCCAAGTGCACAAGATGGAGAACTTAATTCTCAATAAGCCAAACGGATAACATTTAAGGTCGTCGAGCTAACGACGTTAAACAAAAACGCTTTTTGAGAGGCAACCCAAATTTCTTTTCATTTATTTAATTTTAAGTTTTAGTAAGATTTAGGGTGTAAATAAATAAATTTTTATTTAATTCAATTGATTTGATGTTTTCAGGAACATAATGGAGATCATGAATTTTTTTTGAAAGTCGGATAATAGTGATGGCGCGGGCACGACATGCTAATTTGGTGACAAATATTTACCTAAAAAAAAACCCAACTACTTAACCTTCATAAAACACCAAAACCCAAACCCAATACCCATCCATTCAACCCATCCACACTTACCCAAAAACACCCTCAAAACAAACCCTCTCCCCCACAACCAACCCACGCTGCCGTCACCATCTCCGTCACCGTCGCAGCACCCATCGTCGTTGCCATCGCACTACCATCACTGACACCACTGCACTACCGTCGCCGTCTTCCCCCCTCTTTGCTATAAGGTTAAGGTGTGGCAATGGGTATATGCATGTCTAGGATTGGATCTAGAGAGAGCTTGGTACTTAAGCGGTCTTAATGACTCACCTCCTCTTCTCTGGATTCCTACCTGGTGCATAGTATCTATTCACTTTAGCCAACGAGGACTTGATAACGGGCCAATGTGATCCTCAGTAGGTGGTTCGACGGATGGAGGGACTCAGAGGTGGCCAACTAGCAAGACGATTAGACATGTTGTTCTCAATATCTAAATTGCCGGCACCCCTACTTCGTGTTATTTTGTTCCTCTAGGTATACGGACTACTCACGGAAATATGGTTTTTTTGCCAAACGTCCACACGTCAATACTAGAGAACAAGAGGAGAGGCACGTTTAAGCCGAATCGAAGTGAGACTTGGAACGATGGAAAATCAAGTCTCCACAATCCTTGATATCCTGCAAAGCCGTTACCCCCAACATCGACAAAATCATTGAAGACACACATGGGGAGTACTCTGAACTTTTCATTTTGTTTATTTGAGCTGCTGATTTTTTTTCTTATCTATAATATGACACATGCTTGAGGACAAGCTTAGAATAAGTAGGGGGGATGAATATATATGAATATAGTAAGTATGCATGGATGGTTGATTGGTTCTTGCTGCATGTTTTCTCTTTTGCATATGTTCAATCTTGCATTGAATTCATTCAACAGTTTATTTTGACATTGAGCCTTTAATCTCATACTTAGTCAACTTGGACAATTGGGCAAATTTTTTTTTTTGAATTTAAATGCTCAAGTATATAGATTAATCAACACTTGTATTTTAAGGTTGATATATGTAGCTAGATCTTCATGAATTGATTGTTTGAAAAAATATATTTGCTTGTGCATGAATAAATGAAAAAAAAAGGTGAAAAATGAAAAAATAATAATTAAATAAATAAAGGCTCAAGTTATGAGTGAAAGTTTCAAAAACGTGATCGGATTGAGTAACCGGGGTGAGGTGCTTGGGTTGTCATCTCATCTCGCGTAAAAAGGTTCGAGTGACAAGTTGATAACTTAATAACATTCCGCTAACAGAGCCCAATAATAAAGATTGTTTGAACTGAGTAACCGGGTTAGGGTGCTTGGGTTGTCATCCTAGTTCGCGTAAAAGGGTTTGACCATGTCTAGAATTTTCCTAAAGCTTAGTTAATTAATAATGCCTTGCAATTTATTGGATTCAAACTCAATTTAATGAAATTATCTAGTTCGCATATTTCAAATTTTATGACACTTGTCTTGTTGATTAAACTATATGTTCTGAGCATTTATTTAATTATTTTTGCTTATGTTGTTTACATTGAGTATGGATGCAGAAAAGAGGCTCGATTTTTAATAAATTGTAGAATTAATTCTAATGTTTGAAAGAATAACATGCTTGAGGGCAAGCATGAGCTAAGTAGGGGGGATTTGATAACATGATTATTTTGCATGATTTCTTGTATGTAATTCGGTTTATTTCTGAATTAATCCCTGCTAAATTTGTATTTTTATGATTTAAATCTTGTCAGGGATGTAATTGATCAAAAGCAAGCTAAAAAGGGCCAAATTGAAAGAAAATCATGGAAATGGGGCCAAATAAAAAAGATGGAGGAACCTAAGGACACATCAAGCAATTTGACTTTGTAAAAAGCCAAATATGGAAAATCCTATTTTTAGTTTATTTTATTTTTAATTATTTTTATTTTTAATTATTTAAGATTTTATATTAAATTAATTAAGTCTATTTTTAGTAAAATCCATGTATATAAATAGGGGTTATTTGTATTTGGAAAATCATCAATCAAGTATTTCTTTTCCTATTCCTATTTGAAGTTCTATTTCTCTCTTTTCCTATTTCAATTTAGAATAGGATTTCTTTTTTTTTTTCCCTTCAAGTTAACGTCAATTAATCTGCCCATTTCAATTCCTTTTGTTTCTTTTCCAAAATTGGTGCAATTGCCTTCCAAGTCCCCTTTCCTTTCCCAAATTCCATCATCTTTTACACAAAGCCAAACCATATTCCACAACCTTCAAGCATGATTAAAGTCATGCCACACTAAACCCCTTTCAGCTTTAAGCCGGTGTTAATCCCGTCAAAAGACCCGTGAGTTACGAACCAGAGCCATTTAACCCCTATTTTCCAATATTTATTATTTCTCCAGATTAAGAGTATGACTTCGTCAACTCACAAAGTCAAGTCAACGCTAAGTCAAAAAAGACGTCGTTTGAGTTGGTGTGGCTAGACGTACAGTTGGAATTCCGAAAGGATCGATTGTCCAATTGGTCTTCCGTGAACACATTGGCGTGCCAAGTGGGGATTGCTATTTGGTTACGTCAAGGGAAGTAGTAAGCGGAATTAAATGTCCCAACGTTTGAGGGCATTGGTTCGAGCTAGGCTCTTCTAGAACGCAAAGCTGCCGGAGTTCTAAATCACGAACGTTTCGTAGGTTGTTCGATCGGTAAGGGTTAGTTATAGGACGTTCCATAACTAATTTACACAAGGAAGAGTTGGTGTCCGAGGCGTCCTTGGTAGCTATAACTAGCTTATTGGAAAAGAGGAGTTCATCTAATTTCGAGGATCGGGTCAAAGACGAAAAAACCCGCGCTTAAGGCTGAGCTAAGTTTAATTGATTTTTCTTTAGATTATTTCATTGTTATTTTTATTTCGTCTTTTACTTTTTACGTTTTTATTTTCTGTGTTTATTTCAGGTTCCATATTTTATTCCCCCCCAACTTCGCGGGCACAAAAACTGCCCAGACATAAATCTGGTCGAGACAGAAACAATTATCAGTAAACCCAGTCTCTGTGGGATCGACCCTACTCCCTATACTGCTTAAATTTGCAATTCAGGTGTAGGTTTATATTGGTGGAATCAACAGCCATCACTCAGATTCCAGGTATATATCATCTCGAACACATTCACCATAATTAAATTTCATAGGTACATAAATAAACCAATTCAAATACATTTATTTGTATATAGACTTACCTCGGATTCGGATAAACAGACGGATTCGACTATTCGATCACTTTCGACTTTCCGCGGTCTAAATCCGTTTTCTTCGGTTCTTGATCTATACATATTCAAATTTAACTCTTTTATTCACCAATTCATTCAATTCAATCCAAGAACACACATTTAGGGCAATTTACAAATTAGCCCTCATATTTTCACATTTTGACATTTTAGTCCTTATTTCACAAAGTCACAAAATACACATAATTCAATACAACCCATGCTTAGCCGAATTCTCTATAGGTCCCTATAAGTCCATATATTTCATTTATTTCAAAATTTAGTCCTTCAAAATATTATTTTCTCAATTTAGTCCAAATTACTCAAATTCATCAAAAATCCAAAGACAAACTATGTTAATCTATCACATATCTTTCATATTTCATCTTCAAATATCACAAAAATCATGAATTCATCAATGGCACATTTCAAAATCATCATCAATTCACAAAATTAAGACATGGGTTTTGAAGTATTCGAAGCAACGATTACAAAAACGTAGAAATTATCAAAAAATCGAGTCAAAAACATACATTAATTTTGTTTAGTAATGGCCGAACATTCAAAAGCTTCAAACTCTTTCTTTTTCTTTCAAGAATCGGTGGAAAAAGATGAATATGGTGGCTTATTTTAGCCTTTTGTTTTATTATAATTTCTTTAATAATAAATTTCCAATTTTAACCTTTTAATTAAAACATATAATACATGTATAATTCATACCCTTTACCGTCCACTAACCTTATCAATGGTCCATTTACAACATATGGACCTCACATTCAAGAAGACACATCAATTAGGCACTTAATCAAATAGAAAGCTACTTTTACATTTTATGCGATTTAGTCCTTTTTCTCAAATTAAGCACACAAACAACAAAATTAATTCACGAAACCTTAAAACATGCTTAATCATATACTGCAGGCACAGAAAATAAGATTAAAATATTTTTCTGACTCGGATTTGTGGTTCCAAAACCACTATTTCGACTATGGTCTAAATTGGACTGTTACAAAACCTATGATGAATTCTACTATTTGATTTCTATTTTACGCAATAAATACTTGATTCTTGTTCTCAATTATGTGTGCTTATTTTTTTTAATATTTTTGAGATATTAATTCATGTTTAATGTGCTTAATTCAGTGGAAGAAAAGTCATTATTTAAGAGTAGGTCTAGCATAATTGAGTGGAGTTGCATGCAGTCCTAGAAATAGGACAACATAAATCTACCAGATTAGAGTCAAATCTAATAAGGAAATTTATAGATCGAGTTAATGTGACGATAAGGGTTTTAATTAGAAAGAGATTTCAATTACTCAACCTAGAGTCAGTTGTTTTTACTCTCGAAATTAGAGATATTAGCATAATTTAGAGATTTCTACGGATCAAGATACCAAGTGAATAAATCGTTTAATTTAGATTCATAATAATAGATGAAGTCTAGGTGGATTCTTTCCTGGGTATTGTCTCTCTCATTGGTTATAATTCGATTATTTTCCTGATTCATTCTCTGTTGAGTTCTTAGTTAAATTAGTTTAGTAATTTTAGTTTAAAACCCATCACTCCAAATTATCGGCTAAATAATAAAAAAATAGTAATTACTAATACTTTTAGTCCTCGTGGATACGATATCTCTACTCACCATAGCTATACTATTTATCGATAGGTACACTTACCTTTGTCGTATTTTTAGTTAGTCACGTGAGACACATCAATGTTCCCTGATCGTGCCTTCCACTTGATCTTGACACTCACAGAAAATCCTATCCGTTTCGGCTACGTGCTCTTTTGTAAGCCCGTCCAACTCAGCTCGCAGAGCCTCTTTACTTTCCTTTTCAGTAGCCACCTCACGCTCTAACCCATCTACTTTAGTATCCACTATGGCCAGACATTCCGTGAGATATTCATTTTGCTTAAGGATGACCTCATTTTCCTCAATCATCTTACGATGCTGCTTGCTAACTCTCGTTGACTATGCCTTAAAATTCGTGAGCTCTCTTTGATGGGCTTCCTCATACCTTAGTCCAACCACATTGGCCTCAGAAAGTAAAAAATGCAGAAAGAAACACATGCTTGAGGCTGGAGGTAGTTGCGCATTGCTTAGCCCAATAGCTTCTAGCATTAAGGCTTGCCATCCGAGGGCTACTATATTAGGGTTATAAAGGTACTCATGCGCGCTCAAGTCCCCACGCCAAGGAAATGAACCTCCATTACCCCTAATTGGTGTTCCTTTAATGACGGGCACAGGAGGAGAAATACGAGCAGCAGGTGAAGGGGTAACATCATCAATGACAATCGGTGAACTAGCGTGGAGAGTAGATGATGGTAAGTTCACCGGTAGAAAACGAGTAATGACCCGATAGTCACGAGAATCAAAAAGCGTATTTTTTGGTCTCCGTTTTCGTAAAACAGATTCGTAAATATTTATTAAAAATATTTACGAAGTTAGTTGTATGGTTAATTAGGTTTTGGTTAGGTGAATTAGCTTGAATTAAGGTTAATTAAGTATAAGGATTGAATGAATAAAGAGTAAAAGTTGAATTATAGATTAAAGAAAAGTAAAGGGACTAAATAAGTAATTAAACCAAATCTTGACAAGTGTATGGTATTTTTAGTGACATGTGTAATATTTATATACATGTATTTATAATAATTATGTATTTACTTATTATATAAGTAAGAATTATATATTATTATATTATTATAATATTATATTAGTAAAAATTAAAGTAAATAAAAGAAATAAAGAAAATAAAGATAGAAAAAGAGACAAAGGGTGGAACGAAAAAGGGAAGGAAGAAAAGAAAGGAAAGGAAAGAAAGAAATAAAGGAAAATTAGGGTTTTAAGGTTTGAAGTTTAATTGGTAAGTCAATTTAGCCATTTTTCTTATAATTTTGATGTTTTTAGAGTCCTAGAACAAAATACTACTTGATTTATGTTGAAATTTTAGAAGTTAGTGGATTTTTAGATGTTGTTCATGTTGAATAAATTGAAGTGTTAGGGGTTAAATTGATAGAATTTTAAGTTAGAAATGAAAAAAAGATTGAGTTGTAGAATAAATCATAAGTTTTGAGCAATAAGGACTAAATTGTAAAATTTTGAAATTAGGGTTTTATGGTGAAATTAGAGAGTTGAAATTAGTCTAAAGTGGAAATTGAATAAGATGTGGAATTAGTTTTGGAAGAAATAGAGTTAGTCTTGATTTAAGGACTAAATTAGAATTTATGCAAAAGTTGAATATAAATTGAAATATTCAATGTGAAATTGTGTGTGTTGATGAATTTAAATTGTTTTAATTTCCGTAGCTAACGTCGTGCCGAAAACATCGGCTAAGAAAGGAAAGGAAAAAGTCGACGAGGAGTGAATCGAAAATTACGGTTTGTATTTCTATAATCCGAGTCTAGTAATTATTATTTGTTATATTTTGATTAAATATTATGGTAAGTAAATGAGGTGAGTAATTATTATTATGACATTGAATTGAAAGTATGTGATTTTTGTGATATTTGAATATTGAATGATTGTGGCATTTGAATAGTGAAATTGAAAACCCTATTAATTGTATCAGGCTGAGTCGGATATAGATGGCATGCCATAGGATTAGAAGAGTTCAGGGATACTTCGACTTCGAGTCGATGAGACACTGGGTGTCACATTATTACTTCGGATTAATTCGATGAGGTACTGGGTACCAATTTACTTCGGTTCAGCCGATGAGACACTGGGTGTCAAATTATTACTTCGAATTATCCGATGAGGCACTGGGTGCCAAACTGGTGTGTTTTTGTTGGATCCGTGTACCCGTCCGAGTCCGAGTCGTGTTAATAGGGGTAAACAAATGAATTGGCAATATGAATGTTATTAAATGATTTTGAATATGAATTGGATTGGGATATTGAATTGAGATATAAAAATGAAATGTATGAACCATGGGTTCATGAAATGGTTATTGATATAGTTCATGAAATGATTATTGATATAGTGAGATGATGATGTGTGAATCAAAGTGGAGAAAAACTATTTGAAATAGTTATTGATGAGAAATGAAAGTTTAGTGCATAAATTGATTTATTGAAAGAATAATGTTTTTGTAAGGTTAAATGTGCATGTTTTATTATTTTACTTTAAGAATTCGGATTATAGAAATACCATTGAGTTTATTCTCAGCGTACGGTTTGTTTTCGTGCGCAGGTTAGGTTAAATTCGAATTATCGATTCAGCATCCAAAGCCGATCCCGAACTCAAAACGTGGTGACGTATGTTTCTTTTTGGTGACGGCATGTACCTAGGATGTTTGTGTTTGTCATTTTGGGAAGTGTTTGTAAATAATATTATAAGATGATATTGGTTGGTTATATATAAACATATGTGTTATGTTAAAGCTATTGCAAACTATGAATGAAGAGGCAAAATTTGGGTTAAATTGGTATGATTTAGAAATTGGTTTGGTTGATGATTATTTGGATTGTTTTGATAATATAAGTAAGGTATCTATGAAGGTTCAATGATTAAGCACTGAGGATTTCTATTTTAACAAGTTTTAGAGGTGTTTAATCGTGTTTTGAAGTGGTTGAACGATTGGCTTTAATCGTGTTTTGAAGTGGTTGAACAATTGGCTTTTGAGTTGCTTGTTGTTTAAGTTTGCAGGGTTGGTAAACTTGATGTTTAAGGTTCATTTTGAGTCCACACGGCCAGACACACGGGCGTGTGACTGGACCGTGTGAGACACACAGCTAGCACACGGGCATGTGTTCCGGTCGTGTGAAAACTGCACTTAATTTTCGAAAAATAAATTGACCACATGGCTTAGCACACGAGCGTGTGACTTGGCCGTATGAGGTAAGTCAGAGAGTTACACGGGGTAGGACACGGCCTGAAGCACGGGCATGTCATAGGGTCACACGGACGTGTCCTTTAGCCACACGGGCGTGTGTGCCCTGCACCTAAGAAAAATTTTGAAATTTTACAAAAAATTCTTAGAGAACTTGAATTTGTCCCGATTTGTTTCTAATACATATTTAAGGTCTCGATGGCCCATAAAAGGGACGATATGATTAATTTATGAAGTGTATGCTAATTGATTTGTATTATATTCGTATTTGATCTGAAAAGTCCGGTAATGCTCTGTAACCCTGTTTCGGCGACGGATAAGGGTTAGAAGGTGTTACAAAACGGTTAGGATTCAAAGCATCAACAACAATCCCAACAGGATCTGCTCTTTTTTTACTACAACGCTCTAGTTGTGCAATATTCCTCTCCTCTTTACTTGCATAGCTAATGCGCACAGCCCCTGAGGTGGTCTTATGCTTCTTGCAAGCACCGTCGACTAAGGAATCGATGTCCATTACCTCGTCAAGTTCACGAGAAATGCTATCAGTCCCACTTGAAGTATCTTTGGACCCTTGATCAATTCCTGCACCAACAATAACCTTGTGATCAGTGGGAGCAATTAATAAATTAATATCTGACCCAACAACCCCATTGTGCGAACTCAGTAAGAGCAAACGGACAAAGCTTCATCTAGAAAAAGTGGTAGAAGAAGTTAAAGGGCTCCGCCATGCGACGTAATAGTATCTGGGTCAATTGATCGAAAGAGTCATGAGGCCAGATAGCCCTCTTAGGCAACGCACCAATTGACTGATCAGCCTCTTGTTTATCACTAGGCCTTCATCTGTTAGGGCTAAAACCCTCTAAACAATATCTAAAGAGATCCCTTATAGTAATGAGAGTCTCTAGAGTTAGCGAGCGACCAATGTGAAGCTTCTGAAACTGGGCAACAACTTCATTCGTAGTAAGGCTTCGTTGAAATGCACACATGTCCTTACTAGGTGAGGACCATCTTATGGGAAATCCAAAGTCTTCGCCAAGTATATTGCGAACTCGGACGTACTTTCCTCAGTTCAGATGAAGGTTAGAATAATAATTTCGAATAATTGTTTGCACTCTCTTACGAGGAGAAAAATAGTAGAACCCTGATGAATCCTCCGAACCATGACCCTTCAATTGATACAAATGTTGGAAGACATCGAGTATAGGTATCTCGCCACGTTGTCTACATTCAAGGAAATACGTTATGGCGAGCCACCAAGAAAAGCCCGAAAGTTGGTTGAGAGCAATGTTGCAGTCATTTAGAAGGCTGCAGAAGAAATGGTGCAACGATAAATGAACCAACCTCCAGTGTGTGCAACGAAAGCAGGAAGCTATCATCGGTGGTCTTACACAGCAGATGTGACCCATTTGGATAGGAAAACTCATACTCCGCATCGACAGGACTCGTTCTAGCTCCTCTCGTTTAGTGGTACATGCGTAAGATTTCTCCGTCACCAGAATTGGAGTCGGTCGACGAACTGGGACAATGCGGTTACCAGCTTCTCTCATCCTCACTATGCTATCGATAAAAGAAGGAAACATAATTTTTAAAAGGAAAAGCAAAGTTTTTGAAAATTACCTTTGTTTTGATTGCAGAAAACGCTAAGAGTGGAGGATTTAGGGTTCAGAAAGATATCATTTTAAAGAAGAAGTCCCCTTCCCGCCTCTTAGACAATTCGTATGACCAAGGGAAACCAATAGCCCATATGCGAATAAACGTAAACGATTCAATATTGAACGATCAGATACGCACACGCGAGAACCGCTCGCGCATGTAGCAGAACAACCATTATGTATCACAGTCTGCAGCGTACCCAGCAAGCTGCATTTAATCCTGATGTGATGGACCTAAGGAGTGCCACTTTATGACACCCCTTAGGCCCACTTGAGGGGGAGTAGATTGTTATACGTCAATAACCCAATACCTGAGTCCTAGAAAGGATCCAAGCCTCCTATCCACGACTCGACCACGAGTAGACAACAAGGCGAACCAGCTCGAAAGGCAAGGTTATAGACCCAGCTCGGGAGAACCTTGCGCGAGCCCGCAGGGCAAGGTCATAGGACTAGCCCGTGGATCCAACTCGCAAGGCAAAGTTACAGACCCAGTCGCAAGAACCTAGGGAAGATCGCAATCTCACTTCGCATACGCCCAAATGACTCACTAAAAGGGTCACGTACTCCGTAGGCTATCCAGACACGTGTCGAGTAAGTACAAAGCCCGCCTAGAGTGCCAGTCCCCTAAGCGGAAATGACCACTTGTTCATAGACACGTGCTCAGCAAACCTGAGGTTTGCAGAGAATGTCAGTAATAAGGACTGAAAATGTCAGTATCGAAGGCAATAGAATCAAGACAAAGTAGTGGGACCTTACTATGAGCTGTAATAATACTTAAAACCGCATGTATAAATACTCTAACATTCCTATCAATAAGACATAAGAAGAATATTACTAATAATAAACAATTGATTTAATTTCCAATCATTCAATATATTACATTTGACAAAATATATATTTTTTTTATTGATTTGTTTTTAAAAAAATAACTTTATTTAATAATCCAAGGACAGGACACAAGTACCAAATTTCACTTTCCTTTTTCAGTCAGAAAATACCTAAATAGCTAAATCCAAGGTGTACGGGCAATACCAAACCGGTAAAACCTGCCCCTTTAATGGCGGTGGAGTATCCTAACTGCCTTACTCAGTAAAACCCCTTCTTTTTTTAAAAAATAAACAAATTGCCAGAATCCGCCACTTGTCCACTTCCATCAATCCTATGGTTAATATTTCTCCACCTGTACGGTCACTTCTCACCCCTTCTTTAGGTAAAATCCAGAGATTTGATTTTCCTATATATAAAAAACCACGAGCTTGTCAGTTCCTCACCGCATTTCGTTTCCCACTTTTGTCTGACTTTCCAAAAAACCCAACTGAAAAACAAAAACAAAAATTCGAAACTAAAGACTCAAATTGAAATCAAAGAGAGAAGCTAAGCTAAAGATTGCGAATTGCTGTTTCGGAAATTTTCAAGCTTATGGTGTCCGTGAACCCCAACCCGGCTCAAGGTTTTTACTTCTTCGATCCGATGAATATGGGTCTTCCTGGTGTTAATTCAGCCCCGCCTGCCAATACGGTGGCGCCGCCGCTTCAGGTTCCACCTCCTCCTGCCACCTCCGGTGCTGGTAATACTACAGTGTATCCGGAGGATCCCAGTAAGAAAATCCGGAAGCCTTACACTATTACCAAGTCTAGAGAGAGCTGGACTGAGCAGGAGCACGAGAAGTTTCTCGAAGCTCTTCAATTGTAAGTAAATTTGTTACTTTTTTTTTTAATTTTAATTTTTTATTTTTCTTGCTGAAGCCTACGGATTTTTTTGTTTGATTAATCTACTTTTTGGTTGGTTTTGAAATTGAATCGAGTGAAGGGGGACACAGTCTATTCTTTTTTTCGGTTTGATTTAATTGTATTATTCGGTAGCTCGGGATTAGGGTTTTAAATTGGAGTTGTTAATTAAAGGTGACTATGTAGTTATAATGCTTACTTGTAACGTTTTAGTGATCATATGGTACATTTTTTGAGTTTAGCTGGGCGTGACCATACCGTAAATAGATCCATGATCGTAATTTATATCCCAGTTTGCACTGCTATTATTCATTTGCAAATGATCTGGTTTTTTCCCTGCAAGAAATGATCTTGTTTGGTTGATAAGTAACTGGAATAGGATACTGATTTAGAGTCTTTAAATCCAAGTGTGGGATTAAGTTAATTAAGTGCATACAATTTAATTAATACTAGCCCCCAAGGTACTTTTACACTGAGCAAGTTTTTTGCTTTACATTTTAGATGCTTACTTTCTATCTCTTGGTGCTGATGTGTTTTTTTTCACATTACACGTTTTAGATTTGATCGTGATTGGAAAAAGATTGAAGCTTTTGTTGGGTCAAAGACAGTGATCCAGGTAATTTAGAAGATGTCTTGATTTCTTTCTGTAACTACTAGGCTATATGTTGTCTTCAACATGTTTCTCTGATTGTTTAATGGATGTGCTTGGCAGATCCGTAGTCATGCACAGAAGTATTTTCTAAAGGTTCAGAAAAATGGGACAAGTGAACATGTACCTCCCCCTCGACCAAAAAGGAAAGCAGCTCATCCATACCCGCAAAAAGCTCCCAAAAGTGGTCAGTATGGCCAACATTTCAGTATCATCTATATCTTTTTTCTGGGTAGTTCTTGATCTTGAATTGACTCTTCGTTATTTTTGCATCTGTATAGCTTCTGTTGTACCCCAAGTTGCTGGACCATATCAATCTTCATCTGCTTTGCATGAACCTGGTTATACATACAGACGAGATTCATCATCAACGCCTGGAAATCCAATTGCCACTGCATCTTTGTCTTCCTGGAGTTACAACTCTGTGCCACCTGTCACTGTGTCTCAAGTGACTAAAGGTTTTTAATTGTTTCTGCACTGTTTTTACCTCCTTATATTTCTTCTCAAATATTAAAAGTATAACATATGGTCATGTATTTTGTAGATGATGCAGTGTTAGCTGGACCAACTATTGTGCATAATTCTTGTTACAGTAGCAGTAGTGAAAGTACTCCCAGAACTTGGTCATTTGGTGAAACAATTGATCGAGGAGATCACTGGAAGCAATCTAGAGGTTAGCATATTATTCCTACTTTGAGCTTGATGATAGCACTATTGGACCATGTTACCATATCACATGTCTAGAGGAAACATGTTTCTTCATTCATGCAATTTCTAAAAAATAATGGCATCTATACTGAAGCTTCATATAGCATTTTTAATCATCTACTATGACTTGCCTCAACTAGGATTTTAATGCCTACTTGTGATTACTGAATTAAGTGCTTGTCATCAAAAGATAAGTCTGATTTGTTTGACATATTCACTTACTTATTTTCCCATCAATTTAAGGTCTGTTTATTGTTAGAAAAAGATTCATGTTTCTCCATTTGCAAGAAAATGATCATCTTGTCTCATATGCTTACATGAAGAATTCTAGCTGCCTTATGATGAAGAAACAACTTATTTGACTCTGGGATTTTTTGGATTGTATTCTTCCCTTCTGCTTTTCTTTTTGCTGTAAACATTGATGATGTTATGACCTACTAGGTTATTCTGATTTCTGTTGCTGCTGTTTTTAGTTTTTCCCATATTTACAGTACTGAAGATAAACATGTTACTTGTGGGCTTTGAATTGCCTAGTTTAAACAGCAAAATGCTTGAATGGGAATTATAATTTGCTTTTTTTGTTGTTGATCGAGCACTGGATTATCAAGAACACGTGATAATAAGTGTCTTCTTGAGTAGTTCCTGTCATCACATCCTTAAGTTTCCTTTGTCCCATTGATGATAAGTGTGCTTTCTATACTGTGCAGTTTTGCCAGATTTTGCTGAGGTGTACAGCTTCATTGGCAGTGTCTTTGATCCTGGTACAAGTGGGCACTTGCAGAAGTTGAAGCAGATGGACCCAATAAATTTGGAAACTGTATGTCATCCAAATGATATTAATAATTTTATTTTATTTCAATTGGGGTGTGTGTATGGAGGAGATTGAAGTGCCATATGTTTACTTAAAATCCTATGGTCAACTCAAGCTGCTTTATTTGCCTCTTTGCAGGTGTTATTGTTAATGAGAAATCTCTCCATCAATTTGACGAGCCCCGATTTTGAGGATCATGTAAATTCTTGTTCCTTGTCTTGAGCATGTTTTTATATCCACTGTTGGTTCATACATACTATATTTTATATTATGATTCAATTTTTGATGTTTGAATCTGAACTGATTACTGTTGTTTCCTATCTTTGTTTTAGTTTCTTATAATGCCATCCTGTGATATTGTTTTAGAGTTTTGCATATCTACTCTGTTCTTCTCCACATTGGAGGTCTATACTTCATTGAATTAATTCCAAAAGAGTTCAAGACTTATCAGAAGTCTGACTTTTACTTTTTTCACTCTTTCCTCTTTCATTTAGTTCATAGTAATTTATCAAAACATCACTTTTTATAGATATATTTTGATCATAAATCACCATCATCCTCTTGAGTGTTATATTTCTTATCCACACTTGTTTGACTTCTCTCTCATTCTGGCTTCACTTTTTGAGCCAAGGATGTAGTCATTACTGCCACCTCTAGCTTAGCCATACTCTGCAAAAGAAAATGGAAACTGGTTATTGCCGAAAGATTAAGCCCAACATCTATCACCTCAATATATAGGTTTCATTCTTTTCTAACTAATAACAAAATCAATGCAGAGAAGGTTGCTTTCAACATATGATGCAGGGTCCGAGGGTATTAAACTCGGTAGTCCATACAATGATGTTCACACTCGGAAATCAGCAAGTGCAGTTCCAACAGCATGATAAGGTACAACCCAGTGTTCCCAAAACAGTGCACTCCCTTTTCTTTTCATCGTTGACTCATTACTCATTCCATGACATGATTGAATGCCACATGTTGCAGATAAAAATGAAATCGAACGCGTTAACTTGCTAATTGCGGTTAGATGTGTATGTATGTGTAACATAGGTATGATGTTTCCAGGACTCGGCAACTTAATAGCATAGCTTGTAAATACACTGACGTCATCTCTTATGTACCGTGTGTATATCATAGAAAAGTCAACCTGTTAGAGGCTACCGTGTGTATAGGGTTTTGAGTGCTGCTTTTCTGAGTTTTGGCTGTATATATTTTTTTTCCAGAATCCCTTCTTGGGGTTTTGATACTGTAATAAAGTTTGAGTTTTGGGTGTCTTTCCTCGGGTACGTCCATCAGTTCAGATAAGCTAAATTGGATCACATATAGCTGAATCCATCATTTTGGGGTATTATGGATTATGGATTTTTAAAGCAGAGCTGCAGGGCTGTTAATATCAAATCTGGGGTTCCAGTGATGGAGAATAATCCTATGTTTTATTTCTTTAGGATCTTTGTGTAATTATTTATTTCTTTAGTTTCCAATCGTTTTATTCAACAAATCGAAAGATGCGAAAAATAATATCCATGGTTTTTAAACTTATAATGATAAAAAATAAATTAATCATTTTTAAATTTGCAATTTCATAAAGATTAACTTTTTTTTTTTTTTTTTGTGGTTGTCAACGGCATTATTATTAATACTAGAACAGTCATAGTTGGTCAAAAGCTCTCTTTTCTAAATGATGTATTGAAAGAGAATGAGAAATAAGATGAAAATTTAAAACATACGATTAGTTTTTTTATTATTAAAAAACTAAGAAATTTGAATATTATGTTTTTTACGTAGCCGTCAATAACTAATAAAATTGTAATTTGATTCCATTAATTATTCATCTAACATAAAAATGTGTTAGATTTGAAAACAATATGAATTCAAAACCTGATGTAAGAGGTAAATTCAAATTCAAAAACCATCTGAAATAGAATCGCTTGTTAGCGGTGGTGAATTCAACTACTCTCTCTGAGCTCTGCAGCAGCAATGAACGACTACGATTACAGCGAGGAAACCAAGGAGAGTGGGCCCTGTTTCATTCAACTACATTTTTTATTTTATCTTAAAAATTACCGCTAACTAAAATTTAACACCAGTTGCAGTCGCGGTTTCCAATCAGGGAAACACCCGCATGTTTAAAAGATTCCTTGTTCGATGCTTAAAACCCAGACGGCCAATATAATTATTAACTCCACTCGAAGCGAAATATGGTAATGGTTTGCTATTATAATCACTTACTGACGCCTGTTGGTGGGGTACGGTTTTCAATTGCCAAGCCTTCCGTTTTGAGAGCCGAGACCAA
Source organism: Gossypium sturtianum (assembly GCA_025698515.1). Lineage (NCBI taxonomy): Eukaryota > Viridiplantae > Streptophyta > Magnoliopsida > Malvales > Malvaceae > Gossypium > Gossypium sturtianum. Next base: position 33,411,839 of record CM046950.1, read on the forward strand.
CAACCCCATGGCTTCTGATCTCTCCTCTGACCGCTCCGTCTTCCGCGGCGTCTCCTCCTCTTCTCCTATCCGCCGCCGTGATCTAGTCTTCATCGTCAATCCTCGAGGTTCTTATTCTTTTCTTCCCTTTTACTCTGAAAAATGTCTTTGCCTCCCGGATTTATTACGCTTGTTTTAACAAGGGGATTTGGAGGAGCAGGTGCTAATGGGAGAACCGGTAAAGAGTGGAAGAAACTGCTTCCTTATCTGCAATCTCGCCTCGGCAGTGATTGTAATGTGAGTGTTCTTTTTTCCTTTCTTTTTTCTCGATTAATCATTGCTCAATTAATAAGAAAATCTCTTGCATTTGTCTCAGATATGTGAATCTTTGACTTCGGGTCCTTCTCATGCAATTGACATTACTAGGGAGGTAAGAATTAAGGGCTTCGTTTACATTTTATTTTATTTTTCCCAATTTAGACAATGAAATTGAATTTGGTCTAAGATGCCTATGGAAAACTTGAAGTTACGAATGACTATATATACTTGTAAGTTATAAGTGGGTAATGGTTTGCAGGCAATAAGGGAGGGTGCTGATGCCGTCATTGCAGTCGGAGGTGATGGAACGCTTCATGAGGTGCAGAATTTTCTTTCTTATTTTCATTTACAGTATATAATCAAATACTGTTCTGAATTTGGAAGAGCAGATGATAAATTGAACTGTGATAAGCAGGTTGTTAATGGGTTCTTTTGGGATGGGAAACCTGTTGCTAATTGGAATACAGAGGCAGTTCATTCAACCGCTCTTGGTGTAAGAATTCCCATCAAGCTCTTTCTTTTCTTCCCCTCTTTCATTTTGTAAGTATTGTCGTTAGTCTCTGACTGAATGATAGACTTGGATTTATATATACTTCTTACTCATTTGTCTTTGCTTGCACTATAGTAGAATTGTTCGATTTCCCCCCCTAGGAATATATAACAAGGTTGGCCCTTCTTGCAGCTCATTCCCTTGGGGACGGGGTCAGATTTTGCCCGAACATTGGGCTGGTTAGTTTGTGCTAATCCAGTCTAGATTCATTTGTTATAAGATTTTATGATATTATTGCTTTCTCTCAAGTGTTTATTGTTATGCTTTTCCCAGGAAAAATGATCCCCGTGAAGCCATAGACCGGATTGCTAGAGGTATTTTATTCCCTTTCCGGTTCCTTGCCTCCCTTGTTACTTTTAGTAAATACAAGATGTAGATCCTTTTGATTCTAGGATTTGCTGATGCTGCTGTATTCTAGGGGTGAGATCACGAATTGATGTCGGTGTCATTAGCAGAGAAGGGGAAGGATCTCATTATTTCATAAATGTTGCTGATATTCATCTGTAAGGTTTACTTGGCCATTTTTAGAATTAAGTCTTGATAAAACATAAGCTCATTTCACAAGCCTCACTGCAGTGTCTTTTGTGGAAATTTACAGGAGTGCTAAGGCAGGTTATTATGCTTCAAGATACAAGAAATTTGGAAACTTGTGCTATGTTATTGGCGCTTTACAAGCCTTTATTGGCCACCATAATCAGGACCTTAGAATCAAGGTATGCATTTTTAGGGTTTAGCAGTGTATTCCATTTCTAAAAGTTATTTTATTGACCAGTACATTAGCCTATGCTTTAGCCCTAGTCATGCTTATTTTCACATGACGGTGTTTAGACTTTTGACCATGAAAGTAATTTTACATGCAGGTGAATGAGGGTGAGTGGCAAACATTGTCTCAAGTGACAGCCCTCTGTGTTGGAAATGCAAAGTACTTTGGTGGTGGCATGAAAATTACACCAAATGCTGATCCTCACAGTGGAAGTTTTGAGGTGGAATAGGTTTTCTATTCATCTCACTACATGATTACTAGTATTTGTTAATTCTGAAGTGCGCTGATGGTTTGTTTAAGTTTTGCACTTCACTTTGCAGGTTGTCATTCTTCAGGACTTCAAGTGGTATGACTTCATTCTAAAACTGCACAAGCTCTACAACGGCACACATCTGTCACTGAATAATGTGACCTCAAGAAAGTAAGCACCATCTCTTTTTGGTCTTGCAGCATTGTTTTGGTATCCTTTCTGCTTGCCCTCTCCCTTTTGTAGGTTTTCTTGTCTTCTTTAATGATTTAGGTGGCTTCTTTTTCAAAGGGGCAAAAATTGCTCATAACCCTAAACTCTTAAAACACACCATTTCTTCTTATATGGTTTTCCACTGTCATGAAAATTTTAAAAACTATTATCCATCCAAAAACCTTGTTGTCCTTGAATCTTTGCGAGGTGTTTAAAGCTTCTTGTGGTTATTGATTATGTTTTATTTCTGTGAATTATCGTGTTACCAAAAGCAGAATTTGTATGCCATCTGTTGCATTTTACCTGGAGCATGATGTCATTTAGTTTTCTTATCCATGGTATCTCAATATATGCATGCTTACAACTGAAGCTGTTTTCTATTGTTGCAGTGTATATACGATCGAAGTAGATGAGATTTCAGGGAGTGGAAACATTTTCATTCAGTCTGATGGGGAACATCTAGGATTTCTTCCTAGGAAGTTGTCTATTCTACCTGGTGCTATCGAGATGATATGCTAACGTGAACCCTGGAAGAAATTGATCCTATACAACCGGTGTATCAGTTTACTCCAAAACTGTGCATCTCCATGGATAGAGTCCAGTAAGACAAGCAATTGACGTCATCAAACTTAGAAGTAGGAAGATATGGGACAGAACACAGATAGACAGTGATGGAGATGAGTCATTAGTGTTACCCCTTATTTAATATTTTAGTTACTTGTGCTTATGTTGAGTAAATTTTGTAGCAAGCACCATCTCTCACCAATGCTGAGGACTTATTTTTCATTTATGCTGTGTGATTGGTTGTTTTCTTGCCAATGCCTTGCAATAAATTGCAGCAGGGAGTCAGTAATTGAAAGTAATTTTGCAGGAGACTTTGGTAGATGGATTCTGGGAGAAATGAATAGCCGGCCACAAACACCGTTGCCAGCCCGTGGAGTTAAAGCATAGATATGGAAACCAAGCGACCAAGCTTGTTCTTATTTAAAAGGAACAGAACAAGCTTTGTGTAATTTGATAATGGTTTTTTGTAAATGTTGTCATCCATGGAATTGCAGATCTTTATGAAATCTTACGGAGCTCCCCTCTCACTGCCTTTAAGAGGGAAAAAAACAGCTGAAGAACCACTTAAACTATCCTCATGCTCATCAGATTGGGATGAGTTTAAATACGAATGGGTATTATATTAATGAATCACGAGCAATGAGATAATCACCATTTATGCCTTATTTAAGGGGATTTTGTTTTTATTTTATTTTTTTCAATAGATTATAATTGGAGAAGAGATTGAAACAAATAAAGTTAATTTTCAAAAGTCTTAATTTGATTTACTTACTTTAATTAAAAGAGAGACTGATATTGAATAAGTTAGATCAAGCAAGGACTTCTTTTTAGCCCCTTAATGTGGTCATGTTTCTTTACATAAATGATTCATTTTTCTTAAAAGTTGATATCAATTTCATTCAAAATCGAAAACTTTAATTATATTTTATCAAGAGTTGTGATTGTTTAATGCATGATATGCATGATATTGGGAGAATTCTTATTCCGTTCATGTTGGAACTTGTATAACTAGACTTTTATATTAGTATTGTATACTCCAGTCATGTTTTGTACAGTGAATTACTCTTTATACAGACAACTTTGGTATCGAGTAAACCAATTGGTTTCCATTTTTATACTAATATTTGACAAGGAACAAGCTAATTTGGTAGGGTTGTTAAAGCAACACTAATATCAAGCAACTTCACACTAATATCAGTCTTAACAACACCCTAACCAATCTGTGAAGAGTTTTTGTTTATGCAGTAGTAGTTTGGTGTAAGGATCTATAATTAGGGTAAGTTTTCTTTTTGGTTTTGTCTTAACTTTATATTGCTGGGTGCCTTTTGTGTTAGACTTCCTTCATATTAATCAGATCTGGCTCTAGTTTATCTGTTCTCCATTTTGGATGTTAAAGATAGTGTTTAAAGATGTGATTCGTTTAAATTTTTCTTTTTAGTGATTCGACTGTTTCTCTGTGCCTAGCTTGGACTAATAATGTTCAAGAAGGAGCCGTGTAGAATTAGAACCGAGGTAAGGGTGTTTAACCAGAGATGAAATTAATGCAATTAAGGAGGTACCGGTTACTTTACCTTGATTGCTGTCCTTGATTTATTTTCTATGTATTTGCCTTGATTTCAGAGTGAATAAATGGTCTCCACTGCTTTCAATCATTTGTTCAAGTCCAGAAAATCAGCTTATTCAATGGCTTATGAGAGGGATGGTGGGTCGTGGGGTTAATGGTTTTCTATTATTACGGAGATGGTGAATTTAAAAGCTTTTCTGGGTGTTTGTGTTTGTAATAATCCATCAAGATGATGGTGATTGAATTTTGTTCTTCGCTTCTTCTGGATTTTGCAGTAAATACTTCAACATGAGCCGTCCTCAGGAACCACATCGCCCGTTCTTCCATTTTGGAAATCCTTTACCAAAGGTTCTCAGTTGTCTCCAAGTCTGCTTTCTTTATTGAACGCATTTGAGGTCAACTTGTCAAAGAGGCTGCAAAAACTTGTGCCAAAAGACAAGGATGACATCCTAAGCTTGTCATGGATGAAACTAGCGACGGAGTCACTCAGATTCACCGTGACATAAACAACCTGATAGCTGATCTGGAAATCCCTTTGATTGATTGGGATGATAAGTGGTTAGATGTGTACCTGGACATAAGTGTGAAGTTGCTTGATATTAGTGTTGCTTTTACCTCCGAGATTACAAGGCTCAACCAAAGCCATCTCTTACTTCAGTTTGTCTTGCATAAGTTGGAATCTCACTCCCCAGAGCGGTTCATGCAGGCCTGTTCCTCGGTTGATAGCTGGAGACAGCATATAGGCACAAAAAATCCTAGACTTGAAACTTGTCACCCAATCCTGCACAATCTTGTGGAATCATTAAACTTGCCCAAGGTTAAGAACTCTGCTAAAGGAAAGGTTTTGGTGCGTGCAATGTATGGAGCTAAGGTGGCTATTGTATATATCTGTAGCGTCTTTGCTGCAGCTTTACCTGGTTCTGCCCCAAATTTGTTAGATTTATCTGTTCTTAGTACACTACCATGGGCATCGGTATATTTCGATGTGCAAACTACAGTGAATTCAGAGGTTAGAAAAATGTTTTCTTGCGGAAAATTTACAGGTCTAAGAGAACTGGATGCCGTTGACGCATGTGTCAAGACATTGTATCCTTTGCTCCAAGATGGGTTCGGTTCTAATGAAGGGGAGTGGTTCCAGAATTCAGTATCGGATTTGAGAAGGACCGCAGAGGAACTATCACAAGGGCTGGATAATCTTTCAAAGGCAGTAGATGGTTATTTCAAAATAGTTTCGACTGGGGGTTATGCTTTGCTTTGTAATCTAAGAACAAGCGTTGGTGTCCCAAATTCAATGCTAGGAAGAAAAGTAGAAGAGCAAGCTGTGAGATGATCATGAATGTATTCAAGTTGAAGCTAATCTTGTCTTATACAGATGGTTTAGGTTGAGACCTTATGTTATCTCAGAAGTAGACATGCATAACCTTTACCTTGTTCGGGTTATGGCGGTACATGTCTTGTGAGTTGTAAGGTGTGTTACAATACTGAGTTAACTTGTTTATACAATTACCATGCCTGCATTATCTCCATTACTGAATCATAATAGTAGGAAACTGGTCTTAACAACCACAGAGAGCTGTTTTGTGATTAATGTGTTTACATGGTGAGTAATAAGAACTCCATCTCTTCTTACATATGCATTTTTTACAGATGATATCTTGAATTGCCATCTGCATAGTCAGTAAAGTCCTTGGTATTTCAAAACTTATTAGATTTGTTGAAAGTTGAAACTGGCAAATGATGTTTGTTAACGATCGGACCCTCATTTTGTTCAATATTGTTTTTCGATGGAGGATTTTGTTTCTCATTTTTGTCAAGAGCTCAAACGCTTAAAAAGACGTCGATTTCATAGAACGGGAACATCTAATCGAGTGCCTGAATAAGTGAACTTTGACTAAACTTATGTCCTATAACATATAGGCATTTGAAGGTGAGCATCCTATCACCAATGTTGGATCTAGATAATGTTGTGGCTATGGCAGGTGAACCGAGAAGATATTTTTCGTGGTTAATCATGACCCGATGCGTAATAGTAATTGCCTAGTTGGTTCTTGTCTTAATGCAACGGGTACATGCCATTTGCCTCGAGTTAAAAGATTCGGAGTCCGAATGACATTCGATCCACTCTTCATAAATGCTGAGAAATTGCATCTTTCGTTTACTAAGCATGTTAGGATTGATGATGGGTTGGGTCATCTATTTAGACCTGAACATTTGCTTAAAAAGTGAGAGTATTTGGACAAAAATATAAGTCTGAAAAATGAGTTTGGACAAAAAAAGATGTTCGTTTTCTAAATGGGCTAAGTCTCAGATAAGATTTTTTGGCCTGGCCTCGACCCGATCTGTTTAATTTTTTTTTCTGATTTCGTTATTATATTGCTACTATGTTATTATTATTGTTTAAATATTATATAGCTCTTGTTCTATTGCTAATTTTGCTATTATTTATATTAGTGTTGTTAAGTACAGAGACTTTTGTTTAAATATATTTTTAATTTGTGAAAATTTTAGTATATTTGATATATTATATTTTTAAAATTTATTTTTATATAAAAAAATTAATACGGACTAACTAAATCAAGTTTGGATTTAGTATTTTTTATTTGAATCGGATTTAGATAAAATTTTAAATCCAGAAAATTAACTTAAAATTTGACATAAGTTGTGCTGGTTTGCAAGAGTTGAACAAACTATGATTCTGATGAGCTTGATAATAGTTTTGACTTTGAAATTGGATCTTAATTAGAAATCAGGGTAATCTCCAAATGTTTGTAAGATCAGAATTCAACAGTACATTGGCGGTTGTGGGAATCAATTAGCTTCACATGCCTGCAATTGTTAGTGGCGCCGCCATCACGTGTCCATCTACCGGATTAAACGGTGGGACTGGACCCAGTGCAATAGTTGTCTTCGAATTATATCAATTTTATTTATTTATTTTGTTATCAATTTATAGATTAAAATGAAAATGATAAATTAAGAAATAAGTATAAGATTAAAATGTGGAGAATGGGCCTGCAGCTGCAAATGGAAACTATTTTCTTCATCTACTTTCTAACATAAATCTCAGCTTCTTCTTGATTGGTTAAGCTTAACCAACAGTACGGACGGGAGAATAACAATAACTTTGACTACATGAAACAGAAAAAGTCATCCTTTTTTCCAGAAACGACTTCCAACAGGCAATTTCTTTGAACTGTAAACCCTTTTTCCCTGGAAAAAGCCATCAGGATAGAAAAATTTTATAAAAGAAAAGAACAAAACAAGTGGGAATCTTCACGGAACTCTCAAGCGTTTCTAGTTCAAAAGGTTCACACTCATCTTCCAATATATATATAAAGAAAGAGTTCATACCTACCCACGCGCTCTCCCAAATTGTAACCCTCATTTCTTCACTTTTTCCTCCCTCTGAATTTCAGCTGTTATTAACACTACACCAGAAAAATCTTTCTTTTAATTCGGGTTCTGAGTTGGGTTCGGGTTATATCCAGGAAACATGTCAATGGGGTCAGGGGATCAAAGCATCAAAGGTATACCAACTCATGGTGGACGCTATGTTCAGTACAACGTTTATGGTAACCTCTTCGAAGTTCCCTCAAAATATGTTCCTCCTCTTCGCCCCATCGGCCGTGGTGCTTATGGTATTGTCTGGTAAGGTTTTTTCCGCTTTGTACTCCCTTTATTTTTTTTTTCGAATTTTGTTTCCCTTAAAACTCCCCGTTTTGATTGATTTCCAGTTTTGGTTTGTCCCAATCTCGATGCTCTACATGACAGTTTTTTAGTTTCTTTTTTATGGGATTTTAGTAAATATTAAGGCTTGTATTTGTAGATTGATAATTTTTTTTTCCTTTTTCATGGTGAATTTTGATGATTGACAGGATTGAGAGTGACACTTTTAGTGTGGCTCTCATTTAGCATATCTTTAGCTGAATTTTGCAGTGTGATTGCTTTTAAAGGAAATTAAGGTTGCCAATTTTAGGGTCTAATTGAAGTGAATGGCTCCAGGCCGAACTTCCTGGTTGAGGATATTGAACGAAAGTGACCATTCTGTTTTTTAGGCTCACCGGTGTATTATTATGTTATTCATAATGTGAAGCTGAGATATGATTTGCTCCCCCATTTCTGTTAGTGCTGCTGTGAATTCAGAGACACAGGAGGAGGTTGCTATCAAGAAAATCGGTAATGCATTTGACAACCGGATCGATGCCAAAAGGACATTGCGAGAGATCAAGCTTCTTCGTCACATGGATCACGAGAATGTAAGTTCCTGCTAGCTCGATACTCTGCATTTTCACCTCTTTGATGGATGTTTCGATAATGTTGTTTAGATCAATAGACCCCCTAGTTGTTAGGCTCCTTGCATGCTTCAGGGGTACGGTTGCTGTTGCCATCTAAACGATTAGCAGAAATGAAACAGGTCCTTTCTTCCCATCAAGTAAGCCTTTGACCATCCTTAAAAAAGGAGACAAAAACAATACCCACATTTGTTGTCCTAATTTTGTCTAATTATAGGAATTTGGCTAACCTTTAAGTTTATTTGAGTTCCTTGGGAAAGATCATCTTTGTACCCTACTAACTTTTAACCATTAAGCTAGGGCCAATCTTATGATGTCGTGCGTAAACCTTCAATCTAACTAGGAATGCCTACTTCAAATTACTAAGTAGTTAATGCTGATTGTTTGTTTTTCTTCAGGTGGTTGCCATCAAGGACATCATACGGCCTCCACAGTGGGAGAACTTTAATGATGTTTACCTCGTTTATGAACTGATGGACACTGATCTTCATCAAATTATAAGATCCAATCAACCATTGACAGATGATCATTGTCGGGTTGGTATCAAATTCTTCCCCTCATATGAAATATACTGGGATGTTCCTACTGTTCGTTGTCATATTTAGTTAGGAACATGGTATGATTGCTGTTTCTGTGCTGGAACTATTGTTGATTATGCAGTGCTACTCTTGCAGTACTTTCTATATCAGATTCTTCGAGGGCTCAAATATGTACATTCAGCAAATGTTTTGCATCGCGATTTAAAGCCTAGCAATTTATTTCTAAACGCGAATTGTGACCTTAAAATTGGAGACTTTGGGCTTGCAAGAACAACATCTGAAACTGATTTCATGACAGAATATGTTGTTACTCGTTGGTACCGGGCACCGGAGTTGCTTCTGAATTGTTCTGAATACACCGCTGCAATTGATATTTGGTCGGTGGGCTGCATACTTGGCGAAATCATGAGTAGACAACCCCTCTTCCCTGGCAAAGACTACGTGCATCAGTTGAGGCTTATCACAGAGGTACTTATCCAGATTTTTCTCACAGGAAAGTACCTGAAAACCCTTTAGATGTTCTTTAACACCTTACTTGTTCTCGTAGACCTGATGTTATTTGTTATATATTATGGCCCTTGGATGGTGAGACTCTTCTGATGTATTTTGCTTTCTCAGCAAAATTGCATAACCTTGAATTCTAACGAAGAGATCATCCATTGGCTCAGGACTTGCTATTAACCTCATCTATCATCCATCTTTTACCTTAGCTGTTTGTGATTATGTAATCTTGATATTGGTTCTGCATTTGTATGTGATCGTAATGTGCTTGTTCTTTTAATAGTGCTCGTATTTCATGAACAATCGTCTCCTAAAAAATGCTGGCGATATTGTTCCTATCTCCCGAATACTGAACACATAGTTTTTCCTCTTGCCTGCTAAGTTGTAAACAATTCCCTTTCTCCTTGGAACAGCTTATAGGTTCTCCTGATGATTCCAGCCTTGGGTTCCTTCGAAGTGACAATGCACGAAGATATGTTAGACAGCTTCCACAATACCCAAGGCAAAATTTCTCTTCTAGATTTCCTAACATGTCACCTGGTGCTATTGATCTGCTAGAAAAGATGCTCATCTTTGATCCCCATAGGCGCATTACAGGTAAAATTGGTTGCTAATTTCTTTACTGCTACTCCACAGCAATAACATTCTGACAAATATTAGATTCAGACAAGTCTAAACTTTTGTTTTAGCCACAACTTGCTATTCTGTGATCCATCGGTCCGTTCACTTGCTAACTACTATTTATTGTTTTGTTGCAGTGGATGAGGCTCTATGCCACCCTTACTTGGCACCACTTCATGACATCAATGAGGAGCCAGTTTGCCCAAGGCCTTTCAGTTTTGATTTCGAGCAACCATCTTTTACTGAAGAAAACATCAAGGAGCTAATTTATAGGGAATCGGTAAAATTCAATCCAGACCCAATGTATTAAGGCTTATATGTATTGTATTGTATTTGTATATGACTCTGCAAGTGTGTGCCTAGCGGCATTACCGTTTGTGACCCATCATTCCCCTTTGTGGTTAGAAACATTAAGAATAGAATACTCTTAAACTGAATGACAGTTTATTCACCTTCTTTTGCAACATGTGAGATCCATTGACTCCTCCGATGTATCTCCACAGCCATAACATGCATACATGCATGATAATCGGTAAAAGTATATATATATATATATATATATATATATATATGGTCTTCAGTTGCACGACGCTTGAAATTGAAGGGATCATGAATTCATCCATGTCCAAATCATCCTTAGAGTTTTAAGGGTAGATCAAAAGGAAAGATCGATAATTTCAGGTGGGATTAGACAAAATTTTATGACATAGAATGAAGAATAGAATGTCGCCTTCATAGTTTGTGTAAAAGTTTTGTAATTTTTAGAGTTACTTTCAAATCTCTCAAGAACTTTTCCCTCTGCCTTCTCTCTAAGAAAAATGGGTTTCCCTTCGCCTCCGGCGCGGCCAATGCGGGCTGCTCTAACTTATCTTTTTCTATTTCCTTTCGTTCTTTGGCATAATAACCTCGAGAACATCCCCCATCTCCTTTTGGCCTTTGAACGACGAAATGATGGGCGGTCGGTTTCTCGACGTCACCATGGATCTTTCTCACGTTTTCCTTGGAGCTTGTCTCCTTTCTCCAACGGAGGGTCGCCTCGGTCTTGTTTTCTTATCTCTCTCGCTCCGGTAAGGCCCTTTTGCGCTGTTGGAGCGTCGTTGCTGCTTTAACCTCCGATGGCTCGTGCTTGATGGTTCCTGATTTCATCGCACCAGATCTGAGTTGTATGGTGGTTAATGACGTTCTCGGTGGTAGTGGGTCCCTCTCTTTCGAGAGTTTCCACTGGGTCCACGGTGGCGTTAAAGCTTCGTTTTTAGGCATTCCCACAGCATAGCCTCTCCGTTGGTGGGGAGCATACCGGCGGTGGGTACAATAGCCTTGTTCCTGGACTACCTAGCTCTCCTCAATCGTTCACAGCGGTGGCTGGGTGGGTCAGTGAAGGGTAGGATTTGTCCTCTCTTTGAGCCCTTGGGTCTTTTGGTTGTATTTTTCGTGGTTTTCTTTTTCGGCCTGGGCTTGTATGCCCTTCCATTGGAATGAAATTTCACTTTAAAAAAATGGTTATCTTTTAACAACTAAATGAATCCATTTGCGGAAATAATCACAACTGGAGTTGGAGTAATAAAGTTGTTAAATCTTGGTATCAAATTCTAGGGTTCAACCCTCATCCTTTTTTCTCAAATATGTAATTATTAAGCAAAATTTATGAAAAAAACCCAATACTCTAATGGTTGGAATGATAGAGAGTTTTGTTGTACGCTCTGTAACAAAGATTTTAATTTATACCAAAATTTCTAACGTGGAGCACACGAATGATATAGTGGGTTTGACTTATAGGTTTAGATATTCAATTGTATGGCCCATTTGGAGAGACAGGCCGAGTAAGTTAATGTAGAAAGGCAATGTTTGAGCTTTTCATTAGTCCACATTACCTTTAGAGGGCATTTGATTAACTTTCCATGAAATTTAATTAGTTGGAATGTAATTATAATGTTTGGTACGAAAAAATTAGTTTATTTTATTAGAATTCTCTTGGGAATTTTTTCACACATTTAAAAAAAAAAAACAATGCCAAGAGAAACTATTGAAAGTCTTAGAAGTACGTGTAGCCCGCAGTCTAGTTTCCTCCTTCAATTTCAGACTGTTTGTGGTATGTTGGTAGATGGGCATAGAAGGGAGGCGGAGACGAATGTCATCAAAAGCAGAAAAAAAAGATTCCATCCCACAGTAGTACAATCAAGGATAATGTTATCCTATTTTGGACTCATTTTAAGAAATTTGCAAGATGTGACATTATGATATTTGAAAATAATTAGAATAGAATGTAGAAGTAAGATTATGTTATGTAATTTGCTTGTTGATTTGTAGCTTTTAAGCATGTAACACCTTGTTACCCGACCCGATCGTCAAATCTGAGCAACATGATGTTACATTAGTTACTAAAGCAACCATAAATAAATCATGCTTAAGATATGCAATTTATTGATAATAAATCAAACAATTATACAACCATCAAGAAATATAATCATTTTAGGGCTTAATACGAGCTTACAGAAGCTCTAAAATTAAATCAAATTCGAAGGACTCAAATGAAAAGTTTCAAAAAGAAGGGCCAACGTCGTGACATGAAGGAGTTCCTCGTCACGCACGTCACGATGTCACTCACTGTCCAGTCTCGTTGCGATGACGGAGTTCTTCGTAATGACATGATCTGGAGCTCAACCTCATCCCGACGTCCCGATTTTTGACGTCACCATGTGGATCCCTTGTTGCAACTAAGAATGAATGACGTCGCAACGTTATAGGTTGTTTCTGCAAAATAATCTCACCAAAACCTGTAAATTTTAACAACACCAATTCATCATAAAAAATGAGCAAATGAACAGTACTAATTCAATTTAACATGTTCAAATCATGCACCAAACATAAAATTTTCAATTGGTGATTTCAAATACCTAAAACCTACCATTTAATTTATACATTCAAACATATAATAAAATATTTCAACCACCATTATAAATTCCTAGTTTTTTCACCAAAACTTCAACCAATACACTATCAAACATGTTCAAAACTCATCCAAACAACATAATATGTTAAGGCAACCTACTTTCCATTTTCCTTCAATAACATGCATACTATGAACTTAATTCTTCCAACTATCAATACCAATCTACCTATCATAGCACACCACTTCCAAATCACCTACCAAAAAATCATCATACATGCACATGATTCCATCCATTACCAAGATTATATCAACATATATACAACTTACATCAAAACATCAACTCATCTTTCAAACTTAACACTAAAAGGCACAACTAGTTAACAAAATGACATGCTTAGATACATGCCCTTTACAAAACAAAAGAAATTCACCGAGGTTGTTGAGTTCGCGATTCTTGACGGATGCTGAGAGTCGATGATCGATATATCAAAACACCTAACCTGTGCATGGAAAACAAAACCGTACGCTGAGTAAAAATTCAGTGGTATTTCTATAATAAAAAAATAATAAAGCTTAATAAAAAATTTGTAAATGCTTGAAACATCAATCAGTGTTCAATACAATAGAACATGACATGATATAACATTTTCTCACATTCATTATCTCATTCGTATTCAATTTACTAGCATATAAACATAGTCAATTTTGTAACGCCTTTAGAAATTCACAACGATTGATTCCCACGTCTTTCATTTCAATAACTCGATATTACAAACTGGATGAACACAATCAATTATCATTTCAAACCATCTTATGTAGCATTGTACTGTTTTACATTTTAATTTCCTATTAACCTGACTAGGACTTAGACGGATAAATGGATCCAACTAATCACACCAGTTTGGTACCCAGTGTTCATTGGATAAATCTGAAGTATATGAATTGCGCCTTGTGCTCATCGGTATAACCGAAGTAATTTGGCACCCAGTGTCTCATCGACCTGTAGTCGAAGTAACCCTGAACTCTTCCTATCCTATGGGATGCCATCTATATCCGACTTTGCTCGAATCATTAATAAGGTAACAATTTATCAAATTTTCGAATGTAGTTCCATTTATACAACATCATTTCAATCCATCAACCAATCATCATTTCATATATATATATATATAATATCATGAATCAATTCAACTCAAGATTCATTTCACATTTTCATCAAAAACCAATATTTTTCATTCCTTTCATTTTAGTCTTCTACATCTCTAACCAAATCAAAATCGTATCAAATCAACTCAATTTACCAAATTCAGCTCACCTCATAGTCTTACCATGCAAAACAATATAAAAATGCAACAATCGAAGTAGTTCAAATTATAGAAACACAAACCAAGAACTCCGAGCTCTTCGTCGACGACTTTAGCTTTTTCTTTTTTCTTTTGAGGATTCCAGGTCGACATTAGCTACGAATTGACATAAACATATAATATAATCAATAATAAATCAAAATCAGATTCAATTGTCAATTTACACAAATTTCATAGTCAATTTAATCCCTAAAATCGAGACTTACATAACTTTAATTCTAAAACTCATATTTTCAATCCGGTTTCACTATAGTCCATTTAGTACCTCTAATTTCTCAATTCTGCCACAAATTTTGAAATTTGTGCATTTTATTCCCTATAGTACAAAACTATAAATTAACTTCTCCATTTAGTCCTTTTTCACTCATAAGCTTAAAATCTATCAATTTAACAACTAAAACTTCATGAATTCATCAATGACATCATTCTAAAACTTTAATAGTTCCAAAAATAACACATAGGTCAACCAGATTAAGCTCCTAAGATTTCAAAAACGTAAAAGTTTTAAGAAAATGACTAAATTGCACTAGCCAAATTAAGCTCCAAAGATTAAAACTCAAAGGTCGAATGCTCTTTCTTCTTCTACTTCCATTTCAGCATGCAAAAGAAGGATGAGAGAAATGTTTCTATTTCTCTCCACTTTGCTAATTTTATTTCTTTTTTCCTTTATTATTTTATGATTTATATTTAAATTATAAGTTTTATAACATAATCATTTCTTATTTAACCACCACTGTCCACTATCATTAGCATAATGGTAAAATTGCCACTTTAGGCCTTAACCTATTCAAAAAGAAATATATAGTAATTGAATATTTATCAGCTTTACAATTTAGTCTCTAAACCCTAATTAAACTCTAATTCAATAAAAAATTCTATAAAAAATTCAATTCACCTATAATATAACTCCGTAAAAAATTAACAAAATATTTACGGGCACAATTTACGAAAATAAGGTCTCGAAATCAAATTTTCGGCACCACTGACTTTTGGATCATTACAATTCTCCCGTCCTTAAGAAATTTCATCCCCGAAATGAGGATACTAGGATTATATCGTCTCTTCCAGTTCCCAAGTCGCTTCTTCCACACTATGACTACGACATAAGACTTTCACAAGTGGAACGCATTTATTCCTTAGTTATTTAACTTCTCGAGCTAGAATTTCAACTAGTTCCTCCTCAAACGATAAGCTAGGATGAATTTCAATTTCTTCCACTGGAATAACGTGGGATGGATCCGAATGATATCTCCTAAGCATCAGTATATGGAACACATCGTGGATATTTTGTAATTCTGTCGGTAACGCCAGTCGATACGCTACTGGTCTGAACCTTTCGATGATTTTGTATGGTCCAATGAATTTGTGGCTCAACTTTCCTTTTCGACCAAACTGAAAAACTTTCTTTCACGGAGAAACTTTCAAAAATACATTATCTCCTAGAGAATACTTGATGTCTTTTCATTTCAGGTCAGTGTACAATTTTTTCCTATCAAAAGCCGCTTTTAATCTGACCCTGATCAATTTAATCGTATTTTCAATTTTTTGAATCAACTCTTGCCCAATAATCTTTCTTTCACTCAAATTCGACCAGCAAACATCTGTTCTACTCATTCGACCGTATAATGCTTCAAATGGAGTCATCTAAATGCTCAACTGGAAACTGTTATTATACACAAATTCAGCTAATGGTAAATAACGTTCCCAACCTGACTCAAAATTTTACACAAGCTCGCATCATATCTTTTAATATATGAATAGCCCATTCTGATTGGTCATCTGTCTGAGGGTGAAAAGTTGTGTTGAAATTTGATCTCGTACCTAAAGATTCATGCAACTACTTTCAAAATCTTAAAGTAAAGAGAGGATCACGATCAGAGATAATCAACGTAGGTACACTGTGCAATCTGACTATCTCTTCAATGTAAACCTTAGCTAGCTTCGGAAGTGACCAGTCGGTTCTAACTACTAAAAAATGGGTTGGCTTCATTAATCGATCAACCATCACCCAAATATCATTTCTTTTGCTCGGAGACAACGGTAACCCAATCACAAAATCCATTGTAATAAGCTCTCAATTCTATTCAGGAATCGAGATAGGATAAAGCAATCCAATTGGAACCTGATGTTCTGCCTTTATGCGCTGACAAGTCATACATTTGGCAAAAAATTTGACTATCTCTCTTTTCTTGTCGGGCCACCAATACATTTCCCGTAAGTCACGATCCATTTTCGTTCCGCCAGGATGCATAGGAAAGGGACTATCGTGAGCTTCGCGAAGTATTAACTCCTTTAAATTGGAAACATCTGGAACACAGATTCAGTTATAAAATCTTAAACAACCACGATCATCTATACTGAAATTCTCAATCGTGCCTTGTTGAACCATTTTCATTTTCTCAATCAACTTTTTATCGGTAAATTGTGCCTCTTTAATTTTATTAGGCAACACCGGTTTAATTCTCAATTCGGCCATCAAGTTACCGTTTCTGCAAATACTGAGCTAGGAAAACATTACTTGCAACTCAACCGCAGATTTCTTACTCAATGCGCCAATCACGATATTAGCTTTCCAAGAGTGATAATCAATGACACAATCGTAATATTTCAAAAACTCAATCCAACGACGCTGCCTCAAATTCAGCTCCTTCTGGGATAGGAGGTATGCTAGACTTTTATGATCTGTATAAATATGGCACTTCTCATCATACAAATAGTGCTTTCAGATTTTTAGAGCAAAAACCATCGTGACAAGCTCTAAATCATGCGTCGGATAGTTTCATTCATGCATTTTCAGCTGTTATGACACATACGGAATCATATTTACATCTTTCATCAAAACGCAGCTCAAACTACTCAATGAAGTGTCACTATAAATCACAAAGTCTTTCCCTGATTTAGGAAAAGTTAAAATCAGTGCTTCGGTCAATCTTGTTTTCATCTTTTCAAAGCTCTCCTAACATTGATCGTTCTATACAAATGACACATCCTTTTGGAGCAATTGCATCATTTGCATAGCTATTTTACAAAATGCGTCCACAAACCTTCAGTAGTAACCAACCAAACCAAAGAAACTATGGACCTCTGACACATTTCTCAGTGTTTTCCATTGCAAAATAGTTTCGATCTTTTTCGGCTCAATGCGGATTCCTTCTATCGAAATAACATGTCCCAAGCATACAACCTCCGATAACCAAAACTCACATTTACTAAATTTCCAGTAAAGTTGTTTCTCCCGCAAAACTTGCAAAATAACTGGCAATTCTACAAATGATACAATCGAACCTTCAATTTCGAGGGTCAAAGAATGATGATCCCAATCAACACCTTAAGCAGTTTCTAACCATTTATGATACTTTCCAATGTAATGGGGTATCCGATGACACTATTCGTCTTCAGTTATTCCTTTCTCTTTTACTGGCGATGCTTTTATGTGCTTAGATTCATAGCCGGTAGATTTAATTAACACTTGGGATGAGCTAGAGAGCAAATTTTTGGAAAAATATTTTCCACCAAGCAAGATGATGAAACTTCAGATAAACATTACAAATTTTTTACAATTGGAATGAGAGTCATTATACGAGGCTTGGGAGCGCTTCAAATTGATGTTGCGCAAGTGTTCGTACCATGGTTTACAAGATTGTCTGCAACTTCAAGTCTTCTACAATGGGCTTGACGGGATTTTACACTCTAGGCTTGATGGAGCATTCGTTGGAGCATTCATGTCAAAGACTTACGTCGAGGCTTGTCAACTCATTAAGAATATGTCAATGAACTCTTACGAGTGGTCAGCTGAACGGTTCACATATCGAGCCAAACAAGCGTTATCAAATGTGTCATTAGCGATGATAAGTATCAACAAGTCCTCGAGAGGTTTAATCAATTGGAGATGTATATGACCAAGGCGCAAGTCCAAAACCAACCTCTAACCAATTTTAATGGAGGGCTTGATAAACCGAAATAGTAACATATTTTAGACCCACATTTAGCATGCTTTTGGGTGATTTAAGCCTTGAATTATGTAATTTGGTGCTCTTAATCCTTTGTTTTCATGTTTTATACTCAGGAAAGCACCGGAGGATGAAAAGAACGAGAAACGAGCTTAAAATAGACTAAATAGGTCAAATCACGAAATCAACACGGCCTGGGCCCATGCAACACGGCCGTGCCTCCCTAATCAGACCTGAACACGGCCTGGCCACGATTCACACGGACGTGTACCAAGGGCGTGTCCCTGCCGTGGAGAAGAGGAATTTCACTCGAATTTGGATACTTAAGGGTAAAGAAACACATTCCAAAAGCCTATATAAACACCCTAGAGGCCAACTTTCAAGGGGGTCCAGCTAGGCCAAGGAGCCGAGCCAGAAAGATCAAAATTGTGGAAATCACTTAAAGAAAGCCAGTTTATTCATCTCAAGAAGCCGGAGTTATACTCAAGACAGAGGATCTCTCTTCAATTCCTTCAGGGGGTTTTAGAGTTTTTCTTATGTTTTGTTTTATCTTTTCTTTTGAGATGTATTTTATTATCATTATGAACTAAACCCTCAAATACCTGAGGGGGATGAAACCTAAGATGAATCTTGTTATCGTTTGCTGAACTATATGATAAATAGTTGACTTGCTCTTAATAATGTGTTCTTAATTCTTGTGTTGATATTTCGCGGATATTAATTCAAGTTTGATGTGCTTAGGTGGAGGAGCAAAAGTTCCTGTCTAAGAGTAGATCTAGCATAACTAAGCGGAGTTGATCGCACGCCTAGAGATAGGGTGACGAGATTTTGCCAGATTAGGGTGAAACCTAATATGGAATTCCATAGATCGAGTTAATGCAATTCTAGGGGTTTTAATTAGAAAGAGATTTCAATTAATCAACCTAGGGTTAGATGTTATTCGCTTCGAGAAAGGGTTTAATATACATTAGGGAATCTTACGGATCAAGTCAAATGAATAAATCGTCTGGTTCAGAGTTAGATAACAAGTGATTGGGTATTGTTTTAATCAATTGATTGGGTATTGTTTTAATCAATTGATTTTTCCTACAAGTATTTCCCTAATTTTAATCTTTTTGTCTCATCGTCTTTAACTTAGTAGTTAGTTAATTTTCTAGATTGAACCGATTCGCTTCAATTTCAAGGCTAAATAATAAAAAGAAAGTTAGTATTAGTACTTTTAGTTCCTTTGGGTTCGACATTCCGGTCTTGCCTTAACTATACTACTGTTTGATAGGTGCGCTTGCCTCAAATCGTTGTCATAGTTAGTTTCCAAGTTCGATCATTCTCATTATAAATTTTAAGACTGTGACACACCGATCAAGTTTTTGGCGCCGTTGCCGGGGAACTGAAATATTAAGAACACTCAATTTTTATTACTTTAGCCATTTTTATTTTCTGCAATTTTACTCTTATTTTGTTTTCTATTTTTATCTTTCTAAATTTTAGTTTTTGCTCTTTGTAGGTACCTCTAGTTTATGACTAGAAGGAACCCGACAGGACCCTTAATTTACGATAGTGAGATCAAGCAACCGCTCATGAAACCAGAGAGAAATTAGGTGAAGTCTACAATACACGTAAGCGAGCAAGAAAACATCATCAATACCACCACCGTGAGATGGACTGTAACAATCCACCACCTCAAGAGATGGCCAAAAATCATGCTCCTCGAACTATGTATGATTATGCTAAGCCTAGCTTAGTCGGTGCATCGAATCTAGTATTGTTAGACCTACTATTGCCGGAAATAATTTCAATTGAAACCTAACACTATACGAGATGATACAACAGTTCATTCTGCTTGATGGTTTGCAGTGATGAGGATCCTAACATACACTTAGCAAATTTTCTGAATTCGACACACTTTTAAAATTAATGGCGTTTCTGATGATGCCATCCGACTTCTGCTTATTCCCCTTTTTGAGGAATAAAGCTAAACAAAGGTTGCATTCTCTTCCCCGAGGATCAATTACTAAATGGGAACAAATGACCAAAAAAATTTTATTAAAATATTTTCCGCCAGCCAAAACGACCAAGTTAAGGAATGATATCTCTTCTTTTGTGTAGATGGATTTAGAAACACTTTACGATGCATGTGAGAGATACAAAGATCTATTGAGAAGGTGGCCACACCATAGATTACCCTTGTGGCTACAGGTCCAAACTTTTTACAACGGTGTGAACCCCTTAACTAGGCAGTTGATCAATTCAGCAGCCGGTGGAACTCTGAATAATAAAACACCTGAAGCAGCTTACGAATTTATAGAGGAGATGTCCCTAAATAACTATCAGTGGCAAGTCACGAGGACAAAGCCTATGAAAACTGCCAGTGTTTTCAACATCGACGCAGTAACCATGCTATCGAATCAGGTAGATGTGTTAACTAAAAAATTTGATGGTTTGTGTAATTCCTTGCAGGTACAACCCGTTATGTAGTGCGAAACAAGTGGAGGTGTGGCGAATCCTGAGTACCCACCCTACGGACATGGCATAGATGGCGAACAAATGAACTATGTAAGTAACAATTTTAGATATCAAAATAACCCTTATAGCAATACTTACAATCCAGGTTGGAAGAACCACCCCAATTTTTCATGGGGTGGTCAAGGAAATCAAAGACAACAACACTCTCCAAATTTCCAACAGCAGTAGTACCCACATGATAAGAAACCGAACCTTAAGGAGATGCTGACAAAATTCATGGCAGCCACAGAAACACGTTTCCAGAGTATAGAAACAAAACTTGAAAAACAAGAAGCATCGACACAGGAACTCAAGGACCAAATTGGACAACTTACCAAGTTAGTTTCTGAAATACGATCAGAAATTTTACCTAGGGACAAAGAGTAGGTAAAAGCAATGACGCTAAGAAGTGGAAAGGAATTAATTGAAATAAAGAAAAAGACATCACACGAACCCGATGAGGAAAATGCAACTCCAATTCGTGAGGGAATTAAACCACCGATTCCATATTCAGCAAATTTGAAAAAAGACCGCTTAGACGCACAATATGGTAAATTTCTTGAACTGTTTAAACAATTGCATATTAACTTACCTTTTGTTGAAGCTATTTCGCAGATGCCAACATATGCAAAATTTTTAAAGGAGCTTCTTACAAATAAGAGGAAGTTCGAAGAAATTTCATCAGTGGAACTTAATGAAGAATGTTCAGCCATCATCCAAAACAAGCTACCAACTAAGTTAAAAGATCCAGGAAGTTTTACTATTCCCTGTTTAATTGGTAGTTTGAACATAGAAAATGCATTAGCTGATCTAGGTGCTAGTATTAATTTAATGCCTTATAGAATGTTTAAGCAACTTGGTCTAGGAGAACCCAAACCCACTAGGATGAGTATTCAGTTAGCTGACAGATCTATTAAATATCCTAGGGGAATTATTGAAGATATTTTGGTAAAAGTTGATAAGTTTATATTTCCTGTAGATTTTTTTGTGCTTGACATGAATGAGGATGTAGAGGTACCTTTAATTTTGGGACGACCCTTTTTAGCCACTGCTAGGGCTGTTATTGATGTTGGTAATGGTAAACTCGCGCTAAGGGTAGGCGATGAGGAAATTATTTTTCAAATTTATGAGGCTATGCGATATTCTAAAGAACAAGATGATTCTTGTTACTTTGTTGATACCACTGATCACATTATTCAAGAGTCTTTGCAGGAAATCATGCACAATGACACGATGGAACTCTGTCTTACACAAGGTGAGGGGATAGATGACGATATCGATGAATTGAATCTTAACACATCCTCCCTTAGACAGACGAAAATAGAGGATATTGAAATTAACGACGAACCAAAACAAAAACCCTTCATTGATGAAACACCAAAGTTAAAATTAAAACAGTTGCCAAAACATCTAGAATATGCATTCCTCGGGGATAATTCTACACTACCAGTAATCATCTCTTTAGAACTGGAACCCAAAGAGAAAGAAGAGTTGTTTAAGGTACTAAGGGAACATAAAAGAGCCATAGCATGGAAAATGTCTGACATTAAAGGAATAAGCCCATCATTCTGCACTCACAAAATTTTAATGGAAGATGAGTATAAACCGTGTGTGCAACCTCAAAGACGTTTGAACCCCAATATGAAAGAAGTTGTTAAAGCTGAGGTAATTAAACTTCTAGATGCAGGAATAATTTATCCTATTTCTGACAGTACTTGGGTAAGTCCTGTGCAGGTAGTTCCAAAGAAAGGAGGCATGACTGTCGTAGCCAACGAAAAGAATGAACTGATTCCTACAAGAACAGTCACAGGTTGGAGAGTCTGTATTGACTATAGAAAGCTGAACGACGCCACCAGAAAAGATCACTTCCCTTTGCCCTTTATTGATCAGATGTTAGAAAGATTATCTGGGCATATGTACTACTGCTTCTTGGACGGACTCTCCGACTACTTCCAAATCCCAATAGCTCCCGAGGATCAAGAAAAGACAATATTCACATGTCCATACGATACATTTGCTTATCGTAGAATGCCTTTTGGATTATGTAACGCTCATGCTACCTTTCAGCGCTGCATGCTGGCCATCTTTGATGAACTTGTGGAAGACATTATGGAGGTATTTATGGATGACTTCTCGGTATTCGGTGATTCTTTCCATCTTTTCTTTAAAAATTTAGAACGAGTTCTAATGAGATGTGATGAAACAAACCTTGTTTTAAATTGGGAGAAATGTCATTTTATGGTTAGAGAGGGGATCGTGTTAGGACAAAAAATTTCTAGTAAAGGGATCGAGGTAGACAAAGCAAAGATTGAAACCATAGAAAAATTACCTCCCCCTAGTTCAGTTAAGGCTATTAGAAGTTTTTTAGGACATGCTGGATTTTATAGAAGATTCATTAAAGATTTCTCCAAAATAGCTAAGCCTTTAACAAGATTACTAGAAAAAGATGTTCCTTTCAATTTTGATCAGGAGTGCTTAGATGCATTTAATATCCTCAAATATAAACTAATAAATGCTCTGATTATAATTGCACATGATTGGAATCTACCCTTTGAACTAATGTGTGATGCGAGTCATTTTGCAATAGGTGCAGTTTTAGAACAGCGAAGAAACAAGCATTTTCAGCCAATTTATTATACTAGCAGAACATTGATGCCTGCACAAGAAAACTATACTACCATAGAGAAAGAATTGCTGGCTGTAGTTTTTGCATTTGAAAAATTTAGACAGTATCTGATATTATCTAAAGTTGTCGTTTACACTGACCATTCAGCTCTTCGTTATGTTTTAACTAAACCTGATGCAAAACCTCGACTCATACGTTGGATCTTACTCTTACAGGAATTTGATTTGGAAATTCAAGATAAGAAGGGAGCTGAAAATCTTGCAGCAGATCACCTTTCAAGGTTGGAAAACCCACATATCGAGGAACTCGACGAAAGTGAAATAAACGACTCGTTCTCTGAAGAACAACTGTTTTCTATAACTTGCTCCGAGGTACAATGGTTTGCAGATATTGCGAATTATTTAGCTACTAACGTCCTACCAAAAAGGCTAACACATCATCAAAAGAAGCGATTCTTTGCTGATGCAAAGAACTATTTTTGGGAGGACCCCTTTCTTTTCTGCATTTGTGCAGATCAAGTAATTCGAAGATGCGTTACAAAGGCAGAAGCTAGAAAAATCCTAGAACATTTCCATTCAGAACCTTCAGGAGGACATTACAGCGGGATTAAGACGGTACACAAAACGCTCGAATCAGGATTCTATTGGCCAACTCTGTTTAAAGACGCCAACAGTATATGTCGCCGTGTGATAAATGCCAAAGAACAGGTAATATCTCTAAACGCGATGAAATGCCTCAAACATATATGTTATCATGTGAAATATTCGATGTATGGGGTATTGATTTTATGGGTCCATTCCCTAGTTCATTCGGAAATAAATACATCTTAGTAGCGATGAGATTACATGTCCAAATGGGTGGAAGCCCAAGCTTTACCTACTAACGATGCTAGAGTCAGTAGTAAAGTTTCTTAAGAAACTCTTCTCTCATTTTGGAACACCCAGGCGATTATCGGTGATAGGGGTACTCACTGCAATACTCAATTTGAGAAAGTCTTAAGAAAATATGGAGTACACCACAGAACAACTACCCCTTATCATCCTCAAACCAAAGGGCAAGTGGAAGTGGCAAATCGAGAGCTTAAGCGGATCTTAGAAAAAACAGTTGAATCCAACAGGAAAGATTGGGCAATAAAAGTAGATGATGCTTTATGGGCCTATAGAACAGCCTTCAAAACCCCTTTAGGAACATCCCCGTACAAACTTGTCTACGAGAAAAGTTGTCATCTACCATTTGAGTTAGAACACAAAGCTTATCACTATATAAAATTCTTGAATTACGATCTTAAAACCGCAGTGAGAAGAGGATGATGCAGATTGAACGAAATGGATGAATGGCGAAATGAAGCCTATGAAAACTCACGGCTATATAAAGAGGCAACAAAAAGACGTCCACGATGCTCGCTTAAAACAATCAAAGCAATTCAAGTAGGAGACTTAGTCTTGCTATATAATTCAAGGCTCAAACTATTTCTGAAAGTTTGAAATCAAGGTGGTCGTGCCCATTTATGATCAAAACCATTTTTCCTCTACACGATTGAGGTAACCCATCCAAATTAGGAAACATTCAAGGTAAATGGTCACCGACTAAAACTTTATAATGGTGAAGATTTCAAGGAATTAAGAGAGGAGCTTCAGCTCTGTGAACCTTCATTTAGAAATGAAAACAGGGGTGAGTCTAGCTTAAGACTTTAAACGAGCGCTTCTCGGGAGGCAACCCGAGCACTAACTTCCCTAATAATTTATTTGTGACTTTTAGCAACTAACCCAAACTAACCGATTCAATGAAGCGCAGATTTACCAACCACACGGCCTTACACACGGGCGTGCCCGTGGCCGTGGGGACGCCATGGGACGAAGAACAGGCGTGCCGGTAGTCGTACGGGATAAAGACGAAAATTTGTTTTTCCCAACACGGGCTGCAATAACATGACCACGGCCGTGCGATGCAGCCGTGGTCTATCCTGAATAACTAGCACGGGCACAGGCCACGCCCGTGCCTACCAACCATGGTCTAAACTGAGTAACCAAAGACGGGCATGGGCCATGCCCATGCCTACTAATCGTGGTGAGACATCGACTACATGGACACGGGCGTGGCAACATGAGCACGGCGCGGAGAAAGCGAGCATAATAGCACACGCCCAAGGAGTACGGGCGTGGGCAACATCTCAACCGCGCTTAAATTTGAAAACCACGAAAAACATGGGCTGAATTAAATCCACACGGGCGTGGCGCCTACCCGTGTCCCCTACCCTCTTTAAGACCATCGTCCACCGTCACCCTCAAACTCCCCCAAATTTCCAACCCTAAAACATTTTCCTCAAAATCCCTTTCCCCCACTCCGGCCACTATCCCAGAAATCACCACCCTTGATTTCCCCTACCCGTTATCTCCCTCCTTCCTTCAAAAAAAACACATCAAAACAGGTACACGGCCGTGCCAACAGAGTACACGCCCGCCACAAAAGTGTTTCACCACCGTGTCATTTCAAAAAATTACAGAACACGCCCGTGCCTTGCACCTCCACGCCCGTGCACCGCCCAAACCACGCCGTCACTCCTCAAAAACACTTCGTGTCACCTCTTTTTATCACATTTACTCACATTCAACTGTTTATTATTTAGAATTTGATCTAATTAGTTAAGTTTAATATTAAGTTAGTATTATTATCCTAGATTAATTGAGTCATTTAATTTTTGTTTAAATAATATTAGAATTAGATAGAATAATTATTTGTCAAATTCTTGCTCATGCTGAACATGGTTGAACTATCATATCAAAAGTTAGTCTCTGAATATTTTGGATAACTGATCGAAGCCTTTGATAAAATTTTACTTGGATCATCAATATCTGATATTTTCAGGACCAAGAATGTCATTATCCCGAGCCAAGAAAACCGCAGTCCCCGCTTCTAAAAAATGGAATGGACCCGGTTCATCGTCAGCCATAGCATCCACCGAAGTGCGCCACCTATTCCTACGATTCCCTCCAGGACCTCAAGAAGATCTTTTTAAGATACTTCAGTCGCGACCCCTCGGCACTGGGAGATGTATAGATTGGGTCGCATTAGAGCAAGTCCATTTAGCTGACGACGTACGGGCTCTCCTAACTACCGACCCGTGGGACCGATTCTTTAACATCATCGAACCCACATATTTGGAACTCACCTTGGAGCTCTGTTCCACATTCCACCTGCAGACGGTGATGGCGTAACACGATGACCCCGGTACGATCCAATTCCGTCTCGGAGGCATTGTACGAGAATTGAATGTTCCCCAATTCGGGGTTGCATTGGGACTCTTCACCAATGACTTCATGGAGGAGAATGATCTCTCGGAGCTCCCTCGCCACATCCACAACACCCCCACGAACTGTTGGTACGATATAGCTCCCAACAAGGCGGTTATGATCCCACTACTCCAAGGCGACGGCCCTCACCCCATCTCTAAGGTACATACATGCACTTTTAGCTCATACTCTGACAGGTCGGCGAGAGAGCACCGGCGTCGTCAACACTCACGACGCCGACTTCCTTTGGAGCATGGCGAACGAGCACATTTTTGACTTACCTTATTTCATAGCCCGCGCCATCCAACATCAGACGGAGCAGCACCGGAGAGGGGTCATCTCTATGGTTCCCTAGATCACACGCTTGGCTCGATATTTTGGCCTCCTCAACACCGACACTCAGATCACCTCCCTCACACTAATTGGTCAGATGTCCCCACAGGGCATCCAGACGATGCTGCACATGAGGATGTTTAAACGTCGACGTGGGACCGATCCTCCCCAATATCGACTAGCACCGACCACCGACGAGGAGGACCCTGAGGACATTACTGAGGATGTTCCCCCATCAGAGGAAACACCACCACCGAATCTTCGTCCATCTCATATAGCGGCATCTATTTCAGACATATCTGAGCGCTTAGCACGATTCGAGCAGCAATGCTTCCAGCGCTTCGACCATATTGACACCACTCTCCACCAGATATGTCAATACCTTCACATATCATCGTCGCCACCACCTCGCGACCCAGCCAATGACGAGGACCTTTGAGTCCTTTTATTTCTTTCATTTTTCAATTTTATTTTACATTTTTATTTTTTTAATCTATTTTTTTTTAATTAAGACTTTTTGTCTTTCATGTTTACAACTTTTATTAGTACAGTTTAATTTCTTTTATCACTGGCTGTCTAACCCTCGAGTACCTCTAACAAATCTCATTAAAGTTTTCTCCCTGAACATTTAATTGATGACTTCGTAGATTAAATAGATTAAATATACAACTTAAGGAACAAAAATATCACTTATACCTAGTCATCACATTCGTCATGGAACATCCTCTAAGGATTACATCCATAATTCAGGAAGTTTCACTTCTCTCCCTATCTTTTAATTTTATTATGCTATTATCTATCTTTGTACATTGAGGGCAATGTACATCTTAAGTGTGGGGGGGTTAACTATAGTATTATTTGAAAATCCCTGAATTATGCCTTGTCTTAAAGTAAGTTTCTCAGATTATGATTAGAATGAAATTTCCTATGATTTATGATTTTTGTTGATATGTTTGAGATTAAGTCATTGATAATTATGCATTGATAAGTCTATTTTTCTGAATTAAAAATTTTTCTAGGTTGTCTACCTGAATTTGAATATTACTTTGAAGTTTGAAATTTACGAGGATGACATCAAAATACCCATAATTTTTGTGAGATTTTGAGCCTTATAGAGCATATATTCTTTTTCCTGCTCACTTTTTGATTATGAGTGTGTCAACATTGATTTGTTATTCTAGAACTTGCATCGATTATACATGTCGAGACCACACCTTTGATTTGATATACAGAGATGATGAAGGCACCTAGGTTTTAACCCACTCACTCCACTAAAAAGCCTACCCATTTGATTAACCCCTAGTGAACCCCGTTGATCCTAACAACCCTTTTTATTAACTCACCCATTAATATTATCCCAAAACCCTTTATTTTTGTTATCACCATTCCTTTTGACTACCCTTATATCGAGATTTGATTTGATCGATTGCCTATTGATTTCGATAGTAAATTCGTCAATTATTATATATATTTGATTTGTTCTAAAAAAAAGAGAAAAAAAAGAAAAAAAGAATTCGAAGTATATTCATTATTAGTTCTGTGATTAAGTGAGCTTATACGTTTAAATCCCAATGGTTGAAAAAGAAGCTCGTATTATTAATAGTATTATTATTACAAGTTCCCAATTGATGTAATTGTTTATTGTCAGTTCATTGTTTCTGGATAGGTAATTTGTCAGGTCAATCTCGATTCTAACCTTCTAATTCAGCCTATATCCACACCTTAACCCAAGCCCCATTACAACCCTGTTAAAGACCTTTTGATTTGTGTATTATCTCATATTATAGTGGTGGAGATGTGATTCTTATGCAAGCCTATGGGATTAACTTTTCATGTTCGACTTATGAGTGCTTAATTTTTGAACCTTAAACACCTCGAGTGATTTGAGTGAATCTTTAGTGAGGATGTCAATCCTTGTCAATTTTAAATCAGAGGTAATTACTTAGATGAGGGGAAACACCTATGTTTTCATGCTACAAAATGTATGACTTGGATTGTTTAAATCTTTAGGACTCTTTGAGTTGAATTATCCATGTATGAATTATCTTTGAATTATGATGAAACATTATTGATGAATATTATGAATTAAGGAAGTTCGTTTTAATTATGAGTTGAGAATTTTGCTTGAGGACAAGCAAAAGCTTAAGTGTGGGGGTATTTGATAAACCGAAATAGTAACATATTTTAGACCTACATTTAGCATGCTTTTGGGTGATTTAAGCCTTGAATTGTGTAATTTGGTGCTCTTAATCCTTTGTTTTCATGTTTTATACTCAGGAAAGCACCGGAGGATGAAAAGAACGAGAAACAGGCTTAAAACGGACCAAATAGGCCAAATCATGAAATCAACACGGCCGTGCCTCCCTAATCAGACCTGAACACGGCCTGGCCACGATTCACACGGGCGTGTGCCAAGGGCGTGTCCCTGCCGTGGAGAAGAGGAATTTCACTCAGATTTGGATACTTAGGGGTAAAGAAACACATTCCAGAAGTCTATATAAACACCCTAGAGGCCAACTTTCAAGGGGGTCCAGCTAGGCCAAGGAGCCGAGCCAGAAAGATCAGAATTGTGGAAATCACTTGAAGAAAGCCAGTTGATTCATCTCAAGAAGCCAGAGTTATACTCAAGATGGAGGATCTCTCTTCAATTCCTTCAGGGGGGTTTAGAGTTTTTCTTATGTTTTGTTTTATCTTTTCTTTTGAGATGTATTTTATTATCATTATGAACTAAACCCTCAAATACCTGAGGGGGATGAAACCTAAGATGAATCTTGTTATCGTTTGCTGAACTATATGATAAATATTTGACTTGCTCTTAATTATGTGTTCTTAATTCTTGTGTTGATATTTCGCAGATATTAATTCAAGTTTGATGTGCTTAGGTGGAGGAGCAAAAGTCCCTGTCTAAGAGTAGATCTAGCATAATTAAGCGGAGTTGATCGCACGCCTAGAGATAGGGTGACGAGATTTTGCCAGATTAGGGTGAAACCTAATATGGGATTCTATAGATCGAGTTAATGCAATTCTAGGGGTTTTAATTAGAAAGAGATTTCAATTAATCAACCTAGGGTTAGACGTTGTTCGCTTCGAGAGAGGGTTTAATATACATTATAGAATCTTAGACGTTATTCGCTTCGAGAGAGGGTTTAATATACATTAGAGAATCTTACGGATCAAGTGAAATGAATAAATCGTCTGGTTCAGAGTTAGATAACAAGTGAAGTCTAGGTGGATTCTTCCTTGGGTATTGTTTTAATCAATTGATTTTTCCTACAAGTATTTCCCTAATTTCATTCTTTTTGTCTCATCGTCTTTAGCTTAGTAGTTAGTTAATTTTCTAGATTGAACCGATTCGCTTCAATTTCAAGGCTAAATAATAAAAAGAAAGTTAGTATTAGTACTTTTAGTTCCTTTGGGTTCGACATTCCGGTCTTGCCTTAACTATACTACTGTTCGATAGGTGCGCTTGCCTTAAATCGTTGTCATAGTTAATTTCCAGGTTCGATCATTCTCATTATAAATTTTAAGACTGTGATCAGGGCTCGATGATGAGAGCAACCATATGGAGGCTAATTATGTAGGTAATAGAGGATATAACCCTTAGTCCAACACCTATAACCCCGGATGGCATGACCATCAAACCCTAGGTGGGGAAGGAACCAAGAGGGACCTTCAAATTAAGGGAACCAAAATGCTAACCCTCTAAAACCGAACGAACCATACCAACCTCCATTACCTTTTAGAACACCCCAAGACTAAGAAAGGAAGCCAGCTTATAGTACTGACCATCCATTGTTGATTAGGGTGAGTAAAATAGAGGTTTGCATGTAGTGCAAGTTAATCTGCATCAAATTCGAAGTTAATTATCAAATTAACAGATAATCAATCAAATTATCATTAATAAGATTATAATTCATACGAACTTACCTCGACAATTATGATTGCAATAACCGAGTTGAAGTATAATCCAAAGCTTTAGCTTTTCCCCGATTTAAGTCCTGTTGCGGTTTATCTTGATCTCAATAGATAATTACATTCAATTAAGTACTTCAATTAACATCAAGCATTCAATTCAATCCCTAATTCATATTATCATAAAATTATGAATTTACCCCTCCTATTTTAACTTTTTCACAAATTGGTCCTTAATCCCGAAACTTGTAAAAATACTATTTTTACCCTCCATACATGCTACCCGAATTTCTAAGGGACCCAATACCAGCCAATTAAATCATCATTTCATCATGTTACCATAAAATTTTACTATTTTCATAAATAAGTCCCTAAACCTTAAATTTATCAAAAACCATTTAATTAAACAAGTTTGTTTAACCA